>CM066043.1:8801647-10001647 GCA_033557465.1 Ichthyophis bannanicus
AAGCATCGAGGAGCATGCCTCCGGGCTTGACCTTGAGGATCCTGCACCGGCCAAAACAACCCGGCGGGGAAGCTGAGGCTTCCCAAAAGCTCCACCTAGTGGGGTTTACAGGTTGACATCGATGGCACGGCCTCGAATGATCACCTGTTTAGAAGCTCTGGGGGTACCGGCGCAACCTTCACAGGTTACCGAATTTCCAAGCATTCATGGGCGTTGATGGATCACAATGTTCTATCCATGCAGCAGGCTATCACGGCCTTCATTCAAGCGGGCGGACGCCGCTGATTACCACAACAAACTCCGTTGTCGGTATCGGCTCCGGTACCGGCACCAGCCGCCGGCATGACGACTCCCGGGTACCGACTGCCAACTCGACATCGACCAGGATGCACAAACTGCAGCGGTTACCCTGGTCCAGGGAATGCTCGAGTCTAGGTACCAAAAACCCTGACGCGTGTGTACCGACGACGCCCGACGATGTCGATTGACCGCTCGATACGCGTTACCGAGCTTAGAAGACCAGCCCTCGACAGGGGGATATTTTGATTCCTCTGATGATTCTGTACAATTCCAGGAGGAGGTATGCTGAAGTATCCATAGCCCTTCCTGAAGAGCCGCCTTCTCCAAAAAGAAGAATGTCTCCTCCAGAGGACTTATCCTTACAAGACTTCATAAGAGACGTGGCTAAAGGACTTTCTATTTCAGTAACCTCTGAATCAGAGCCTAGAGCTAAAAAATTGGATATTTTAGGTTATTCTAAGGCTCCTAAGGAGGCAGTCACCTTGCCAATTCATGAGATTCTTTATGAGCACATGATTGACTTATGGGAGACTCCTCTCACTATCTCTCTCATTCTCGAAGATTGGACACTATGTACCGTGTCCCTCCTTGTCCTGGTTTTCATAAAACACAGTTTCCCCACCATTCTATTGTGGTGCAGTCAGCTATGAAAAGGATAAAGAGTGCAAAAAGACACTCTTCTGCCCCTCCAGGAAGAGGAATGCAGGACCTGGGATGCTTTTGGTAGGAAAATCTTCCAAGCCAGTATGCTCATTGCCAGAATCAACTCCTATAGTCTTTACATGGGTTTCTAAAAGAAGTTGCAGATAAGCTGCACACTTTCCTCCCTTTTCTTCCAGAGGATAAAAGGGAAGAATTCCTTCTTTGGCTCAAGCATACTCAAGATATTTCAAAGTTTTCCAACCGTGCAGCTTTTGACTCCTTTGAAGGTTGCCAGCAGAGCTTCGGCCATTGCCATAGCTGCTCGCAGAATTGCTTGGCTCCAAGCTTCTGATTTAGAACCTTGGGTCCAGGATGGTTTAGGAAATCTCCCTGTACAGGTGAAAATCTGTTTGGCAAAGAGTGGCAAATAAAGGCCACTCAAATGGATGCAGAAAATTCTGCTCTGGATAGACTTTCAAAGTCAACCTCCATTCCTGCCAAGAAAAAACCTTTCAAGAAGTCTTTTTTCAAAAAGGGCAGATTCTCCAGGACCAAGCAGGAAGTCAGTACCTCACATATGTGGTGACGGCGCGCCGACGGAGCCCACCTCGCGGAGCAATTTTCCCCAGCTTGCACAGAAAGCCTTTGGGAATTGACATCGCGCATGCTGCGGTCGCCTTCCCGCCCAAGGGTGCCATCTTAGCCAGTCTTCTTTTTTCCGCGGAGCCCTACAGACGTACCCGTCGTTGTCCCCGCTAAAAAAGTTGATTTTCGTGAGTTTTACTCTTTTTTCAATTCGGTTCGACGCCGGTCGTTTTCCTGCCCCGACTAGCCACGCCGTTGCGAGTCCTTCCCGTATGTTTCGGTTTTTCTGATTTTTGGTCGGTTTAGTTTTCATTTTTTCACAGGCAGACCCGTCCTTTTAACATGCAGGGGCCCTTTTTCCCCCGATGGCTGCCAGTGGTTTCAAGCGGTGTGGTCAGTGTGACAGAAATAGTCACTCACTGACACACACGCTAAAATTGCCTCCGCTGCCTGGGCCCGGATCATGAAGAAATGATCTGTGGAGCCTGTGGCAAAATGTCCTCCAAAGCGTTGAGGAGCCCGCGGCATCAGCGGGATAGAATCTTCGCTGACCCCAGCCGTACCCGGACCTCGTCGGAGGCCTCCGGCATCCAGAGGCTCCAGCTCTGAACATCGCCGAAGCTCCTCCGGACAGGGGTTCTCCCTCCGGAGACCATCGACGGAAGACAAAAACCCGCGAGGGCGGGCGTCGGTGGACGCTCCGGGCTCCGCGAGGGCCAGGTCGCATAGCCCAGACAGCAGTCACGGGTCTTTGGAGAAGGAGCACCTACCGAAGCTACCTCGCCTGGAGTCGTAGTTGCCTGCTGGGTAAGTCCTGTGGTCCTTATGGACTCGCCTCCGAGAGGTCGACGTCGGGCCCGACGAAGTCGGGACCCGAGTCGGGGACTGCTGGGTCACCTGAGGTCGGACTCAGGTTGACGGCCTTGGAGAGCAGACTATCTGCCTTCATGGACCAGCAGCGGGCTCTGATCGCTAGGCTCGCTGGCTCCGCTGCCCCGACCGCCGGGTCTTCTACTTCCAAGTCGACCCCGGAGACCGAGCCGATCCTCGATTCCATGCGAACTCGAGTCGATCCTCGGTCGAGGTCACCCTCGGCCTCCCGTTCGGGACCGAGGTCGTCGCCGCCGACTCCCTTGGCGTCGGTGCGGCCGACGCCTCCGCCTGCCCGAGCCGACCCCACTGATTCCTCCTCGGAGTCGGTCTGGGAGTCTGAAGAGGAGGAGTCACCTGATTCCTTTCGGACTCGGTGTGTCCCCTCGGACTCACCTGAGTCCGAACCTCGGAACAGTCCCCTCCGGAGGATGCCCGGTTCTATGACTTCGTCAGTGATATGGACAAGGCTTTGGCCTTCCCGGCGGATCCCGAGGAGGAGCCTCGAGCCGAAGAGCTCGACGCCCTTCAGTACGACTCTCCCGCCCGGGAGCACTTTACTGTACCGGTGCCTCCCATGCTGGAACGACTACTCTTCCGCATGTGGGAGAGTCCGGCCTCGTCGCCGGTATTAAGGCAAGCTGGTCGATTCCATCTATCGAGTCCGCAAGAGTCCTGGCTTCCAAAAAGCACAGCTGCCACACCATTCCATGGTAGTGGAATCGGCCATGCATAGGCTTAAGAGCCAAAAAATGCACTCCTCGGTGCCCTATGGCAGGGAGGCCCGTAACCTGGATGGCCTTGGTAAGAAGTGTTTCCAGGGCTCTATGCTTGCTTGTCGTGTCCAGACCTACCAGCTATACATGGGCATGTATCTCCGAGACCTGGCTAAAGAGCTAGCCGGATTCTCTGCTGGACTGTCCGAGGAACCTTTGCGGAGGTTCCTAGCTTTAACATCTGGTATTCGGGAATGCTCCAAATTCATGTCCCGAGCAGCCTATGATGGCTTTGAAGCATCGGCTCGTGTGGCCACAGCCGGCATCGGTGCCCGCCGACAGGCTTGGCTTCAGTCGTCTGACCTTGAGCCTTGGGTGCAGGACAAGTTGGTCGATGTCCCCTGCAGAGGTGAGAACCTCTTTGGCAAGCCCATGGCTGAAAAGGCTGCACAAATCGAGACGGAGACTCTCACCAGGACCAGGCTTTCTAGGAAGACCTCCGCCCCTTCCCAGAAAAAGAAGGGCTCGGGAAAAAAAAGTCCTTTTACCCGAGAAAGGCGGCTGCCTACAAACACTACCCCCAATATCAGGCCCCTTCAGCTCCCCAACAGGGTCAGCAGGCCAAGGGACGGGGTAACGGGTCCCGTAGGCAGCAAGCCCCCAAGCCTGCACCACCAGCCCTGCTCAGCAGGGTGGGGGTTTTTGACTTCCTCAGCATAGCCTCTCCCCCTCAGCTGGTTCCTCCCAGCACCGGAGGCCGGCTGGTTCACTTCGCCCACAGGTGGTCCAACATCACTTCAGATGCCTGGGTGCTTCAAGTCGTGCGAGAAGGATATCTTCTCCACTTCCATCAGGTCCCTCCCTCTTCATTTCCGGGGGAACCTCCGCGACTCCCTCTGCACAGGGACTTACTCCTTCAGGAGTTAGCAAGTCTTCTTCAGGACCAGGCTGTGGAACCGGTGCCCCACCACCTGAGAGGTCAAGGCTTTTATTCCAGGTATTTCCTAATACCAAAAAGGACAGGAGGCCTAAGACCCATCCTGGACTTGCGCAACCTCAACAAGTTCCTTGTGCGGGAAAAGTTCAAGATGCTTACCCTTGGAATCCTTCTGCCCTACCTCCAGCAGGGAGATTGGCTATGCTCCTTGGATCTAAAGGATGCCTACACGCACATCCTCATCCACCCAAGCCACCGCCAATACCTAAGGTTTGTGGTGGCCGGAAATCACTACCAGTCCAGAGTACTGCCCTTTGGCCTGTCCTCCGCACCGCGAGTCTTCACAAAATGTCTCGCGGTGGTGGCGGCCTATCTCAGGCTTCACGGCCTCTATGTCTTTCCGTACCTCGATGACTGGCTCATCAGAGCGTCGTCCCCCCCGGCAGTCACCAATGCCACACACCGCATGGTGACTCTTCTGCAGTACTTGGGCTTTGTCATAAACTTCGCAAAGTCCACTTTGCTCCCCTCACAGGATCTCGAGTTCATCGGCGCAAGACTGCACACTCCTCAGGCTCGAGCTTTCCTGCCTCTCGACAGGGCTCAACGGCTCATGGACCTAGCCGGCCGTTTTTGCAGCCAGTCCCTGGTCTCCGCCAGGCGCTTCCTGAGACTACTCGGCCATATGGCTTCCACCGTCCACGTGACCCCCAATGCTCGCCTGAATATGCGGCCGGCTCAATGGTGCCTTCGCAAGCAGTGGCAACAAGCCACCGGCGGGCTAGCCGACTTAGTGCGCCTCTCCAGACCGCTGGCCTCTTCCCTACAGTGGTGGCTTCATCGGCCGAACCTGGTGCTCGGAATGCCTTTTCAGTCGCCTCAGCCGACTCAAGTGCTGACGACCGATGCTTCCCTCCTGGGCTGTGGAGCTCATTGCCAGGGGGCGTGTACTCAAGGTCTCTGGACCGCGTGGGAATCTGCTCAACAGATCAACTTCCTGGAGCTCAGAGCTATTCGTCTGGCGCTCAAGGCTTTCTCCCACCTGACTTCTCACCAGTCCGTCCTTGTCCAGACGGACAATCAAGTTGCCATGTTCTACGTGAACAAGCAGGGCGGCACGGGCTCCTTCCTTCTCTGCCGAGAAGCTCAGAAGCTCTGCTCGTGGGCCGTCAGTCACGGCATTCTTCTCAAAGCAGTTTATCTCCCAGGCCAGGAGAATTGCCTGGCCGACAAACTCAGCAGGATACTCCAGCCGCACGAGTGGCGTCTGGATCCCTTGGTAGTCCAGAAACTCTTTCTGAAGTGGGGCCTCCCCACGATGGATCTCTTTGCCAGTCCTCTCAACCGGCAACTTCCTCGCTTCTGCTCGCGTCAGCCACATCCCCTTCGGGTAGCGGCAGATGCATTTCTGCTCTCATGGTCGGAAAACCTTCTCTATGCTTTTCCTCCCATCCCGCTAATCTCCCGAACTCTGTTCAAGGTTCTCCGGGACAAAGCGTCCATGATCCTGGTGGCTCCTCGCTGGCCCAGACAGCCTTGGTTTCCACTCCTGTTGCAATTAGCGGTAGAGGATCCGTTTCCCTCTGGGGTCTCAATCGGATCTCCTAACACAGGATCAGGGGTCTCTGCTCCACCCCAACCTCCGATCGCTCAACCTAATGGCCTGGCGGCTGAAAGGGTAGTCCTTGCTCCCCTTCTCCTGCCGGCAGAGGTGGAGGAGGTCGTCCTAGCTTCTCGGCGACCTTCTACCCGCAAATGCTACGCCCTAAAATGGCGTCGCTTTTCCGTTTGGTGTGTACAGCAGTCTCAGGATCCCTTCTCCTGCCCGGTGTCGGAGATCTTGCAGTACCTGCTCTACCTCTCTAATCTGGGACTTAAGTCCAACTCCGTCAAAGTCCACCTCAGTGCTCTTTCAGCACACCATGTGCCGGTGGACGGCAGACCTCTTTCCAGCGACCCTCTTGTAGCACGGTTTCTCCGAGGTCTCCTTCTACTAAAACCACCTCTGCGCCCGCCAGCACCTGACTGGGATCTGAATGTGGTTTTACAGCGGATCACCTGTCCGCCTTTTGAACCGATGGCTACCTGTTCTCTGCGTTTTCTTTCGTGGAAAACCTTATTCCTGATAGCCCTCACTTCCGCTAGACGCGTAAGTGAATTGCAGGCCCTCGTGTCTGATCCTCCATTCACTTGGTTCTACAAAAATAGGGTAGTCCTACGGACTCACCCAAAATTTCTTCCAAAAGTTGTCTCCCCTTTTTCCACATCAATCAGGAGGTGGTACTTCCAACCTTCTTTCCCAGGCCTCACTCCAGCCGAGCTGAACGAGTCCTGCATACCCTGGACTGTAGAAGGGCATTGAACTTCTACCTTGACCGTACGCGGGAGCACCGTAAAGCTGCTCTGCTTTTTGTGTCTTTTGACCCCAATAAATTGGGGCTCCCGGTCTCCAAGCGTACCCTGTCCATCTGGGTTGCTGACTGTATCGCTTGGGCTTATGGGGCAGCCGGACTCTCCTTAGAAAGTCGAGTCACGGCTCATTGTGTTCAGGCGAAGGCTACGTCAGTGGCTTACCTCCGCTCTGTTCCGCTGGCAGACATCTGCCGGGCCGCTACTTGGTCTTCGAGCCAGACTTTTGCGGTCCATTACTGTCTCGAGAGGGAGTCCCGCAGGGACAGTGCTTTCGGACAGGCAGTCCTCCGAAATCTCTTCGAGGTTTGAGCAACTCCTACCCTCCATCCCGGATGGGGGCTACCGGTGGGTAATAATTCAGCGAAGATTCCTTCCTTCTGTACTGCCGTGCTAGAGGGAGCTCATTTTTGTGCTTGGGGTCTCCGGTAGCCTTAAGCTTGGGAGTCCCATATGTGAGGACTGACTTCCTGCTTGGTCCTGGAGAAAGCGTAGTTACTCACCTGTAACAGGTGTTCTCCAGGAGCAGCAGGAATCAGTCCTCACAACCCTCCCTCCTCCCCGTGGAGTTGCAATCATCTGCTTAAGTTTTTTTGCAAATTTTTATGCTGTCTTTTAGCTATGTCATCAGACTGGCTAAGATGGCACCCTTGGGCGGGAAGGTGACCGCGCATGTGTGCTGCAATTCCCAAAGGCTTTCTGTGAAAGCTGGGGAAAATTGCTCCGCGAGGGCTTCGTCGGCGCCGACGTCACCCATATGTGAGGACTGATTCCTGCTGCTCCTGGAGAACACCTGTTACAGGTGAGTAACTACGCTTTCTGCAGATGCGAATGAGGTTGCCCCCTTGAATTCCTTGGGTAGAGTTGGGGATCCTGGGGGATGGGGTGGGGGCCGACCCTTGGAAACTAGCTATGGAAGAGGTGAGGTTTTGGGGAATGGGAGGGCATTTTGCAACATTTTAGCCTTGCATCAAGGCTGGAGAGGGGTCGGGGTTTACACCTGGTGCCATTACCATGCAAAGGAACAGCCTGTTTACTGCTACTGTACTTTATGCAGATTGTGAGACTTGGGCTGAGACTGCTGTGTGCTGCCATCTCTCCTCACATGCCCATCAGCCTTTCACCAAACTTCACTTCCTGGAACTGCTTTTCCCGGCAGGCAGATTTCAAGTTGCAACATTTTCCTGTTCTTCAAATGCTTGCCCATAAGGTTAGGGAACTTCTATATTCCTCCTTTCACGGGGATAAAATATGCAAATATGAGCACCATGTGATTGATGCAGCATCTTGTGATTTTAGCCTTTTGCCTTTTTTGTTAGTGATATTGCAGAAAGGCTGTCGGGTAAGGTTTGCCCCTTTTGCAGATGATACCAAAATCTGCAATAGAGTAGACACCCATGAAGGAGTAGATAACATGAGAAAGGATCTAGCGAAACTTGAATGGTAGAGAATTTGGCAGCTGACATTTAATGCTAAAAAAATGCAGGGCCATGCATTTGGGCTGCAAACGTCCAAGGGAGCAATATAGGATAGCGGGTGAAATACGTCTGTCCACAAAAGAAGTGCAGGAACTAGGGATAATTGTTTCTGATGATCTTAAGGGGGCTAAAATGGTAGAAAAGGCGACGGTAAAAGCCACAAGGATGGTCAGCAGGAAGAAGGAGGTGATAGTGCCTCTGTACAAGCCATTGGTGAGACCTCATTTGGAGTATTGTGTGTAATTTTAGAGATCACTCCTTTTAAAAGGATATAAACAGGATGGAGTCAGTGCAGAGGGTTACTACCAAAATTGTCAGTGGTCTTCATCATAAAGTATATGGGGACAGACTTAGAGCTCAATATGTATACATTGGAGGAAAGACGGGAAAAGGAGATATGATAGAGACATCTAAATACCTCCATGGTACAGGAGGGGAGCCTCTTTCAATTGAAAGAAAGCTCTGCAATGAGAGGGCATAGGATGAGGGTGAAAGGGGATAGAAACAGGAGTATTACGTGGAAATATTTATTTATGGAAAGGGTGTTAGATGCATGGAACAGTCTCCCAATGGAGATAATAGAGACCAGGACAGTATCTAAATTCAAGAAAGCATGGGACAAACAGAAGATCTGCTAAAAACAAAAAGGGACTATATTAGTTGGTATGGAAGTATAGACTGGCTAAGCCATATGGTATATTTCTGCCATCATGTTTGTCTGTGAAGAACAAGCTCCCAGGCTGCTCTTTGGTACCTGCTAAGAAACCCTTTCCTGCTTGGAGTCCTCTTCCCTCACATTTCTTTGAGGAGAGAAGCTTTAGAAGTCTGTCCCCACATGGTTAGTGGTCTTCGTTATAAAGCATATGGGGACAGGCTTAAAGATCTTAATATGCATATGTTAGAAGAAAGGCGGGATAGAGGAGATATGATTGAGATGTTAAAATATCTCTGTGGCATAAATTCACAGGAGGGGAGCCTCTTTCAACTGAGAATAAGCTCTGCAACAAGGGCACATAGGATGAAGATGAAAGGGGATAGACTTGGGAGTAATATGTGGAAATATTTCTTTATGGAAGGAGTGGTAGATGTGTGGAATATTCTCCCAGTGGAGGCAGTAGAGACGAGGACAATATTTGAATTCAAGAAAGCATGGGACAAACACAGCAGATCTCTAAAGGAAAAAAGGGGACTGTTATAGTGGTTGATATGGAAGGGTAGACTAGATAGGCCGTCATATTTCTAGAAGAACCACTTGTTTTTTGTAACTGGTAAGCTGAGAGGAACTTTAGAGGGGTGGGAAGGGGAAGCATAAGCTAGGGTGGTGGTACCTTCATTACTAATTGGGATCACTTGAACTTATGGCTAGAAAGTTAAGGAAGTGCTGACTTCTGCTTCAAGCTGTGACTGTCTAACCTGGTCCTCAAGTCACCCCAGCAGGCCTGCTTTGCCGGCTATCCCAGTAAGATGTCATTTCGTAAACTCCTGTGGAGTTTGAATATGTTATTATGTGTGTATTTGAGGCCTAGTTTATAGTACTTTATGAAATAGGGGCGTAAGTAGTAAATTCTGCACGGCTAATCTAAGCACGAGCATGTACACCAACTCTATGGCTGCTGTAAATGTCTGTGCCTAGATTTCTTTTGAAGAATAAGCATAAGTTATTTTTTATAAATGTGTGCATATTTGTGCTTCGCCCAAACTCCTCCCCCATGCATACCATCACTAGAAGTACACCCTTGTGCAAATTAATTGAAACAAACCGGATTTTTAAATTTTTTTTTTCAGCCTACGAATTGTCTATGCATTTAATTTTGATCTTTTTTTTAATCAACTGGGTTAAATCATCACATAAGAACATAAGATATGCCATACTGGGTCAGACCAAGGTCCATCAAGCCCAGTATTCTGTTTCCAACAGTGGCCAATCTAGGTTATATGTACTATCGCAACGCCACCCTGGTGGCTAAGGGGCGCCAAGGCAGGTCGGACATAAATAAAAATAAGGTTGGGTTTGGTATGTATTTTCTAGGGCCCAGGGATGTATAGCCTTGGTAGCGTCCTTATTACCAAATACCCAGAGAACACAGGTCTTCGAGTGGAGGGAAAAATAAGGCTTTATTTCCCTTGTATTGCAAACGGTTCAAAGGATCAGATTCAAACACCAAAAGAAAAGTCCTTACATCAGGTTAGAAAGAAAAGGTACAACTCGGGTTCAAAAGCAAAAACTGTTTTCTTCACAGAGGAGATACAAAAACAAGCGTTTCTAATTTCACAAGTTTACTGCTCACTTGTTACACAAGGATTCCAAGCTTCCAGTGGTACAATAGCTACAATCCATTTCTTCATCTGAAAGGGATTCTACCACTTCCACTTGCATCAGTTCTTGCTCAAGCGTATCTGAACCAGAGTCAAGGGTTCCTGGCAAGTTATAATCAGGCTTTTCACACAAACGCTGTATGAGCTCCCAGTGCCTGGGGTTCAGCGTGGGGCGTCGGTCATGAGCTGTTCTATAGTGTGAATATCCTTCTCTCTTCAACAGTTTTACATTCGCTTCCTGCAAACCTTGCTTAGTTAAAAGTTTCTTATTTGATAAAAGCTTTTCATACCTTGTCTCTTGAGAAGTGGGACATGAACAGGGAGCTTCTGTTTCTTGTCCTCTCCATACGCTAGCCCTCTGAAGGCTATTTCCCCACAAAGTATGGGTTACCTTGTAACTCTGGCTTCTTTCCTTGGGACAAGGCTTGAGGCCTACTCCTGGTGAGACTCTGCCTTGCTCCTGCAATATGGCTTGGGTTTTTCACACAGCAGTCACAGTACGGCTTTTGCGTTCCTGAATCTCCTGGACCCTTCTGTATTCTCTGTCCTTTCAGGTCTCTCTGGCCTGTACCTCTTTCCTGCACTCCCGCAGCGTCTGTAGCTTCTGCAATTTCTCCAGCATCTGCAGTTTCTGCTACTTCTCCGGCTTCTGAAGGCTCTGCAACTTCTCTGCTGCCTTCTCTGCTGCTTCTGGCTTTACAGACACTTCTGCTTCTAAAGCCACCTTCCTCTTTACCGCCACTTCTCCCTCTCCAGTCTTCCAGACTTTCTTTAAAAGGAGTTCCTGCCTTCCTGGATTGGAGGCTGGCTGGCTTTAGGTCACACCCTGTGGGGCGTGGATCCTCAGTCTTCCAGAGGTCCCTCTTGCTCCCCCTATCGGGTTCCTGAGAATACTGCAGCTTGTGCCTGCCTTTTTTCGTTTTTAAAACATTTTCTTCTATTCCCCGCTGGTCTGCTGCATCACAGTACCTAGCAGTTTCCCCAAGAGACACAAGTTCCACAGTGCTTGTACTGGGTCAAGCATTGATGTCTTCGGTTACTTCTTAATAATGGTTTATGGACCTTTCCTCCAGGAACTTGTCCAAACCTTTTTTAAACCCAGCTACACTAACAGCCTTTACTACATCCTCCGGTAACAAATTCCAGAGTTTGATTACACATTGAGTGAAAAAATATTTTCTTTTATTAGTCTTAAATAGTTTACCCTGTAGCTTCATTGCATGTCCCCTAGTCTTTCTATATTCTGCTAAGGTAAACAATCGATCTACGTTTACCCGTTCCACTCCGTTCATTAATTTATAGACTTCTATCATATCTCCCCTCAGCCGTCTCTTTTCCAGGTTAAAGAGCCCTAACCTTTTTAGCCTTTCTTCATAGGAGTATCCTTCCATCCCCTTTACCATTTTGGTGGCTCTTCTCTGTACCTTTTCTAAAATCGTTATATCCTTTTTAAGATACGGCGACCAGAATTGCACACAATATTCAAGGTGCAGTCTCACCATGGAACGAGATAGAGGCATTATAATATCTTTTGTTTTATTTTCCATTCCTTTCCTTATCATACCTAGCATTCTATTTGCTCTCTTGGCCGCCGCTGCACACTGGGCCGAGGGTTTTAACATGGTATCCACAATGATGCCTAAATCTTTTTCCTGGGTGGTGGTTCCTAATGTGGAACCTTGCATCGTGTAACCATAGTTTGGGTTGTTCTTCCCTAGGTGCATAACCTTGCACTTGTCCACATTAAATTTCATCTGCCATTTTGATGCCCAGTCTTCTTCCAATTTATCAAGATCCTCTTGCAATTTTTCACAATCCTTTTGGGTTTTAACAACTTTAAATAGTTTTGTGTCATCTGCAAATTTGATAACCTCACTCGTTATTCCACTTTCCAGGTCATTTATGAATATGTCAAAAAGCAGCGGACCCAGCACAGATCCCTGGGGTACACCACTATTCACCTTTCTCCATTGGGAAAATTGGCCATTTAGCCCTAACCTCTGCTTTCTATCTTTTAACCAGTTCCTGATCCACAATAGTACACTGCCTCCTATCCCATGACTCTCTAGTTTTGCCAAAAGTCTCTGATGAGGGACCTTGTCAAAGGCTTTCTGAAAGTCTAGATACACAATATCAACCGACTCACCTTTGTCCACCTGTTTATTCAAACTTTCAAAAAAACATAACAGATTAGTAAGACAAGATCTTCCTTGTCTAAAGCCATGATGGCTGTCTCCCATTAGGTTGTGACTATCTACATGCTGAGTAATTTTATTCTTTATGATGGTTTCTACCATTTTTCCCGGTACTGACGTCAGGCTCACCGGTCTGTAGTTTCCCGGATCACCCCTGGAACCCTTTTTAAAAATTGGTGTTACATTGGCGATCCTCCAATCTTCAGGTATTAGAGATGATTTTAATGATAGTTCACAGATTACTGATAGCAGGTCTGCAATCTCATATTTCAGTTCTTTCAACATATGAGATGTTTAATCATTATTTGTGGGTTTATGGGTTAAATGATGTAATAGATGATGTGATATGACATAGGAATGACTTATTGTATATGCGACTATAATATCGGCCAGTATTGCATCAGATTTTCTTTAGAGTGTATTTTTAGTTGTTAATCTAACCATTGTGCATGATGGACATGACACCCAGAAACGCATAAAGATAGTTACCCTGCGTGAACACACACGGAAGATCTTCAGGGATATAGCAAGTATAGTTGGTGTCAGTCTTGCAACCGTCAGTCATGTGATCAAATCTAAAAAGGAGACAGGATTCATCTCGCCTAAACAAAGGGAAATTGTCAAAGGTCGTAAGAGGAAAACCACACCCAGAGACAACAACTATGTTCTCAGGAAAAGTAGTAAAGACTCTCGGAAGACAAGCAATGCATTAAAAAGAGATTTAGAAGAGAAAGGTATAATGGGTCAGTTCTTCCACATTTCACAGGTGACTTTTGGAAGTTGGTCAAAGAGCATGATGACCTCTGGAAAAACAACTTCTGACAAAGGTTATGAAAGATAAGCACTATAAATAGGGACTGAAACATAAAGAGTGGACTAAAGAAAATTGGAGAAAAGTAATATTCGGTGATGAAAGTCATTGCTTTGTCCAGGGCCAAAGAAACCAACATGTTTGGTTCACCTGGAGAAAAGATTTGTAATTCTCACATCAATTGGAACATGAAACACCCCCAAAAGATGATGATCTGTTGTGTTTCAGTTATTATGGAGTCGGCAGCTGGCATCCAGTCGAGGGAATGATGCGTTCACAGCAATACATTGATGTTCTCCAAAGAAGATTTGTTCCAGAGCTAGAGAAGACTTTTTCTGATGGATCTGGCATCTTTCAACAGGATCTTGCCCCATGCACACATTGAAATTGGTGAAAAGTTTTTTTTTCAAAAGAAGCAAATAAAGATACTGGATTGGCCAGGTTTGGCCCCCCACATTTTATAAGGACCAATAAAAAGTTGTGAGTTTTAATCTACTGCCTACGTTTTTGTACTGTGTGCTGGCCAGGAAACTCTCCAGATTTAAACCCAATAAGAGAATCTGTGGTCCATTTGCAAACTTCGCCTTCATGGAATGGACAGTATGACAAAGGAACCAGAGCTTGAATAAGCTTCTCAACTCTGGTACAGGGACCCAAAAATCATTGCAGACTGCTTGAATTTAGTGGACTCCATGCCAAATCATGTCCAGGAGAGGTCATATTATGTATTAGTATGTGGCTATTAAGATTTTCAATGGAAATTCCAGTTTTCACTTATTTTTCAGTTTGTTTCAATTAACATGTTTATGTTTATTAATCATTTGATATACCGTGTACATGCCATTGCTCTTACATGGGTGCTTTCAGAATAATGACTGACTAAAGTACACACGTGTCCTTGAAAATAGTTGACTTACATGTTCAAAAAGTACATTTGCATGTAGTTGGTCTAATAATATGTTAATTGGCATTTGTTGGCCCCAAACCCAGGTCTCTGCTGCTATTACTACTACTGAACATTTGTATAGCGCTACAAGATGTATGCAGCGCTGCACAGACATGTAAAAGACAGTACCTGTTCATCGGAGCTTACACTCTAGTCAAGACAGATAATATGTATGCCATGTCTACAGCTACTATCTAGGGGGAATGGTAAGGAAACATGAAGGAGACCAGGTGAGTCAAGATGCGGCAGCGAAGAGATGAGTTTTCAGCCTGGATTTGAAAAGGGTCAGAAAAGGTGCCTGACATAAAGACTCAGGTAGTTTGTTCCAGGTGTAAGGTGCAGCAAAGAGAAAGATGTGAAGTCTGGAGTTAGCAATAGAAGCGATTTGCCGGAAGAGCAGAGTTCCCGAGGAGGGGTGTAGGGAGAAATAAAAGAGGAAAGGTAGTGAGGAGCTGCAGTGTGAATGCACTTACAGGTCAACAGGGGAAGTTTGAACTGGGTTCGGAGACAGATAGGGAGCCAATGAAATGACTTTAGAAGAGGGGTAATATGAGCATGATGAGGCTGGTGGGAGATTAGCTGCGCAGCAGAGTGTTGAACAGATTAAAGGGAAGAGAGAGGATTCAGTGGGATACCAGCAAGGAGTAGGTTACAATAGTTAAGATGGGAGGTGATTAAGGAGTGGATAAGTGCCTTTGTAGTTTGTTCAGAAAGGAATAGGCAGATTTTGTTGATGTTGTAGCGAGAGAAACAGCAGGTCTTAGCTATCAGATGTGTGTGGAGAAGGAGAGAGAGGAGTCAAAGATGACCCTATGGTTGCGAGCCAAGGAAACAGGGATGAGCAAGAGGAGAGGAGATTTTAGAGGGAAAAATAAGAAGCTCACTTTTGGCCATGTTCAATTTCAAGCAACGGTGAGACATTCAAGCATCCATATCAGAAAGACAGGGAGAGATCTGGGTCTGGATTGTCCAGAGAGATTTAAGGTGTAGAGAGGTAGATCTGGGAGTAATCGGCATAAAGATGGTACTGAAAGCCAGGGGAAGTGATGAGCACACCAAGGGACTGGGTATAGAGAAAGAAAAGGAGTGGAACCAAGACAGATCCTTGAGGTACACCCACTGAGAGATGGATAGCAGCAGAGGAGGATCCACCAGAACAAACACTGAAAGAGCGATGGGAGAAAGAAGATGAGAACCAGGCTAGTACAGAGCCCTTAAAACCAAGCAAGGACAGGGTATCAAAGAGAGGTTGTGGTCAACAGTGTCAAAAGCAGCAGGATGAGTAAAGGCCCTTGGATTTTACCACGAACAAGTCACTGTAGACTTTGGCAAGAGCCGTTTCAGTAGAATGTAAGGGACAAAAGCCAAATTGTAAAGGATCCAGGAGGGCTTGAGAGGAGATAAAGTCAAGGCAAAGGCAGTGAACCACACGTTCAAGTAGTTTAGAAATGAAGGGGGGGGGAGATGGGTCGACAGGATCAAGTGAGGGTTTCTTGAGGAGAGGTATAACTACAGCATGATTGAAGGCTGCAGGGAGAGTTGTAATGGAGAGCAATAGGTTGAGAATATGAGAGATGGAAGGGACAACAGTGGAGGAGAAGGGGCTTAGGAGGCAAGTGGGAATAGGATCAGAGGAGCAGGTAGTGAGTTTGGAGGAGGGAAAAATGTGTGTGGCTTCCTCCCCAAAGATTATAGAAAAGGAAGAAAGGGTAGCAGAGGTAGTGGGAGGGAAAGTTGGGGGGAGTGAAGAGGGAGAGGAGGGGAAGTAACTGACTTTGTGAGGAATTGCGGGTGGTCTTGTGGATTTAGTCATGGAAATAGCCAGGGTTTGGGCAGAAAGGGAGGGGGGAGTCGGAGGCAGAGACACCTTGAGGAGAGAATTGAGAGTAGTAAAGAGATGGCGAGGGTCAGAGGCAAAAGAGTTAATCAGATGGACATAATAGTCTTGTTTGGCGAGTGCTATGGCTGACTGGAAAAAGACAAGCATGAATTTGAAGTGTAGAAAGTCTGCAAGAGAGCGGGATTTGAGCCAAGCACGGTCAGCTGAAGAAGCACAGGAAAGTAGATAGTGGTAGTGAATGAAAGCCATGGCTGGAGTATAGTGTGCCTCACAGGATGTGGCATGGGCAGAGCGAGAGCGGGCAGCGCAGAGGAAAGTGCAGCGTTATAGGAAGCTATTGCCTCATCAACACACTCAGATGACATAGTGGAGGAAAGAGATGATGAAACAGTGGAGGAGAGAACCAAAAGGTCAATAGCATGAAGATTTCTAAAGAGGTTGGAGGAGACAGGATGAGGTTGAGGTGGCGGGTGGTGAAGCTTAGCAGGTGATGGTCTGATAAGGGAAGAACTGAGGTACAAATGTTTGAGGATAAGCAACTAGAGAAAAATACAAGGTCAAGGCAGTGGCCATGCTGGTGAGTGGGAGTAGCAGAGCAAAGCTGGAGGTCGAATGAGGAGGTAAGGGAAAGGAGCTTTTAAAGCATAAGGATCAGAGGGGTTATCAACATGACTGTTAAAATCCCCGAGAATAAGAATGGGGGAAGAGGAATCCAGAAAGAAGGAAAGCCACAAGTCAAAGTCGGTGAGAGTCTTGAGGGCTACTTGGAGCCTCCGGCTCTGTGGAGGCTTCGTTGCAATTAGTCCTCTTTTGACACGAGTAGGAATGTAAAACAGTAAGTGCTAGATCTACAGGGTCATTTTAAAAGCACCAGCCACACACGTACATAAGAAGATCACTGGGACCCAGAGATTTCAAGGAGCCATATTTTAGCCATAGTTAGGGTGCACCCAAACTTTATATGTGTATGCTTCATCTTACAATGGCAGTACACATGGATTGAAGCAAAGTTGACCATCAAGTGCTCATTTGGGCCAGAGCTATACACAATAGAGGAAAGGAGCAAGTTGACCTAATCCCCTGTGTTTCCACTTCCAGATTTAAAAAAAAGAAAAATTGCAGCTTTGCTAGTTTATTTGCGGTACTTACATGTAGGCTGCCGAGTTAATGCTACACTTTCTCTTTGTGTGTATATTTGCTGCTCCTGCTGTACGTGCCGGCAAATACATGTGCACTCCTACATGTCCTGCATGTTTTTGGCAGAGCATTTTGTAAAATACAGGGGGAACTGAGCACATCTCAACATGACAGTATAAATTGTCATACTGGTTCACGCCAAAGATCCATCAAGCCCAGTATCCTGTTTTCAAGGGTGGCCAATTCAGATCACAAGGACTTGGCAGGACCCCAAAAAGTAGCTAGATTACAGCTATTGAGCCCTAGGGATAAGCAGTGGGTTTTCCCCAAGTTTACTTAAATAACGGTTTATAGACCTTTCCTCCAGGAACTTGGCCAAACCTGTTTAACCCAGCTACACAAGCTCTGGAATTCATTGCTGGGGGATGTTGTAAGAGCAGCTAAAGTCCAGAAAATATATGAGAAGAGACTTAAAGAACTAAATAGGTATACTCGAGAGAAAAGACGGAGGGGATTCAGACATTTAAATTCTTAAAGGATATTAATGAACAAACATCTTTTTCAAAGATGGGGAAGTTTTAGAACTAGAGGATATGAAATGAAGTTGCAAGGAAGTAAACTTAAAAGCGACATTGGAAAATCCTTTTCAAAGAAAGGCTAGTGGTTGCCTGGAATATCCCTAAATAGCAAGAAAATGGCTTAAATAACTTTTACACATCAAAAAATAGAGGGCATAATCTGCACAAATTGGCAGGTACTGCCCTAAATAAAGGTAGAAAGGGGGTAACCTGCATGGAGTGGTGGGTACAACTCTAGACACTTTATTGGGCAAACTAAATAGACCATGCCAGTCTTGATCTACCATCACTTACTACTATTCTCCATTAAGTGAAAAAAATATTTTCTCCTTGGTAGCTTCATGGTGTGTTGGCTAATCTTTGCACGTTTGGAAAGAGTAAACAGTCCAAGTTTACGCATTCCACTCCACTCGGGTTTTTATGGACTTCTATCACACTTGCCATCAGACGATTTTTCTCCAAGTTGAAGAGCCCTAATCTCAATAGCCTTTCCTCCTAGGGAAGTCGTTCTATTCCCTTTTCATTTTGGCTGCCCTTCTATGTACATTTTCCAGTTCTGATATGTCCTTTTTGAGATGCAGAGACCAGAATTGAACTCAATACTCAAGTGTGATTGCACCATTGAGTGATGCAGAGGCATTATGATATTCTTAGTTTTATTCTCTATTCCTTTACAAATAATTCCTAACATTCTGTTCGCTTTTTTGGCCACCACAGCCACTGTTCCCTCTAAGCTGTGCGCGTGTGCACGCGCACACACCTCACTGAGTGAGCGCACATACTTTACAACAGAGCGCACAAAAATTATGGTTCTGATTCTGATAGAAAACACCATAGACGTCTTAAAATTTAAAAGTTGTGATTGTAATTACTAGAAATTTTCCACTTCATTTTAGTAATCGTCTATTTTCATTTAATTTGATTAAAATCAATGTGGTGTACATACTGTATTCTGAAGTGTAGTCAAATTTTAAAGTATATAACTCCGAGTGTCGTTTTGTGGCGCACAAAAATGTAACCTTCCTTCAAAAGCTGCACAGCTGATATTTTATGCGCACATAGCCTACAGAAAATTAGAGGGAACATTGACCACAGCATATTGGGCAGAAAATTTCAATGTGTTATCTATGATGACATCTAGATCCTTTTCCTAAGTGGTGACTCTTAAGGTGGAACCTAGCATTGTAAAGCTATAATTCCATATCTTGCTAGACCAGTCTAGACAAGTGGGCTGTGTTCCCCTACCAGCAGACTGGTGCAACAAAAAAACAATGAAAAACCCAGGTTTCAATGACATCATTCCCATGCCTTATTTGCCTCAGCCAACTCTTGTCTCCAGCAGATGGTGGATAGATTTTTTCCACTCAGAAGAAAATCTGAATATTGATTGAAGCACTCGTGAATGACCACCATGAGGGTGACTTTCTCACTTGAGTGTGATGGAGGCTCTACTGGATTGTGGTCTTTTTTGTAGCCATAGGAGGAGGGAAAATTGGTTCAGCTCTGCGCTGTTATCATGACAAGAGCCTGTTGAGGATTTGGAAGAGTTTAGCAGCCTCAACACGCTCTCCCTTTTCCTGTGTCTCCCCCCCCCCCCCCCCTGCTCTCTCCTGAAACTTGCAGAAGGCTCTTAGAGGAATCTGCCTGCCTGCCAGCCACCTTAAATGCAGTGCTACAAAGCCAGTGAAACAGTTTCAGGGGAGTAGATCTGAGCCCGGCACAGCTTCCTGCCTGGGGCTCTCAAGGGTGAGTACCAAGGCCTGACCTAGTCATTGTCTTTGTTGGGGGCTCTCAATTCAGTCTGTCTAAGATGCAATTTGGGGTGGACTGCTTGTGATCATTGGCATGGTGTGGGAGTTTCTGGCTGTTTTCTGCATGCATTATTAGCAATTTTTCTATTGTGCGCCTGACGGTCAAGCAGTCCTAGCACACGTTCTGTAGAAATAAAAAAAATAATAAACATAGTACAAATCGCACAAATTAAGAAATTAAAAACAAATAATGGTACAATAAAAATGTATCATACAGTGCACTAAAAATGAAAACAACTGGAGCATCACATATATCATACCAAAAGGGGGTAACCAAGAAGTACAAAATAAAGGGACGCAAACAAATGAAGGAGGACTACAAGGGCATGAAAGCACATGATGCTCTAGTTGTTTTCATTTTTAGTGCACTGTATGATACATTTTTATTGTACTATTATTTGTTTCTATCTTCCTTATGCTTTTAATTTCTTAAATTGTGCAATTTGTACTATGTATGTATATTATTTTTTTATTTCTACTTTTGAAGTCATACCCCTGATGAAGGCCTAAGCCGAAACACAGCCATGTAAGATACGACAAATAAAGGCTTACTTTTTCCACCTTGCTTCTGCTCCTTTTGGCTACAATTGTGGTCTTTTTGGTATGGAAATTCAAACCCTGCAGCCTCTGGGTGCCCCCTGAGCTCATGCTCGTGAAGGTCAGGCTGAAAGTGGAATTCTTGTTTTTGTTGCCTCTGACTAAGCTTCTCCAGCGAAGGTCTCCTCCTAGAGATGTGCCGCGGCTGGGGCCTGTCTGAGATCTGATCTGCAACTCTGATTCTGCTCTGGATGACGAAGTGTTCTCACTTTCATTGACTTAAAGAGGCTGATGTGTTATGTCTGTTCCAGAAGAAGGAACTGGCGACATTGCACTGGGTGAATACTCCAGATAAGGGGTGCAAAATCCACTACATTCTTTTCATTCCTGGAGGTGATCAAGGTATCCAGTCAAAGTGGGGTTCTCCTGACACCTCACCTCACCTAAGAGGAGTGTATTCTGTGGTTTGATATTCCCAAGGTGGATGCGCAGGTCACAGCAGTTATCAGACAGACCACCATTCCTGTGGAAGGCAGATCAGCTTTATGTTTATTGTTTCTTGATAAAAACCGCCTTTCTCAAAAAGTCAAAGCGGTGTACAATTAAAATCATCAATTAAAAGAAAAAGGTCAAAGCCTTGAAAAGGAAAAGAACGTTACAGTTTCTTCATAAAAGATAGCATAGACAGGCGAGACGAGGGAGGGGTGGGAAGGAAACAAGAGGAGTGAATGGGAGGAAGGGAAGTGGAGGTTACACAAAAGGAGAGGGCACATCGAAAGCCAGAGAGAAAAGGTGGGTTTTCAGGTTCTGTTTAAATGTGGAATGGTGGGTTCTAAGCGGAGGGAGGAGGGTAGGGAATTCCAAAGGGCAGGACCAATAAAGAAGAAAGCAGAAGAGCGGGTGGACTGTAGGTGAGCGCGTGCGGGTGAAGGGAGGGTAAGGTGGTGGAGGTGAAAAGAACAAGGAGTATGACGGGGAGAATGAAAGGAAAGGAGGTCAGCAAGGTATTGAGGAGTACCGGTATGGAAAACTTTATGAACCAAGGTGAGCAGTTTGAATTGGGAACGGTTAGGGAAGGGCAACCAGTGAAGATGGAAAAGGAGAGGTGTAATGTGATCGCGAGGAGAAGCATGACAAACGAGGCGAGCAGCGGTATTCTGTATTCGTTGTAAGCGAGATAATCGAGATTTAGAAAGACTGACGAGAACAGAATTAGCAAAATCAACACGAGACATAACCAAGGACAACAACAGGGTAGAGAGAGCTGAAGGGGACAGAAAAGGATGCACTGCACGGATTTGACGGAGGAAAAAGAAGGATGATTTGGTGACATGGGAGAGGTGCGACTCAAAGGAAAGGTCAGAATCAAAGTGAACACCGAGATAATGGAAGGTGGAAACTAAAGGAACTGGGGAACCGGAGAAAGAGGGAGCCAACAGAGGGGGTGGATGACCATAAGAGAACCAAATAGCAACGGTCTTTGTGAGGTTAAGGTGAAGACAGTGAAGAGTCAACCAATTAGCCACAGCAGAGAGACAGGAATTGAGTGCAGAGAGATCAGGACAGGAAGGAGAAGTGTGATAAAGTAAGACGATATCATCTGCATACAGGAAAGCGGAAACTCCAGACTGTTGAATCAATAGGGCAAGAGGGGCCAGAAAGACGTTAAAGAGAAGAGAAGCTAAAACAGAACCCTGAGGAACCCCACAGGAAAGAGGAAAGGAATTTGAAGGAGGAGTGGAGGGAGAGGAAGAGAGTACTGCACAGGAACGGGAAGAAAGGAAGGAATGAAACCAGTGATGAATGGTACTGCATAAGCTGGCTTCCCGGAGACGATAAAGAAGAAGGGAGTGGTCAACAAGATCAAAAGCTGCCGAAAGGTCAAGGGCAACCGCCACCGAAATGTCACCACGATCGTGAGCCACGTGCAGTGCATTAGTGAAGGCGAGGAGAATAGTGTCGACACTGTGACCCTGACGAAACCCAGATTGGCGAGGGTGAAGGAAATTAATAGAGTCCAAGTAGTGTGAAAGTTGTGCAAAGACAAACTTCTCAAGAAGTTTAGAAAGGAAAGGTAGATTTGAAACAGGACGGTAGTGAGCAGGGACCAGAGGATCAAGAGAAGAATTTTTAAGGATGGGGCGGATCAGGGCATGCTTCCAAGCGGAGGGGAAAAAACCTGTGGATAAGCTAGAATTAAGCATAGTGAGGATGTAGGGTAGGAGTGCCAGAGAAGGGTCTAGGAGCCAGGAGGAGGGAATAGGATCAAGAGGACAAGATGTTTTCTTAGAAGATGAAATGAGATGATGAAGTTCAGAGGGAGTAATCAAAGAAAAAGAAGCCCACGAATGTGAGAGCTGGGCGGGGGGGGGGGGGGGAAACAACCGGAGGGGGGTAGTGAATTGGAGCAGGACAGGAGGATAAAGATGCTCGTAGAGATGAAATCTTGTTGTCGAAGAAGGAGGCTAAGAGAGAGGGAGAGGGGACAGGACGAATGTGAGCAACAGATGCAGATGATTGAAGGGATGATAAAGTTTGCAAAGTAGAGTAAAGGTGCCAGGTTTGGTTTGGAGCATTTAAAATTGCGGTGGAGAAGTAGGAGCGTTTGGCTTGATGGACGCTAGAGCGGTAGTGGGAGTAATTGGATTTAAAGAAAGCCAAGGAGGACGGAGAAGGATTCTTACGCCACTGACGCTCAGCCCTGCGAAGCTGAGTACGCAAGAGGTGCAAGCCCTGATGATACCATGGATGTATAGGCCGATAGCGGGGTTTCCGGGGACGTAAAGGGGCAATGCGGTCAAGGGCGGCCGAGAGGGAGGAAGACCAGAGAGCCGCTTGAGAGGAAGGAGAAAGAGAGGAAAAGTCCGAGGGAAGAAGCTCAGTGGCAGCGGGGAATTGTTGGCAGGTGAGGGACGAAATGGCACAAGAAAGCCATGGAGGAGGGGATACAGCAGGAGGTGGCGAAGAAGAGACAGAAGAGGAAGGACCTGAAGGAGGAGTACAGCGCACAGAGAGGCAGACGTGGTCTGTCCACGGAAGTACAGTGGAAAGATTATCAAGAGAGAGGAAGAAGAAGAAGTCAAAAACAGATCCAAAGTGTGACCAGCTTGATGAGTAGGGATAGTAACATGTTGACGAAGAGAAAGATCATGTAGAAGAGAAATGAAAGTGTGATCCCGGGATGAAGAGGGAGAGTCAACGTGAAGATTAAAATCTCCCGCGATAAGCAGATGAGGAAAAGCTAGAGACATATCAGTGATACTGTGGACTGAAGGGTGGATTTGGCGTTGAAGAACCAGTTTGCCACCACAGCTGCTACTCTCCAGTTGTTTGTGAGGGCCTGACGTCTCAATCCCTGCTCCAGTGGACTCAGTCTCTCCTGCCGGACTATACTGTCCCTCTTTTGAAGTCAGCTGCAGCCTTCCTTCTGATGCCATGTATGTCCTTGTATGTCTAGCAGCCAGACATGGTGCCCTGTTGACGGTGACACAGTGTTCGATTTGGCTCCAATACTGGGCTGCAGACACATCTCCCAAAGCCCGGTTGGCCAACTGGGGCATTTTGGAGTAGCTGCTGAAGGACCTGGATGAGACAAAACCTTACCAACTTCCGGAAGACAAGTCCAAGGGGCCTCTGAAGTGGACAGCAGCACTTTTGCTGTTTGCCTCCATCTGCTCCCGTGGATACGCTGGTCAGACTCTAGTCTCGGGACTCCCCGTCGCTTCTTGTCTTGAAGGCCTTCTTCCCCTCTACTCCCAGATGTAGGGCTTGTTTTCAGCCCTTTAGGGGAGTGTGTGAGCCCAGGGACTTGGTCCCCTCTAGTAGAAATCCATTCCAGGCTGTACAATGAAGGTTTGGGGGCCTATTCCCTGGTTCCTCCAGTTAGGGGCAGTCTTCACCTCTTCTCTCAGAGAGTGGCCCAGGTCACCAAGGATTCCTGGGTGCTATCCACCATTCAGTATGGCTTATGGATATGTCCTGGAATGCCAAGAGTGTCTCCCAAACACGTTCATTTCCCCCTGTGAGTCTGCGAACAAAAGGACCTCTGTTCGAATCACCTTGGACAAGTTGCTGCTTTTGTTGGCAGTGATGCCTGTTTCCCTGGATGATCAGGGCAAGGGCAGATACTCCATCTATTTTTTGAGGCCCAACAAAAAAAAAAAGAGGATGGATCATTTCAGCCCACTTTGGACCTCAAGGATTATCTAGCCTTATTCACGGATGTCTCATGCTTTCTTCAGGGGTTTTACTGCATCTTTCCTTCTAATCTGTGGTCCCTTCCTGGGATCTGTGGCTGGTGCTCAGGTCCCTGATGTTGGAGCCTTTTGAGCCATTGAAGTACGCTACTCCTGAAGAATTTGACGGTCATGAGGGTTGTTGTGGTTGCGATTGTTACACTACTACTACTGAGCATTTATATAGCGCTACAAGTCATACGCAGCGCTGCACAGACATGTAAGAGATGGTCCCTGCTCATCAGAGCTTACAATCTAGTCAGAAACACAGAAGGTGTAGGCAGGGATAAAGCAAGGGGAAAGAAAAAGGAGATTAAGTGAGTCAAGATCCAAAAGCAGCAGCGAGGAGGTGAGTTTTCAGCCTGAATTTGAAGCGGGTCAGAGAAGGTGCCTGGCGTACAGACACAGGTAGTTTGTTCCAGGCGTAAGGCGCAGCAAGGTGAAAGGAGCGAAGTCTGGAGTTAGCAGTAGAAGAGAAGGGCACAGATAGAAGCAGTTTGCTAGAAGAGCGAAGTTCCCAAGGGGGGTTGTAAGGAAAGATAAGAGAAGAAAGGTAGTGAGGAGCCGCAGAGTGAATGCATTTATAGGTCAGCAGGAGAAGTTTGAACTGGATGCGGAAACGGATAGGGAGCCAATGAAGTGACTTGAGAAGAGGAGTAATATGGGCATGACGAGGCTGGCGGAAGATTAGCCGCGCAGCAGAATTTTGAACAGACTGAAGGGGAGAGAGATGATTCAAAGGGAGACCAGCAAGGAGTAGGTTACAGTAGTCAAGACGGGAGGTGATTAAGGAGTGGATAAGCGTCTTAGTAGTGTGTTCAGAAAGGAAAGGGCAGATTTTGCTGTTTTATAGAGAAAGAAACGGCAGGTCTTAGCTATCAGATGGATATGTGTGGCGAAAGAGAAAGAGGAGTCAAAGACAACCCCCAGATTGCTGGCCAAGGAAACGGGAAGGAGTACAGAATTATCCACAGAGACTGAGAAAGGAGGAAGAGGAGGGAAGGTTTTAGGGGGAAAAATAAGAAGTTCAGTCTTGGCCATGTTCAGTTTCAAGTGGCGGTGAAACATCCAGGCAGCAATGTCAGAAAGGTAGGCAGAGATCCGGGTCTGGATTGCCGGAGAGATTTCAGGTGTAGAGAGGTAGATCTGAGGGGAGTCAGCATACAGATGGTACTGAAAGCCAAGGGAAGAGATAAGCGCACCAAGGGACTGGGTGTAGAGAGAGAAAAGGAGTGGACCCAAGACAGATCCTTGGGATACACCAACTGGGAGCGAGGTAGCAGAGGAGGAATAGCCACCAGAACACACACTGAAAGAGCGATGGGAGAGATAGGAGGAGAACCAGGATAGTACAGAGCCCCTAAAACCAAGCGAGGTCAGGTTATCGAGGAGAAGGTTGTGGTCAAAAGCAGCAGAGAGGTCAAGAAGGATGAGGACAGAGTAAAGACCCTTGGATTTTGCCAGGAACAAGTTACTGGAGACTTTGGCAAGAGCCATTTCAGTAGAGTGTAAAGGACGAAAGCCAGACTGTAAGGGATCCGGGAGGGCAATGAGAGCAGAGGAAGTCAATACAGCGGCAGTGAACCGCACGTTCAAGTAGTTTAGAAATGAAGGGAAGGAGAGAGTTGGGTCGATAATTAGAAGGACAGGTGGGATCAAGTGAGGGTTTCTTGAGGAGAGGTGTGACCACAGCATGCTTGAAATCTGCAGGGACTGTTGCAGTGGAGAGCAATAGGTTGAATATGAGATGGCAGGGACGATGGTGGAGGAGATGGGGCTTAGGAGACGAGTAGAGATAGGATCAGAGGAGCAGGTGGTGAGTTTGGTAGGACGAAAGAAGGTGTGCAGTTTCCTCTTCAGAGATCACAGGAAAGGAAGAGAGGGTAGCAGAGGTGGGTGGGGGCAGAGTTAGGAGTGAAGAGCAGGAGGAGGGGAAGTAGCTGACTTTGTGGGGAATTGGAGGGTGATTTTGTGGATTTTGTCATGGAAATAGCCAGAGTTTGGGCAAAAAGGGAGGGAGGGATCAGAGGCGGAGGCACTTTGAGAAGAGAGCTGAGAATAGTAAAGAGACAGTGAGGATCGGAGGCAAGAGAATTAGATGGACATAGTAGTCTTGTTTGGCAAGAGCTATGGCTGACTGGGAAGAGACAAGTATGAATTTGAAGTGTAGATAGTCTGCAGGGAAGCGGGGTTTGAGCCAAGCACGCTCAGCAGAATGGGCACAGGAATGTAGATAGCGGGTAGTGGATGAAAGCCAGGGCTGGGATGCAGAACGTCTCACAGGACGTGGATGGAGCGAGAGTATCCAGAGCTGAGGAGAGTGCAGCAATATAAGAAGTTACTGCCTCGTCAACAGACTTAGATGACATAGTGGAAGAAAGAGATGAAGAAATAGTGGAAGAGAGAGCCAAGGGGTCAATAGCATGAAGGTCTAAATAGGTTGGAGGAGACAGGACGAGGCTGAGGCAGCGGGTGATGAAGATTAAAGCTTAAAAGTTGATGGTCAGATAAGGGAAGAACTGAGCTACAGAAGTTCGAGGGTAAGCAACTAGAGAAAAATATCAGGTCAAGGCAGTGGCCATGCTGGTGAGTGGGGGTAGTGGAGCAAAGTTGGAGGTCAAATGAGGAGGTAAGGGAGAGGAGCTTTAAAGCATAAGGATCAGAGGGGTTATCGACATGAATGTTAAAATCCCCAAGAATAAGAGTGGGGGAAGAGGAATCCAGAAAGATGAAAAGCCACGAGTCAAAGTCAGTGAGAAAGGTAGAAGCAGACTTGTCAGGAGGTCAATAAATAACAGCTATCTGGAGAGGAAGTGGAGTGAAAAGGCGGATGGAGTGGACTTCAAAAGAGAGAAAGGTGTGAGAATGAGGCAGCAGGAGGTGTTGGAATTGGCAAGAGGGAGAAAGTAGAAGCCCAACACCACCACCACGGCCAGTGGGACAAGAGCGAAGAGCCACCAAAATGGGATGGAAGGATACCCCTATGAAGAAAGGCTAAAAACGTTAGGGCTCTTTAACCTGCAAAAGAGACTGCTGAGGGGAGATATGATAGAAGTCTAAAAATTAATGAACAGAGTGGAACGGGTAAATGTAGATTGATTGTTTACGTTATCAGAATATAGAAAGACTAGGGGACATGCAATGAAGCTTCAGGGTAAACTATTTAAGACTAATAAAAGAAAATATTTTTTCACTCAACGTGTATTCAAACTCTGGAATTTGTTACCGGAGGATGTAGTAAAGGCTGTTAGTGTAGCTGGGTTTAAAAAAGGTTTGGACAACTTCCTGGAGGAAAGGTCCATAAACCATTATTAAGAAGGGACCTAGGATATAGATGCTTGACCCAATACAAGCACTGTGGAACCTGTGTCTCTTGGGGAAACTGCTAGGTACGTATGACCTAGATTGGCCACTGTTGGAAACAGAATACTGGGCTTGATGGACTTTGGTCTGACCCAGTATGGCATGTCTTATGTTCTTATGAGAACTGATATCCCCCATGACAGAGAGCAGCAGTAGATGCAGTATCATCTGGGAGGATCCAGTTCTCAGTTAGAGCAAGAAGATGTAGAGCATTGGAGATAAAGAGATCATGAGTAAAAGCAAGTTTATTTGAGATAGAGTGTGCGTTCCACAAGGCACATGAGAAAGGGAGAGTGGAAGGGGAAAGGAGAGGGATATGCATAAGATTAGACGTGTTGCGTGAAGATCTCTTCTCAGAGTGAGACAGAAGTCTAGGGGGGGCAGGATTGGGGTTGATATCTCCGGATGAGAGAAGGAGAAGAACTAGCAGAGTACAGGGTAGAGAGGAGACAGTACGGCGGAAACGAGCGTGAGGTTGCCTTAGAGAGGAGATGGTTGAATGAGAGGGAGAAAGTGATGAGGCTCAAGAGCTGATGATAGGTTAGAAGACAGAATGGAGGGGGAAGTGAGGACAGTAAAGGGGAGGAGTGAAGGTGCTGGTAAGAGGGGAAACGGGGAGTATGAAGATGAGGAAGACAATGTGATGAGGAGCAATAGAAGAGGAACAGAGGAGAACAAAGGCCAGAGAATATAGAAGGTAGGAGAATCAAGGGATTAGGTGCACCTGTGCATAAATTAGATAGTGAGCAGATAACAGCTATAAAACACAGCCAGTCTTGGGGTGGGTGGGGGTATAAGTTTATTCAGCTGAGACGAGCTGAACAAAAGTGCAAATTAAAGGGAGCAGTAAGGTAAGGGAACACACGAATAATGACAAGTAAATAAATATGTGGAGACAAACAGAACTCACAGCAAAGCAGCAAATTCAGCAAAAATCACCTTACAGGAGAGCTCTAGGAGAGCACTGCTCTACTCAAAGGACAGAAAGGCAGGGCAGATTTCTGAGCTGCAGGCTCTATCTTGCTGAGATCCTTACCTATCTTTATCTGAAGAGGCCGTTTCCCTTCGGCCTGTGCATTGCTTTTTACCTAAGGTGATTTTTTCCTTTCATGTGAACTAGGTGGTTTGGCTTCCCTCCTTCTCTAAGGAGCAGTGTTGGGTGGAAGGATAAGGTTCTTTGCCTTGTGGATATCCAGAAGGTGCTTCTCTGGTTCCTGGAGGTTATGAATTCTTTTAATAAGTCAGACCATCTTTTTGTGCTGTTTGCTGGCCCGTGCAAAGGTGGTGCAGCAGCTAAGTCTACATTGAGGTGTTTGATTAAGGAGACCATTGCCTCGGCATATCTGTTGCGGGACTGGCAGGTTCCAGACTGTTTGCGTGCCATTCTACCCACGTGCAAGCATCCTCATGGGTGGGGTGAAGCTCGCTAGCCCCTGCAGACATTTGTCAGGCGGCAACGTGGGCATCACTTTCCAGTTTTGTTCAGCATTACTACTTTGATAACCACACTCGGGCAGACACTGTCTTTGACTCTGAGGTTTTGTGACCAACTGTGTCTTCTTCTCTCCCAGTGGTGTTGTAACTTTGGTACATCCCACTTTTCTGGACTGGTCTAGCAGGACTGAATGGAAGGTGATGTTTTACTTACCAGGTAATGTCTTTTCCTTGAGTCCTTCTAGACCAGTCCAGGGTCCATCCTCTGGAATGTTTGCTCTGGTCTTCTTCAGTGGCACCCTGGAGTCTGCTATGATTTCTGTACTTGGCTCTGCAGGTCCATCTGATATTTATTTATTTATTTATTTATTTTATTTACATTCTCTTATATACCGCACTATTCGGCATCAGCGCGGTTCACATAGAACAAAAAGTCTCAGTACAATAACATGCATGAGTTTACAGATAACAAGGGAAGGAACTTGGATAACAGGGGAAACTATTTACAGTCTATTTACAGATATAATACTACAGCATGGCTACAAGTTATTAGGAAAATAACTTATATGGACAGCCTTCTGTTATATGGACAGCCTTCTGTTTATGCTCTTCTGTATATAGTTCTCTACTGTTTAATTACTAAGTTTTGCCCGTATTGAGGTTGTGTGAGGCTAGCCATGTGTTCCCATATGCTTTGGGACGCATAATGAAGAGACCTCTGGTGGCTGAGGCGGATAGAAGCATAGGAGTGATGTCATTGAATCCTGGGCTTTTGTTTGATTCTTTGTCTCCACCAATCTGCTGGAAAGGGAATACAACCCACTTCACTGTTCCCTCTAAGCTGTGCGCGTGTGCGCGCGCACACACCTCGCCGAGCGAGCGCACACAACTTTTAAAGGAGCGCACAAAAATTACCGATTTCATGATGAGTTTTCAAACCTTGGGTTTTTTAAGGCCGCGGCTGCACTACCGATCTACTGCCACTTCGTCACTTCCGATTCCAAATCTCTCCTCTGCACTGAGTCCCCTGCCCTCACTCCTCTCACATGTGACGACGATTGACGAATCATGGCAGGCTAGAGGGAAATAAAAGGGAGGGGCAGCCAGCAAGCCAGCCTCTTTCTGCTCTTGTGCCTGCCTGCGAGCCACGCACCTCCTTTAATCCCTCCCTCCACCAGCCTTCAGTGCCACGTGCGAGAGGAACACACCGCTCCGGGACTGCTGCCTGGGGACGTGCTATCGGCAGCTTTGCTAGAGAGCAAATATACCGTTATCCGACGGGGGTATATCTGCTCCACAGTCTGATGTGGCAGAGACAGCCATAGGCTTCTCCTTTCCGAGGCGCAATAGAGCTGTGGTCTCGGGGGCTATTCACCAGCTTCGGTCCACTGCACATGGTACTGTACTGTACTTGTTTTACTGCTGTTAGTTTTTGTCAGCTTGTCTGGGGCACGACTGGTGGCCTGCCTTCTCAGGAGGATACCTTTATCCGTCTTCTCATCAGATGCTCCAGTTAAATAAAATAAAATAGAAGTGTCTAGTTGGGCTCCTCTGTTCCAGATGGTTTGTTTAACATAGCAAGTCACGGCTCCCCTCAGTCCATGGTTGCTGGCATTTGCTTTAGCCTGTTTCTCTCAGGAGCAGAGTAGAATGAAATTAAATAAATAAAATGAACTTAAATATTTATACCAGACTGTTTGGACACCCAGTGTAAAATGGCAAAGGGCTGCAACTCCCGCGTGGGAAGCAGCCAGGATGCAGGAGGTTTAGGGGAGCCGGGTAACTTTTTTCCACAGCGGCTGCTGTTTGGGTTTAGGGAACTTAGTTTTTGTTCCTCAATTTAAAAAAAAAACAACAAACAGCCACCAGTCCCCTGTGGTGAGCAGAGGGGTTTGTGCCAATTTTTACCATTTTGTTTTTGTTTGTGGCTATCCACAGTGGCTGATTCGGCTCGGAGTAGGGCACAGCTCTACAGAGTCCACTCAGCAGTACCACACCAGAATTGATTGAAGTGATTCTTGAATCGGGAGGTAGCACTTTTACTGTCTATTCTAGGGATGATTGCTGGAGGCAGTGAGCTCTGTCTGTGGTATGAAAGGTGACCATTTTTGAATAGATTCTGATGGGCTTTCTGACAGCGATGGCATATACTGTACTGCCCTGTCCTCTACGCACAGCGGGAGCTGAATGGAGCTCTCCGGTACGTAGTGTTTGGGACTAGGACACAGACTGTGAGTTTACCATCTTTATCCCCCTATTTTGGTCTGCATTGTAATTTATAATGCATTTTAATGTATTTTTGTTCATAGGTTGCCTTGGTTTTGTGGTACTGCTCCGTTCGGTTCTCGGGTAGGATAAGTAGGTCCCCCACAGGAGAGAAACTGTTTTATTAATATTTCGTACTCCCCTTAGCGAAGTCCCTAGGGGACCAATATGTTTCTCTGGTAAATTCGTGCAGAGCTGACTGCAGTATACTGGAATTGTGGGGGGGGGGTTTGGAAATTAGACAGTTATTTGGCATCTGCCTTTGATGTTCTTGGCTCAAATCTTGAGTTCTTGTTTTTGACCATGAGTAGGTCTGCAGGAGGAGTAGCCTAGTGGTTAGAGCAACTGCCTAGTACCCAGAAGAGCAAGGGTTTGATTCCCACTGGCACTCCTTGTGACTTTGGGCAAGTCACTTTACCCTCCATTGCCTTGGAGGAAAAGGCTGGCAATCTACTTCCAGTGATACATTGCCAAGAAAACCCAGAGGTAGCTGGGTCGCTATGAGTCAACACTGACTTGATGGCACTAAAAATAAAAAAAAAAAAAGGTCTGCAGGGGGTAAGCAAAAAGCAAACTTTGGTTCTTGGGAGACTTTCTGCCTTCATGATGATTAACATCAATGTGGTGTACATACTGTATTCTAATGTGTAGTCAAATTTTAAAGTATATAATTCCAAGTGTCGTTATGTAGCGCACAAAAAATTTAACCTTCCTTCAAATGCCACACGGCTGATATTTTATGCGCACACAGCCTACAGAAAATTAGAGGGAACATTGACCCACTTGTCTGGATTGGTCTCAAGGAAAGGACATTATTTGGTAAGTTAAAGTGTCACTTTACTCCTCTACTACTACTACTAATAATCATTTGTATAGTGCTACAAGGCATACGCAGTGCTGTACAGACACATGTAAGAGACAGTTCCTGCTCATTGTAATCTCCAGTCTAGTCAGGACAGACACAACAGTTGAGGACAGGGATACCTCTAGAGGAATGGTAAAGAAACACGTAGGAGACTAAGCAGATCTGGATACAAAAGCGGCCTCGAAGAGATGAAATTTCAGCCTGGATTTGAAAAGGGTCAGAAAAGAAGCCTGCAGTACAGACCCAGATAGTTTATTCCAGACATCATGAGAAGCAAGATGAAAGGATCAAAATCATCTGGAGTTAGCAGTAGAACAGAAGCAATTTGCCAGCACGGCGGAGATCCCGAGGAGGGGTGTAGGAAGAGATAAGAGAAGCAGCAGAATGAGTGCGCTAATAGGTCAGTAAGAGAAGTTTGGACTGGATACGGAAACAGATAGGGAGTCAGTGAAGCGATGAGAACAGGGGTTATATGAGCACATCAAGGTTGGCAGAAGATTAGCCACGCAGCTTTGAATATATTGAAGGGGAGCGAGATGATTCAGAGGGAGACCAACAAGAAGGAGTTTGCAATAATCTAGGCAGGAGGTGACTAAAGAGTGGATAAGTGTCTTAGTAGTGTGCTCGGAAAGGAAGGGGCAAATTTTGAAGATGTTAGAGAAAGAAGCAACTGGTTTTAGCTATCAGTTGGATGTGTGTAGAGGAGAGGAAGGAGTCAAAGGTGACCCCTCGGTTGCAAGCCGAGGAAACAGGGTGTAGTAGAGCGTTATCCACAGAGACTGAGAGACAAGGAAGGGGGAAGGTGGGTTTAGGGGGAAAAAAATAAGAACCTCTGTTTTGGCCATCTTCAATTTCAAATGTCAGTGAGACATCCAAGCGGCAATGTCAGATAGGCAGGCAGAGATCCTGGCCTGGATTGTTGGAGAGATTTCAGGCGTAGAGAGAGAGATTTGAGACTCAGCAGCATAAAGATGGTACTAAAAACCATGGGAGGAGATGAGTGCACCAAAGGATTTAGTATAGAGGGAGGAAAGGAGTGAGCCTGAGACAGACCCTTGGGGTACACCAACTGAGAGCGGGATAGCTGTGGAGGAGGATCCACCAGCCCAAATGCTGAAAGTGTGATGGGAGAGATAAGGAGAGAACCAGGATGCCATAGAGCCCTTGAAACCAAGTGAAGACAAGGTTTCGAGGAGAAGGTTGTGATCAACAGTGTAAAAAGCAGCAGAAAGATCAAGAAGGATGAGGATAGAGTAAAGGCCCTTGGATTTTGCCATAAACAGGTTGCTGGAGACTTTGCCAAGAGCCATTTCAGTAGAATCTAAAGGACACAGGCCAGATTGCAGTCAGTCCAGAATGTCTGGAGAGGAGAGAAAGTCCAGGCAACAGCAGCAAACTGCACATTCAAGTAGCTTAGAAACAAAAGGGAGGAAGGAGATGGGTCAATAATTAGGACAGGTAGGGTAAAGTGAGGGTTTCCTGAAAGGTGTGACCATAGCCTGCTTGAAGGCCGCAGGGACAGTTGCAGTGGGGACTGAGAGGTTGAGAATATGAGAGATGGAAAGGACGACAGTGGAGGAGATGGAGCTTAGGAGATGTGTGGGACTAGGATCAGAGGAGCAGCTAGTGGGTTTGGAGATGGAGCTATGTGTGATTTCCTTCTCAACTATCTTAGAAAATGAAGAACGGGCTGCAGAGGTTGAGGGGGAGAGTTGGGAGGGAAGAGGGGATGTACTTGATCTTGTGGGGAATTGGAGTGTAATCTTCTGGACTTTGTCATGGAAATAGTTGGCCAACGTTTGGTAATAAGAAGGAAGGAGGGGTCGGAGGCAGAGGCACCTTCAGGAGAGAGTAAAGAGTTCTAAAGAGATGAGGGTCAGGGGAAGAGTTAGTCAGGTGGACATAATAGTCTTGTTTGGCGAGGGCTATGGCTGACTGGAAAGAGACAAGCATAAATATGAAGTGTAGAAAGTCTGCAAGGGTGCAGGATTTGAGCCAAGGGTGCTCAAATAACCTTGAGTTTTTTTCTTCCCCGTGTGAATCACTTTGCACTTGTCCACACTAAGGGGCATATTTACTAAACCACGCTACCAGGGTAGTGTGGGGTTAGCATGCAGTTTTTTGGTACCATGCTATGTTATATTCTTATGCCTCTCTGCTAAAAGCTCTGCGCTAATCTGGTAGCGTGCTTGAGGATGGTGACAGGACAGGGGAATTCCTGTTGCATCACAGCTAGGTGTGAGTAGTGTGGGCGCAACTAATGTCATCTCAGTGGCTGGCATTAGTTGCACCCACGGTAAAGTGTGGCTTGTCTGCACTAACTGCAGGGGGATGGAGGTGTATGAGGTGTGACAAAAAAGAAACGAGACTGTCCCATAAATGTTTTATTACAAAATCTACTGTATTTTTTTCTTTTTTATTAAATTAATGCAGCAATATGACAGATCACACTTCTTTTCCTAAATACCAAGTTATAAATCGGGATCATCATGGGAAATTTATTCTTTTCAATCTTTGGTCTGCATCTCCATTTCCAAGTTTAATCATTAGGCCTTAAACAGCCTCTCGGTTAAGGGTTAAGCAAATCTGGGATATTTATCCAATGTGTGTGTGAGGGGGGGAAGATTCAGTGTAGCTCCAGGTTTGAGCAACAAGGTATGACAGAGGGAAGAGGATTCCTTAACTTTGCCCGTCCCCTCATCCTATGACAGCAACAGTATCACTTCCAAGCAGACAAATCAACAGATAAATTACAGTTGGGGGAATTTGCACAAAACTTTTAAAATTCTGCACAAAAATTCTGAAAATTCTTGTGCGGTATTTCCAAATTCCACATGCTTAGTACATTTTTGCACAGAATTTCCCCATCGTAAAGCTTAACTACTCCTCGAGACCTGAAACTTCCCCTGCCTTTTCCCTCCTAAGCTCTCTTGTTGCAATCACATTCTGTCCCCAACCCATCCTTATCTCCCCCACCCTTTTCTCTTCTAGCCCCCAGCCACCCTGGCTCACCAGTAGCCCATCATCTTTAACATTTCATCAAAGTCTCTTTAATCCAAATTTATGAAAATTCAAAAATCACTTATCTCTATTTCTTTTCATTCCATGTCACCGTGAATTTATGTGAATTCATATTTTGAGCATTCACTTCATTCCACTGCAGAACTGAGTGCTCAAAACCTGCATTCACATCGGGAGACGTTTCGAATAACTTCATTGTATTCATAATTGTGGATTAGAAGACTTTGATGAAATGGTTAAAACAGATATCACTTTAAAGGTCAATGTTTAAACTTGAAGGCACAGATACTACAGACCAAGGGTTGATTGCAATAATCTCATTTCATGTATATTTATAGACCGCAAAACAAAAATGCATCAATGCGGTTTACATCAATAATCTCCCGTTCTGATGTTCCTAATGTGTTAGTTAGAAAAAAAAGTGTGATTTGTATTATTGCTGCATGAATTAAAAAGAAAAAAATATAATTAGTGGGATATAATTTTGGATTGGGAATTGCTCTGGATAATTATCTCCTAGTTAGTAGCCTGACCTGATCATTTTTTTGAGATCGATATACATGTGTTGGAGACTTAGGAGATGTAAATTTATCACATATACATTCATTGTGGATATCCTGAAACTCTGACTGGCTGCGGGATCCCCAGGCTAGAGTTGGAGAGCCCTATAACTAATTTTGCAGCCACACAGCTGCTAAGTTATCCAATTTGAAGAGGAGAGATTCTAGGCCGGTCCTGGATTTCAGGAAGTTATGCTAATGCATTATCGGACCCAGCTAGCGCTGATGTCAATGAGGGGCTTCAGCTACCAAACTGTTTATAGGATGTAAATTCAAATCCAGTACTAGTCAAAAAAAATCTCTTCTCTGGAACTGGGTAACTTGGCAGCTACGAAAAAAAAGTCTTCCCCACTCCAACGATGGTGATGAGCTTAAATTCCCTGGACAGTCGTTTCCTTTGTGTGCTCCTGTCTTAACTCTATAACTTCTCCAGTTGATGTTTGAATTGGTTTGGTGGTGTAGCATTAACTTTTCTTTCTGAAAACCTTTTGTTCTCTCCACAAATAAGCCGGTATGTTTGACTGAATAGTTTTAATGGACAAAATACCGGCTAATTTTAGCAACAACAGCCACTACTGCACTAACACAAAATATTAACTGATTACAGAACTTGAACAATTTAGAAAAAGTAAAAAGAAAGGCACTTGCCAAAAGTAATAATAAACTCAAAGCCAGAAAAGGCCAAGTTTCCCACCAGAGTTACAGGAAAAAAAAAAGCTTTTAATTTGGTGGGGTGGGAAGGAATATGATCCTTGTTCTAAAGAACTAGTAAAAAATAGAAAGAGGAAAGCCATAAGGCGATGGAAAATATTCACTATGAGACAGAAATTAGGGTGTGTGTCCCATAATGAATCGCAGGCTGATGGCAAAGTTGTAGGAGCTGCTGTGGGGGAGGAGAAACCTGTAAAATCCAGAGCTATGAAAATGTGTGGTGGGGGCGCTCTATGGGCTATTTCTGGTGGGTCACTCTTTTAGCTTTTTGCATCCAATATTTAAGGTTTTAAATCAATTGCTATTTATCAGGAACCAAATCTCTCTGGATTGTTAACCCCTTCTAATCAATTTATTTTGTGTGCATCAATCCTTTTTTTAACATATTCTTTTTCCCAGGAGCCTGTTGCTACTGCATTACCCGGCTGGTGGGTGGAGTAGATAGGGCAGGCCCCTCCTAGCCCATCCCCTATGTTCAAAAGTCACCTGATACATCAGACTCTGATACATCATACATGCATTTCTCTCTTAATCTTTATTTCTCTTTGTGAGTAGGAAACTGCCAGAGTCCTGTTTCCTCAACAGCTTACACGTGCAGAAGGTTAGGCAGATAGAGGGAACAGACGAGCATGTTCTGCCCAATGAGGGGGACCCGTTTGAACGCCTCCCAGCTGTCCGTGAATATACTGTATTTGAGGAACACCCTGTGCTTGAGGCTGGTAGAGAAGGTGAGATCTCTGCTCATGATATAAATGCCATCGTTGTGGAACGTGCAAGTCAAGTTCAGCCCCGATTTGGACGTGTTCTCCTTAAGACAGAACCACTCCTGGGTGACTGTGTTGTAAGAGCGGATTGTCAGCATGTCTTCGCTTTGGGTGGATTTCTTGGCGGGGTCCAGCTCATGGATGGAGCCCCCCACCAGGTAGATTGTGTCTTCCAAGGCCAGCATCTGCTGTTTTCGGATGTGGAAGCTGCACGGTTCCAAACTGGTCCACAGGTCAGCGGCGGGACAGTAGCGCAGAACGGTCCGATTCCTCTCCCTGGTCGTGTAGCCGCCGACGACATAAATGTTGCCCCGGCACTCGCAGGCCGAGAATTCTGCCAGCGGGCTCGGCAGGGCTGCGACGAAGGTCCACCAGTCGTGCTCGGGGCTGTAGCATTCGACATTGGCCAGCGCCTGCCCCCCTACGGCATAGAGCTGGCCGTGCACGGCCAGCAGCTGGAAGTTGGCCCTCTTCTGGTTCATGGGGGCGATCTGGCTCCATTCGTTCTTGCAAGGGTTGTAGCAGTGGGAAGCGGCTATCTCTTGGCTCGTCGTCCTGTAGCCTCCGGCTACGAACAGGTAATTGTCCAAGACCGCCGATCCGTAGCCCCTTACGTTCATCAGGGCCGGAGGCAGGTTGCTACTGGCTAACGGTTGCCAGCTTTGGGCCGCTTCATCGTACCTTAGCATGGCCCAGGGGTTCTCCCCGTGCGCCGGCCTTACCGCGTTGTCCGTGAACTCGCCCAGGGCCAGCAGCGTGGCGGCGCCCTGCAGCCTCCTCTCCCGCAGCTGGGTCCGCAGCCCGGCCGGGAACTCGGCTCGCCTCAGCAGCTGGTGGTAGTGGTCAGCCATGAAGCCGGCGGCGGCGGCCTGCAGCTCGTGCATGCCGTAGATCTCGGCCAGCCGGTGCAGCTGCACGCAGGTCTCCAGCCGGACCTGGGCCGGCAGCAGCTGCAGCATGCAAGTGACCTGCAGGAAGGAGGCCGCCTCGATCAGCTCCCCCAGGGTCTCGGCCGCGAAGCTCGCCTCCGACGTGTCGATGAAGCGCACCACCAGCTGCAGGCCCTGCGCGCTCAAGCCGTGCAGCCGCAGCGAGCCCTCGGCCGCCTCCCGCATGCCCGAGCGGTACAGCGCGCGGAAGTAGTCGCTCTTCTCGATCAGCTTGCGCTTGCTCACCGCGTAGCGCTCGCCCTCCAGCAGGATGTGCACCAGCTCCTCCGAGGACACGCCCTGCAGCCGCGCATCCCCCTCCCCCTCGGCGCCGAGATCCAGGCTCTGAAGGGCGCCTTCTCGGCGGATGTCAGAGCGCGCGAGCAGCCCCTTTATTCGCGCATCCCTGAAGCCGGCGCGCGGCCGCTTTCGCTTTCTTCTTCCAGCCGGCTGCGGGAGAGCCCCGCCCACTCTTAACCCTTTCCCCGCGAGAGCTAGCCGCACGTCCAGTCAGCCAGGCGCGCATTTATTTCCGCTTAACAATAACACACATCTCGTATTACAGCTTCAGCCATGCCAACAGCAACAGCACTTGGGTCATTGCACCTGTTCGTTTATTTGCAGCTTTTCTTCCACGGGTTTCTGGATAGCAGATGGTTTTTTGCGTACAGTTTTGCAAAGTGTTTTCTTGGTATCACCTTGAAGGATTGGATGCTGTAAGAGGCGTTCAGTGTTGTCGGTATGAATGCGCCTTTTTCACTTGCCATTGAGTTTTTGGCTTATAGATGCTTGTGTTCTTAGGAAAATTGTATTTCAAATAGTTTTCATGGCAGGACCGACTTTGGTATTTTATAAAGGCAACGGAGATGCCTATGTGTCGTTAGAAACTGGACTCATGCAGTGGCCTTCAGTAGCACACACGTATTCAAGTTCATCCCAGCTCCACTCTAAACTGGGTTCCCAGGAACACCAGTGCATCGATTACATAAAAGCAGGTGCAGTCTTGCGGTAATTCTGCCTTCTGCAGTATCCGTATATGCATGGGCACTATTCTATAACACGTTTTCTATATGTAAAGAGCTTCTGCTCCTCTAGAACGTGATTCCCAAACTGTGGGTCGGGACCCCACATGGGGTGTTATCATCAGTAGATGGAGTCACCAAAACCAGATTGCTCTCCCTCCCTCTGGACCTCTCCCCAGAAGTATCAGCCAGTTTGAAGCCTTTTAGTCAGTGAATCTTCACAGACCCAGGGCCGGCCCCAGAGTTTGTTCAAGGTGTTGGCGCCCTGGGCAAACCTTTAGCATTATACCCCCTCCCCCATTCCACTGGCTATCAGAATCTATAGTTTAACTTTGCCCTGCTCTTTGCTGCCCCCCAGAAGTTGCCGCCCTAGGTGACCACCTAGTTTGCCTAATGGTTGGGCCGGCCCTGCCTTATTCTCCTGTATGGGCTTCCTGTTATCCCATGCTGAGTGCTGAGATCTGTGAGTGTGCGCTGACACAGAGAGAGAGAGGGTCCTATGCTGTCCCCTGCTATTGCTGTAGTGTTCATGCTTTAGATACGTGTGGGGAGGAGGAAACAGACAGGAGAAGGCTGGGGAAGGGAGGGCAGGTCCGCTGTTTTGTTTCCATCATCATCATCATTTATTTATTTTATTTACATTTCTTCTATACCACGCTATTAAAATCAGTGCGGTGTACATTAAACAGAACATACAGCAATGCATCAAGCAACATTGTGTTTACAATGAACAGGGTGGTAACTTGGGTATAACCGGGGAAACTATCTACAGATCATTTACAATGGTGCATAGGTTCCTGGAACAGTGAGATTTAGGTAAGGGGGAAATGAGAAATGAACTAACTAACCATTTTCTTGCTGGGCCTGATTGTTGAGGCGGTTTGGGCAGGAAGACGGAGTGCTCGTTGCCTGCTTTCCAGTATTAGTTTCTGGGTAGTATTTTAGGAACAGATGATGTTTCAATGCTTTTCTGAATAGGGCCAGGGTCGTGATGGCTCGGATTTCTGCGGGGAGGGCATTCCAGGCTCTAGGTGCGTATATCGAGAAGGCCCTATTGGCTGTTGCCTTTGTGCATTTTGTCATTATTTTAGGGACTTCTAAGGTGTTCATCATTGTGGGTCTTCTGTTTCTGTTGCCCGGCCTGTTATGAATCAACTTGCAGATGGGCGTGGGGGGCTGGTTATTTAGTGCTTTGAATGTCATGACTAGGGTCTTGTAATGGATTCTGGCATGTAACGGTAGCCAGTGGAGTTTTTTTTAGAACTGGCGTTATGTGTTCTGTCCTTGATATTCCTACTAGGACTCTGGCGGCAGAGTTCATGGCAAGCTGGAGCGGACTTAGTGTTGAATGTGGGAGTCCATGGAGGATCACATTGGTGAAGTCAAGATGTGGAATAACTAAGGCTTGGAAGATCGTTTGGTAGTCGGCAAAGTCAAGCAGTGGTCGTAGATGTCATAGTGTTCGTATCTTATGATATACTACTTTCGCGGTGTTTCATACATGTGTTTTCATGTCCAGCCGCTGGTCGAGTGTAATGCCTAGGTAGCGAATTGTAGATTTAGTTTTGAGCTCAGCGTTGTTGACTTGTAATGAAGATGGTGGGGTAAACTCCTGGTTTCTCGTGACAAAAAGCACATCGGTTTTGTTGTGATTGATCCGTAAGATTTGCGTGAGAAGCCAGTCTGCTACTGCTTCAAAGCATCTTATTATTGGGGAGAAATCTGGCTGGTGAACCGTGAATGGTATGTACAGCAGGATGTCATCTGCATAGGCAATATAAGAATTATCCGTTTATCAGCTCAATAGTAAACCATGAGTTCAGTTCCTTTCTTCAATCGCTAAAGAAAAACCAATTAACAGGATGCAACAAGGTCTCAGATTTCTACAAGGCGTTTAATCAGCCAGACTTGCTGGAATGAAAAGTGCCTTCTTCAACATCAACGACCTCAGTTAATTGTCCATCCACATAGTTTTTCTTAATTTAAGAACTATCTTTCTATAGGAATATATAGTAAATTCAATAATACTTCAATCCTCTATTTATAATATCTCCTGTGTCATCGGTAAGTATTGCACAATATCTAAGACTCAGCGCCTGTCTTAATAGTCCATCAGGGTTATCCCAAATTCTTTTTATTCTATTGAAAATTTCAAAAGACTGCGCTTATCTGTTATCATTGCAGACGTATTTGTGATGATGTCAAGTTGAAGATATTCGAAAATGATGTTCCCAACGTCCAGCCAAAAAGCGCTTGCGCGTTTCACTGTTCGTTTCTTCAGGGGAATTCATTTTCGAATATCTTCAACTTGACATCATCACAAATACGTCTGCAATGATAACAGATAAGCGCAGTCTTTTGAAATTTTCAATAGAATAAAAAGGATTTGGGATAACCCTGATGGACTATTAAGACAGGCGCTGAGTCTTAGATATTGTGCAATACTTACCGATGACACGGGAGATATTATAAATAGAGGATTGAAGTATTATTGAATTTACTATATATTCCTATAGAAAGATAGTTCTTAAATTAAGAAAAACTATGTGGATGGACAATTAACTGAGGTCGTTGATGTTGAAGAAGGCACTTTTCATTCCAGCAAGTCTGGCTGATTAAAAAATCTGAGACCTTGTTGCATCCTGTTAATTGGTTTTTCTTTAGCGATTGAAGAAAGGAACTGAATTCATGGTTTACTATTGAGCTGATAAACGGATAATTCTTATATTGCTATACAAGCTCAACGAAGTGACTATATATGATTTTTGTAGGATATAATTTGCATAGGCAAGACAGTTGATGTTTAAGGATCGGATCAAGGCACAGATGGGCTGCATATAAATGTTAAACATCAATGAAGATAGAGATGATCCCTGTGGCACCCCCTGTTTTTGTAGAAATGGCTCAGAGTTCATGGTGCCTGCCTCACTTGTTGCCATCTATTGGATAGGTACGATTTGCACCATTTTAGTGCAGTGCCTTGTATCCCTTTTTCTTCGAGGCGTTCTAATAGTATCTCATGGCTCACCGAGTCAAAGGCCGCAGCAATGTCCATGAAGATGAGAACGAATCCTTGGTGGATGTTGTCGAGTCCTGTGACTAGGTTATTGAAGAGGGTCATGAGGATAGTGTCCACACCGTGTGCTTCCCTGAAGCCATGTTGGGAGGGGTCCAACGGTGCTTCGGTGTCAACGTGCTGTTGGATTTGTCGCTGGACTACCTTTTCGATGATTTTGGCGAGCAGGGGGATGCTTGAAATTGGTCTATAGGATTCAACTTTAGATGGGTCCAGTTAGCTATTTTTAAGCAGTGGTCTGATTGATGTGTGTTTTAGGCTCTGTGGAAAAGATCCCGTTTGAAAGGGATTGGTTCAGTATTTTGCTCAGGAATTGACTTAGGTCGCAGCGTAACTCTTTTATCCAGAGGGCCGGACAAGGATTGTTGGGTGCAGTGGTGAGGTTGATAGCGGCAATAGTGTCTTCAATCTCTTTGCTAGATATCTCACTGAATTTGAGCAATGGTGCTGGCTGTGGCATTTTATGCAGGGTGGTGAGGTTTATGGTGCTTGTGTTTTTGCCGGTCTGGATCATCTTTGATTGTAGATAGTCGGAGTAGTCCTGTGGTTGTAGCATGAGTGGCTGATCTAATGCTGGGTCTCCTGTTAAGGATTTTACAATACTGAATAAGTCGTGTGGTTTATTTATTGAACGCTTTAGTATGTCAGTATGGTATTGCTTCCTTTTCTCCATTGTTTTTTCTCGGTGTGTTTTTAGGTATGAGATGTATGCACATTGTGCCTCGGTGGTTCGGGTTTGGCGCCGTTGTCTCTCGAGCTTATGTAGGTGGAGCAGTGATGCTCGTAGTTCTTTAGAGTACCATGCTGCGTGTTCCCGTCTTCTTGGTTTCTTGCTCATGGGTGGGAGGAAGGCAATGGCTTTGAAGCTGTCATTCCAGTTAGATACCATTTCATCTGGGTCGAGGGTTGTGTTATTAAGGAGAGGGAGGACTTTCTCCAGAACGTCTTCTCTAACAAAGGGCCGAAAGCGTGCTGTTGGTGGTCTGGTGGGTGCGTTGGTGTTATTGCTGTTCTGGATGCAGTGGCTTGCGGGTATGTGAAATCTGAGTAGGTTATGGTCGGACCAAGGTACAGGTGTTATTTATTTAACGTCATTTATATATCGCCTTATCCTACAATCAAAGCGGTTTTCACAGCAAACAATCAAGGGATGGGCAAGTGTTATCATGCAGTGGTGAGTGTTTGTGTGTTAGTGGTGGGGGTGGAAGATTAGGCGTGATCTCTACCTAGTGCGCTATATACATTGTGAGCTATAATACATTCAATTGTACTGACTTAAGGTGGGGGAGGGACTGGGGTCTGTCTTGGTTGGTAACTCAAGGGGTATGATCATAATGTTCGATGAATAGGGTTGTTTTCAGCTGTTTTCGGAAGTTCTTGCGGTCTGTGTTTAGTCTCAGTTCATCTGGGAGGGTGTTCCAGATGGATGGAGCAGCCAGGGAGAGTGCTCGTTGCGTGGTGTCCTTCCGGGTCTTGGCGAAGTCTTTTGGGATGCTTACACGATTGGAGGTGCCTCTTCTCCTTGGACGCGTGCTTGTGTCGGGTTGTATGAGTGTGTGTAGGCTTATGGCAGATGTGTGTTGTTTGATCTTGAATATATTTATGATAGTTTTGTATTTGATGCGTGAGGTGATTGGGAGCTAGTGGAGATCTTTCAGTATGGGTGTGATGTGATCATGGTTTGAGGTACCAGCTATAATGCGGACGGCTGTGTTTTGTGCTAGTTGTAGTGGTCTGAGGGACGTTTTGGTAGCCCGTTGTAGATAGGATTGCAGAAGTCTAGTGGTGGGGTTATTAGAGCTTGGCATACAGTGCGAAAGTGCTCTGGAGCGAGGAGGGGTTTAAGTCTTCTGATGAATCGCATTCTGTAATATGAACTTTTGGTTGTTCTGCTTATATGTGCTTGGAGGTTCAGTTCTTTGTCCAGTGTAACTCCGAGATACTTTACTTCTGATTTTATAGGTATGAGGACGTCTTTTATCTTGATGTCGGGTGGTAGGATGAAGTCCCGGTTTCGCCTGATGATCAGTGTTATAGCTATCAGGTGTTATAGATATCATCAGGTCTTGGGTTGTGTCGAGTACAGACTGAGGGGCGAAGATCAGGTCTAGTTTACTTCCCTTCGAGTGTGTAGGCGAATCAACAAGTTGTTTGTACCCCAAATTGTCAAGTGCTTCAAGGAAGGCAGTTGCTTGTGTGTCTTGTAGGGAAGGCAGGTTGAAATCTCCTAGAAGCCCATTTGGGGAACGTGGGTTGTTTGAGTTGCAGGCAAGGTCGACTATTGTCGGTAGATCATCTGGTGATGGTATTGGTGCTCGGTAAAGTAGGTTGATCGTGCAATGATCATTTGCTATGGTAATCGTATCAAGGTGGGTGGTGCTGGTGGCATTACTCAGTTTAAATTGTAGATCGGCTTTAGCGAGGATGAGTGCTCCGCCTCCCTTCTGGTTGGTCCTATGGCAGGTATAGAGTGAGAAACCTGGAGGTGACATCTGGTTGATGAGTACATTGTCACAGTCGGATAGCCATGTCTCAGTGATCATTAGAATATCGAGGTCATGGAGGGTTATCATGTCGGTGACTACTGGCCATTTTGGGTGTATTGATCTGGAATTTATAAGTGCATATTTCAGTAGATGGTGGTGTTGGTGTCTCTTGGTTTGGTTCTTCTTAATATTTTGTAGAGGGATGTGTAATAAGTGGGGGTGAAATGCATTGTTGGTTTTTGTTGGGGTGTGGCGAGGGTTTTCCGACCATCTTCTTCCGTTGCTTTGGAGAATCGGGATGTAACTGATGCAGGGACTAAAGGCATGTGATATGCTGGGAAGTCCAGAGGTAAGGAAGATAAAGGTTAGTGAGAAAAATGCGTGCATCTTGAGGTGGTTCCTGAGGTGTTCAGTTAAGTGGTCAAGGTTTGGTTTGTACGTGGGAGTGAGGACCACGGGATTTGCTGTCCTGATGTAGCAGAGCCTAGGTTCTATGTTTTTGTGTTAGTTATGGTTAAAGTAATAACAGACAGGCTGTGTGTTAGGCCGAACATGAATAAAGGCACATGCAATTAGGCAGACAAGAGCTATCTGGGGCTGAGTCGACCTCTGTTTGTGGGTCAAGGATCTGGGACTACTAGGGTGACTTGGAAGTTGTATGTACAGGGTAAGGCACCTACTCTAGGCACAGGACAAGCAAGTTTAAGGCAAAAGATTGCAAAGATTATACAACATTTAAGCAAATTCGGCCACCATGTTGTAGAGGTTATAAAACAAGAATCAGTTAGGATATAAGGTATATCCTAGATCATCATCATCTGGGGTCATGTGTGTTTTAAGTGTTATAATGGGGTCATATTGGAAACAAGTTTGGGCAGCGCTGCTCTAGAAACATTTCAAGCTGGGCAGGTTAAAAAAATTGAATTCCTTGAAATGTAACAATACACTTAAAGGTAATTTGAGGTAAACTATCCCGTCCGCTCATTGAACAAATAGGAAGGTTAAAGACTGATATTTCTTCCTTTCCTCCTGGGTGATCCTAGAAAAATCATGGAATATCCATATCTCTTAACTCATGGGCAGAACATCTCTGTTTTTAGAAGAAGCTTTGAGAATCCAATTGTCAAGCTTCGGTGCAAGTAAGAATAACATTGCCGCTAGACACTGCTTCCCCCCTGTGGCCTTTCCAAGAATTACAGCCCAGTATAAAAGTGCCTCCAGCCAGGGACCTTTCAAAGGATCATCAACCCCATTAGATAACCTCTCAGGTAAATGCCGGACAGGAACAGTAGATGGTATTGCTTCAGGGGAAAACTTCCATCAGAAACATCATACATATGTTTAGGAGTGATAATAACGACAACATGTAAATTAAATCTCCTGCCATTATTTTCCAACAGTTCTAATCTATAGTATGAACTTGAATTGTCTTTTATCTTGTCTCCAGTTTCTGCATAGACATGAATTTCCTTCACTTCTCTGTATTCTCGAATTCATCCCCTTATTCCTTCAAACCGGGAACAATATCTTGGGAGGATTCAAGAAAACCTGCTGTGGAAGCGTCAGTTCTGTCCACAGCGATCCAGATTTCCTGAAAAGTTATACTCTGGGGAGCTGCCGCAGCTGAGACCTCATTAAATTCCGCTGGAGAAGAGAGCTGAACTCTGTTGCAGTATGGCTCTGAAATGTGCACACCAAGGGAACCACCAAACAGTAGAAGAGCTCACTCCTGCAGGTGCTTGACCAAACAACATCAAACCCTAAATAGTTCTTCCCCCTCCACTGCAGCAGTCTAATCTTGAGTTGCTCCTCTGTGTTGGCCTTCAGCACACTATCTCCTCCGGCATCTACGTGCACCTGTGGGCCTCTGCTGTCATCATATGATGGCTAGGTCATCAGCAGGGTTGGGAGCTCTGAGGGTGGGGCTATCCCTCCAGAAATATCAGTGTCTCTGTGGCACCTCTCTGCACCCGCAGCTCTGAATCAGAAACTGAGGTTGGTTCACAAGTTCACATGATGAAGGTATTAATGAAACCAATTGCCTGAGAGGGGCAAAGAAGTCACAATCGTATTTTTCTCGTAACCTTTTGATTCCCTATAGTAGTGGGGAGGGGACTTAAATCAATAGATAATTGTTGAATAAAGCTAAAGTGTACAGCGTCAAGCAGTTTCTGACACCTTGCTCTAGTCAAATGTTCTTTAACTGCACCAGCACTGTGCAGAGATGGGAAGAGGGGAAGGAGAAAAAATGTGGGATTTTAGATCATGCCTGAGATATAAACAAAACTTAAAGGTATGTTCTGACTACTGAAATAATGCCACATTACTATAGCCAGAATCCAGGCAAACAGAGGCACAAAGACAGGCCTCGGGAACCTCACAGAGACCTTTCTGGGTCTGTTTATTGGACACTCTTTCTTCCTAATCTGTTTTAACCAGAAAATCCTCTCGGCTTGTAATGGAGAAGGGTCTTTAGCTTCATGCGACACCTGACATACCGTCTGCAGAACAAGTGAGTTAGTCAAACTCACACTGAGGCGCAATAGCAGAATGGGGTTTGGACCCTGAAATTTCATAGACCAGTCACAAGTTATTTAAAGCATTACTTACGCCTAAATGCAAAGGAATCTCTGGGAAGAGCATCCGTAGAAGCAGAGAGAATAAAGGCAGGGGACTGCCTGCTTAAAGAGTGTTGGGGGGGGGGGAGGTATTCAAAGCATTTCAGCCAGAGAGAAGATTTTCAAACTGACTGAAATTCGCTCTGCCTGATCTTCTGCGGCACTAACCAGTCAGCGCTGCAGAATATCCCCACAGACCGCGTAAGAAATGCCCAGTTACAACCAGGGTGGTCTGTGGGCGGATTGAGGGTGGTGACGGTCACTATGCATTTAGCAGTGAAAGTCATCCAGATAGCTAAACCAGTTAAAACTAGGTCATCTGAATAATTGTCCTAACTTTAGCCGATTTTCGCCATCTGGAAATCCTGGATATTCAGCTGTGAGAACCAGCTAGTTTTGGATTTCAATAAAGCGGCGGCAGCTGGATGCTTTAAATAGCTTAGCTGCTGCTTTTCAATATGCCGCCCCCCCCGCCATCCCCATTGTCTTTATGACTAGAAAGGGAGGGAAAGACTAGCACAGATGAGCAGGAAAACTCGGGAAAGTGCGGCTGGGGTGAGATGATTGAACGTCAGTGAGTGAGACTTGTGTAATTCAGTTCAGCTGGATGTCCACGTCGGAGCTGGATCTTTTGCTTTTGCACCTCTTGCTGCGCTTGGAGAACCAGCTCCTGCGGAGGAAGGGAAGGCCGCTGGAAAAGGAGGAAGTGGAGCGAATGCTGCCTCTTCTGGATACGAGGTCGTCATCGTCCACCAGCACGCTTTCCAGCACTGACTTCAGGGAGCGCCGGATCTTGGAGAGGAAATCGGGACAGGTGAACACATAGAGGCAAGGGTTCAGGATGCTGTTAATAAATGCCAGGCTGGTGACAAACGGCAGACCCTTCCAGACCAGCGGTCTCAATTCCTTCTGGTGATGAGCCTGCGCCTCCATTATGCTAAAAACATGGTACGGGAACCAGCAGAGCACAAAGGTCAGTATGATGGCCACCATCAGTTTGAAGAAGCGTCCCGATTGTCGGTGGTGCCGACGCCTGATCTTCAGGCTCACTGCAACGTAGCAGATTGCAATGATGCCCAGCGGCACTAGGAAACTGATGACAAACTTGCTTATTGCTAGGGCATACTGACGTTGGCTGCAGAGTGCAAAGTTTTCTTCATTGCTACTGATGGGGTTAGTGTAGAGTAGAAAATTGTAGTAGCACATTATACGACCATCCTGGCGTTCAATGGTGTCCCGGAAGAGATAATAAGGCATTGTGTTGAAGACTGCCAGTACCCACAGAATCACACAAATGGCAGTAGCCATAGGGACTGTGCGGTGATTCTGTGCCCACACTGGATAGAGGACAAGGAGGCAGCGGTCCAGACTGATGGCGCCAAGGATGAAGCTGCTAATGAACATGTTGAGGAAGAAGACTGAGGAGTGCACGCGGCAGAAGAAAGTCCCCAGCTCCCAAGTATGTCCCTTGGCTAGGAAGTAAGTAAAAAATGGGAGGGACACAGTGGTCATGAAGTCCGACAGCGCCAGATTCAGAATCCAGGTGGTAATGACGGTCCTTCTCATCTTGAAGCTAATGACGAAGATAATGAGCGCATTCTCCAGCACGCCAAAGAGAGAGGCCAGCGCATGAACAGTGACGCTAGCATAATCTATGTAGCGGACGGTAGAGTTTCGCAGGTGGGATGGAATAAGTACCATGTCCTGAATGATGGGGCACAGGTGGGTGACGTTCATCTTTCCTGGAAGGAAGAGAGCCAAAAGAGAGAAGCACGTGAGAACAACAATGACACCAAAAGAGCGTTTGCATCTCTCTGCCTCTGCTGTACAGCAGTCTGGTCCCAAATCTAAGAACCGGTAGTTTATACCAAGAAACCTTCTGTAGTCCAGCAGTGTACTGGGAGAAAATGTGTTTAGTCTGCCCATATCTATTCACCGCGAGGGTACACAAGCCACCCACTGTCCAACTCTTGTTACACTTTGGGAGTCAATATTCAGCCACTAAATTAAATCTAGATATTCAGTGCTGATATCCGCCTAATGGCTGGTGCTGAATATCTGGATTCATTGGTGAGCAATGCCGCTATCCGGAGAGCAGTCTGTAAAGCACAAAGTCCGAGCGGCCTTTATTCTGGCTTAACTCTATGCATACAGTCAGCAGAGTGACTAGTGTCACTAACCAAATGACCTTGAATTCTGCCCTGGACTGTCCCGGCACTATCAAGATAGTACCAAGGTGGTCAGAGGGAATATTCAGTGCCCCTAGCCGGATAGTGCCACAAATACAGGGCCCAACCCAGAGTTGGTTCAAGGTGATGCACCCCCCGGATGTCAGAATCTATTGTTTAGCTATGAATGCCCTGCTCTTTGCCCCCCCCCCCCCCCAGTAGCTGTCACCCTAGGCAACCATCTAGTATGTTTATGTTTATCACATTTGATATACCGCTCAAGCCAAAGCATCAGAGCGGTTTACAATATTACATAAAAGTTACAGAAAATATGAAAAGAACGCCATTAATTAGATAGGACAGAGTAAGAGATACAGTGATAGTTAAAGGAATAGAGGAGACAAGAAGAAATGCTCCACCTAGCATCTGCCTAATAGTTGGACTGGCCCTGCACGAATATTGCATTGGCTGGCAATTATTCCATTAGCAGATGCTGCTGACTGAATTAGTGCCTTTGAATATTGCCCACTTGCTTTCTATAGACCCCACAGACCTCTGTGCTGTACTTAGTATGCGCCTGATTCTGGGATGTGGGTTGCGGGACTGCACGTCCCGGCGGGATGTGCAGCCCCACAAGCTGTCCAGGCCCGATTCCCCCTCCAGCTCTCCCCATATCTCCTGAGCATAAGGATGGGGAGAACCAGCAGGGGGCAGGAGGGGCCAGGAACTGGGAGGAGCAGGGGTGGGCCAACCCAGCAGGACGTACAGGGCCGATTCAGGTCATGGCCCTGTACATCCTGCTGGGTCAAAGGGGACTTGCTGATTATTCCACCTCAAAGGTGGAATAAGCAGTACCGACCCGGCGATCGGGCCCGGGGATCCCCCCCCCCCCCCCCCCCGGGGCTGGGGCTAGGTGCGGAGGGGTCCCCGCTGCTTGATCCAGGCCCGGCTGGCCAGCCGTGAGTTGGGAGGAGGGGGAGTGAGCCGGGGCAGTTAAGGGAGCCTGCGGGGAAGACGTTCCCGCAGGCAGGCAGGGGTATGCCAGGCCATCCTCAGGCCCAGTTCCTTGTACCGTGGGAACATTTTGTTCCCGCAGTCCAGAATCGGGTTCAAACAGGCCTGTCTTGCTCGGGGCTGTCTGGAAGGCCTGGACATGCCCCTTCATGAATCGGGCTCCACGTTTATAAACTCCCATCTCCATGATCACTTGTCTCAGTGCTCCTTTACTCTGATTAAACATTGCTATTGACATGAATCTCTGCAGCCCCCCAAGGGTTTTGCTTTTCATTTTTACTTTTAGAAGGTATGACACTTATTTTCAGTCAGGGTGAAAAGTTAAGTGCTGGCCCTAGTATTTAATATGTATATTCAATGGCATTATCCGTTTAAGGCGTCCCATTGAAAATATGGATACGGGATCACTGTGCCAGCAGCTATTCACTGAATTTAGGCCTTCAGCCTGGGGGGGTGGGGGAGGCTACCATGAGATGTGTAAGTCAAGGACAAAGGACCTTCTACTTGGAACATCCCTTGAAGGACGGTCTTCTACTGCACCACGTTGGCATAGATGAGGAATAGATAATCACCTGAACACATCTCAGTGAACTGCATCTTTCCTAAGATATCAATTGATATAAAATACAAATGTGCATTTATTAATGTACATTCAGTTCATTAGCACACCTTAAGAATTTAGTGCCTGCAAAATCAATTCAGCAAGCACTCACCTATGAATTAATGGCAAACATTTGATATGCATGCATTAAACAGCTCAAATGCACATTAGAAAACGTATTAAAACAAACAACTAAAATGAACCAAATAAAAAGCCCCAAAATTGGAAAAAAGTCAGAAAAATCTGAAAATGAATCAAAACCTTTTTATGCTTGTGCACGTTTCTAAACTATAAAATATAAATCCAAAGAATTTGGCACTTAAAAGACCAATCTGTCTCACTTCTCAGTGTTTTTCATGAAATGTTCATATTTATTCAATTTAATCTTAATGAAGTATTAACATTTTCAATAAATTTTCACAAACTATTTTTCCATTTATTGCTCATGTTTTTTTTATCAACTTACTTACTCTGTATGGGGATGGAAAAATATTTGGAGAAGTTAGCCAAATTTTAGGATCTAGGTGAAATGATCTTATAGTTTACGCCTTATTGTTTGTTTTTCTCTCTTACTTTTATTTTTATGTTTAGATTAGCTTATTTTGCCCTCTTTGGGTTTTTTGTTGTTTTTTTTTAAGGAGGGTTTCTTATTTCTTTTTTCTGCTTTTCATTACTTCCCACTCTCACCTTCATCTTCTTCCCTCTCTCTGCCCCTTGCACTTCTTTCTTCCTTTTCTCCTCTACATTCTCCTTCTCCTTTCAGCTTTTTCCTTCTTCGAAAACATCTTCCTATCTCCACTCCCCCTGTTTTGAACTCTGACAGTTGCACAGGGCCCATAGCAGGCCACAGCTGCTGGTGGTCGGGTAGGGCTACACCGATTTCTTCTCCCCCACCACCATCCTAATGGGGACTGCAGCAATATGCTGTCCTCCCCTCAATATGGCCTATCATGAGCTTCCTGGAGCAGACAGTACAATGAATGGGGCGAGTAGATGCCTGGGATTTTTCCACCCTTGTATATTCCAAACCACAAATACAAGGCTGAAGGGAAATTCCTAGGCCTACAAGAATCTAGGAGAGGCAATGCCCAGCTATCCAGGATGTGCAGCGACTAATTGCGGGGCCTCATTTGTATTCATCAAATTTAGTTTATTTTAAAACATACATGCTGCCCATCTAAAATGTTAAGTAGCTTTCAAAGGAGTCCTTCACAAGCCTTTCTTTTGTCTTAACAATGACTTAGGGACATGTTTACTAAACATGAATGTGTGTTAAGTGCCACTGCGCCAATAGAAATAAAAGGGTGTTGCTGCACTTAGCACACATTAAAATTTGTGAAAGCACATTAACCTCTAGTAAACATGCCTCCTAATGAATGTCTGAAAACCATCTGCATGTACAGTGAGGATAAAAGGCTACCATATTTCTGCATTACTGTCCTCCAGTGTCAACTGTCAGGTGCATTACTACAAAACCCTGCTCAGTCAGAACCCATAGCAAACCTACACTACCAGGACTCACACAGCATCTAACCCTATTTATCAAAAGCACTACAAATATTAAATCAATACATCTCTTACTGGGAAAAGAGAACTAGTGGGTCTACTACACAGAAACTAGATGAACAGAATAGCACAGTTCTGTCATACTCGCAAAACAGACAGACCGTCACCAAATGCAGAACAAGGGATCACGACTTAGAAATATGAAGACAATAATTGAACTGTGAACCCCAAAAGCCAATCTTTGAATGCACCAGAACACTGGAAAAATTAAACAATGAAATTAATTTCCTCTTATACTGAACAAAGGGCAAAGACATCAGAGCACATTTCCCAAAGCACACATATTCCAGTTAATAAATTCAATATAAAATACATTTTTTTCTATCTTTTTTGTTGTTTGGGCATTTTATTTTCAGTCACCTTTACCCCAGTCTCTCTCTTCTGTGTTATTCATGTCTTCTGCTAACTCTCCATTGTCTGCTACCCATGTTCTCTTCTCCTATTTATTTTCCATTTTCTGTCTACCTCCGCCTCTGACATACTGATCTTTCGCTTTTTGTTCCTTTCTCCATTTCTTTCTTTACTCATTCATCCACTCAATTTCAACCCTCCATCCTCATCCCCGTTTGACTTTCACCTAGCAACTTTCCATCTCCTCTTCTAACCTCCAGCCCAGCTCCCCCATTTCTCATCTCACTCCTTCGCTAGCCTCTTATTCCCCTCTGTGCCTCCTGGATCCCTTCCACCACCCAGAGACTTCCTTCTTAGATATTCATTAACTCTGCCTTTCCTCCTTCTTACCCCAGCACTCTCTTATGCCTCTCTTTCAACTCTTCCCTCTGTATGACCTTATTCTTCCCTCCCACACAAAATATCTCTTCCCCTCTTAATCCTCACTCTCCCGGTTTCTTTTTTTCTCGCCCTAGCCCCAGCTCCAGCCCTGCCCCCTTCCAGTTCCAGCCTTCCCAGCATCTGCTCCCTTCCAGTCCCATTCTCCCTGTCCCCCAGTATCAGCCCATTTCCAGTCCTGCCCTCCCTCCCCCCCCCCCCCCCCCCGTGTTAGTCCTCCTCCCATGAGACAGAAAATGCTCCTGATTAACCTCTACGTAATGACCCATGCTGGCAGCAAATAACACAGCCGTGGGAGAAAAAAATAAACCACTCTAGCGGATTTTTACTCACACAGCTATGCAGAAGTGAGTCAGGGAGCCGGGCTTCAGTCTTCACTGGCTCCTCCTTAAGCCAGCCAGGCCAGCTTGGGGCCCCCCGAGGTGCGGGGCCATGTGCACCCAACATTCCCGCACATGCCTCGGGCCATCCCTGTAGCCAGCTTGCAGCATTTTGTGCAGCCTACAGTTCCATTTGGCCTAACTCATGACTGGTCTTCTCTTCGTTTGTGGGGCCACTGCTGCACGGCTATAGGACTCACTGGCCATGCGGTAGCCACGGGCATTTTTCATTAAAACAATGGGCTTGATGTTTAAAAGCACTTATCCAGATATGAGGTGCTGGCCGTGTCTATCTGGTGATTTTCAGCCACTAGAAATCATACTGACCACCCTGACACTGTCCGTCCAATGCAGAGATGGGGTATAGACAGTCCTGGCACTTACACGGATAGAGGAGATAGTCTGCTATCCAGATCATTGTTCTGAGAAAGTTAGAACAATAAAAAGGCCATCCTAAGTTATCTAGTTAGCTCCCAGGTAGTGAGCTGAATATCGCCAGCACTGATCAGACTATACATATAGAAGGAGGGTAAGGTTGTCAACTGGCTCCAGATGTGCCCAACATGTTCGATCCAGTCCTGGGTTTACCTCATTGCATGGAGAGATATGTAGTTCTGATTTCTCCATTGCACTCCATAAGAAAAAGAAAACTACAAGTAACTGCATGCAATGGGGTAAACCCAGGACTGGAGCAAGCCTGTCGGGTGCATCTGGAGCCAGTTGGCATCTCTGCAAGACACAAGCAAGTCCACAAAAAGTGGAACAAGTTATGGCCACACCACTGATACTGATAATAAAAAGAGCCTTTATTTCAAAATCTTGAAGATTCAAGACCCATCCAATGGGCTACAAGAAGGACCTTCTGGATCTTACGTTTCAAATAATCATATGTTCTTGTATGCGGACTTTAACTGCTCATCTAGTCTTCCCAACATACATCTTTTTACAATGACATAAGACAACATAGACTAATAAGAGAAAATATTTTTTCACTCAACACTGAATCAAACTCTAGAATTTGTTACCGGAGGATGTAATAAGAGCTGTTAGTGTAGCTGGATTTAAAAAAGGTTTGGACAAGTTCCTGGAGGAAAGGTCCATAAATCATTATTAAAAGGGACCCAGGATATCACTTGACCCGATACAAGCATTGTGGAACCTGTGTCCTTTGGGGAAACTGCTAGGTACTTATGACCTAGATTGGAAATGGGATACTGGGCTTGATGGACCTTGGTCTGACCCAGTATGGCATATCTTATGTTCTTAAGTACACGCATCCATTATAAACTATTGTAATTGACATGGTTCTTGGCAAATCTAGGCACGAGTATTCATGCCGGCCTTAAGGCTGATGTACGTAAGTGTTCAATTTGCGCTTTTGCCAACTTATGCCCTTGTTTTCTAAAGTACGCATCTATTTTACTTTATAAAATCAATGTGAAATACACAGAGAAAAATGTGTGTAAACTACGTGTGACTTTATGAAATTCCGTTCTGCTTTGTCTGGCGTTTCCTGGATGACACCAGTGATCGCTCTTTCTGGCAGTGCAGATCTCTCTTTGCATGACCCCCTGCATGTGATGCATCTTTGCAGCAGAACGACAGATGCCAGGGTTAGCCATGTAATCACAACCTTCCCTGGCCATCTAACCTTTGCACGGGCCTTGGAAAATGCATACCCCCCTCCCTTTTTTCTTCTTAAAAGTAAGTTGAGAATTCTAGACATCTTCGGAGAAGTTTCCTCTGAAGTGGAATATACGCTCTGGCACAACTCTTCCTGCTGGTTTAACAAAGGCAAGCAGAACCGGTCCGTCCACTAGGGCTAAGCAGCTGCCTAGGGCACAGACCTCAGCAGGCAGCAGGCCATGTGTGCACGCACCCCCTCTCCCCCCATACCCCCGTCCAGCGCTGCCTGTTCTTTCCCTGCTGCTGCCGCCCTCTGTTTTTTTCACGACAGCGCCGGCAGCAGGGAAAGAGCAGGCAGCGCTAAACGGAGGTATGGGGAGGAGGAGTGGGGCATGCACCCGATCTGAAAGGCACCGGCACTATAAGCAGATCTGTTCCTCCCTACACTGACCGCGTCGGAGGAGGGAGAGACCAGACCTGCTTAAAGTGCTGCGAAAAGGCTTGGAGGCACATTTCGGCTGCCTATTGTCCTGTCAGCAGTGGCAGGGCAACAGGAGACAGCCGAAATGCGCCCCCCCTCCCCCCCCCCCGCCAAGCCTTTCCAACCTGTGCAGCTGGACCGCTTGCACAGGGCTAGGTATGGTCCCATTTGCACACCAAGGAACTAAAAGACAGCAAGAACCACTGCACAGTTTATAAAACTAAATTATAATTCATTTTTATTTTGTTGTTATAAACTGGGTTATTGTTCTTTCTTTTTCAACATATATTTTGCATCCACAGTAGGTGCAGAGCAGAACCAGGACATTCACCCACAGAAATCAATATTAAAAAAAAAATCTGATTCTGATCATCTCACTAACAACAACAACTATTCTCCAGTACCAGGCATATTGTGAACTAATGCAAAACCCTACAACAAAGAGCAAACCTACCATACCATATCAGCACAAACTTCCAAAACTCACATAAGGAGCCCATCCAAAAAAAGCGTCACTGTAAATACTACAGTGGACCCTGGAACATCCATACACCTATTTGAAAAGCTGAACAAGTCAAATTACTACAGTACAGTATAGATCTTTATGTACAAACTCCATGTTAACAGAACACCTGACCTCAGTCACACACGCACAACATCGACCCTCACCAAGTACAGAATAAGTAACCACAATCTAAAGTGAAAATAAAAATATGTAGACAAAATTTAAACTGAAACCCCAAGAAGCCAGAGTCCACATGCAGTGCAACATCAGATAAATAAGAGATGCAGTTCCCCAATACTGTATAAAATATAAAAATAGCACAAAGTCCAATCACTAAAATTAAATACAATAATTTTTTCTACCTTTGTTGTCTGACCATTTTATTCTCTGACCATGCTGGTCCCGATCTGAGGCTTCTGCTTTCCTGTCTTCTCTTAGCTCTCTTTCTATGGAAAATGGTCCATCTGCCATTTCTTATCTCTTTTGTTTTCTTCACTTCCTTCCATCAGCCCATTTCCATTTCCAGTAACCCTCCCAAGTATCAGCCCCCTTTCCAGTCTTTCCCTCCCAGTACCTTCCAATGTCAACCGCCTTGCATTCCCACGACTGCCACTGGTGTCCATTCCCTTCCAGTCCCCCTCCTTCCCCACTGTCCCGCCCCTTCTAGTCCAAATACCATCCCAGATATCAGCTCACGTCCACTCTCAGTGCCACCCCCCCCCCCAGTCAGCTCCCTTACAGGTGCCCTACCCTCTGTCCATCCCCCTTCCAGTGCCATTTGCATGTCAGCTCCCTTCCAGCCTCCTCCCCATTATCCAACCACCTACCACTCCCATCACCAAGTGTCAGCTCCCTTCCAGTCCCCCTTCAGTACATCACAGGTGTCAGCTCCTTTCCAGCCCCCTCCTTCCCCTGGCAGACCCTCTCATTATCCGCTCCCTTCCAGTCTTATTCTACCATCCTCCCGCATCAGCCCATTTGTCGCCCTAGCCCCTAGTTTTCTTCCAGGACCAGCAGCACTCTCCTCCCCTCCTCCATTAGCCCATTTCCAGTCACAGCCCATTTCCAGTGCTAGCCCCCCATCTGCCCATTACCAGTCCTAACCCCACCAATAAGTCCATTTCCAGTCCTAGCCCCAATCAGTCTGTGTCCTGTCCTAGCCCCCCTAATCAGCCCATTTCCAGTTCTAATCCCCCTCCCGATCAGCCTATTTCCATTCTTAACCCCCCATCAGCCCATTTCCAGTTCTAACCCCCCCATCAGCCTATTTCCAGTCCTAGCCACTCCTGATAGCCCATTACCAGTCCAAGCCCCCCCTTCCGATCAGCCCATTTCCAGTTCTAACCCCCCCCATCAGCCCATTTCCAGTCCTAGCCCCCCATAGCCCACTACCAGTCCCTAAACCCCCCCATCAGCCCACTTCCAGTCCTAACCCCCTATCAGCCTATTTCCAGTCCTAGCCCCCCCATAGCCCATTACCAGTCCTACCCCCCACCATCAGCCCATTTCCAGGTCTGGCCCCCCCCCCCCCCGGGAAATTAAAAAAAACAAAACCTGGCTGTTGAAGCCGCTGCTGCTGCCACTGTGGCAGCGGCAGAATGAAGTATCCCACGGCTTCCCAGCAGAGCCCTCCTCTCTCCCTCAGCGCAGCTTTTCAGAGCAGCGAAGGGAGAGTTTCCCTTTCTCACGGCTCTGTTAAGGCTGTCGGCGCTGCCTGCTTCCCATCAGCGCCGGCGGACTTATCAGAGCTGCGAGAAAGGGAAACTCTCCCTTCGCTGCTCTGAAAAGCTACGCCGAGGGAGATAAGAAGGCTCTGCCGGGGCGGCCGCGGGGCACTTCATTCTGCTACTGCTGCGGCTCCTATCCTCGGGGTTTTTTTTTTTGAAGGCCGAGTGAGGCGGGCTTTTTGGGGGCAATTTTTGCTGCCCCCCAAAAGTTGCCGCTTGAGGCCACCGTCTCACTCGGCCTCATTATAGAGCTGCCCCTGAAGGCCTCATACGGCATTTCAAATCATGGAGAGGGCTGGATAGGGTGGGGTTCCTCTCCTAGAAGAGGGAGAGAAAGGGGGATCACTTCTGGCCTTAGCAGTGGGAAAGAGGGAGGTAGGGGCATAGTCACCAGGGATAAGACAGGTCATGTGACCTCTTGGCTCTGCCTTTTTTCAGCATCTTGCAGGTGGGCTGTGGGTGTAGAAAACTCTTCCCTTAAATCCCCCTCCTCTCTCTTCTCCCTTCTCAGACCCTCTCTTCTTCTCCTTCTCCTCTCACTTACTTTCCAGTCTTCTCATTCCATTCTTGTACCCTCTCTTCCCTCCCTTCTGTCTCTTCTAAATTCTCTCTCCTCCTGCCTCTCACCTCCAGCTGTGAGGGCAGTGGCTCTTACCATCTCCGCTGTGCCCTCATCTTATTCCTGGGGCTGTTGCCACTTTCATTGGAAGGAGGGAGAGATCTGAGCAGTGACAAGGCTTAGCAGGGAGCGACAGAGAGTGAGGAGCCACAGACTGAGACTAGGTTGGTTGAAATACCCAAGCCGAAGAGTGAAGCAGGGAGAGGAAGACAGAAGTGGGATTGAGGGCATGGTCAAGAAAGCAACAACAACAACAAAATCATTGCACTTGGGGCCGGATCTGATATGGAGGGACAGAAAAAACTGCTCCAAGGACCCCATCCAGCCAGGAGCCTTAGTTCGGGGCCCCCTGCCATAAGGTCTTTCTCTACTGTCATGGTCTGTTTCTGTATTTTACTAGAACTTGATTTCTGGTCTTTAGAAGATGTTTTTTAAAATTTCAATAGCCTCTTTCACAACATCATTTAACCTCGCTGAAATTGTTCGATCTTCTGGCAACTGGTTTTAACTTGTGAATTTCGTCTGCATACCTGTAGGGTCTGATCAGATGGATACAGTAGCCAGCTGGAATTATATCTTGCTGACGTGGAGAGATGGTTAACAGTGAACAGACCGAAATGTGAAATGTGAGGCTATGTGAATGAGCAGATAGAAACAAACAATATTGCCTCTTCCTTGTCCACTGAAGACTACACGGAGGCCGTGAGCAGTCCATTTGCTTGTGGTGCCAATGATAAAGAGCTATCCAGATGCACCCAAGTTATTATGATGGTTAAACCATCATTTACATGACTGCACTAGGTTTGGCAACTGGCTACCGTAATCCACTGTTTCATGAACAATTGCTTAGGCTTCAATATTCAAAAGCACCTACTAAGCAGATAAATGTCACTGAGAGGGGAATTCAGCAGCACTATAATGGATAACTAGGACAGCAAATAAGGCTGTCTGGCTAGGTCTCTGTACAGAGAATCTGCTGCCTTACAGATAGTGTCGGAGCTGACTATCATCTGAATACTCAGCGTCTTCCAATATCCAGATACCGGCGCTGAGCCTCTGGCGCTTATTTAGCCGTGACTGCCAGCGTTTTACAAAACCTGACTCCTGCAGCTAAATATTGACCTGATAGATTGTTATAATTCTCTATATATCAGGATCATCCCAAAAGACCATGAAATGTGTACAGCAGCTTCGAATATTGTGGTGAAGATATTCATAGTTACATTTAAATCCTATCATTTCACGACGATTTTCAGGAAACTCTGCTGCCCTGGGCGGAGTCTAGAATTCAGACCGAAGGACCTTTTTGTAGACGTCTCTGAAGCATATGGGTCTCTAGTATTTACTGAACAAATATTTTTCTTCTGTGTTCACATATGAAGGGCCAGGAGCAGGACCTCAGACACCAACGAATAGGAGCAGAAGTGAAGAGGGTCTTGAACGATTTTCAAAAGACTGTTTCCTGAGATACTAGCTAAACTAAAAGTAGATTAAGCAATGAAGCCGTATGAGATACATCAGAGAATATTGAAGGAACTTGGGGACATTCTAGCGGCTCCACTTACTGAAATTTTCAAAGCTTCTTTAGAGTCGGGAGTGATCCCAGAGGACTGGAGAAAGGCACATGTGGCCCCTTTACACAAAAGTGGAAGTAAGGATGAGGTTGAAAACTACAGGCTGGTTAGTCTGATCTCTGTGGTGTGTAATTCCATTGAAATGCTGCTAAAACAGAGGATATTGAGGTTTCTGGAGTCCAATGGATTGCAGGATCCAAGGCAGCATGGGTTTACCAGAGGCAGGTCTTATCAGATAAATCTGATTGTTTTCTTTGACTGGATGACCAGAGAGTTGGACAGAGGGAGAGCCCTAGATGTGGCGTACTTGAATTTCAGTAAAGCCTTTGACACTGTTCCACACAGGCGACTAAATAAACTGAGCACCCTAGGGATGGACCCTAAAGTGATTGTGTAAGAAATTGGTTGAGTGGGAGACACCAAAGGGTACAGGTAAATGGAGCTCACTCTGAGGAGAAGGATGTTACCAATGGTGTGCCGCAGGGATCTGTCCCTGGTCCAATTCTTTTTAACATAGAAACATAGAACATCTTTGTTAGTGATATTGCAGAAGGGCTGTCTGGTAAGATTTGCCTCTTTGTGGAAGATACCAAAATCAAAAATAGAGTAGACTCCCAGGAAGGTGTAGATAACATGAGAAAGGATCTAGCTAAGCTTGAAGAATGATCAAGAATTTGGCAGCTGAGATTTAATGCTAAAAAATGCAGGGTCATGCATGTGGGCTGCAAAAATCCAAAGGGGTGGTAGAGTGTAGGGGGCAAAGTACTTCTGTCCATGAAAGAAGAGCGGGACCTGGACGTCATTATTTCTGATGATCTTAAGGTGGCTAAACAGGTAGAAAAGGTGACAGCGAAAGCCAGAAGGATGCTTGGGTGCATATGGAGAGGAATAGCCAGCAGAAAAAAGAAGGTCATAGTGCCACTATATAAATGTCTGGTGCGACCTCATCTGGACTATTATGTTCAATTCTGGAGGCCACACCTTCAAAAGGATATAAACAGGATGGAGTCATAACAGAGGATGGCTACCAAAATGGTTAGTGGTCTTCATTATAAAGCATATGAGGACAGACTTAAGGATCTGAATATGTACACCTTAGAGGAAAGGCGGGATAGAGGTGATATGATTGAGATGTTTAAATACCTCCATGGCATAAATGCACAGGGGGAGAGCCTCTTTCAATTGAAAGCAAGTTCTGCTACGAGGGGACATGGGATGAGGGTGAAGGGGGATAGATTCAGGAGTGATATGCGGAAATATTTCTTTACGGAAAGAGTAGTGGATCCATGGAATAGTCTCCCAGTGGAGGTGGTAGAGATGAGGACAGTGTCTGAATTCAAGAAAGCATGGGTCAAACACAGAGGATCTCTAAAGGAAAAAAAGGGACTATAGTATTTGATATGGAAGAGCAGACTAAATAGGCCATGTGGTCTTTTTCTGCTGACATGTTTAATTTGTGGATGTCATGTTACACCATAAGATATTACTCCAGCAAGCACTGCTTATTATTCAAAAGTTGTTTGGCAGAAACCAGAACATATTCACCTTTTGTGCCCCTTGAATGTAGAGTAGGATCCCATTTGAGGTGCGTACTGATATTTATCTTTATCTTTATTAAGGTTCTTAATATACTGCACCTTCAGAGACCAGCAGGGTGGTTTACAATACATCAAAATACACAGAGGCCAAATTTGACCAGAAAACAGAAAGGAACTACAATTCATGATAGGAAAGCAACAAGCACCCAGGATAGAAGAGAGAAAAGGAAGAAAAGAGGGAGCAGACAAGAGGAAGAGGAAGTTAGCCGGGAAGGCTGGATGGGAGGTCACAGGCTAAACAGAAGAGGCGAGTTTTAAGGAGTGCTTTGAACTTGGAATAGGATGGCTCCAGACGGAGAGGAAGTGCAAAGTAATTCCAAAGGGATGGTGCCAGGAAGAAAAAGGCGGAGTTGCGGGTACTTCCCAGGTGGGCACGGGCAGCGGAGGGAAGCTCGAGACGGTTGATTGGATGGACCAAAGACTGCGAGGTGCCAGACGGAACTGCAGAGAGTCAGCTGAGTATCATGGTGTGTGGGTATAAAGTGCTCTCTGAGTCAGGATGAGGAATTTAAAGTAATGCGTTGAGGAACCGGTAAACAGTGCAGTTGAATTAGAAGAGGCGTAATATGACTATAACGGCAGGTGTGAGAGATGATCCAGGCAGCAGTGTTCTGAACTAATTACAGAATTTAGAACGAAATGAAAGCTCTGGCTCTTTAGCCAGGTTTTAAAAGAGTTTTTGTTTTCTTTATTTTAGTATCTTTGGTGGTTTATCACTCTGCGAGATTACTGATCTCTAGTAATAATTTGTCGCTATTACTTTTAGATACGTTGATTTTGTTTTGTTTCATGGACTGAACGTTTATATATTATACATGATGGGCCCCATATTCACCAGCAGCGGCTAGCGTGATTACAGCTGAACCGTGGACCTGGATATCCGGCCACCGGCGCTGAATATCTGGGTCAGCCGGATACACAGGAAGTTAACCGCGTAGCAGCAATATTCAGCCGCCGCCCGGTTAGCTTCAGCGGCTCAAGTTAGGCCAGCCTTTGCTGCCCCCTGACTTTCACCACTGAGGGATAATCAGGCCCCAGCTGAATATCCCCAGGTGCCGCCCTCAGAACGGCCCAGCGCTAACTGGTTATCATTGGGGTGTACAGTGGCGGCATCCGCAGATTTTCAGTGGTAGTAACCCAATATTAACATGGTTAATCCCTTTGAGTATCACACCCGATCTGCAGCTTCTGGCGATAGTTAAGAAAGGCTTTATTTGTTAATAATGGTGTGGCAACTCTTTTTCAGTTCTGCATTTTAGATATATTGTTCGAGCAGTTCTACGTCCCAACATATATTATTGTAATATGGTAACCTCACCATCTTTTCAAAGTCAAATATGGGACACTCAGCCAAGCGGGGGGATTCATAGTTAAGGAAAATAAAAAATATGTTAATAATTACAAATTTAATTTTAACACAAAATTCTAATTAGTATGTCTAGGTTTATAATTTTACTTACAAATGTGCCAATCAGGCCTACTTGTTGTACTTCTCTACAGAGTGAATTTTCTTCAAAATAGCAACATTTCCACTAAGATAGTTACAAAAAATTCTGGACAACTCATCTCAAAATTGACATTTGAGAGTCTCTACATGCAGTTGTTTTTTTTCTATAGACTACATTTTTATATGGTACCACATTACTTTTGAGGTGTCCAAACACCTCCTTCCATTTTTCGTCAACCGTGGTGTCTGGGTTTTTTTCCATTCTCGAACTTTTTCTTCAGAAACACATGACTTAAGACAAGAGAGCTCATCAAACAGTTCAGTATCATTTATACTCTCTAGGCTGGGTCTTGTAGACAAAGCGTATTCTAAAGATGACTCTAGCTCACACCACTCCAGTTGTCTTTTAAGGAGAGTCCAATGTTGTTTCCCAATCTCCTGGAAGTGAATGGTCCACTGATTCAAGTAATCAATGCAAGTGGTGTAGAAAGATGACACAGATTGCTTGAAACCTGCTTCATCAATGCTGCCCTTTCTTCAAGATCTTTTATCTTCTTTCTGATTGTCAGAGGCAAAAACACTTCATTCTTCCTAGTTACTAATGTGTTTCTAAAGTCACTGATTACTCCAGCTACCTCTATTATTGAGATTTTTTGAGACTCAATTTTTAGTTGCATTTTGGAAAATCACTGTCTGACTGTGCGTAAAGTACAGAATGGATAAAGAAAACCAAAGAGGACTTAAGTGCACCACTAACCCACATTGTTAATGAATCCCTCAGACAAGGACGCATGCCAGACATCCTCAAAACCTCAATCATCCACCCAACCCTAAAAAAACACAGCCTGGATCCCCTTGACCCCGCCTCCTTCAGGCCTATAACAAGTCTTCCGTTCACCACCAAAATCATTGAGAAGATAGTTCAGCAACAACCTCAAGACCACTTAGATACCAACAACATACTGGACCCGCAACAATATGGCTTCCGTTCATTCCACGGAGTCGAGACCCTCATGACATCACTAATGAACACCTTCATCAAAGGCACACAGACCAAGCACTCTGGATATGCTATGATCTTCCTGGACATATCTGCAGCCTTTGACACCATCTCCCACAACATCCTCCTACACAGACTCCAAGAAATTGGCATCAAAAATGTCGTACTTCAATGGTTCCACTCTTACCTAACCAATAGACAACAACTGATCCGCACAAACATAGCGACCTCCCCCCCCTTTCAGCAACATCAAGGAGTACCCCAAGGATCCACACTATCTGTCATGCTCTTCAACATCTACCTGCAACCACTCTGCTCAATCATACGTGCCCACAACATCAACTACCACATCTATGCGGATGACATAATGCTCTCTGGTCCAATCACAACCACTAACCCAATAAACAAACACCTATCAGACTGCTTCATAGAAGTCTCCAGCTGGCTACAAAAGAACAACCTATCCATCAACATAAAAAAAACAGAAGCCCTCATAGTAACCAAAGACCCAGACTTCACACCACCTACACACCTCAACATAGGAGCCACACAAATACAAATTCAACCACACATAAAATACCTAGGAATCATCATAAACCAAGTGCTCACACTCAAGCATCAGATCTAAAAAACTACTGGAGTAATATTCCACAAGGCAAAAACAGTACAGCACCTCAGACCTCTCATTGAACTGCAGGACTTCAGGACAGTCATGCAAGCCATGACACTCCCCCACCTAGACTCCTGCAATATAATCTACCTGCCACCCACACCAACCCACTACGAACTGCCTTAAATACCACAGCAAGAATTATCCAGAAAGCAAAAAAAAACAAGATCACATCACCTCAGTCCTGAGGGAGCTGCACATACTCCCTGTCGAAGCAAGAATCAAATATCTGCCCTACTTATTCACAAAGTCCTCTACCAAACTCAGACTTCCCAGCTCCGCACTCTGCTGCCACAACCCACCCAAACAGAACAACCAGACAAACCACCAGCAACTCCCGCTACCATCCCCCATAAATGGACCAAATACAATCAACGGACCTGCAACAGAGCCTTCGAACTGTACGCACCATCCCTCTGGAACTCTCTACCAAATCATATCAGAAGCAACGGAGATCTCTTGACATTCAGGAAACAACTAAAAACCATCCTATTCCAGGAATACCTCGGACCAGAAACAAACACCCATCACTGACTACCCCCCAGACCCCCTAATCATACCCTCAGATCTACTTTCTAAGAGACTGATGTCCATTGTCTATGTCCTTAATATCTGTTCAGATCATTAATGTTGGCCCCCCGGTGATAGCCCCAACCCTAGAATTGTTTATTGTCCCCCACCCTTTAATGTTAAACCGCTTTGACCCAGTGAAAAGCGGGATATAAATACAGTTAAATAAATAAAATAAACCTCTGCTGATTCATTCTCAAAAAGGTTTTTAATAATAACTGTGCATTTTTCCTGGCTCAGAAAATATGATTTCACTGGTTGGAACATTTTAATTAACCTCTCTATGGCTAGTGGTAAAGCCGGCCACCTAGTGTTACTGTATCCGAGGAGCTCACTCTCAGCAAAGTCACATCTCTTTAAGTTCTTCAGTTCACACTGTATGAATGTGAAAATGTCTGAATATCTTGCCAACAATAACTTCAGTGTCAAATGGCAGGCATTCAGCAGCAGTGCTGATACAGTTGTGAGCAATGTAAGCTGCACAGTTTGCACCAATTAAATTACTTTCTAAATCTTTTTGCAGCTTGTAAAAAGTATTGTTATTACTCCTCCTAGTGGCCCCCACCAAAATTACAATTGGTATTGTCAGCACACAGTGCCAAAACCAAAACTCCAATCTGATTGTCAAGAGATGCCATTAATACTGTTACCCCCTGCATCACGTCCCATGTTCCACTGAGAGAAAGATCCAAAGTAACTCTTCCTTTCATTGATTCCAGATGAGGTCATTTAAGGTATCTAGAAACCTCACTTCCATAGTAAGCCTTGAGGATTCAGTCAATAATATATTGTATATAGCCACCCCAGTTAAAATCCAAGTTGTATACCCCGTTCTCTGTAAATGCATATCTGATATACCGAGATGCATAAATGTTACCTGTAAACCGCACTGATTTTAATGAGCGCGGTATATAAAAGCAATAAATAAATAACAGGGTAACTAAATTCTCCATTGTATTTACAGTTTTAATACTCAGTCTAATCTCTTTAAGATCAAGAAAAGATGGAAGGAATATACAAAGTTTTTTATATGATAAAGATCAAGTGGACCAACAGCCGTTTCAACCTGTACCTTATGATCTGGAACCATTGGTGATGAAAGAAGAAGTTGAAGCAGCATTGAAAGCCTTATCAAAGAACAAAGCACCAGGCATTGATTGCATTCCCATAGAAGTATTACAGCAATCTGATGCAGCTGTTACCGTACTTACAAGGCTCTGCCAAGAAATATGGAAGACAGCAACATGGCCAACTGACTGGAAAAGATCTGTGTTTATACCAATACTAAAGAAAGGTGATCCAACTGACTGTGGAAATTATCGCACAATCACTCTGATCCCACATGCCAGCAAGATTCTACTGAAGATTATTCAAAAGAGACTACAACCATACCTGGAACAAGAACTACCTGAACTGCAAGCAGGGTTCAGGAAAGGGCGAGGAACGAGAGACATCATTGTGGATGTGAGATGGATCCTTGAAAAGACTAAAGAATACCAAAAGGATATCTATTTGTGCTTTATCGACTATAGCAAAGCTTTTGACTGTGTAAACCATGAGAAACTCTGGGCCACATTAAGAAGCATGGGTATACCAGAACACCTGATCGTTCTCTTGCACAATCTGTACATTGATCAAGAAGCAACAGTTCGAACGGAACAAGGAGAAACAGAATGGTTTAAAATAAGCAAAGGTGTAAGACAAGGCTGCATACTTTCCCCCTACCTGTTTAATTTATATGCAGAACAAATCATCAGAGAAGCAGGATTGTATGAAGACAACAGAGGTGTGAAGATTGGTGGAAGACTCATCAACAACCTTCGCTTTGCTGATGATACCACATTACTGGCGGAAAGTGAAGATGATCTGAAACATTTGCTTCTCACAATCATAGTCTCAAAATGGGCCTGCACCTTAATGTAAAGAAGACAAAGATCATGACAACTGGCATAATCAACAGGTTCATCGTCGAAGGAGAAGAAATTGAAATCGTGAATAACTTTAACCTACTTGGATCAACTATCAATAAAGAAGCAACAAGCAGTCAAGAAATCAGACGACGCATTGCTCTTGGCAAAATGGCTATGAAAGACCTAGATAAGATTCTGAAGAGCAGAGATGTCTCTCTCCATACAAAGATTCGACTTGTTCAAGCCATGGTATTTTCAATAACATCATATGGATGTGAAAGCTGGACAGTGAAAAAGATAGACAGGAAGAAAATTGATGCCTTTGAATTATGGTGCTGGTGGCGAATACTGTGTATACCATGGACTGCCCGAAGAACAAACCAGTCTGTACTAGAGGAGATCAAACCTAAGCTTTCTTTAGAAGCTCAGATGACAAGACTTCGACTTTCATACTTTGGACACATCATGCGGAGACAGAGATCATTAGAGAAAGACATCATGCTTGGCAAGATAGAAGGTCAACGCAAAAGAGGAAGGCCAGCAATGAGATGGATCGATACGATAACAGCAGCTACGGGTACCAGACTGTCAACAATGAGCCGCCTGACTGAAGACCGAACACAATTTAGGATAGCTATCCAGAGGGTCGCCATGAGTCGACTCCGACTCGACGGCACTTAATAACAACAACAACAATCTCTTTAGCATTTCATTGTCTGTTCTCACCATTTGAGTCAGGTGCATGGTAGATTACCCCCACTATTATATTCTTCCCCATCGCTCATTAAATTTATATCCATAGAAATTCTAGAATATAATCTCTATCCTGCATTAATTTTATGTACTTGAATCTTTGCCACTTCTCCACCAATTTATTCTATTATGTCATTTTGCTATATTTTATACCCTAGGCTATTCTTTCTATCTTGTCTCGAAGATGCCTATTACGTCTATAGCTTCATGTACTGCCAGTCATTCTGACATTTGTATTTAGCAGTTGATGCAGTTAATTTGAAATTATTCATATTTGTTGTTCTTTATTTACTGTATATCTACCCAAGCTCATTCACATACTTTTCATCACAATGCAGAATCTTCCCTGATTTAGTGGTATCTTTTGGAGGTACCTCATTCCAAACCATGTCCTCCTTAGTCATTGTCAGCTTTGCCCTAAGACCTAGTTTAAAAACTGCTCTCTCCTTTTTATTTATTACTGCTAGAAGCCAGGTTCCATCCTGATTAAAGAGGATTCCATCCCAGAAGACTGTTCCTTACGCCACAAATTCCCCAGGTCTGGATTAATCTAAAACCATTCTATCATGCCATTAAGGCCCTGAAGTTCAGGCTGCCTCTGGGGTCCTGAATGGATAGCAGGGAGCATTTCCAATAATGTTCCCCTAGAAGTTCTTGATTGCAATTAGTTACCTAGAAGCCTGAATTTGGCCACCAGAAGCTTCCTCCTGCATCTTCCTATATCATTAGTACCCACATTTACCAGGACAGCCGACTAATTCCCAGAACTCTCTAAACTCCTATCTAAGTGATGCATGAGGTCTGTAATCCTTACATCAGGCAGGCAAGTTCCCAGATAATCCACTGAGCCACCGGCAACTCATTTGGCTATATTCTTAATGACGGAATCATCAGTAGACAACGCTGACTTATCCCCTACACTCCTGGAGATACAGTCTCTATGCAAAAGAATATTGCACCACCTTTATGGCAGATGCTAACTCCAGGACCACTTCCCACTCTTCCAAGTGATCATCTCCTTTTAAGTTTAATTTAATTTATTGTAAAATAACTTATATGCTGCTAACATGACAAGTCATCTGAAGCAGTGTACAATATCATAAAACTCCACGTAAAAACAAACTCTACCCATCAAAACCTCCACCCCCACTCACCCAATTCCTCCCCAGGCCTTACTCCCATCACAATAACAGCACTACACACCTTAACATTCCCATACCAACCCCAGATGGCAAAGCTTTTCAACTATTACTGTACACCCCGTTCTCAAAATAAAAAGTTTTCAATTTTCCACAAAACATCCCCAAATTCTTTTCCTGCTGAATTTGTAATGGGAGTTTGTTCCACATCCCTGGTGCCACAACTGCATATGACTGAACCCAAGAGTAATCTGGGACCACCGAAAAACAACCCTGACTTGAGCGTAGTGGCTTCTGTGGAATACCATTGCAACTCCCCTCATAAATATGCAAGCCAATCCTTTTTCAAAACCTTAAACATCACTGAGGTTTAAAAATGCAATGCTCGTATTGACAGCCAAACAAGCATTTTCAAAAGATCTGCAACATAGTCCCATCTACTTTGCCCACTCAACATCTTTGCTGCTGCATTTGGGACTACCTGCAACCTCCGTATCACATAATGTGGTAATCCAACACTCAGGAAGTTTCAGTAGTCTAGTAACAAAATAACTAATGCCTGTGCCAATATCTGCATACTCCCACCCTAACAAGGTTCTCGACTGCCTTACTAAATGCAATTGGAAGATCGTGATCTTCAAGAGCAGCACAGGGAATGCAAGAGTGGAGGTAGATGATGCTACTATAACCTTGAAGGTCTCCTCTATATACCTGCCTCAGCTTCATCAAGTTTCCTGTTGTAGCCTCCAGAGGCCAGACTCATTCTCTGACAGCTAGGAGCTCTCTGTACACATACATCTCTCACCAACATGTGACACTCAGAGCAAAAGACCAAATAGCCCACATCCTGCTCCTGGACTGCTGATATTATCTCTTTTTTTTAAGGTAAAGAAGAATGCTTAAACGAAGTTATTTTTTTTTTAGTGCCATCAAGTCAGTGTTGACTCATAGTGACCCAGCTACCTCTGGGTTTTCTTGGCAATTTATCACCAGAAGTAGATTGCCAGCCTTTTCTTCCAAGGCAATGGAGGGTAACGTGACTTGCCCAAGGTCACAAGGAGTGCCAGTGGGAATTAAACCCTTGATTTTCTGGGTACTAAGCAGTTGCTCTAACCACTAGGCTACTACTCCACTAAGTTTAAGATCTCTAAAACGCTAAACTAGAGTCTAAAATCTAGCCCCTTGAGTCTGCTCTCCTGGTAGCTCAACTCCGCTAGCTGCTTACTGAACCAGCAAGTTATAAGTCTAATTGGTGTTTCTGTAGCAGTTGGTTAAAGTAATGGAGTCATCGTGTTAGTCTACTTTATTGGACTAATCTAATACATTTTTGGACTAGCTTTCAAAGGTTAAAACCTTCTTCCTTAGGTCAGGACTGTATGAGCAACAGATGACACTAACAGAATGAGGGGAAGGCTGGTTGGATGATTCAGCCCGGCATTAACATGGCTGCAGGGGACCCTCCTCCCTCTCTGCAGCATATGCAGGCCAAGAGGGAGGGGAAATCAGGCAGGACAGGCAATCTAGGAAGGCAGGGTGACAATTTTAAATCTCACGCTTGGTGATTACTGCAGGGGGCCGGAGGAGAGCGTCCTGGACGAGGGGATAGTGCTGTGCAGGGAGGACTCCCTGCACCCTGTGACCTCATCCAGGACGCTTCCACCCTTTAATGGAATACAAAATGATTCATTGTGCCGGGTTCATTGTTTTTTTCAGGTTATTTGAACATTGTATTTTGTCAACGCAAGGGTAGAAACCCAAGTCTGTAAGCGAAAGAATTTAAACAAAACCCAAAACAAAAGCTTATCCAGGAAAGCCGTGGGCTGTGGGGGTTGCGTTGTTGGTTGGCAGTCAACAGACTGGCAAAGGAGTACCTCTTGGACTCTCATGGCAGAGTGAAGGAGTTCAAAGAAGGGGTTGGGGTGGTTAATAACCCACGGGATGGGTCTGACAGGAAAAACTGCTTCGAGTATTGTGTGTTCCTCAATAAAGCTATGGCCTTTTTGATCCCAGTGGCTCTGACTCTGGTGGTATTATTAATCCACTGAGTGTAAATGGAAAGAGGGGGTAAAGGGTGGGAGTGGGGGTGAACTCCCATGTTAATAAGCGAATCCTAAGGGGGCAGGGGCAGTGGGAGAGAAGGATTGGTGATCAGAAGGTGATAATATAGTAAAAACTTAGGGGATATATTCAAAGGCATTTAGACGATATGCAAACGTGCAAAGCGTGTAAATGCCGGTTAGCGGGATATTCAGGGGCGCTAACATGGTTACTGCCGCTGGATATCTACAAGTGTCGCTGCTATGTGGTCAGCATCAGGGCGTGTTGCGGGCATTGCAGGGTGGGGCGGAGGTGGCACCCATCGTTAACCGGCTTGCGGAAATATTGAGCGGCTTCCCGGCCAACGACCCGCAGGTAAAGTCAGCTGCGGCAAATGCTGGCCTAACTTTACCCACATCAGCTAACTGGACAGTGGCTCAATATCACCGCTGCCCAGGTAACCTCCAGCTTCTGTGGCTACCCCACGTATTCATTAGCGGCGGCTGGTGGCACTGAATATCCGGGTTTAGTCTTTAGCGGCAACATTACAAAAGCAAGTCTGCATCGGAGGGGGCGGCAGCAGGAACAGCACCCCAGCTCCAGAGGTTAGGGTAAGCACTGCAATGTTAGTTAAAGGCACTGGATCCCAGAGAAGAGCAACAGGAATGAGCTTTGTCTGGGGTGTCCCAGATCCCTGCACTGGCTCCGAGACTGACCATAAAGGAATTTCACAAGTAAGAAACAGTTACAGAGCGCAGCAGTTAGCAAACTGAAAGCGACAATGGCACGGATCTGCACCTCTCATAAAGCCACGCAACGGATGCCCACGTCTAGATCGGATTTACTCCACTGGCACAAGCTACGGCTCTGATGGACTGAAGAGCAACATTTCTCTGCAAAAGGCACTTATTGTAATGTTATCTATCTCAGACTACTTCACTATCAAACCAAGTGCCTACAGACTGTTCAAAATACAGCTATCTAGCTCCTCATTCTGCATATCGCCCCTCTTCTCATAAAACCCCACTGGCTCCCACTCTCCCATCGTTCGCAATACAAACCCCTTACTATTATTCACAGGACTCTTCACTCAGGCTCCCCCTTGTATCTGTCTTCATTTCTCATCCCTCATGCACCTCCCCCGGATTCTAAGATCCATACATGCAAACCGTTGACGTCTTCCTTCTCCTTCGCAGGCACGATTAGAACATCCTCGACACACGGCACTCACTGTGGAATTCTCTTCCAAGAGACCTTTGCCTAGAATCTCCCTAATGTAAATTTAAAAATGTACCTATTTCATGAGGCTTTTGGTATTCCTGCCCCCACTCCTGTCTGGTTTGCCCATTTGCCAACTGATCCCGCTCACCAGAGTTCTGCTTCCTCTCACCCTCTGCCCCTCCCTTCTCTCCCCCTAGTCTCTTCCCTCCTGCTTATTGCCCTCACTGTTTTGTCCTATCCTATGAATTTTATGGTGATCCTTTCACACTGAGATTTTTTTTTATTGTACACTGCTTTGACATAATTTGAAAAGCAGTCTATCAAATTTTAAACAAACCATAACGAAAGGGGTCATCTTTGAACTAAAATTCTGCATGATGTCCACTTCATGTGAAAGTTTGTGGAATTTGCACATTAATGAGCCACTGCGATGCAAATTCATGCAAAACATTTGGATTCCATCCTGGTGTCCAGAGGAGATGGTAGAGTGGATGGTAGATCTGATGAATGCATCTTTGAGTAGGGGATTGACCCCAGGTTTTTGGTAACTTCTGTGCCTAAAAGAAGTAGAAATCTTGCCTGTGAGCATTTTAGGCCAATCTCATCCCTGGAAACATTTGCCAAAATCTTGGAAAGGAAGCGGTGGAGCAGTTGGATGGGTATCTGGAAGGAATGACAGGGTTAGACTGGGGAAAGCGGGGTTTTGGCAGGGATCAGGTACAGAATCTTTGCTTGTGACTGTGATGAATATAATTTATTTAAGCACGGGATAAAGGTGAGGGAGTCTTAGGGGCTTGTTTACAAAGCCGCGGTAGTGGTTCGCGATCGCGATCGCAGCCGCGGCCCCATTGAAATCAATGGGGCCGCGGCTCCGATTACGATCGCAAACCGCTACCGCGGCTTTGTAAACAAGCCCCTTAGTGATAGTGCTGGACCTGTCCACAGCATTTGATTTGGTGGACTGGATCCTTCTAGTATGGAAATGTAGTCCGTCGAGTATAACAGGAACAGTTTTAGCTTGCATTCGTTCTTTTGGGGTGGATGCAGATTTAGGATGAGGTGGGACTCGGGAGGGCGTAGTATCTTCCTTGCAAAGTTTGTCCTGTGGGAGTCTGCAGGGATCTGCGCTCTCATTGCTTTTATTTAATATTTTTATGCAGTCCTTGGTAGTATTATCGAAAGCTTTGGTTTTTGGGGCTTCTTATATGCCGATATTCAGGTTGTGGTGCTATTACATAGGGTGAATACTATCAAAAAGGCCAGTATCTGAAGAGGATGGTAGAGTGGTTGGAGGAGAATTATATGGTTCTTAATGTTCAGAAGTCTGAGGTACTGGTCTGTGGAGAACTGGATACTAAGGTCATGACAGAATGGCTATGTATTCATCGTGAGAGGTGGGATTGAAAGAGGGAACGGCATGTTTTGTGAGTATTGCTTGATGCTTATCTATACATACATGCACGAATCTCCAAGGTGGTGTGAACTGCCTATGGACAGTTAAGGTTGGTATGCCAACTCCGCCAATTTTTGGATGGCACAGCAGTGTGGACGGCGACACAGGCTGGCCTACTGCAACCCCCAATATGTGAGGCCACCAGATAATTTGGTGCAGAGGTTGCAGGTGGCCCAAAATGGAGCTGCACGTGTGCTGTTGGGCCACGCTGGAGTGAATCTGTCACAGATGTATTGGAACAGTTTCATTGGCTCCTGATTCGTGAGCACTGCGTGTTTAAATGTTAGTGCTGACATTTAAACTCTTGAGGGAGGGCGGGCCGAGTTATCTACAGGGTAGGCTGCAGAGGTTCCAGCCAGGTCGAGTTTTAAGATCCAGTCAGGGCAAGTCTGTCGGTGACCCCTGATCATCGAGAGGTGTGTCAGCAGAAATGCAGGGGGCGAGCATTTACGATTGCTGCGCCCATAAGATAAACTTCCCCTTAGGATGAGGCAAGAATTGGATAGGGAGTGTTTTTGCAAGTCTTTAAAGACCTTTTTGTTCCCTAATTACGTTGGCACTAAGGTTGACTGATGAGCTGGTGAGGTGGGGATGACAGTCTCCTCTCCTCTTGTTGCTCTTTTTATATTTTATATTGTAAACCAGGTAGAATGTGTTGCATGTCTGCGGTATATAAGAGTTTTTAAATGCATTAATTAATGTGCAGTTTTCTGAAAGCTTTCACAGAAGGCTTTGCCTGCTGGTTTTTGCCAAACACCTCACTGACATAGTTTTTTTTTTCTAGGAACCACATCCAGGTTTTGTTTGGCAGCAGCAAAATCTTAAAGAGGCGGCTAGCCTCAGTTCAGAGGCTTCCCAAAGGGATCCCCATATTCTCCAGCCCAGTTGAAGCTCTATAGTATAAAATTAAATACTCCTTCTCACAAGCTCCACCCCCTTCTGCAAGCCCTGCCCTTTCCAAAGAATGGCTTTTGGTTCATCCCACAGGAGGCAGGAACAACCCCCATTCAGTCCTGCGCCAGAACCGTCATCTTTCCAAATAAAAATAAAACAAAAAGAAAAGAAGGTGATACCTTTTTATTGTACTAACTACATACATTTTTTGACTGGCTTTGAGGCCAGAGCCTCTTTCCTGAGGTCAGAAGGGTATAAGCATAAGATGACAACACAAGAACATTTAAGTGAATCATAAGAGGTGGCTTTGGCCTCCAAAAACTGCCAAAAATGTATGAAATTAGTCCAATAAATGTTTGTTTAATTACCTTTATTTGTACTAGCACAGCAATGACACTACGTCATCCTACAAAATGGAATGTACCACTAGTGGTCAGTCAGGGGAGGGGCTGGCAGCTCTTAAGGTTTCACTACCACATAAGAGGCATTTATAAAACTCCTTGGGCATTGCATGGTTGGGAACATGAGAAATTTCTCACAGAATTTAGCTATAGGATTTAAGTGAGCCAGGTGCTCATTTGCATCACATAGCAAAATCTTGCAGAAATGGCCACTGGGTCACAAATTTTGCAGTTTAGTACATCAGGCTCTATGCCTCCTGAGAGGTACAGATGTCAAGTATTCGGCAGCTGTAGATCCAGCTGCATAAAGTAGCACTTGGGTGTAGTACTGCAAATTGTTTGCAGCCTCAAACAGTAAACAGGAAAAAAAGATAACATCTGATCATAGATAATTTTCTAGAACCAAAACTCCTATAGAAACAAAGAAACCTTTACAGGACTAATAAAGGTTGTGTTTAAAGTATAATGCTATAAAAGTTTGGCCTTTGTATGATGCAGAAATTTCTCTTTTCTAGTTACTGGAGCATTGTTCATATTTTGACATTCCACTGTATTTATATCTTAACTAGATTGCAAGACTCAACGCTACAAGTCTTTCTGTTCACATGAAGATCGGAGGCACAGAACAATGGCTTGAAACCCTGGGAGACTTGAGCTCCTTTGCCCTTCAGAGGTGAGTTGGCACTTGGAAATGAGAAGCTAGTGCATTAAAGGTAGTTACTCACTTGTAGCAGGTGTTGTCCATGGACAATAGGAATTAGTCCTCATGTATTGGTGACATCTCTGATGGAGCCCTGAGCAGGAACGTTCCCCAGCTATTATTGGAAGTTTTTGGGAGGCTACACTGCACCTGTGTGCCTCCTTCCCACCTGCCACCTTGGCACCATCTTAGATCAGTCTGATGACATAGCTGTAGCAGAAGACAACTCCTCAGGGAGGTGGGAGGGTTGTGAGGACTAATTCTTGCTGTCCATGGAGAATACCTGCTACAGGTGAGTAACTACCCTTTCTCTGTGGACAAGCAGGAATGAGTCCTCACATATGAGACTCCCAAACTACAAGCTATCGAAAACCGAGGAGGCCACCAAGAATCCCAACAGGGGCAAAACTCAACTGCGGAATAGCGAGAGGCCATATCAACTGAAATATCAACTATGAACAATAGCAATGATTCTCTCTTTCCTTTTATTTTTGTTGGTTTTTTTTTTTTTGTGGGGGGGGGGGGGAACTAGTCTGGACAGAATAGAATATGCCTATGGTGGATGGAGTTGGATTCTAATCTTCGAGCAGATTCCGGAGTACAGATTGGCCAAAGTTGCTGTTGCGTCGGGAATCCCCATCTAGGCAGTACTGAGATGTGAAAGTGTGGACAGAAGACCACACTGCAGCCCTGCAGATGCCCTCCACGGAGACCGAGTGCAAGTTGGCCACCAATGCATTCTCTGACATTCTGAGCCATGACATGACCATCAAGGCTCAGGCCTGACAGGGCATAAGCGAAAGAGATGCAGTCTGCTAGCCAGATTGAAAGAGAATGTTTGGAAATGGCCGCCCCTAGCTTGCTTGGGTAAAAAGAAACAAAAATGTTGGATGGACTTTCAATGGACTTTTGTCCACTCCAAATAGAAGACTAAGGCTCGCTTGCAGTCCAACATGTGCACTACAGCTTCCCCTGTGTGAGCATGAGGTTTTGGGAAAAATGTTGGAGGAATGATTGACTGATTAAAGTGGAAATCAGATACCACTTTTAGAAAGAATTTAGGATGAGTATGGAGGACCACTCTATTATGGTGGAATTTGGTGTAAGACAGATGAATCACTAGATCCTGAAGCTTGCTGAAGTGACCACCACCAGAAACAACATCTTCCAGGTCAAGAACTTCAGAGGACAGGAACTGAATGGCTCAAAGGGAGTTTTCATGAGCTGCGCAAGAACCACATTGAGGTCCCAAGACAGTGCGGGAGGTCTGTAGGGAGCTTCAAGAGAAGCAATCCCCACATAAAGTGAACAACTAAAGGCTGTACCAAGATGGACTTCTCTTCCACACCTTGATGATAAGCATCAGTTGCACTGAGGTGGACTGTGATGGAGCTGGACTTAAGCCCTGACTCAGAGAGGTGAAGAAGATACTCAAGCAGTTTTTGTGTCAATTAGACAAAAGGATCGAGGGTCTGGCCCTCACACCAGACAGCAAACCTCTTCCATTTGCAGGAATAAGACTTTCTCGCTGAAGCCCTCCTGGAGGCCAAAAGGACTTTGGTCATACCGCCTGGCAGGTTGAGCTCAGACAACGTTAGCCTCTCAACATCCATACCATGAGGGCCAAGGACTGGATGTTCGGGCGCAACATCATCCTGTCTTCCTGTGAAATCAGATCCGTTGCATGACCGAGCCGGAGCGGCTCCTGACTGGAGAGCTGTAGCAGAAGGTGTATCCAAGGCTGTCTGGGCCAGTAGGGAGCGATGAGAATCATCGTGCCTCATCTAATTTTGAGCTTCTGGAGGGTCTTTGCAATGAGAAGTATTGGAGGATATGCATAAAGAAGACCCTCCCTCCAATGCAGGAGGAAAGCATCTGAGGCCAGCCTGCTGTGTGATCTTATCCTGGAACAGAGAAGCATCTTCAGTGGTTTGCATGTTAGGGTCTTAGTATTTTTTTACATTTTGTGAACCACCCTTAATGCATTTTAGCATACAGCAATATAAAAATGTTTTTTAAACAAATAAATAAAAACGAATCCACCTGGGCATTCTGTGGCATGGCGAACAGATCTATCGAAGAGGTGCCCCACTCTCGAAAGATGTGAGACCCAACCTCCCTGTCTGGTGTCCACTCATGTGGTTGAAGGACTCGACTCAGTCTGTCTGCCAGAGTGTTTTGTTTGCCTGGCAGGTACATAGCTCTCAAATCCATTCCTTGTGCGATGGCGAACTTCCAGAACCTGACTGCTTCCCTATACAGGAGGTTCGAACCTGTTCCTCCCTGCTTGTTAATGTAGAACATGGAAATTTGATTGTTGGTTTGAATCAGAACAATTTGGTTGGCCAGTCAATCTTGGAAAGCCTTTAAAGCATTTGCCAAGGCTCTTAATCCCAAGAAGTTGATCTGATGCAGACTTTCTTGGATGGACCAATTGCCCTGGGTGTGAAATCCATTGAGATGAGCTCCCCACCCCAACTTGGAGGCATCTGTAATCACAACATTTTGGGGTGAAGCAGTTTGGAAAGGAAGACTGTTGAACAAATGGTGGTGGAGTGTCCACCATTGCAATAACTGAATGAGAGGGGTGGTGACATACAGATGATCCCTGTGTCGACCTGTAGCCTCGGTCTGTGGAGTCCTCAGAGTCCACTGAGGTTGCCTCAGCTGAAGGCATGCCAAGAGTGTGATATGCACTGTAGAGGCCATGTGGCCTAGCACAACCAACATCCTGCAAGCTGATACCTGCTGACTCAATTGAGTTTCTCGCACTAGTGCCATCAATCTATGAAGTCCATTGTGCAGTAAGAAGGCTATCACCTGAGTTGTGTTGAGCAGGGCTCCTGTGAATTCCAATTGTTGGTTGGGTTGAAGATATGATTTGGGGTAATTTACAATGAACCCTAGTAATTCCAGCACCCGAATGGTCAATCGTGTTGATTCTTGAGCTCCTTCCGGAGTTGTATTCTTGATCAGCCAATTGTCCAGATAGGGGAAGACAAACAATCCCATTATCCAGAGGCATTTTGTGAACATGGGAGGTGCTAAAGCTAGGTCACAAGGCAACACTAGGTAATGGAAGTGTTGTTCTTCCAGGACAAATCTGAGATACATACCACTCACAGGAGATATCCATATGTGAGTATCCACATCCTTTAAATCCAGGGAGCATAGTCAATCTTCTTTTGAAGTTATGGAAGCAGAGTGCCTAGAGAAATCATTCGGAACTTTTCTCTTGCCAAGTACAGTATATGTTCAGATCTCTTAGGTCTAGAATGGGACGGTATCCCCCTGTTTTCTTGGGGATTAGGAAGCACCTGGAATAAAACCCCCATCCTCTTTGTTCTGGTGACATGAGCTCAATCGCTAGATCCAACAAGAGGGTGGTGATTTCTCTCTGAAGAAGTTCCTGATGCAGAGGGTCGAGATGATGTGCTCTTGATGGGCAATTTGGTGGTAGATCCAAGAAGTGTAGTTTGTAACCGCTGTGGATTATCTGAAGAACCCATGAGTCTGAAGGCCCACCTTTGGGCAAAGCCTTCCCCCCGACCAGAGAGTTACCCATTGTGGCTACTGGTAGAGTGGCTATGCTTCAAAGGAACCAGGTTTTGGCTGAGGAGCCAGCTGGGCTTTCTGAGGCTTCTCTTGGTGCTGCTGTTGGTGAGGAGCCTGTTTGGGCTGGGACGTTTGGGACCCAGGAAAGTACCTATGCCTACAATAGTAATAGTTTTTTTCTGTCCTTCCCCTTGGTACCTCCTGCGATAAGATTCTCTTCATGGAACAGCCTGTTAACAAGCTTGTTCTGCATTGATTGTTCCAGGACTGAGGACTGGAGCCAGGTGAGTCTCCAGGCGTCAATACCTATGGCAGAAGCTCTCAATGCTGTTTTGAAGATGTCATAGGTCACCTAGATCATGAACTCTGAGCAGTCCTTGCCGTAAGATACTAGGGAACAATACTGTTACATTTTTTCTGGAGGGAGAAAGCTTGGCATGGTCGCACATGATGTTATTCAAGAACATGCCCATGTAGACCTGATAAGAGGTCATGCAGGCTACTAGCATGGAGCTCTGAAAATACCTTCTCCCTATAGAGTCCAATGTTTGAACCTCCCTCCGTGGGGCACTGAGGAATGAATCTTGGTACTCTTTGATCTCTTTAGGGTGGAATCAACCACCAAGGAATGGTGAGGAAGCTGAGGCATCTCGAAACCGGGAGACTTCTGAACTTAGTACATGGAGTCAAGCCTTCTATGACTGGAGGCACAGTGAAGAGGTTCTTCCACATTCTCATTTGCACTTTCTGTAGGATGCGGTGCATGGGCACTGTCCCTGCCGCCTTAGATGTTGAGGAGTACTGTAGGATCTCCAACTCTTGAACTCATTGGACTCGAAAGAAAATGGTATGGCCTTTGCCATGTTGTTGTTGTTGTTGTTAAGTTCCATCGATTCGGTGTCGACTCATGGCGACCCTCTGGATAGTTGTCCTAAATTGTGTTCGGTCTTCAGTCAGGCGACTCATTGTGTGGCCTTTGCCATTTCCCTTACAAAATCCTCGAAGGTCATGTCCTCAGGAGGGGACTTGCACTGCCCATGAGGTAGAGAAGGGTCTAATGGAAGTTCAGGAGACCTGGCCTCTGACAAGTCTTCCAATACTACATCAGTCACCCAGCCTTCTGTCTCAGACACAGAGAGGAAGTCAAAGTACTTCTGAGTCTCTGCCTGGATCTTTCCCCTGATCCAAGGAGATCAGGAGCTCTGTTGGGAGCGATAATACACTGATGCTCTTCTAGATCTTGAGGGTGCATTGGATCCTGAGACACTACTATAGAAGGATATCAGCCAGGCAGACACTGGTGCTGGGACCCTTTGATGCCCCGATGTCGATGCATCTCCTGTAAGCAAGGATCGGCTGCATGACCGCTGCTATTGATACCATCAAGACCACAGCATGCTGCACCTCCAAGAGCACTGCAGTGCATTCCCCAAGCGCTTGCAGAAGGTGCTTCTCCATGGTTGCCAATTCCAAAGGCTGTGGGGCCACAGCAACTTCGACCAATGTACCTGGTATCTGTACAGGGGTATCGGCGGCTTGGTCTCGACTCTTGGTAGGCTGTTGATGCCCTTCCAATGTTCTGCACCTTTGGGACAGCTTTGAGGTGCGCTCTCTCAGACCCTTATTGCTCACGATGCCATGCCCTGATGGGCTCCGACACCAATACACTAGAGTCTTCACTTTTGATCACCCTTCAACGTCAACAAAGACGAAGCTGAATCTTTCCTCATCTTCAGATGGAGATTGATCGATGGCCCATGCTCCAGGGCACTACAGGTGCTCATCTCTGAATGGACTTGAGAGCTCCTCGATATTGATGCAATGCCAGCATCCAACATAGCCTTAGAAGCCATTGAGACCAATGCCAATGGTGATGGATTGGACTTGTGAGCACCAAAAAGTGATTCACGCTGCTTCTCTTGACCTTTGAGTCCTCTTTTTGTCATCTGCAAACACAAATTACAAGAAGAGGGCTGATGATCAGGTCACAGGCACTGGAGGCACCAGTTATGCATATCCATAGCGGACATGGTCCTAGGGCACTGGATACACTTCTTGAACCCACCGGCAGGTTTCTGGGACATGTCGTCCAGAAAATAGCCACAGCAAAATCAAACGGCTCAATTTTGGAAAGTAAGGCTGAACTGGAGAACTGGTGCCTAAGAGGGCAGAGGTGCCGTGGAAAAAGAAATAAAAACTAATGATCGAGGGAGAAAACCCCTAAAAGGGAAAAGGGAATCGTAATGGCAGGCGAAAAGCAAAAACTCAAAGCGCAAAAAGCCCCACAGGGGAGAAAGAACATTTCACCAAGTGGAGGATGACTGGAACACGTCCGTGGGGCTATCCCCAGTCACTGGCGGCGCAAGGCTGTTTCGGGGCCATGTGCACAGACTGTGTGACCTCATTTGCATAAATATTTGCATAGCCACCGGACCTCATTTGGATAAATCTAATTTATTTTATTTTAAAATGCATATGCTGCCCATCTAAAATTTTAAGTGACTTTCAAAGGAGTTCTTCACAAGCCTCTTTTTGTCCTAACAATGATTTAGGGGCACGTTTACTAAACACTAATGTGTGTTAAGTGCCACTGTACCTATAGACGTAAATGGGTGTTACTGCTTGTGAAAGCACATTAACCTCTAGTAAACATGCCTCCTAATGAGTGTCTGAAAGCCATCTGCATGTACAGTGAGGATAAAAGGCTACCATATTTCTGCATTACTGTCCGCCAGTGTCAACTGTCAGGTGCATTACTACAAAACCCTGCTCAGTCAGAACCCATAGCAAACCTACACTACCAGGACTCACACAGCATCTAACCCTATTTATCAAAAGCACTACAAATATTAAATCAATACATCTCTTACTGGGAAAAGAGAACAAGTGGGTCTACTACACAGAAACTAGATGAACAGAATAGCACAGTTCTGTCATACTCACAAAACAGACAGACCGTCACCAAATGCAGAACAAGGGATCACGACTTAGAAATATGAAGACAATAATTGAACTGTGAACCCCAAAAGCCAAACTTTTAATGAACCACAACACTGGAAACATTAAACTATGAAATTAATTTCCTCTTATACTGAACAAAACGCAAAGACATCAGTGAACATTTTCCAGAGCACACATATTCCAATTAAGAAATTCAAAATAAAATACTTTTTTTTCTATGTTTTGTTGTTTGGGCATTTTATTTTTCAGACACAATTGCCTCAGATTCTCTCTTCTGCGTTCTTCATGTCTTCTGCTAACTCTCCATTGTCTGCTGCCAATGTCCTTTCTTCTCTTCTCCTATTTTTTTTCTATTTTCTGTCTACATCCACCTCTGACATGTGATCTTTCACTTTTTATCTTTCATCCATTTATTTTTTTACTCATTCATCCACTCAATTTCAACCCTCCGTCCTCAATCCCCTCACCTAGCAACTTTCCAGCCCAGCTCCCCCATTTTTCATCTCACTCCTTCACTAGCCTCTTATTCCCCTCTGTGGCCTCCTGGATCCCTTCCACCACCCAGTTACTTCCTCCTTAGATATTCATTAACTCTGCCTTTCCTCCTCCTTACCCCAGCATTCAGTCTTACGCCCCTCTCTTTCCCTCTGTATGACCTTTATTCTTCCCTCCCACACAAAATATCTCTGCCCCTCGCCATCCTCACTCTCAAGCTTCCTTTTTTCTCCCCCAGGTCCAGCCCCACCCCCTTCTGGTCCTCCTCCAGCATCAGCTCCCTTCTAGTTCCAGTCCCTCCCAGCATCCGCTCCCTTTCAGTCCCAATCTGCCCATCCCCAGCATCAGCCCATTTTCAGTCCTAGCTACCCCAATATCAGTCCACCTCCAGTCCCAGTCCCTCCCAGCATCTGCTCCCTTTCAGTCCCATTCTGCCCATCCCCAGCATCAGCCCATTTTCAGTCCTATCTACCCCTATATCAGTCCTCCTCCAGTCCAAGTCCATCCCAGCAGCAGCTCCCTTCCAGTTCCTCCATCCGCCAGCATCAGCTCTTTTACAGTCCTAGCTGCCTCTCCCCCCCCCCCCCCACCCAGTATCAGTATTCCTCCAGTGCCATTTCCTCCCAGCATCATCTTCCTTCCAATTCCAGGCTCCCTATCCCCCGGCACAAGCCCATTTCCAGTCCTAGTCCCCCCAGTATCAGTCCCCGCCAGTCCCCCAGCATGATCTCCCTTCTAGTCCCTCCATTCCTCAGCATCAGCCCTTTTCTAGTCCTGCCCCCCCCCCCCCAGCATTATTCCCCTTTTAATCGCAGTCTCCCTATCCCCCAACATTAACCCATTTCCCGTTCTAGTCCCCAGTACCAGTCCTCTTCAAGTTCCAGAGGCCCCCCCCCCCAATCAAACAAACACAGCCCCGCACCTCGGGAGGGCCCCATGCCTGCCTGACCAGCTTCAGAGGGAGGCAGTGAGGCTCGAGGCCCAGCACCCCGGCCCACTTCTGCATAGCCGCAGGACTGAACAGCATTTTCCATCACTCTTGCGGCTCTGATAACTGACAGCCTGCTGGCACACTGAGGTCAAGCAGGGGTATTTCTTGTCTCCACGCAAGATAGGAAATACCCCTCTTTGACCTCTATGGACTCAGTGCGCCAGCAGGCTGTCAGTTATCAGAGCCACGAGAGTGAAGGGAAATACTGTTCACTTCCGCGGCTGTGCACAGGTGAACCTGAGTGCCAGGCCTCAGGGCTCACCGGCACCCTCTAAAGCTGGTCAGGCAGGCGTGGGGCCCCCTAAGGTGTGGGACCATGTGTGGGTGCGCTATCATCAGGCTGACCCTGTCCCCAATAGTGCACTAATGCTCTCACATAAATTTACACTGCTCCAAGGCATTAAGTGCTGCAATGACCTATAGAAATGAAAGGCCGGCGGCAGCACTTAACGCATGCTAACTTTACTTAATGAGTGTTAGCCTATAGTAAACATGTCCCTGTGTGTTGTGTGCACTCTATGCCTTTATGTGCATTTTTTAGAAAGTACATATGTACCACGCAACTCTGCCCCATCTCCACCCATGCTGCCTCCAGAAAAGCCTGTATGTGATCCATGTAAACGTATGTGTGCTCTTGTTGCTACACACTTTACTACTAATCACATGTACAGCACTACAAGGCGTACACAGTGCGGTACATATAGATGTAAGACACAATCCCTGCTCATCAGAGCTTACAGTCTAATCAAGACAACCTGTGCAGGTTTATAAGACCCATTTTCTGCATATAAAACATGCATTACACACAGAAAGGGCTTTCTAAAATTCCCCTGGCGATCAGCCTTGCAAGAACCGTAATCTCATCATAATGCTCAGAGCCGCAGTGCCCGAGAATTCAGCGCTTACTGCTCTGTAAGGACCCGGCACGCTCTCATTCTCTCACCTTAGATGTGGCGATTTCAGTCTTGGAGTGGAAGTCAGAACTGATAGACCTTCCTTCTCTGGTGCGGTGGGTCTTTGCAGGACAGCAAGTTCAACGGGGAAATGGTATAAACAATAAAAAGCTGAAAAAAGGGAGGTGGAGGGGTGGATTGAGAAATGTGTGCAGACCCAGCTGATCGGAGATAAAGAAGCAGGAAACCTATCCCCAACCTGCAACTTTAGCAGCGAAAGACCTTATTGTCCTAAAAATCACTTTGCACAGCCTTAGCAGTCCCATGGACCCTGACACAAACTCGATTACTTTCAAGTTGTGATAATCTTGCCTTGGAGGTCTCAGACTGCAAAGAATCCTGTTAAAAACAAAGTTGCGAGAAGGAAGAATGCTAGCACAACCCGTAGACTACTTTTACTCAGAAAAATTAGATAACCAAATGAGATGACAGAAAGTTAATAGATAAAAAAAACCAAGACATTTCTCAGGACCAAAGATCTTGCAAAAAACACCCTTCATAATTTAATATAAAAACAAACAACAAAGGATACTCAGTATACCTCAGAGAGATTGAGACAGTCTACGGGAGTACAAAGATTTTCAAGCGTTTATATTCTGAGGTAGTCAGCAGTTTGAAAAGATCAGCCCAGACTGCACTTCGTCAGACTTTACCATCTCCCGGGAAAAGTGCTGTAGAGAAGAATAAACTCGCCACAACCAGGTACAATACCTGATCTGAAGCACACAATGAAGGCAAAACTCCCATCTTGTTTATACAATCAGCTACACACTGCATAATATACTTTTATGCAAAATCGGCTGAATAATGCATTGTGGAAGAGCTGCAGCCTTGTGTGATATGGGTAAATAGATGCAGATATGTCAGTCAGATGAGCCATAAGGAGAGGCTGTGCTAGATGGTTCCCTAATGAAAGTCCGATGGGAGGAAACAACCTGTTTGCATATTAGACAACCAAAGTAATAAGCTGCATTAAGCTAGTGCAGTAATTCAATTTTGATTACCAATGTTTTATCCTACTACCTACCACCCTGTTGCCTTTCTACACTCACTCATGTATTCCCATACACCTCCCCACAGGCTCACCAGTGGTTCCTCATACTCTACGTACCTTAGCTGGAGACAGCAGGTGCTCCTCCTCATGGCCTCTTTTTAAAATGGCAATGGTGCGTACTGTCTTCCCCTCATCCGGAATGCCTCCAAAAACCTGAGGTAAAAGTATGCAAGTTGATGATGCAGGCATTTTACCCATGTTCAAGACAATACAAAAAACTAATTTCCAGTTTTAATCAGTGTTTTATCATAAGGAAAGAAATGAAGAATAAAACAAAGGATATTATAATGCCTCTGTATCGTTCCATGGTGTGACCGCACCTTGAATATTGTGTGCAATTCTGGTCGCAATATCTTAAAAAGGATATAGCGTTATTAGAAAAGGTATTTTCACTCAACGTGTAATCAAATTCTGGAATTTGTTATCGGAGGATGTAGTAAAAGCTGTTAGTGTAGCTGGGTTTAAAACAGGTTTGGGCAAGTTCCTGGAAGAAAAGTCCATAAACCATTATTAAAGAGGACCCGGGACATCCACTGCTTGTCCCAATACAAGCATTGTGAAACCTGTGTGTCTTTTTGGGAACCTGCCAGGTAATTGTGACCTGGATTGGCCACTGTTGGAAACAGGATACTGGGCTTGATGGACCTTGGTCTGACCCAGTAAGGCATATCTTATGTTCTTATGTTCTTACGGGCTTTGATTATTGCCCATCTCATGTATACAAAGCATGGGTAAATTATACAGACGCACATAAACAAATGTGAGAAAGGACTTAAATTCTCATTCTGGATAATGAAAAGTTATAGAAATCTATTTACAATGTACTGTAACTGACAGGAAATGAGCAAGCAAACCTCTGTTTACTGTATGGCTGGGAAGACGTTCCGTATTAGTGAAACTAAAATGAAGCCCAGCGAAGCAGCAGATTAGTGATGATATCTGTCCTGAAATGCAAACCTGTGGTTTACTCAGGAGAGGAAATGGAACTCGCTGAGCAAAGGTGAAGAATACAGGACACAGTCTTGATAGGTCATTTGCATATTGTGCCCTATTTGTATCTTGATTCATTTGCATCTTGTCCTCTTTGCATGGCGTTAAAGGATTAACAAAAATCATACAGAGAAGCTACGCTGCAAAAGCTGCAAAGGTGGGAATGGGGGGGGGGGGGTCTGTGGTAGTGTGGCTTGCTACGGGAAGGGGTTTCTGTTAAAACACCAAACAGCAGTTCAGGAAAAACGATACATGCTTTTATTCCTAGTTTGTTAAACCTTCACAAAGCTGGTCTCCCGGCTCTTCCTCCAGCCCTTCCTTGCTCAGTTAGTTCTTACCTTTGTACGACTTGCCTTGAAAGAACTCCTGGCTCCACGGGCCTCTCTCCCTCCTGCAGCCTTCTGGGTTTTTAACCTCTTCCTGTGAGCCACACTCTCCCAGCTCTGAACTCTGGGCTGCAGGCTCTCTTAAAGGGGACTGTTAAGAATCCCTCTGGAGATAGATGGGCAACACTCTATAGACCCCTTCACAGGGTCAAAGATGATATCAAGTGTTCATTCTTAATGAGTGAAAATAACTGTGCTAGCTGTATTCTGAAGAGCTGAGAGCTGAAAAGGGTTTTCATGTTTAATAATGTGGCTTTGATCTATAGTTAAAATGCATCAAACATCTGTATAAGGCAGACTCCTCCGCCCTTCAGTCCTGGCTTAGAGATGTGCTCTCCTGCTGCCCTGGCTGGCGCTGAGCAGTGTGCAGAGAGCCTGTTTTATTTCACTTCATCCAAATATGCAATGGAGCTCTGGAGTGCCGGCAGGGGAAGGAATCCTGAATTCACAGCCTTCTATGGCTGGGATGGAGACTGAGGCGTGTTGGGAGGAATCTAAAACTGATGACTGTTCATGTGATTTTAAGTTACTGGAGAGACCCATCAACAATGGCTGGAAAAAGGAGATTGTATCACTCACACACTCACTGTCCCTCTTACGCTCACTTTCACATACTATTCACTTGTGCAGTCTGTCTCCTGTTGACACTTCCTGTCGTCTATTTCACTCGTACACTCTCTCACACATTCTCCATCTCTCCACCTCCCCCCCCCCCCACCCCCTTTTATACTTTTCTGCTTTCTCACCCTTTTTGGTTGTCAGTGTAACCAATTTGTCCTATTTTCCCATTGGCTGGGATTGATTGTTTGCCTAAGGGTTCCTCCCTTGTCTTTTTCCTTTTTCTCTCCGGGATTTTGATTTACGGTTCAGATTACCTCCCTTGTCTTTTCCCTTTTATCACTCGGGAGCCATGGTGATGAGACGTAGACCCTATCGCACACCTCACCCCTATTTTTCCAGGATTCTTTGTTCTTCATTTTCCATAACGCCATCCCTCTTCTGGGGCAAGAAATAAGCACTGTGCTCCTTCCCAGACCTATGGATGACCCCGAAATCATAAGCTTAGAGTACTAAGTGCCACCTTAACCTGGCATTCGTAATTTTCCTTAGCCCTGGCCACTTGAGTAGGGCATGGTTTGTGACCAGGGTAAATGGTCTCCTCAGTAAATTGTAATGCAATGACTCGATAACCACCAGGCATTTCTTCTCCGTGGTAGAATTCCTCTGTTCGGTGTGGTTAATGTCCTGTCGAGGTGCATAACTTCTTACTGAAGTCGTTGTTCGTTGGCACAAAACTGCATTCAATTCCTTAAATGCATGGTCTGAAGACTTATCCCATAGTATTCTGTTTGATTTTATGTTGTTGTTTTTTTAAGACTGTTAATGATCTGCGAGTTCTGAAAACTTAGGAATTAATTTTTGGTACTAGCCTACCAGGCCTTGAAACGCCCAGAAATGTTTTTTGGTTTTAGGAACTCTGCATTATTTATGGCCTCGATCTTACAGATTATCAATTTAATCCACCATTTTCCTATTAGATGTCCCAGATAATGGACTTTTCTGCCCTAGGGCACATTTTTTTTCCATTAGCTATAAGTCCTGCTTCTCTGAGTGGCTTACAGCCTTCAGAGGTCTTATGCAGCATCTGAACTGGGGGAAAAGATGACAACATCTCCTTGGTGGGGTCTTAACATTTGATTGATAATCTGTTGGAACGTTGCAGGGGTATCATGAAGGATGAAGGATAAAACTAAATTGGCACGGCCCTTAGAGCGTTATGAAGACTGATCTAGGGATATTTGCAGTACCCTTCATTACAGTAACGTAGTATGGGCTCCCCTAGCTATTCTAGAATGTCTTCTATCTGGTTTATGAGATGGGCATCAAACTGCAAAACAACATCAAAAACCTATGCGAATGGCACCGTGGCACTGGAAGAAAAGGTAACTCCAGCGCTTCGGTGCCTTTTTAAATGTATTGCCACCGCTGTACATCCCAGTGGCAATGGGTATGGGGCAGGAGCAGGACGGCACTGGGAATGAAGCTCACCTAGGGCGCCTCATACCCTTGCACCGGCCCTGAATAAAGCCACTTTTACCTATGAGCAGCAGGGCAGCTGGGCCCCTGTTGTGCAGGGGCCCGAGACAGCTGCCCCATTTGCCCATAGGTACAAGTATCCCTGTTTAGGAGCCATGGTGATGGGACGTAGACCCTGTCATACTCCCACATTCCATGGGAGTTTCTTGATTTTGAGTGGGAAATGACCTTCTAAAGTGTGAGCATCCCCTCTCAATGCAGGAGACTTGGCAGGTCTGCACAGCCAGGTCTGGAGTGGAGGAGTAGCCTAGTAGTTAGGGTGGCAGCCTGTGACTAGAAAGAGCAGGGTTCAAATCTTCCTGGTACTCCTCGTGATCTTGAGCAAGTCACTTAACTCTCCATTACCTCAGGTACAAACTTACTATAGATTGCAAGCCCAAATGCCTAATGTAACTGGCCTTGAACTACCATTTATTTAACATTTCTACTGGAAAGGGGTGAGCTAAATACTACTAAATAAATAAAACCCCAGCCCTCCACTTCTTCCTCCACTGCCTCCCATTGTATACAAATATATCTCATGAATATTCATTAGGGACATCCTGAAAACCAGGCTGGACCATGGTGCACCAGGGCTGGAGTTGGCTACCCCTGCCTTAGACCTCCATTTTTCCCAATCCTACCTGAGCCATTACTCCTCCCATCACCCCCTGAACCTCTGTTTCTTCCCCAACATCACATCACCTTAACTTACCTCTCTTCCATTCTTATCCCCATCTCACCTCCCCTCATCCTCACATTTCTTTTCAGGTCTTTTCTCTATCACCTGCACTTGTACTCACATTACTAACTATCTTGTAAGTGGGAACTCTTAGGGCTGATACCAGTAAGGACAGCATAACATAAGAACATAAGAAATGCCATAGTGGGTCAGATCAAGGTCCATCTAGCCCAGTATCCTGTTTTCAACCAGGTCACATGCACTTGGCAGGTTCCCAAAAAGGCATGCAGGTTCCACAGTGCTTGTCCCGGGGTAAGCAGTGGATTTCCCAGGTCCTCTTTAATAATGGTTTATGGGAGGTCACGTGATGCGGTGAGCCAGAGTGGCTACGTTCTCCTTGGCTCTGGGGCTTCCTACCTTTAATTTCAATTTTCAGCTCTATATTTACCTGAATCCCCATGGTTTATCCAGGACTAGGTCTCTCGCTGGTTGTGCTGCACCCCACAGGATCTCTGCTGACACGGTGAACAAATGGCCTCAAAAGCACTCAGGAAGGAGAACACCCGGGCCGACTGAGACCAAAACGGCAGACTCAAACCCTCCAAACCCACATACTGAGTCTCTTCCTAACCTCACCGAAGAGGTCTTGGGCGCAGTGGTCAAACCACTGGAGGGGCACTTCCAAAATATATTGGCACAGATCAGTCAAGTGGCTTAAGGCTTAACAGACTTTACTGCTCACTTGGATCAGGCAGAGCAATGGGTATCCACTGTTAAGGATGTGCAGCACTCCAAGTTCACCAGCCTTAACCACATGGAAGACCTCCTGCGACAGTATGGGGATAAAATAGATGACCTTGAGAACTGAGGCCGTCGAAAGAACATACAAGTCGTGGGCATTGAAGAATCAGTAGTTGACAGCAAATTACAGGGATTCCTCGAATCTTGGTTCCCCTTAAATTTTCCACGTGGGCAAAATCACTTTGAAGAGGGTTCATCGCCTTGGCCCACAGAAAGAGGACAACCAACCCCAGGCCGAGAGTTGTTATAGCACACTTTCTGAATTATGCTGACAGAGGCAGGGCTTCAGGCCATGCGGAATGCTGAGCCTGGGTCATGTGGCCTGCTCCTTTTCCAGGACTACTCAGCGATTGTCAGTAAGCGACGAAAGGAGTTCTCTGAGATCTGTGGTCAGTTGATTACCTGAGGGCTCAGATTCTCTCTTCTGTACCCAGCTCGACTCTGCATTAAATATCATGGACAGCAGAAATTCTTCACTAGCCTGGAGGAAGTAGCCTGGTTTCTTGAGACTTTGTTGACTTGGAGTATTGGCATTTGTTAGATCCACTCATGTTATGCCTGGACCTGAATGACTCAGCCAGTTGCTAGGCTCTTGACCAGATGTGTTTCTGCTATGTCATTCTGCCCTTGATGGAGAACTATGGGCTGTTTTCTTGGGGATAATCTCCCCGGCCCCTTTCTTTGGATGGCTGATCTGGGACTTTCTTGTTGCCTCTGGAATTGGGGAGCAGCTCTGGACTGTAGAGGGGACATGTATTGTGGCAGGTCTTTCTGTGGTGCCGACGACTTGGCTCTACATTGTATTTCCTGCTCCCAGCCATGATTTATGTATAATTTCTCTTAGTTGGGCCTAGGTGTGTACGTGGAGTATGGCTTGGCAGTTGGTGTCCGCTTCAACCTTTGGTAATCTCGTAAGGGCTCCCTATCCTATGCTATTTTTTTCTGTTTCCCTTGTTTTACCCCTTTCCTGTTTCTTTTTTTCTTTCTTTTTCTTATTGTCCCGCAATTCTCCTCGTCATTTTTAGTCCTTATCGCTTCTTTGGTTCACTTTAATTCCATCTTTTCCCAATTTTGTTTGCCCTACCTGCTCTCTTCTTGCATCCTAGGCTGTTTTCTTTTTATACCGTCCTGTCTTCTCATTTTGGGTTGTTTTGCCCATGGGGTGGTTCACTTTTTATTTGACATCTGAATTTTTGTACTTAGCTTTTCTGTTAATTCTGCTATTGTCCTATTTTGTGGTTTCTTAGCTATCTTACTCCTTAGTTCTGCACTCTATCACCCCCGGGGTCTGAAGATTTTTATCTGCTGAGTTTTTCTCTCCCTCCTTTGGTATGTGCCTAGAGAGGGGCATTTCAATCTTTTCTCTAGATTGTTATTCTCTGCCATTTGGTGCAGGAGGGGCTCTCTGTTTTTACGGCTTGCCATGGCGAGAGCATTGCGGCGGGAGTTATCGCTTTTTGAGCGAGATGCGGGTGTTTCTGCTTTCTGCTTCTTGGGGTTGGGGGGAGAGCTGTCAGGGTGGGGGTACTGGAATGATGCTGATTGCTCCTGGAGAGGGTGCAGCCTGAGGGGTCCCACATGTGGTGATTGTGCTGGGGGGATATCGGCGCCTGCAACTTCTTGCTGCTCTCATTCTTCTTTTGGCCTTTCTTTCTTTATCTACTGCTGGTTGTGATGTTGGGTGACTCGGGGGGCTGTGTATGCGATGTTGGCTGGGGTGTGCTGGGGAAGCAGTTGCTTGTTTATTTCTTGGATGCTAGTGGGTTTAGTCTGTGGGGTGATAATGGTCACAGGCACTATGTATGTATTGATCTATTTGTGGGGACAGAGGATGGGGGGGTTGGGGTGGGGCGGAGGGGAGGGGGAAGGGACATGGCTGTATTGGGTGTGAGTGCTCTGAGATGGACTGTGAGGAACATGTGGTATGGATGCTCACGTCCTCGGGATGGAGAATGTACTCGGCTGTGGGCCCTGGGTTGGGGGGATCCTGCCTTTCTTGTTAGGATCTGAGTCTTTTTTGGATATCTAGAGGGACTTGGGATGTTGACTAAGTAAGTAAAGCTGGTGTCCGGACATGTCTGTGGCATTGGCTGTCTGGTGAAGAGACATAAGGTTTTGCAGCAACTTTGAGATTGCCATGCGGACCTTACTTTTTTGCAGGAGACTCACCAGTCTGCAGAGGAACATGAAGAGTTGCACCGCTGGTGGGTCGGGAGGGTCTATGGAGCTCCTGCGATGGGTAAAAAGGTAGGTATAGCCATTCTCATGAGTAAACAATTGGAGTTTGGGATGACTTCTACTGTGCTGGACACAACAGGACGGTATGCTTTCATCTACGGGCAATGATTTGGTCGCAGAGTGGTATTGGCTTATGTTTATGTGCTAAATATCTATGATGCTGCTTTCTACCAATATCTGACTGGGTGTGTAGTGGCTACGGGTGATGTACCATTAATTATGGGGGCAATTTTAAATGCATTTTGGATGTATCATCGGACTGATCGCAAGGGATGGGGGCTTGTGACCACAGTAAGGCCCGGCAGATTTGTGTGCTCTGTGAAGGGTATGGCCTCATAGATGTGTGGTGGACGATGCGTCCTGGACACTAGGATTTTACCCATCTGTCTTGTGCACACGGTATGGGGTTCCGGATTGACTACTTCCTGTTCTCCACGGGGCTATTTGAATGGTAAGCTGAGTGTATACTGGACCTGATGTTTATGTTTATTATGTTTATGTTTATTAAAATTTGATATACCGCCCATCCAGAAAGATCAGAACGGTTTACAATATAAAATCACATAAAACACTCAAAAATAAAAACAATTAAAAACAGGTTTAAAACATAGCCAGAAAAAGAGAAGCGAAATACAATCTTAATAGGAAAGAGGGAATTAAAAGAACACGACATAGACTGCAATAAATAGCTTATACAAAGGGGGAGGGAAGGTCAAAGGCAAGGGAGAAGAGGTGAGTTTTGAGGTTACATTTAAAGGTAAGATGGTGAGGTTCAAGTCGAAGGGAGGGAGGTAGGGAATTCCAGAGGGCAGGAGCTGTGAAATAGAAGGCTGAGGAACGGGTAGATTGGAGATGCGCCAGAGAAGGGGAAGGAAGAGTGAGGCGGTTGAGGTGGAATGATCGAGGTGTACGTCTAGGAGTGTGGTAAGTGAGGAGATCAGCCAGATATTGCGGGGTGCTAGCATGAAAAGCTCGATGGACCAAAGTTAACAATTTGTAATGGGAGCGGAACGGTAAGGGCAACCAGTGGAGGCGGAAAAGAAGGGGTGAAACATGGTCACGAGAGGAAGAATGGGTAACGATGCGGGCAGCAGTATACTGAATACGTTGGAGACGGTGCAATTGGGACTTAGGAAGACCAAGAAAAAGAGAATTTGCGAAATCAACACGGGACATAACCAAAGAAAGAAGTAAGGTAGCAAGTGCAGGGGGAGTGAGAAAAGGACGAACAGCACGAATTTGACGTAAGAAAAAGAAAGATGTTTTGGCAACATGAGAAATATGATCATGGAAAGAGAGGTGAGAGTCGAAAATAACCCCGAGGTAACGGAAAGAAGAAACCAGTGGAACAGGGGAACCCAAAAAAGAAGGGGCTAGGGAGGGAAGAGAACCATTACGAGAGAACCAGATAGCTGAGGTCTTTGCAAGATTAAGATGTAGACAGTTTTGTGATAACCAGTTAGCGACCATGGTGAGACAAGAATTGAGTGGAGAAAGATCAGGATGAAATTGGGAAGTGTGGTGAAGAAGGACAATATCGTCAGCATAGTAGAAAGCACTAATCCCGGTCTGTTGGATCTGAAGGGTGAGAGGGGCAAGAAAAAGATTAAAAAGGAGAGGGGCAAGTACAGAACCCTGTGGAACACCACATAGCAGAGGGAAAGGATCAGAAGGAGGGGCGGAGGAGGAAGAGGAAAGAACTGAACAAGAACGCGAAGAGAGAAAAGAATGGAACCAGTGAAAAACCGTGTGACAGAGGCCTGCCTCTTGGAGACGGAGGAGAAGGAGGGAGTGATCAACAAGGTCAAAAGCAGCTGATAAATCAAGTGCGACCGCCACCGAGATATCACCACGATCGTGTGCTACGTGAAGAGCGTTAGTGAAAGCGAGAAGAATAGTTTCCACACTGTGACCCTGACGAAATCCAGATTGACGCGGGTGAAGGAAATTGATATTGTCCAGGTGGTGAGAAAGCTGAGCGAAGACAAATTTTTCCAAGAGCTTAGAGACGAAAGAAAGATTTGAAACCGGGCGATAGTGTGAAGGAATCATAGGGTCAAGAGAGGGTTTTTTGAGGATGGGGCGAATTAGTGCGTGTTTCCAGGAGCGGGGGAAGATTCCTGAAGTGAGACTAGAGTTGAGCATAGAGAGGAGAGGAGGAAGAAGCCCCAAAGATGGATCCAATAACCAAGTGGAAGGAATCGGGTCCAGGGAGCAAAAAGTCTTATTAGAGGAGGAGATTAGTTGATGGAGTTCAGCTGAGGTTATTAAAGAGAAAGAAGACCAGGTGTGAGAGTGAGTAAGAGACAGCGGGGGGGAAACAATGGGGGGTGGGGAGAGAATAGGTGGGGGACAGGATGGGAGGGAGGCTCTAAGATTGATGATCTTATCACTAAAAAAGGTAGCAAGGAGTGAGGGGGAGGGAGATGGATGGAGAGGAGGGGTAGAAGTGGAAGGGAGAAGGGAGGTAAGTGAACGGAGCGTATTATAAAGGTGTCGAGTCTGATTTGGGGCATTGGAGATGGCAGTAGAGAAAAAATCCTTTTTGGCCGAATTTACCTGAGAATGATAGTACGAGCAGAGAGCCTTAAACGAAGAGAGAGTAGACGGGGAAGGAACCTTACGCCACTGTCGTTCGGCTCGACGAAGCTGGGAGCGGAGCAATCTGAGACCAGGGTGGTACCAGGGTTGGGAGGGACGGCGTGTTGGGGGGCAAGGTCGAAGAGGGGCCAAAGCATCGAGAGCTTCAGATAAAGCAGAGGACCAGTGGGTGGCCTGGGAATTAGGAGAAAGGGAAGGAAAATCAGGAGGGAAAAGGCGGGGTGCAGAGGGAAACAGTTGGATGGTAGAAGGAGTAATATGACGAGAGAAACGTTGGGGGGGAGGGGACCCCGGAATGGTTGACTGAGGTTCAGAAAAGGAACATGAGAAGAATAAACAATAGTGATCCGACCAGGGGAGAGTGAGAGAGGATATGGTAGAGAGAACAAAGGCAGGGGAGGGGGGAGTGAGGATGAGATCAAGGGTGTGGCCTGCTATGTGAGTAGGACAGGAGACATGTTGGGTGAGAGAGAGGTCACGTATGAGAGAGACAAAGATGTGATCCCTGGAGGAGGCAGGGGAATCGAGGTGAAGGTTAAAATCCCCGGCAATAAGAAGCTGGGGAAAGGCAAGGGTTAAATCGGAGATGGTGAGGATTAAAGAATCCCAGAGATCAGAACATATGGTCGGAGGGGAGTAGACGAGGAGGAGGTGCAGAGGGGAGGGAAGATGAAAATGGAGAAGTAGTGCTTCAGGGTAATGAAGCAGAGGGGAAAAAACTTGAGTGAAAGGGAGAGTAGGGTGCAGGATGGCAGCCACCCCGCCCCCAGAGCGGCCCGGGCGTGAAACAGAGACCGCTGAATAGCCAGGTGGGAGACAGCGGGCGAGGAGGGGAGACTCACCTTCCTTTACCCAGGTTTCGGTAAGAAGAAGGAGGTCAAGGGAATTCTGGACAACAAGATCCTGAATAAGGAGGGATTTAGTCCGAAGTGACCTGCAGTTGAGAAGACCCATTCGAAGAAGGGGAGAGGAGGACGGAGTGAAGGGGGGAATCCGAGAGGCAGCAGTGGTGGTGGGACAGGGAAGAAGATAAGCCGCACAGCGAGAGCGTGTAGGTAGGGAGGAAGTGGGACGACGCCCCCAGAAAACAGGTATGGAGGTCATCGGTAAGGACCGAAAAGAACGGGCAAAGAAAACTAGGGGAGTGGAGGAGCAGGGAAAAGCTATTGCACCTGGAGAAGGGGCTGCTACAGAGAAACTTAGGGAGGAAAAGGCCGAAGGGGGCAATAAAGACACCGGCAGTGCAAAGTGGCAGGAAGGAATTAGCAAGGCGAAGAGCAAAGAGAACCAAGGAACGGGAGAGCATGCACGGCCGTTGATTGAGTTGCATTGCGGTGAGCGGAGGATGGGCTCCCCATGGCATTTTCCCTTGGAGATTGTGGGTGATCTTAACTTTGTGCCTTTTCTTCAGGCAAAATGGGCTGAATATAAGCACCACAATATATAACAATGGGTAGATCCCACTCTTTTCTGGGAAGCTGGTAAGGGGGACATTATTGGCTATGTGAGGGGCCGGTGTAAACAGCTTAATAGTTGTGTCCTCCAGTTGGAGCGAGCGCTGAATGCCGCCTGGCAATACTTTGTTGCATGTCCGAATGCAGGCAATAAGACTGAACTGCTTACGATGCAGCAGGAATTAAATACATTGCTCCATCAGTAGGCCAAGAAATTGCTCTTTTATTACCGGTACCAGTTATACCGTTTTGGCAATAAGGCTGGAAAGCTCTTATAATCATTTATCTGATGGAATGGTGGCCCCTGCTACGTGGACGCCCTGAGAGATGCTAGTGATCGGGTGCAGGTGACAACTGCAGGTGTGGAGAAGATATTTTGTGCTTTCTACCAGGCAGAAGGGGGGCCTAGCGAGTTTGGGGCAGCATGTTTGTCAGGTTGCAGCCTGCCCTGCCTGTTGGAGAAGCTGTTGATATTGGACGGACCTGTTCTCCCTCAAGAGAAGCAATGGGTGATCAAGGGAATCTTACATAGCAGAGGCTCCAAAGTAAGCACAAACAGCAGCGGGAAAGTGGACACCCCTGCCGAGTGCTTTTTTGCAATGGGAAGTCAGTGGATACAACTCCATTAACTACCACAGCCCCACTGGTATCAGAGTAAAGCGAATGCATGGCTTCCAGAAAAAAACCACGGCTACCCAATGAATACAACACCAAGTACATGAAGTCCCAGTTGACTCTATCAATAGCTTTCTCAACATCAAAACTAATGAGGAATGAGGAGCGCGACTCTTGCAAGCTTACACACATGGATGCCAGTACTCGGCACATACTTACTGTGACACTTTGCCCCTTGACAAAGTCCACTTGGTCTCCGTGCACAAAACCTGGAAATAGCACCACCAACCGATCCGCCATGACCTTTCCCATCAGTTTCACATCTATGTTCAATAGCAAAGTTGGGCGATACAAACCGCTTTGACCCGGTGAAAAGCGGGATATAAATGCAGCTAAATAAATAAATAAATCCAGGCAACAACGAGTCCCAACCAGGTTTAGCCAACACTGTGATCAGTGACTTATTAGGTTCAAAAGGAAAGTGACCTCAGTGGATCAGGTCTGTATGTCCATTAATGACATCATTACTGAGAAATTTGTAAACTGGAGGAGCAAGATGGTGGACACCTGTTATCCACGCTCTGAGCAGCTCTGTCTGCTTTAAAACTATTACCCTTTTTTTTCACAATGCTGCAGAAATGGAAGGCAAGGTGGCAAGGTGGCAAGGGCTACAGAAGGGCAGTCCAGCAGCTAAAGGGCCACTCAGTGCTTTCGTCCAGCCCGCTGGTGTAGTACAACCTTTGGAAGATAGCTCACTGGGGACTGCGGGAGCGGAAGGAAGCTCCTCGCATCTGTTGGAGCTCAATATCACCCTAAGCCCTGAGGAACGATTCGCTCTGGCGCAGCCTTCTTCTCGTGGTGTGGGACCAACTTCGGCGGGTCCCCTTGACTTTGGGATGGCCCAGACCATTTTGCTACTGAGTGGAAACACCATTGCCATGCTGGGACAGGCACAGATGGCCACAGTTTATGTCGCAACTCCAGTAGATATGGAGGCAGCAATGGTGGGACCCTTGCTTCCCCTTGGCTTGGAGAAGGTGATTTCTGATGTCCCTCAGTAGACTCTTGTCGGTACCATGGAGACTAGACCCTTGCTGGTAAAACCTACTATTTTCAATTTTGAAACTCTCTGGGATGGTTTGCAGACTTTAGAAGTGTTTTTTCACCTTAATTTGCCTCACTTCAGAGTGCCCTTTGTGGAGTAGTGCGTGAGGTGCACCAACAGAAACAGGAGGTAGTTCATTTGGTGCATGAGTGACTAAGTTGGAGGTTAAGTCTGAAGATTTAAAGTCACTTACAGGTGCTGTTGTTAAATATATATTCAGTCTCCATTTGAAGATTGAAAACCTAGAGAACTCAGTACGGAAGAGAAATCTGCGCTTACTTAACTTTCCTTGGTTACCCTCTGTTTCGCCAAAGGATTTGTTTAATTCCTATGCTACTTCGGTATTGAAGATTCCCTTAGAATCCATTCCACTTTTGGCTAGGGTGTTTTACCTCCCTATGGCTAAGCGCAAGGAGCCCGGATCTTCTTCATCTGTCCAAGTAACATCTTATGACTCTTGGGTTCTTAGAGACCTCAGACCCTGAAATGGTACCTTGAGCTACTCTCTTGTTAACACTGGCCCTCGAGCCTGACCGGGACTGGCTTTTAGAATTATACTTTAAAGCTAGGAATGAATCGTTTATGGGTGATCCTATTCATATGTTTCCTGATGTCCCTAAAGAAACTCATAAGAACATAAGATATGCCATACTGGATCAAACCACGGTCCATCAAGCCCAGTATCCTGTTTCTAGCAGTGGCTAATCTAGGTCATAAGTACCTAGCAGTTTCCCCAAAAGACACAGGTTCCACAATGCTTGTATTGAGGCAAGCAGTGGATATCCCGGGTCCCCTTTAATAATGGTTTATGGACCTTTCCTCCAGGAACTTGTCCAAACCTTTTTTAAACTTGGCTACACTAACAGCTTTTACTACATCCTCTGGTAACGAATTCCAGAGTTTGATTACATGTTGAGTGAAAAATATTTTATAATTTACCCTGTAGCTTCATTGCAAGTCCCCTAGTCTTTCTATATTCTGATGATGTAAACAACTGATTTACGTTTACCCGTTCCACTCCATTCATTAATTTATAGACCTCTATCATATCTCCCCTCAGCCGTCTCTTTTCCAGGTTGAAGAGCCCTAACCTTTTTAGCCTCTCCTGATAGGGGTATCCTTCCATCCCCTTTACCATTTTGGTGGCTCTTCTCTGTACTTTTCTAATTCCACTATATCCTTTTTAAGATACGGCAAACAGAATTGCACACAATATTCAAGGTGCGGTCCCACCATGGAATGATACAGAGGCATTATAATATTCTTTGTTTTATTCTCCTTTCCTTATGATACCTCTTGGCCACTGCTGCACACTGGGCAGAGGGTTTCAACATGTTATCCATAGGTTAGCTTAACTCGCACCATGTTTTGTGATACCTGCCTCAAGGATGGTTGAACACAAGGAAGTGCTGAAGGGCCTGAATTATGACGTGCAAAGACGTTGTTACAAGCAGAAACTGTGGAGAAGATGCCGGTTGAGCAACACCCCAGTTCCTAAGGCAGATTATCATGAAACTCTGTACCATGTTGGGCTGGAAGTGGAACAATGGCGATTTTGTATGAATGAAAGCTATAGTAGTATTTTCATTTTTCAAAAGGATTTGCATAATGACAATGCCCTATGTATTAATTCTAGCTGCAAAAACTTTCTCCCAAAAAATAGACTTTGGGACCAAGGATTGAAATGGTGAGCACAGCACACAGCTAAATTTGTGTTATCTTATAAGCTCCAATTTCCAATGGTCCCTTATCACCATTTAAGTTGGATGTGAAGGGATTCAACTATTTCTGAATTTAGTTTTTTGGATTTTGATGGCGCCCATGTATGCCTGTAAAATTGGCTCCTGGAATCTACCCCAACAGCACACAAGCTCAGACCTGCTCTGAAGAAGATATAAAGTGTGCATAGAGTCTATGCATGACCTAATTTTATAAAATATATCTGTATGTTACAACTCTGCCCCCCTCCCTTCACTTGCTTTCTCCCCCAGGAACTCCCACGGGCAGTGCACATAGAAGTGTTCGTGATCTTGTGGGAGGATGTATTTGTATGTGTGTATTTAGTCAGGTAATCTATAAAAGTCCTTTTTTGTGTACAAAATATGCTTGACAAACAGGAAAAACTTTGCAAAATTGCTCCCTATCCAATTTCCTGCCTGCTGCTGACCACATAAGTACATTCGGATATTAATCTTGCAGTTGGTAAAGTTGTAGAGGTGCATGAAGCCAGGGCTGTGCTGTAAAGGACCTCAATTTACCACATCTTCTAGCTAAACAAGGAATCACATTGCAGAACCACAATGAGTGAGAAGCTTTCTGGAATTATGCAACTTCTTTCTGAAGTATGATAAAGTATTTCCAAGAAAAACGTGTTGTTGTTTTCAATCTTGTAGAACACACAGCTCAATACAAGCTTTGACCAATTGCTGCTAATTTTGTAGACACTAAGGGGCCAATATTAGAAAGGCATTTACACCATTTACATCCCAGTAAACCATAAAAATGCCTTAAACTGGGATATTCAATGGTACTTATGCAGTTAGCGCTGTTCAATATCCCCTTCTAACGCCCCTACGCGCCCTGATGCTAGCTGATTAGCATTGAGGTGTGTCAGGGTCTTCCGGGGTGGAGCAGAGGGGGCGACAAATGATAATTGGGCAGTAGCGATATTGCGTGCTGCGCGGTTAGTGATCTGTGCCGAAAAGATAGGGAAGGAAACCCTCATCTGTCTTTTGGCACAGGAGCTAATTGGGCAGCAGGCAATACCGCCGCTGCCCGGTTACCTAAGACGGCTTCCGGCGTGTGCAGCGATCCTGGAAATTCAATGACGGGGTCACATATGACCCTGGCATTGAATAAATATCCAGGGTTAAGGGTTGGTGGGTAGGGCTATGTGCCATAGCGGTGCATAGCCTGCCCAGAAGAGTATCGGGCCCCAATATCTTTCAGAAGTTCAGGAGAATGTTTTTGTTCAAACACAAAGGGGCATGTTTACTAAAGGTTAGTGCGCGTTAATAAAGTTAACACGCTTTAAGTGCCACTGCACCCATAGAAATAAAATTGCTAAATACCTTCAGTAGACATGACCCAAAGTAATGACACAAAAAATCTGGAAACTGTCATAAGAACATAAGAACATAAGATATGCCATACTGGGTCAGACCAAGGTCCATCAAGCCCAGTATCCTGTTTCCAACAGTGGCCAATCTAGGTCATACGTACCTAGCAGTTTCCCCAAAAGACACAGGTTCCACAATGCTTGTACTAGGTCAAGCATTGATATCCTGGGTCCCTTAATGGTTTATGGACCTTTCCTCCAGGAACTTGTCCAAACCTTTTTTAAACCCAGCTACACTAACAGCCTTTACTACATCCTCCGGTAACAAATTCCAGAGTTTGATTACACGTTGAGTGAAAAAATATTTTCTTTTATTAGTCTTAAATAGTTTACCCTGTAGCTTCATTGCATGTCCCCTAGTCTTTCTATATTCTGATAAGGTAAACAATCGATCTACGTTTACCCGTTCCACTCCGTTCATTAATTTATAGACTTCTATCATATCTCCCCTCAGCCGTCTCTTTTCCAGGTTAAAGAGCCCTAACCTTTTTAGCCTTTCTTCATAGGAGTATCCTTCCATCTTCTTTACCATTTTCGTGGCTCTTCTCTGACCTTTTCTAATAACGCTATATCCTTTTTAAGATACGGCAACCAGAATTGTACACAATATTCAAGGTGCGGTCTCACCATGGAACGATATAGAGGAATTATAATATCTTTTGTTTTATTTTCCATTCCTTTCCTTATGATACCTAGCATTCTCTTTGCTCTCTTGGCCGCCGCTGCACACTGGGCCGAGGGTTTTAACATGTTATCCACAATGACGCCTAAATCTTTTTCCTGGGTGGTGGTTCCTAATGTGGAACCTTGCATCGTGTAACCATAGTTTGGGTTGTTCTTCCCTAGGTGCATAACGTTGCACTTGTCCACATTAAATTTCATCTGCCATTTTGATGCCCACTCTTCCAATATATCAAGATCCTCTTGCAATTTTCCACAATCCTCTTGGGTTTTAACAACTTTAAATAGTTTTGTGTCATCTGCAAATTTGATAACCTCACTCGTTATTCCCTTTTCCAGGTCATTTATGAATATGAAGTTACCTCCCAGGAGGCTCAGGTCTCTTCCTGCCTTTTCTCATTTTTTTTTTGTTTGCAATTTTTGTATTTGTTTAACAGCTTGCAAAACAAAATTCAATGGTATAACATACCAGAGTTTCCAAAAAGAAAACAGAATGCAATCACACATAATTCTCATGTTCTACTAAACTGAACCCTCCCTCCCACCCCCCACTCTTCTTCTGGACCAAAATTAGGGATGCCAGAATGACAATATCGTCATCTCAAAAGGTAATTCGGCAAGAACGGTCAGAGTTAAACAAACAATTTTCTTGTAGAGAAGTGTCCCAGATACCCAAAACCTTTTGAAGATTACCTCTTATTGTCCCTGTTAATTGCTCCATATATACAATGTCCCAAATTTGGCATAACCACTCCTGCTTATTGAGAGCTATTTCTTTTTTCCAATATTTTGCGATTACAATTCTCAACACTAACAACAAATGCTGGGTGAGTTCATTTAATTTGTCAGAGAGACTATCAGGTGCACACACTCTCTCAAAAGGAAAGAACTCACTATCATTTGTAGATGTACCTGGAACAAAGAGAGGTTACTTACCTGTAATGGAGGTTTTCCGTGGACAGCCGGATAAGTCAGCCACATCTGGTGACATCATCCAATGATGCTAAGGATGGAAGTGCTCTCCTGAGCCCAGAAAGGAAACCTTTCTGGACTTATGCCAAGGTGGCCCTACTCCCTGACCCGCCCCTAGCTAGCCCAGTGTGTCCCTAGCTGAGGTCTTGCTGCTAGGTAGGTGAGCATCTGGTTTGTGAGGCTGACCTCATCCAAGGGAGGTGGGTGGGAATGTGTGGCTGACTTATTCTGCTGTCCACAGAGAACCCCCATTACAGGTAAGTAACCTTGCTTTCTTCTTGGACAAGCAGGACGTGTCAGCCACACCTGGTGCCTTCCTAGCTGCATGGTCCGTGCATGCTGTGGTCAATGAGGGAGGGAGAATGACCCTGGAATATGTCACCACACAAAGCCTCACGACTGTGTTGAATGTGGTTTATTGACATAACCTAACAACAGTAACATTCAAAACCACAGCAGAAAATGGCTCATCAGCACATCTGTGACCCCCCTCAGCAACTTCACACCCATATATACTAATTCCCCTGTATCATGTACATAATGTTACAATTACCATGTAAATAGCTGGTTGTTAACCACCTTCTACTATGCTTTAGATTGAAAGCCATTATGTAAGTAATTAATGTTCATAGTTAAATGTATCACTGTTTTCAAACTTGTTCCCTATAATTGTTATTGTTCAATGTAAACCATCCCTAATCTATGGAAGGGGAGGTATAGAAAAACCGCACAAATAAATAAATAAATAAATCTGCTGGAGCAAACAGCATAACTTTGAACAAGATGGTCAACGTGCCAACAGAGTAACTTGGAGCCCTTGCAATACCCGGAGACTTGGACAGAGAGGCTATTAGGTATGGCTAGTAAGGGCCCTGCCCTCATCTTATGTCCCATGAGCTTCTGTCCCTGTTGCTGTGCCCTTTCTATCCAGGATCACTCAGGAGTTTCTTGGCTGCAGAGTGGGGGGCACTGCTGCTGCAAGCAAGATTACCCTACCGAATACGCTGTCTACCAGCGCTGCGAGGTCCAGGCAGTAGTGCTTCTGGAAGCTATGCGCCGAGGACCAGGTCGTGGCCTTGAAGATCTCCGTCAGTGGTACAGAGCTCAGGTTGGCCATAGTGGTGGCCAGTGCCTGCAGCTGGTGGACCCTGACCTTGGTCGTGGACTGTGTGCCTGCCCGGTCGAGGCAGAAGGCAGTGCAGACAGATATCCATTGCGACAGCATCCTCTTTGTGACACTGGTCTGTTAGGATTGAAGGAGACAAAGAGCTGTGTCCCCTGGCACAGTGACCCTGTACTGTGTAGGTAGATAGGAGAAGGGTATTGGCTGTTGCTGCTAAGGGGAGAGGACGCCTGCCATTTCTGATGCTTCTTGTGGCTCTGGACACTTCTGCTGCGGCTTCTCCTGCCTCTACTATGTTGGCACAGCACGGGGGAATATTTCCGTGCCAATGGAGATGCTGTCCCTGGACTTTAGCATCAATGGGAATTCCTTCTGACGCTGTCATGATGGGTGTCCGGGTCCCTGTGTTGTTGTGGCACTGGCCAATGGCATTTTGGAGGGGGCAGAGCTTGGCCCAACAACATCATGGCTGCTATGGGGCAGAGGAGGCTGGTGTCAGGGTGTCCTGGGCAGTCAGAGGGGGCAAAGCCTTTACCTCAGAGGAGGAGGAGGACCCAGAGGATTCACTGCTGATGATGGGACCCCAGAGGGCACTTCCCTTGCATTGGGGGGAGGTGTGGAGGTGCTGCCTCCCCACATGGTCAGCCGCATGGTCTCTCAAGTTGAGTGGAGTCTCTGCCATGTAGTCCTAGAGCGCATGCTGTCGGGATTTTTAGATGTGGGGGGACATCCTCACGCAATGGGGATAGTCCTCTATCTTGTGTTGGATCCCCATGTACCGCATGCACTGGTCGTATGTATCTTTTCTTTGCATCTTCGTTCCACGTTGGGGACATTTCTTGAAGCCTGGCTTAGGCATGCAGTTTCTTTCACATGCAGGTTTCTTGGTCTTCTTGACTGAATTCTTATCTTATCTTTTCTTCTTTTTTTTAGAGAGAGTTGCAGAGGTCTGTCTTGCTGGCAAGGCAGAAGAATGGAAAACTAGGCTAGCTAGGGGCGGGCCAGGGGGTAGGGCCAACTTGGCACATGCCCAGAAAGGTTTCCTTTTTGGGCTCAGGAAAGCACTTCCGTCCTTGGCACAGTCGGATGATGTCACCAGGTATGGCTGACGCATCCTGATTGTCCACGGACAAATGATACATTGTAGTATGTATCATAGACCAGAACTGGGCTATAACTGGGCCTTTGTCGAGCAGCCTCTCCAACATTCCCCTGTTTCACCCTGTTGAGAGGTTGGTGTGCACGGACCAGGAGAAGGACATAAGAACATAAGAACATAAGAAATGCCATACTGGGTCAGACCGAGGTCCATCAAGCCCAGTATCCTGTTTCCAACAGTGGCCAATCTAGGTCATACGTACCTAGCAGTTTCCCCAAAAGACACAGGTTCTGCAGTGCTTGTACTAGGCCAAGCATTGATATCCTGGGTCCCTTTTTAATAGTGGTTTATGGACCTTTCCTCCAGGAACTTGTCCAAACCTTTTTTAAACCCAGCTATACTAACAGCCCTTACTACATCCTCCGGTAACAGATTCCAGAGTTTGATTACACGTTGAGAGAAGAAATATTTTCTCCTATTTGTCTTAAATAGTTTACCCTGTAGCTTCATTACATGCCCCCTAGTCCTTCTATATTCTGATAGCGTAAACAATTTATCCACGTTTATCCGTTCCACTCCATTCATTAATTTATACACCTCTATCATATCTCCCCTCAGCCGCCTCTTTTCTAGGTTAAAGAGCCCTAACCTTTTTAGCCTCTCTTCATAGGAGTAGCCTTCCATCCCCTTCACCAATTTGGTGGCTCTTCTCTGTACTTTTTCTAATAACTCTATGTCCTTTTTAAGATACGGTGACCAGAATTGCACACAATATTCAAGGTGCGGTCGTACCATGGAGCGATACAGAGGCATTATAATATCCTTTGTTTTATTCTCCATCCCTTTCCTTATGATACCTAGCATTCTATTTGCTTTCTTGGCCGCCGCTGCACACTGGGCGGAGGGTTTTAACATGTTATCCACGATGACTCCTAAATCTTTTTCCTGGGTGGTGGTTTCTAATGTGGAGCCTTGCATCTTGTAACTATAGTGTGGGTTGTTCTTTCCTAGGTGCATAACTTTGCACTTGTCCACATTAAATTTCATCTGCCATTTGGATGCCCAGTCTTCCAATTTATCCAGATCCTCCTGCAGTTTTCCACAATCCTCTTGGGTTTTAACAACTTTAAACAGTTTTGTGTCATCTGCAAATTTGATTACCTCACTAGTTATTCCCTTTTCCAGGTCATTTATGAATATGTCAAAAAGTAGCGGACCCAGTACAGATCCCTGGGGTACTCCACTATTCACCTTTTTCCATTGGGAATATTGGCCATTTAGCCCTACCCTCTGCTTTCTATCTTTTAACCAGTTCCCGATCCACAATAGTACACTGCTTCCTATCCCATGACTTTTTAGCTTCGCCAAAAGTCTCTGATGGGGGACCTTGTCAAAAGCTTTCTGAAAGTCCAGATACACTATATCAACCGACTCACCTTTGTCTACCTGTTTATGCACACCTTCAAAAAAACAGATCAGATTAGTAAGACAAGATCTTCCTTGTCTAAAGCCATGTTGGCTGTCTCCCATTAGGCCATGACTATCTACATGCTGTGTAATTTTGTTCTTTATGATGGCTTCTACCATTTTCCCTGGTACTGACGTCAGGCTCACCGGTCTGTAATTTCCCGGGTCACCCCTGGAACCCTTTTTAAAAATTGGTGTTACGTTGGCGACCCTCCAATCTTCAGGTATTACAGATGATTTTAATGAAAGTTCACAGATTACCAATAACAGGTCTGCAATCTCATATTTCAGTTCTTTCAACACTCTGGGATGTATACCATCCGGTCCAGGTGATTTGCTACTATTCAGTTTATCAAATAGTTGTAATATATCTTCCCGGTGTAGCGATATTTCTCTCAATTCCTCTGCAGTATCACCTTTAAATACCACTTCAGTCTTGGGTAACACCCCTACATCTTCCTCAGTAAAGACCGAAGCAAAGAATTCATTCAGTCTCTCTCTGCTATAGCCTTGTCTCCTCTTACTGCCCCTTTTACCCCTCTATCATCTAATGGTCCAATTGACTCTCTCACAGGCCTTTTGCTACGAATGTACTTGAAAAAGTCTTTATTTCGTGTTTTTGCTTCCGTAGCAAGTTTCTTCTCAAATTCCCGCTTTGCCTGCCTTATCAATGCTTTGCATTTAACTTGCCAGTGCTTGTGCTGTTTCCAGTTTTCATCATTTGGCTCTTTTTTCCATTTTCTGAAGGTTGCTCTTTTGGCAGCAACAGCCTCTCTGACCTCACCTTTAAACCATGCTGGCAGTTTTTTGGACTTTCTTCCACTTTTCTTAATGCGTGGAATACAGCTGGTCTGGGCTTCGAGGATAGTATTTTTAAATAACACCCAAGCTTGCTGTAAGTCTTTAACCTTTGGAACCGCTCCTTTTAGTTTTTTCCGAACTATATTCCTCATTCTATCATAGTCACCCTTTTGAAAGTTAAAAGGTAGTACTGTGGATTCCTTTACTATCTGTCCTTGGTGTGATTATTTCTGTAGATCTCAAGGTGGCAAAACAGTGCGACAAGGCGGTGGCAAAAGCCAGGAGGATGTTGGGTTGCATACGAAGAGGAATCACCAGCAGAAAGGAAGAGGTACTAATGCCACTGTACAAGTCACTGGTGAGGCCTCACTTGGAATACTGTGTTCAGTTTTGGAGACCGTATCTTGCAAAGGATGTAAAAAGACTGGAAACTGTTCAGAAGAAGGCGACCAAAATGATTTGGAGCCTGCATCAGAAGCCTTATGAGAAGAGACTTGAAGACCTAAATATGTACACTTTGGAGGAGAGGAGGGATAGGGGAGATATGATTCAGACCTTTAAATACTTAAAGAGAAATAATGAACAAACAAACCTCTTCCAAAGACCGGGAAGCTGCAAAACTAGAGGGCATAACATAAAGCTGCAAGGTGGTAAATTGAAAGGCAATATCAGGAAATACTTTTTCACTGAAAGGGTGGTGGATGCTTGGAATGCCCTCCCGATGGAAGTGGTGGGGCAAACACAGTGACGGAATTCAAAATGGCCTGGGACAGACACAGTGGATCCCTTTAGAGCAACAAAATAAAAGCAAAATAAACTTAACTATCTAATTTCTCAACAAATAGGGGTGTCCTACATGGAGCGGTGGGTTCACCCCTAAACAAAGACATGGGGAGGGGTGGCCTGCACAGAGCGACAGGTGCACCTACTTCTGCCATCTTACTGGGCAGACTAGATGGACCATACTGGTCTTTATCTGCCGTCATTTACTATGTTACTATGTTACATAAAATGGAAGTGTAGCAGCAGAAGGAGTCAAAAAGGCTCTTGTCAACAATTTAACTTGGGTGTTAACTCGAGATGGAGACAAAGAGCATTTAAAGATATAATTCCACAAATCCTGCCAAAAGGCGCATATTTCCCTAGGTCTCAGCACTCATATATGCATGAGTTTCTGAGCTATTGTATATTGTTGCTTATCCATTATACAGTTTATACACAATTTTCTTTTTCCCCACAGCTTCAAACAACACTATCTCAAAATCACATGCTTGTCTCACAATCATCCATTGCACAGCTTCACTCAGGCAATAGTCACGAAACTAAAAATAGTGGAACAAGAGTTATTTGAAACCCAAAACCTGCCTCAAATCTCCCTATATCTGAAACATTCCCTGTGTAAATAGATGAGAAAACTATAAAGAATTTAACTTGTGTAACTGAAAAATTTCCCGAGTTCCCTTTGCACAAATGAATCCCCCAACAGAGATAGCAGTATAGGGAGGTATGTAAGGAGATGTACGGGCTCTTTTACACACAGCCTGCCACCTCGTTGACAGTAGCACACCAGATTCTTCATGAGGGCAGACTAAGGGATTTCAAACAGACTCAGTGTGCACCATCCTTCCAACTCTTAATAGCTTTTAAACATAGAAACATAGAAACATGACAACAGAAAAAGACCACATGGCCTATCTAGTCTGTCCTTCCATATCAACAACTACAACAGTCCCCTTTTTACCTTCAGAGATCCTCTGTGTTGGTCCCATGCTTTTTTGAATTCAGTTACTGTCCTCATCTCTACCACCTCCACTGGGAGACTATTCCACAGATCCAGCACTCTTTCCGTAAAGAAATATTTCCGCATATCACTCCTGAATCTCTCCCCCTTCACCCTCATCCCATGTCCCCTCGTAGCAGAACTTGCTTTCAATTGAAAGAGGCTCTCTCCCTGAACATTTATGCCACGGAGGTATTTAAACATCTCAATCATATCACCTCTATCCCGCCTTTCCTCTAAGGTGTACATATTACGATCCTTAAGTCTGTCCTCATAAGCTTTATAATGAAGACCACTAATCATTTTAGTAGCCACCCTCTGCACCAACTCCATCCTGTTCAGATCCTTTTGAAGGTGCGGTCTCCAGAACTGTACACTATACTCCAAATGAGGTTGCCCCAAAGACTTATACAGAGGCATTATCACCTCCTTTTTTCTGCTAGTCATTCCTGATGATCCCCATTAATACCAAGAGATGTTTGGTAAGCCCACCCATCCCGCTAGTAAATGATACTTCAACCTGCCTTTTCTACTGCCACTAGTCTGTAGCATGATTGGTCCTCTGTGGAGGCACTCTAAGATTATTGGCTCTGAAGAATGCATTTCTGCCGATTAATCTCAGGAACTCCCATTGCACCCTGCCCTTGAATAGGTTCCTGAGTGCCTTTGTGTTGTACTAGTATTATAGTAATGAGCCTTTTCTACCTGACCTAACTCTTATCTGTTCCTGGTCCTTGCTTTTGCTTGATGCTTTAGATTAGTTCCTGTGCCCTTGATACTTCTCCTGCCTCTTCCTCCTCCTATCTGGTGTTTGTTTCCCCAACCCTGCAGGGCTATGCTTTAAAGTCATGGCAGCTTCTCAGTGCTGGAGGGCTTAACCTGAAGTGAAAGGGGTCTGCTATAGATGCATACATGTATTAGGCCCCAGGTTCCTGGGGTTCTCAGAGAGTGGATCTGGCCATGACAGAAACAAAGGAATGATTCCTAGGATTTGTTGATGACTCTGAGTGAGAAGATGGTGATATCATCTGTTAGAATCTTAAGCAATTAAGCTACTGTCATGACAGTAATAAATAAATAAATAGGTTCTGCACCTTAATGTAAAGAAGACAAAGATCCTGACAACTGGCAAAATTAATAAGTTCATCATTGATGGAGAAGAAATTGAAATAGTGGACAACTTTAACCTACTTGGATCAATTATCGATAAAGAAACAGACAACGCATTGCTCTTGGCAGAATGGATATGAAGGACTTTGACAAGATTCTCAAGAGCATAGATGTCTCTCTCCATACAAAGATTTGTCTTATTCAAGCCATGGTATTTTCAATAACGTCATATGGATGCGAAAGTTGGACAGTGAAAAAGATAGACAGGAAGAAAATTGATGCCTTTGAATTATGGTGCTGGCGACAAATACTGTGTATACCATGGACTGCCCGAAGAACAAACCAGTCCGTACTAGAGGAGATTAAACCTAAGCTTTCTTTAGAAGCTCAGATGACAAGACTTCGACTTTCATACTTTGGACACATCATGCGAAGAGAGTAATCATTACAGAAAGACATCATGCTTGGCAAGGTAGACGGTTAACGCAAAAGAGGAAGGCCAGCAATCAGATGGATCGATACAATAACAGCAGCTATGCGTGCCACTCTATAAACAATGAACTGCCTGACTGAAGACCAAACACAGTTTAGGACAACTATCCAGAGGGTCACTATGAGTCAACACCAACTCGACGACACTTTTTTTTTTTTCCAAACTTTATTTTATTCATCACAAACATATATACAAAATCCGACAACGCACCATCGCCGGGGGGTTTACTCTTATCCCTACCCGGAGGGTACCATCCTGCAATGAATACAATGTTTTATATATTGCCCCCTTCCCCCCCCTCCCCCTCCCCCACCGCCACCCTCCCCTCCCCCCCCTACACACCCTCTCTCACAAGGTCACCCCACCTCTTACACTCCACCCCCTATAGGCCAGTGTGGAGGAGTTCGTTCCGACACCTGGCTCCTAAAGTATCGATATAGGCCCCCCATATCTGAATGAAAATGGTCCATCGTTTGACACTGCACCGTGCTTGCCACCGCTCCATCAACATTACCTGGTGGAAGCAATTGCGCTACTCCACAAACATAGGGACTCGTTGCTCACACCAGAGGCGCAAAATCGGGCCCTTCCCCACTAGACAAGCCTTCCGCAGTAACAACCTATCTGCACGCCGGGCCGGGCAAGGGAGGTCCAGTCTGTCCAGGACCACAAAGGTACCCGTCCAACGCACCCGCATCTGCAACAGTGTACTAAGATAGGCGCGTATCCGGGCCCAGTACGGCTGAAGACGAGGACAAGCCCACCACATATGTAATAGGTTGGCTAAGGGTGCGGAACAGCGAGGGCACCTACCATCGTCCGTCAAACAACTACGCAGGGCGCAGCGGGGTGAGAAATAGGCTCTCGTGAGACATTTAAATTGTACCTCTCTCCACTTCGCCCCCACTGCCAGGGCCGCTATCTGGCATAAGGCTGTACGAACAGTACCCGGGGGAACCTCCTTCCCCAGCTCCACCCCCCAAGCTGCCTCCACCCCCTTGTAATTCACCGGGGTACGAAGGCCGTCCAGGCGTGCCCTCAAGCCCGCTATCGTGGGAGGAGTGTCCTCCCCCAGTGCAAAGAACCCTAACAGCTGCTCAGAGCGCTCCGACGCCAGCGCTTCTCGAGGTAAAGAAGAAACGTAATGGGAGGCCTGCAGGTACACAAAAGTATGCCTAACCGTCAAGTCATATTCCTGACCTAGGGCCTGAAAAGATTTACAGCGGCCACTGGGATCAACCAAGTGCCCTATTAGGCGTATGCCCCTCTGTCTCCAGTCCCGAAACCCCCACGTCCCCGAGCCAGGGGCAAACTGGGCATTGCCCTGCAGAGGCAGCCAGCTAGATGCCGTCCAAGGTTTCCCCCAGCGAGCATTAAGGTATCGCCAGGTCCGCTGAGCTGAACCAAATAGAACGCTGTTCACCAGGCGGCTGGGCAAATCCTTGGACCGGGTATGTAAAGCCCCTAATAGTGAAAGGGGTGCTACCAGCGCCTCTTCCATAAGTGTAGGCGTGTATATGGCCGTCTGCCCTAGCCAATCGCCCAGATGGCGCGCCTGACAGGCCAGGGCGTAAATACCCAAATCTGGAAGTCCCATCCCCCCCTCGTGCCATTTCCCCACCAGCCGTATCAGGGGGATACGTGCCCGCGCCCCTCGCCACAAAAAGTTACGAATTAGCCGCTCAACCTGCCTCAGATCCCTCCGATATAACCATACCGGCAAGGTTTGTAACCAGTACAGCAGCCTCGGTAGGATCACCATCTTTACCGCCGCCACCCGTCCGGACAGGGAGAGGGGCAGAGGCCCCCAGGCCATGAACTGGGACTGTAGACGGTGCACCATCCAATCCAAATTACGCCTATAAAGGTCCCGCGGGTGGCTAGTCAGGCGGATACCCAAATAGGTAAAATAGGAGTCCGCCCATTTCAAGGGAAACTGACCCGACCAATTCCTCCGCAAGGATCCCAGAACATCGAGAGCCTCCGACTTCTCCCCATTAATCTTCAGGCCTGAAAAGAGGCCATAAGTCCGAAATTCCGCCAGCAGCTGCGGCAGGGACTCCTCGGGGGACAGTAGATGCACCAAAAGGTCATCCGCAAAAGCCGATAGTGTAAGTGTTTGAGTTCCAATCCGCACCCCTTGTATCCCAGGCGAAGCCTCCACCGCCCGAATTAACGGGTCTAAGGACAAAACAAATAGCAAGGGTGAGAGGGGGCAACCCTGTCTCGTCCCTCTTTCCAACGAAAAAGTCTCCGATAGCACCCCATTGCAAAGTATTCCCGCCGTCGGATTAGCATATAGGCTGTCTATCATCGCACAGAACGAAGGTCCGAGGCCATACCAAGGTAACAACGTGCGCAGGTAACTCCAGTTCACCCGGTCAAAGGCCTTCTCCGCATCAAAGCTCACCAGTAGAGAAGGCAGCTGTTGGTCATGCACCCACTCCAATGAGGCTAGAATTTTCCGCATATTCCGTACTATGTATCGGCCCTTCACAAAACCGACCTTGGAGTTGTGAGTTAAAACATCCAAATATTCCGCCAGTCTGTTCGCCAACACCTTAGCAAAAATCTTAGTGTCAAAGTTCAATAGAGAGATCGGGCGGTAGGAAGCCGGGAGTTCCGGGTCCTTGCCCGGCTTGGGAATTAAGGTAATATAAGCCTGATTGTGGCCCCATCGGAATCCACCCTGCTCCACCCGTCTCGCATATACCTCCACTAGAACTGGGCTCACATAGCCCTGGAGCAATTTGTAAAACTCAGCTCCCAAGCCATCCGGTCCCGGTGATTTGTAACAACTGGCCGCCCCAATCACCGCTCCCACCTCCTCCAATGTAACTGGACGCCCCAACCACTGGCTCTGTTCCTCCGTTAGTGATGGAAGGTTCAGCTTCCGGTGGTAATCCGAAGCTAACAAAGGGAGGTCGGTCTCCTTCGTATAAAGTGTTTGAAAAAAATTCAGAAATACCCGAGCTATCTCCGTAGGGCCACTCTGTAGCCTCCCCTGTTCGTCTCGTATGGCAGCCACGGTATTAGAGCCGCGCTGCCCCCGCAAGCAGCAGGCCAACAGCCGCCCGGGCTTATCCCCATGGCACTAAAGTCGGTGACGATAGTATAGCATTGTCTTCTTGGCTCGTTGATGAAGCAGTTCGTCCAGACTCGCCCGGGTTTCCCACAGTTCCTTTTGCAGCCCCGATGACGGGGCCTGCGCTAGCCGACGACGTAGATAAGATACCCGCTTCTCTAACCGAAGGATCCGATCTGCCAACATCCGCCGTCTGCGGGCCGCAAAGCCTATAATTTCTCCACGCATGACTACTTTGGCTGTCTCCCAGACCAATTCCGGGTCTCCGTCATGTACTCGGTGGACCTCTGCAAATTCTTGCCAACGCTGTTCTAAGAACTTATGAAACTGCGCATCCTTGTAGAGCTCTAACGGGAAACGCCATAGGCGAGACCGGTCAGCCCGCCTCCCCCAACCGAGATCGAGCCACACCGGAGCATGGTCCGATATCGCAAAGGGGCCGATCTGCGCCCCCTCCACCCTCGCAAACAATCCCTTCGTAAGCAGCACGTAATCTATACGGGAACTGGAGCCATGGGCCCTAGACTGATGGGTAAAATCTTTTTCAGAGGGATGAAGCACCCTCCAAGGATCTACTAGTCCCAAGCGAGCTTTAAAGCGTTGCAACTCACGGGTGACCAGTCCCCTTTCACGCGCCTCCCCTCCTCTGGTAGTGTCCAACTCCACGTCCAAGACGCTGTTAAAGTCGCCTCCCAGCACCAGGGGGGTCTCCGGCATCTGCTCCACTTTAGCGGCCACTGTGGCATAGAAGTGGGGATCCAAGGCATTGGGTCCGTACACCGTGCCCAGAATGACTGGTTGCCCTTCCAGGTGTCCGCGCAATAGCAAGTAACGCCCCGCCACGTCCCGCATTTCCGCCTCCAGAACCCAACGGACCCGTTTATGGACCAAAATGGCCACTCCGCCCTTCCTCCCCACTGCTGGTGCCCCCCACACCTGCCCGACCCAGCCGCGCCGCAGCTTGGCATGCTCTTCGGCCGTCTGGTGGGTCTCCTGCAAAAAAGCAATATCGCAGTTGTGCCTAGCCAGAGCCTGCAAAATTTTATATCTTTTAATAGGGTGGCCTAAGCCGCACACATTCCACGAGGTAATTCTCAGAGCAGCGGTGCAGTGTCAATTCCTTCCTGCCCGGTTTCCCATGTTACTCTGGAAGGGGCTCTCCCAGCCTGGAGCCCCCTCCGCGCTCTCTTATCACTAAACCTCCATAGTGTTATATAGGGTGTGCAACCTACTCCCCCCCCCTCCCTCTCCCCCCCCACCCTCCCACCCTCCCTTCACCCCCCCTCCCACTCTCTCCCCCCGCCCACTCCCTCCCCCCTCGGATTACGGATCCACCAACCCCACTCTCCCCTCTCCTCTCTCCCATGGACTTTCAGTGGTGCGCTCCACCACCCCCCGCTTTGCCCAAGCCTCTAACCCCCCGACCCCCCACGGGCCCCCGCCGCAGTAAGCTCCCCCACCTCTACCGCCCCCCACCAGATGCACTCGGGGCCTCTCTTGCGCCTTCGGCGATCCTATCTACGCGGCCCTCCACCAACGCAAGTCAGCTATCCCCCACCTTCGATCCCACATGGGCCCGCAGAGCCAGCCCAGATTCCCCCTAAAGCTCCTGTGCCCAGAACGGGGTCTCCCCCTCCTGGATGCCGTGCTCTTTTAACAGCAAGCGTCCTGGCTCTCAGGCTTACCACTCCCGTGGTCTGCCTGTTCTGCCGGCACTATCTGGACTCCGCCCCTGCCCGTCCGGCGCAGTCCCTTGGGCCTTCGCAGCTCACCTCTCTCCCCCCCCCCCCGCCCCCCCAGACCCCTCGGACTGCGGCTCCTTGGAGGCTGATGCTCTTCTCCTCCCTCCCCTCCCCTTCCCGCTCGCAGTGTGATAGCCCCCACCGCTGCCGCCCATGGGATGGCCCCCCCTCTCCCCCCTGGTCCGCTGGTACACTGAGGTAGAGTCAAGCCACCCCATAAGCGTCGCGGATTTACCCTGGCCCCATTCCCGCTTCTTCCCCCATCCCCACATGACGTCCAGTATCTGATCAGGGGACAGCGCCGGCACTCCCCGTGTCCCAAACCCCCATCTAACCCACCTCCGGGACCCCTCCCCCACCCGCCTCTAGCGAGCCCCAGCAGCTCACCAAGAACCGACATCAAACCCCAGCAAATACATCGTAACATAACACAATGTAACCAACACATAACACACAATGTATCCCTCTGGAACCAATCAACCCCTGAAATACAATGTAGCCCTCCCCCTTCACTAAGTAACCCCTCCAGCCTGCCTGGATGTGTCCTGGCTCTCCGCCGCCTCATTCACCAGGCCTGCTTCCCGGAGAGATGGCTATCATAAAAGTCCATAAGTCCAGAGGGAGTCCACTTTCCAACCCGCCGCTGCCTCGACGGTGGTCCTGAGGCCCATCTAGCGCCCCGATCTTCCACTAGTGCTGTCAGACGGCTTAGCAGGAGAAAAACAGTCACCTCCTCGGGGGTCCTCAGCTCTCTCCTCCGGCGGACACAATGCTCTCCACATAAGGCGTCGCTTCCTCAGCCGAGTCAAAGATCTTGCGCCGGCCCTCGACGAAGATATGGAGGCGTGCCGGGTATTGGACCATAAATTTAATTTGGCGTTCAATGAGCTTCTGGCAAAGGGGTGCATAAGCTCTGCGGCGCTGGCTCAGTTGCAGGGAGTAATCCTGCGCTACCCGGATCCGCTGATTTTCCACCGCCAGACCTCCCTGAGCTCTCGCCGCCCGCAAAACGGTCTCTTTTTGCGGGAAGTGAAGTAACTTCACCAAAACCACCCGGGGTCGGGAGTCTTTCACAGTTCTGTTGCCCACCCGATGGGCTCGCTCGATGTGGATCTTCTCCCCTTCTACTTCCTCACCAACACGTATCAGCGGCGAGAACAGCTCCACCAAATATTTTGGTAAGTCAGAGTCCGGCACTGATTCGGGTACGCCCATTACCCTCAGGTTGTTCCTTCGCGACCGGTTTTCTAGGTTGTCCAATTTAACCTCCTGGGATCGCAGCTGATTCCGTAGTAACTCCACTGTTTGCTGCAGCGTGTTAGTGGTGTCCTCCACTTGCCCCACGCGGTCCTCGACCTCCTGGAGCCGTTTACCATAAGTCTCCACTGAGCTTTGCACTTCGTCCAGTTTCTCCCGGATCGCTGAGAATTGCGTCGCCAAAGCCTCCGCTACCGCCGCGGATATTTCTTCCACTCTGGCGGGTGAAGTTGGGGAACTCGGTGTCGCGGTTCCATCCGCCATCTTACTAGGACTGGGCCCTCGGTCTCTCTCCTTCCTTCCCGTTCTTAATGCCGCTGCCATTGCTACGGTTCTTGCAATGCAGCTCAAGGGAATAGCAGGGAATTAGGCACCCAGGGGAGCTCCGTGGTGTAGGTCGGGAGTCTCAAAGACGGTACAATTAGCCGGTATAAGCAAGGGATGGTCGGAGGACGAGCAGCACCCGACTACTCGCTCTCACCGCATCACCGGAAGTCCAACTCGATGACACTTAACAACAAGGAGTTGAACTGCAAGGGTGCCAATAATGTTGACCACAACTGTACATCCAAACCACGCCCAGAACTTGTCCCCTTCATATCTATGCTCTGCTAGATATGATATGTAAGTAGTGATGGGGGGGGGGGGGGATATTCAAGTTATTTACAAAACAAAACTAACAAAACTAAAACTAACAAAACTAAATATATAAACATACTTAATAGATACAAGGAAGCAATCAATAAGTCAAAAAGGGAATACTACTCCAAACTAATAAATCATGCTATCAATCGGCCAAGAGAACTTTTCTCAATTGTGAATACACTAACAAAAACACAAAACCCCGAACTGAACCAAGACTCAATCAGTGTACAAACCTTAGCATTACATTTTGCTGAGAAACTAAAGGCAAAACCTTACTCTACAACCACCACAATATCTAAACATGTCAGTAATTATGAATGGACAACCTTTCACAAGATTGAAAGAAAGCAGATCCTTAATATTATAACAATGATTAACACCACAACCTCACCGCTTGACCCTTGCCCTGTGTCATGGATCAAACATACTAAGGAATTTCTTGCAGAAAATATCCAACATATAGTAAACCAATCACTCTCTCAAGGAACCATGCCCAATGCCCTAAAGCTCTCCTCGATCCGTCCCATAATAAAAAACAATAAACTAGACCCAAAAGACCCCAACTCCTACAGGCCAATAGCTAGCATACCACTAATTGCCAAAATAATAGAAAAGACCATACAACTCCAACTACAAGACTACATTGATGAACAAAAACTCCTTGATGAGCATCAATTTGGCTTCCGACCCTTCCACGGAGTTGAAACTCTCCTAATCGCCCTAACAGATCTACTCATCAGAGGCACCAATGACAACAACAAAGGCTTCCTTCTCCTCTTCATAGATCTATCTGCTGCATTCGATAGCATCAATCATAATACCCTCATTAACAGACTAGAATACCTAAAAATAGGAGGGACAGTCCTTGAATGGTTCAAATCATACATCTCAAACAGGTTAATACGGATACAATTAGGTAACGACACATCCGAAACTTTCCCACAAGGTCAAGGCATCCCCCAAGGATCAGCCCTCTCAGCCCTCCTCTTCAATTTATACCTCCAGCCCATTACAAACATATTTAAGAAGCACAAAATTAACCATTTCATATACGCAGATGATATCATGCTTGCCACCCCCATAAACCCTAACAATCCCAAATATGATAGCCTACTCCAATGTATGAACGAGACTACTAAATGGCTTGAAGACAACCACCTAAGCATTAACCTCAAAAAAACAGAGGCAATGTTCATAACGAGGAAATCAGACACTGAATACATATACCCCAATACAATCACAATAAATAATACACCTATACCTGTTAAAAAGGAGGTAAAATACCTTGGAATAATCTTAGATCACTCACTCTCCATGATTCCACACATAAAACACACAGTAAAAACCATATTTTATAAACTCAAGACAATACAACATCTGAGACCCCTACTCAACACCGATGACTTTAGATCTGTAGTCAATACTCTCATCACCCCCCACTTCGACTATTGTAATAGTCTCCTAAATGGACTTCCATTAAAAAGCATATACTATCTCCAAAGAGCCCAAAACATATGCGCCAAGATGGTCACTAAAGCTAATCTAACAGACCACGTGACCCCAATTCTCCTAGACTTACACTGGCTCCCTATAAACAGCCGAATAAAATATAAAATCCTCCTAACTACTTTCAAAATCGTCAACAACATCTCCCCAACACAACTATCCACCCTAATACACCCTCCACCAGATACTAGATCACGCAGACAGAACGCAACCCACTCCCTCAACATAAAAACAAATTTTAGAAAAACCAAAGCGACAACAAGTGACAGGGCATTCTCCTTCGCTGCCCCCACCCTCTGGAATGAAATACCATTAACACTCCGCATGATAAAAGACCTTCACCAATTCAAAAAAGAATTAAAAACCTACCTCTTTACAATACACTTTGAAATCCCCTACCAACAAAGAACTTCGCCAATACAATCACAGAAACACATACACTGTACCCAAGACAGAACAAATGACTAACACAGGAAAATTCACTAACCCCACACAACCCGCTAATGAACCACTCAAACAGTTGACTATTTTCACCACTGTAACTGTAACTAATTAAGATGCGCTCCATGTATATAACTTGTAAATAGTTTGAAAAGCTCTGTTATAGTTAATGTTCAAAATATGTTCAAAATGTTGTTCAAAATATGTTCCCTGTAAGTACACCTGTACATAGTTAAAGCATAATGTTCCCTGTAAATGTATACAGAAGTATACAATTGTTCTGTTTAATGTTCAATGTAAACCGCCCCTGATCTCTGGAAGGGGCGGTATAGAAAAGACTGTTAAATAAATAAATAAAATAAATAAATAAATTTAGGAAGTTTGCAGACCTTCAAACCACCTAAATGGTACTCAGCAGCATATTCCGCAGCACTAATGTGTTTAGTGCCACTGAATATCCCTAGGTGCAGCCTCTAAGTCCCCCAATGCCAGCTGGCTAGCTTCGGGCATTCCAGAGGTGGAGTGCAGGTGGCACTGGGGGATAATCAGCTAGCGGCAATGTTCAGGCACTTGCCGGTTATCCCAAAGCAGCTAAAGGTAGGCACATAAATAGCTGGCTTAACTTTAGCCGCTTTAGCTAACTGGCTAGCGGATGAATATCACCGCTGACCAGTTAACTAACGTGTGATCTGGCCAACCCAGATATTCAATGCCAGTAACCGGATGTGGCCCTGGAATTGAATATCTGGGTTCTGTTTTTAGTGTCAATGGCTTGCTGCTATAGCAGCATTAGCCGTCATTGCTGAAAATCACCCCCAGTAATTCTAAAATCACCGTTACATGTATATGCGAAGATTGGTGGAAGACTCATCCAGAGCCTTCGTTATGCTGATGATACAACATTACTGGCTGAAAGTGAAGATGATCGGAAACATTTGCTTCTCAAGATCAAGGAATGTAGCTTTAAAATGGGCCTGCACCTTAACATTAAGAAGACAATGATCCTGACAACTAGCAAAATCAATAAGTTCATCGTTGATGGAGATGAAATAGAAATAATGGACAACTTTAACTTACTTGGATCAACTATCAATAAAGAAACAACAAGCAGTCAAGAAATCCGATGACGCATTGCTCTTGGCAGAATGGCAATGAAGGACCTAGACAAGATTCTTAAGAGCAGAGATGTCTCTCTCTATACAAAGATTTGTCTTGTTCAAGCCATGGTATTTTCAATAACATTATATGGATGCGAAAGTTGGATAGGGAAAAAGACAGGAAGAAAATTGATGCCTTTGAATTATGGTGCTGGTGACGAATACTGTGTATACCATGGACTGCCTGAAGAACAAATCAGTCAGTACTAGAGGAGATCAAACCTAAGCTTTCCTTAGAAGCTCAGATGACAAGACTTCGACTTTCATACTTTGGACACATCATGCATAGAGAGATCATTAGAGAAAGACATCATGTTTGGCAAGGTAGAAGATCAAAACAAAAGAAGACCAGCAATGAGATGGATTGAAATAATAACAGCAGCTATGGGTACCATTCTGTTAACAATGGTCTGACTGAAGACTGAACATGGTTTAGGACAACTATCCAGAGGGTCGCCATGAGTCGACACCAACTCGATGGTACTTAACAACAATAACAAGTTGCATAGACATCTTTTTATTTGTTGTATACCTTTGAACATACTACAATATTATGATGACATACAGTTGGAATATTTCCAATTATTGTACAGAACATATCTAAAATGCAAAGGTGTCAATAAAGTTGACCACAATTGTATCTTAGAAGGGTATGCCTAGTCCTTATTTTGCAACTGAAATACATGTATTTAAAAAAAAAATGTTCCCATTGGGACTGGGGGAGGAGCAAGATGGCTGCAGCCTAAGGGCCACGCTCATTGACGTTGTCAGTCATGATGGTTCTCTGAAGAGAGCACAGGGTATGCAGCCTGGGGAAAAGCATATCCTACAGCACAGGTCCCGCAGCAACGCCAAGGCTTTAGCCAAACAAATTTGCAACTGGATAGACTGTTTGTGGTTATAAAGTCAAGGAAGAGTCTAATCTGGCAATTGCTTCCCATAATATATCCAAAGTGACCTGCACCAGTTTCTGCATGAAGCAAAGGCTACTATCTCCAAGCCCTTCGCCATCTATTTCTTTCCCCCATCTCCTACAGCCATCTACATACTAGACTCCTTCCCTTGGATCATGCCAGCATCTTACCCTAAACATATGGGCAGTGTTTTCTGCCCCCATAAGAACAGCTGGCTGACATCTGTGACTTCACTTTCACTGCTGGTATCTGCCTGCGCTTGTGCAGTTGGCACCTCAGCCAGTCTTGCAGAATCTGTTGCTGGGGATCCCTCTTCAAGGTTTAGTGACATCTGACCCCCCTTGACAGACCAGCAACACTTCCCTCAACAGCACAAGAAGCAGAGTACCACCGGCTGTTGGTTAATGCTCCATGGACAGTTTTGTTAGTTACCAGGATCTGGGACAGCCGGCAGAAGTAGGCTGATGGCAATGGCTGGGGGGAGAGGGGAGGAAGAGAGAGATGTTGGACACAGAGGAGAGGGAAAGAGGTAGGGAGAGGTGCCGGATACAGCATCCTCCCTAGGGGCTGTGTATTTGGCCTGGGGAAACTGAACACAGTAACAATAAATACTAAGTTGATGGATTATTCCACTCACTTGAGTTTTCCACCTGTTTGACCAGTGATCTCTTGACTTCAGATAGGAAATCACTTTCCACTTCTATAAGTCCAGATCCATTACTATTCCTCCACACGTGGGAGTTGTGTTGCTACTGTAGTTGCCTAAGGGGCGCCCTCTAAAGGGGATCCAGAATCTCCCTGCTGCCCACTAGATGGCGCCCTCTCCTCTCCTCTCTTTATCCTTCTTTTATGGCTAACTTTGGTTTTATCTCCTTTCAGATTTTCTCCCTGCAACTGAGATCTAGCTATCACAGCATTGTGAACGGTATTCCCTGTAGGATCACTAGATGTCTCCAGGTCATCAAGAACAGGTTGAGCCAGTCCTGGTTTTACTATTTTACATGTACAAAGAAGCAGAAGGCAGATTTCAAAATCATTTCCACAGGTAAAATGATATACCTAATGAAGTGGCTCCTTAGACGAGTAAATTGCTTTCTCTCTGTGGTCAAAACTGCATTTATTGTTCAACAACACAGAATGTTACCCATAGAATTTCGAAACGTTCCTGCCGGGAGAAGGGGGGTTAGGGCAATTTTTGATTTAGCTGGAAAAGTACCCGAGGAGACAATCTGAAAATATTTATGTGCTTAGTTATGCTTTGATTGTTGCAGGTAAAAACTAGATGCAAAGTTTACACCAGTGGATTATTTGATTATTGCTGCTGTAGATCTTCATTCTCTTAGAGCAGCAGGACTGCAAGATTTCCGATGGAATGGGGTAGAACCAGGAGGGCATCAGCCTGTCCCTGGTGAGCTTACATCCCTCATTCCCCATCCTATGATGTTCTATAATGTGGTTTTCTCATAGGCGTCAGAATGGGGTGGGCCACACGGGCCCTGGCCCCATTAATATTTTGCCCGTCAGCAGGCTGCAAGAAGTGAAAACGCAAAACTTCACGCTGTCCACCGATTGCCTCAACATGCAGTCTTCTTGTGCGCTTGCCCATGATGGATTCCCATCGGAGTCCAGCTAGCAGCTTTTCCTTCTGCCGAGCTCGCTGCTGCAGCAACTGATACATTTGGACGCAGCATCACCCTGGCCTTGATATTGCTCCCACTGCAGGGAGATTGTCGGCAGGAAGCCGTCAGTGGCCTCTGCCTCCCCAGGCCTGCCTGACCTCCACCATGGGGAGATGGTGGCAGGCTGCAGGACAGATAGATTGCTACTATCACCTCTGCCAGATCCGCATCCTTGCAATTTCTGCTCTGAACCTTGCCTGCCCCCTCTGAAGAGAGTCTGTTCGAAGAAAAGGTAGGTAATTGGCAGAAATATTCACATAGGCAAGAGTGTTATTTATTTGTGTGGGAACCAGGGTCGCGTTTACCTTTGGGCGAAAGGAACAGCTGCCCCAGGCCCCTGCACAACGGTGGCCCAGCTGCCCTGCAGACCATGGGTAAAAGTGGCCCCGATCATGCAGACAGCTTGCATCTAGGTTGTGATTTCCACTTCTCTAATGTTCGTGGGATCCCCTGTCGTGTCTGCTCATAGGGATCTCCTCTTTTGTGGGCAGAGGTGGATAGCTGCCATTGTGGAAAAAATGCCTTCTCTCTGCCCGCAGGTGGTGGGATTCCTGAGGGCTGACAGCTTGTAGCTGGGCCACAATCATGGTCTTACTCTACTCTTCTGCCCACATGGATCCAATCCCTGACAGGCAGACTCTTCTGTTGTTGGGGGAGCCATCAAACAAGGGGGGATGAACGGGGGAGGGGGTTGTCAAACAGAGGGTCCAATTCTTTTAGGTTTGCCATGGGCCCCATAAGGAGTTGAAGTAGCCCTGCTGGGAACAGGAAAAGCAAATAATTTGAAAGTTATGAACAAAGGAATTTAGCAAAGTGGCTGCACCATAATTTAATTTGATCCATGGTTAGGAGACACTAAGCATAAGGGGCCTGATTTTCAGTCATCCGGATTTTGGAAGGGCTATGCACTGATGCGCCGACCTCTAAACTGGATATTCAATACTGCAGTGAAGACAGGAAGCCGCCGGGGCTAACCGGGCAGCAGCGATATTGGATGCTGCCCGTCTAGTTCCTGTGTCTTAAAGATAGGTGAGAGTTTTCCTTGCCTATCTCTAAGGCGCAGATCGCTAACTGGGTAGCATCTAATATCACGGCTGTCTGGTTACGGACATTCTCCTCCTCCGCTTCACCCTGGAACGCCCCAACACACCCCGATGCTAACCGGATAGTATCGGGGTGCAGAGGGGACATGAACGGTCAGTGCCATTGAATATCCCCGTTTAAGGCATTTACATGGTTTACTGAGCCGTAAACCGGGTAACCGCCTTTCGAATATCGGGCCCAAGGAGTTTATAACAATTTTACAGCAGCGGTGTTGAGCTGATTGTTCAAAATAGCAACACGTTCTTTTCATAGCTCGCCTTCTGTGTCAAGGAGCCCAATTCCATAACGTGCACATCTGGACCACAGACACATCTTGTCGTGTCCTCTCACCCTGGCCGGTGGCCGAGGAGCAAGAGGGCTCGCCTTAATTGCCCTTCTGAATACTGTCCCCAATATGGCTGCCAGCATGGACTGCTGGGATATGTAGTTTCAGCTATTCTTTTGAGCAAGCAGTGTGACCACACGGTTTGTTTGGCAAAAACAGAGAAATTTATTTTCAGGGTTTCCCCCTCGCATCAAATTCGTTGCACTAAACACAGGTAAGGATAACTTCTCCCAAAGGCAAAGGATAAATAAACTCCCAACAGGCTTAACTCAAACAGACAGGAATTTCTTCTTCACAGTGTCAACTCTTAGCTTCCTTCTGGTAACCACCTTCTAAAACTAAGGCTGTTGACCATATCAAAATAACTTAAACTTTCAACAAGTTTCTTTTCTTTCACAGCTTCCATAGAAAAGAGGTTATAACTGTTTTTAAACTTCCAGCAAGTTTCTTTTCCTTTACATCGTATAGAAACAAGCCACAATTGCTCTCAAACTTCTAGCAAGTTTCTTTCCCTTCTCAGTTCACAGAAACTAGCTTATAATTGCTTTAGACAAACCCTTCCTTCACATGGGCTTGAGCTTAGCACATGTTCAGTTCGTTTGCCTTGCAATAAGAACATTGCATTTCTTCAGTATCACTTTCATATGGGCTTTCACACAATTCTATTTCCATTTCATGAGTAGACTCACTAGAGCTATCTTCCTGTGGACGTGTATCATAAGATTTATGATTTACACCCCGTAGCAGCTCATCCAGCTTTAGCAGCAAGTGTTCTCTCTGCTCTGTAGCAACAGGCTTTAAAGACGGAGTTTCTCTCTCCCTTATCAGCCTTTCAATATCTCTCACTGCTGAGTCACGGCAGTCACTGGCACACTTCTTATTTCTGTCTGAAGCTTGCTTTACAGCCCTCTGGCTAACACAGCGTTTGGCACTTTTTCTTAGCTCTCTAACCACTTCTTCATAAAGAGCTTTGCTAGGAACTTTAGGCAACTTATTCTCTCTACCACCAGGGCTCAACTGGCTCCCCGAGCTGTTTCCCCACCTGGGAATTGACTCCTCCAGCTTCCTTTCTCTGAGGTACCTTGAGACACTTTCCTGCCTTGATTCCAGGGCTCTCTGCTGCTCAGCTGCCAGCTGTTTCAGACTCTCTTGCTGCGTGCTTTCCTGCAAGTTCTGCCATGTCTGCTGCTGCCTGCTTTGCTTCTCGCCTTCCTCTTCTCCCTCTTTCTCAAACACTGAAGCAGTTTTAAACTGGTGCTTCTTAGGCACCACGCCTTTCTCCCTGCACACGTGAGAGCTGTTAGGGCTCAACCTAGCTCTAACGTCATTAAGTGGGCGGGGCTTAGTACTAGCTGTAGTCTGCCTCGGAGGCTTGTGGTTACTATGGGAACTCTGTTGATCTCTGCTTTTAAAGGCACAGGTCTCACTTTCTTCCCATTCCATCCCTTCTATACAGCTTTCCTTACCACACATTCCCCCCTTAAGATATTATGGGCTGGGGTGATATCCTCATCACAGCACGTAATTCTAGCTGCAGCATCACTATCTTTCTCTTTGCATGTGACTCTATACAACGCGTCTGCGTTCTGATGTAGCTTGCCAGCTCTGTGTTCTATACGGAAATCAAATGCTTGAAGCGCCATGTACCATCGCGTTAATCTGGCATTATGATCCTTCATCTGGCCAAGCCACTTCAATGGGGCATGATCGGTAATCAAGAGGAATTTTCTGCCCGCCAGGTAGAATTTTAGAGATTCCACAGCCCACTTTATCGCCAGGCACTCTCTCTCGATGGTTGAGTAATTTTTCTCAGCCGGGGACAGCTTCCGACTAAGAAAAAGCACTGGATGCTCGATGCCTTCATACTTCTGGGAGAGCACCGCTCCCAACCCGGTCTCAGAGGCATCTGTCTGTAGAATAAATGGTAGACTGAATTCCACCCCACGCAATACTGGGGCTGCACACAGCTCTTCTTTTAACCTCTCAAAAGTTGTGTCTGTTTCCAGGGTCCACCTCAGTTGATTCGGCATATTTTTCTTGAGCATATCCGACAAAGGTGCGCTCTTTTCCGCGAAGTGTGATATAAATCGCCGGTAATATCCCACCAAGCCAAGGAAACTGCGCAGTTGCTTCTTGCTGGTGGGCCGGGGAAAAGCCTTCACACTTTCGACCTTATTCAATAAGGGCTTCACCGTACCGTTGTAGCAGCAGAGCGCAGACAAACCAATGATACCAGGAGTCTGTTCAGAAGGTCCAAATCATTTATTTGTGCACAAGTCTCAAGCAGAATCAAATTCAAAATGGCTGAGCAATGTTCTCTGGCAATACAACAACTTTTATAGACTTTTGCTCCATTCTAGGTATAGGAAAACATTTCATTGGTCCCGGTAACCTCCCGTACCACCCGTACCCCTTCTATTGGTCCCGGTACTGATATGATTATCCAATTATGTTCTTTGAGTGGGCTCAGCACCTGCTCACCCCCCTTCTAGTCCCAATTACAATGGCCAGTTCACCAACTTGTTACTTTCCTATTTCCAAGGCCATTGGGCTAGTTAGTACGTGCGGGGAAGCAGGGCTCTGTAACCTTTCTGTCAGCAGTTTTAATTAAATCCCTTACAGCTGTATTCTCTTATCAGTGGCTTTTAAACATATTTTTCTGTATTTTTCCAACTTTCAGTTCTGCTTGTCTAAGCTAATCCAATACTTTTACTGAGTTCTAATTCTACAATAGCAGCATGTTGGGGGATGTGTAATTCCTATGGGCCTCTTCACAGGCTTCATTTACAGGTCAAGCTAGTTAGGCCTGCCTGCTTATGTCAGACACTGTGGATCACAGGCCTTCACCTGCCACATTCCCCCCTTTGATTAATCTTACCCTATTACTTAATAAGGTGTGAGAATTAAATCACTTAAAATGGTTATATCATGGTCAGAGGTTTCCGACTATATGCAGGAGGTTTAGGTTGGTATAAGGCCATAATCTTAGTTGCGGTCTTCCACTCTACTTTACTTTCAATAGCACTATGAATAGAACGCATACAATATGGGATTATACATGGTAACAGTAAAATGACAGCAATGATTATTAGTACTAGTATAAGGAAAGTTTTAAGTCCTCCTAGCCACGAGAAAAGGTTAGCAAACCAGTTAGGAAACTTTAGTGAATGCCAAGTTTGTACTGGCACATAAGCTTGCTTTCGCATAGTTTCAGCAATTTCTTCAACTACTTGACCTTTATCATCTATTTTTAAACAACAATTAGTTAAATTCAGCTTACCACATACTCCTCCTTCAGCTGCTAACAAATAATCAAGTGCTAAGCGGTTCTGATATATAGCAGTGCACATCTGAGTACTTTGTCTAGCTAAAAGTGTAAGAGCTTGGCCAGTTTCATTGGTTATTATTTCAACTACTGCTTGTAAGCGAATAATACGATTAATCATATAGACTGGGGTTCGATAGCCCCACATACCATCATCATTCCAGTTGGCAGGCCCATAATATTCAATAATTCTTTCTGGTGGCCAATCATCACCCTTCCACTTTTCCCACTTGCCTACTTGGAGGGGTGCTCTCTTCTGTCTCAGTGCTCTTTTATGTCTGTGATTAGTTGTGTACACTGGTTATCCTAATTGTTCTCCATGTTCCGTGTTTAAAAGAAAGAAAGAAGGTCTGATGGTCCCTAAGACACACGCCCCTCCCCAGTGTGTAGGGAGTCGGGCATATGCTCTGTTTCCACAGATCCAATATAGGCCAGGTGGGGCTTGCCAGGCATGAGGCTTGGCAAGATTTGTCCATAAATGAGAAAGCTCAGGAAATCTAGCTAATGGGTTAGGTGGTTCAGGTTCTTTAATTCCTGACCACCAAGACGTCTTTTTGGTAGTGTCATTATAGAACTTCTGGCTAAGACAGACCAGCTGTCCTACCTGTTGTTTGAACTGGGGTCCAGTTCGTGCATAGCAAAGACGTTCAACTATTGAGTGCGCTAACACCCATTCGCTGGTAGTCTTATGTAGTTCAGTTTGATTGTAAGTCATTGAGTAATTTAATTCTTGGGCTTCCCATGGCCATTGGTCGCCCATTTGTGTTCCCCCACAAAAGTAACAATCTGAGATATTTAGACTGGATACTACTGCTCCAGCTAATTCTAAAAATAAGTTCTGGGAGGGATGGGGAATATCAAACTTATTCACATGCATGGCTTCATAGAATGTGTCATGGATTTGGTACTTGGATGATTTATGGGCCTGGGTATTTAATCTTATATATACTATGGTTCCTGGATCTGATCCAGTCCCTGCAATTCGTATACCAAATCGGGATCCTCGTTTCCAATATTCGGGTCTCCGAATAACCAACTCTAAGGGATTGCAAGCGTTTTTCTTGCATTTGTCTATACCTTTGACATATGGCCTCCGCAATGCAGCTATGCGATTATCTTTGTTAACATTCTCTCTCGTACCAACCCAGGTGGCATAGAAGACACATTCCCATCTTGGGCAGAAGAAATCTGACTCTGGGGCTGTACTATATACCTCAGCTGAGACTTTCTTTCCTGTGCATGCTCCCCATCCAATGGTCCCTTCTGGACACATACGAGGGCCGTTTTTTTTTCAACCTCCGATCGCTCCGTGCAGACGCTACGCGGGCAGCAGAAAGCGGGCATGCGCTGTAGGCGACTGCGCAGCTCTTGCACTACACACTCCGCCATTGTTGACATTCAGGCGTTAGTCGGCGTTGTGCTACAGCCACGTAAACATGTCCACCATGATTGATGCTCCCGCCAAGTGTGAATTGCGAAGTGTGATTCGTTTTCTACAGGCTGAAGGCCATAGTGCTGCAGAAATCCATCGGAGAATGAGTCGTGTGTATGGGGAAAACTTCATGAGTGATGGTGTTGTGCGTGAATGGTGTCGAAAGTTTAAAGATGGCCGTAATGATGTGCATGATGAAGGGGGCCAAGGACGCAAATCTGTCATTTCAGATGACCTGGTGCAACGAGTTGACAGAATGGTTAAAGAAAACCGCAGATTCACCATTACTGCTTTGTCTACGGAATTTCCAGAGGTTTCAAGGTCTGTTTTGTACTCTATTGTTACTGAACGGTTAGGCTACAAAAAACTTTGTGCACGTTGGGTCCCAAAAATGTTGATGGACGACCACAAAAGCGCTTTCAAACCAATGAGGACCTTCAAACCAACGTCAAGGACTACTTGAATTCATTGGCGGCAACTTTCTTTGCAGAGGGTATTGAAAAGCTTGTCCACAGATATGACAAATGTCTCAATCTCTTCGGTGATTATGTCGAAAAGTAACCGTAAGTGTACCAATCTTTTGGTAATAAAATTATTGTTTTATATGAACTTGTCTTTTATTTATAGCCTATCGGAGGTTGAAAAACAAACGGCCCTCGTATATTTGTCATTCCATGTGTATGATTTTTCCCAACTACCACACTTAGAACGGCTATCTCTGTTGATTACTTCACAAGCATCAAAAGATAAAACAGCAGGTTGACTAGGATCTGTGAGTGGGCGTGTGGCATTGATCAAAGGTCCATCTGCATCTTTCCATCGCATTTCCAAGGTGTAATAGGATGGATTCTGATGCGGATTGAAGCATACTTTAGATTTACCCTTGGTACAGACATTCAGTTCAGTGGTGTTATAAATACACCGAGTCACTTTACCAGTGCAGGAATAGTAAGAGTGATAAATCAAAGTCTGAGTTACTTTCAGTCCAGTTCGAGTAGAAGTAATGCAAGCAGTGCATGGAGGTAAGGCATGAGTCAGTTCAAAGCCTCCAAAACAGGCAACCAGGGCAAAGCAAAGATAAAGATACATGTTGATTGGAGTTCTTCTGAATCCTCAGCTTGAAAATCTTGATCACGACGTTCTTTTCTTCGTCCCGTTTGCTAATGAAGCAATTCAACGGGTGCTGAGTGTTGATTGAAGATCCTCAAGTTGTCCATCACACATTAACCAACTTATCAATTTCAGTTGGCTCCTGAAATATGGTCAATCAATGTAGCATCAAAGTAGTGTGTAAAATCACACACATGAGGTTCGTTGAAGCAAACTCTTGCTGTATGGAAAACAGCAATCCTCTTCGAAAGACTTGACTACTGCAGGGCACTGTGACAAAGTGTCTAAGCTGCTGGTTGCCGTCTCAGAGTAACTCGCAAAGGTGCATCAGGATGCTGTTCTGCTGTCCACTGCTCAGGTTCTGGATCAGCTGCGGGCTTGACTCTGCTGTGGTGGATCCAGGAATAGATTTCTGCTACCTTTACTGCAGTTGGGGTAGATAGGATGACGGTGTATGGTCCCTTCCAATGGGGTTCCAGCGGTGTCTTCTTCCAATCCAGGCTGGTAGGGATGCAAGGGTACCGTCAAGTTGATAGGCAACTGGTCTTGGATCCACGCATGAAGGGTCTGCAGAACAAAACTAAGAGCTAGGAGTTCTTGCCTGGTTATTTCTGAACCAATTTGGGCTAGACTTCCTTTAATTCCCTGCACTATTGGTGGGGGTTTACCATACAGAACTTCAAAAGGGGAAAATCCTGTTGACTTCACAGGAGCTGAGCGTATTCTGAGTAAAGCTATTGGGAGCATTTGGGGCCACTTCAGGCGTGTCTCCTGACAAAGCTTAGACATTTGGGCTTTTAAGGTACGATTCATTCGCTCAACTTTCCCTGAACTCTGGGGTCTGTATGCAGTGTGAAGCTTCCATTGTATCTGCAAAGCTTTTGCTAACTGTTGAGTAATCTGAGAAACAAATGAGGGCCCATTGTCTGACCCTATTACTGCTGGAATTCCAAATCTAGGGACAATCTCTCTCAGTAAAACTTTGGTGACTTCTCGAGCTTTTTCAGTTCTGGTTGGGAAGGCTTCTACCCACCCAGAGAAAGTACAAACTAATACTAATAGGTAGTGATATCCATTGGCTTTTGGCATTTCAGTAAAATCAATCTGCAGGTGGTGCATAGGGGTTACACCTCCTGACTGAACTCGGGGTGGTGGTGTGGGACCTTGCTTGGCATTCTTTTTGGCACAAATTAGACACTGGCGTGCCACTGAAGCTGATAGGGCTGTTAACATGGTAATGCAAAAATGTGGTCTGAGTGCTCTTTCCATAGCACTTTTTCCATAGTGGGTGGCTTCGTGGAAAGCTTTGACAAAGGCTGGACCTAACAATTCGGGAATTACTATTCGTCCTGGGCGTTGACTGCCCTCTGCTGGTGGCAGCTCAATCCACCCATCTTTCAGTACTCCATCTTCCTTGTTACAGTAGTAATCTAATTCTTTGGTGGTATATCGTGGTGTCCATAAGTTCAAGGGTACTGGAAACAATGCTGCCTGCATTGGCATGGCTTGTGGTGTAATTTGTCCTGTCATAGCTGCTTGTCGTGCTGAGGCATCTGCAAACCTATTTCCTCGAGCAACTTCTCCTTTTCCTGCTTGGTGTCCTCTGCAATGCATGACAGCTACACGAGTTGGGGCCCATACTGCATCAAGTAACATCAGTATCTCGGGGCCATACTTGACTGATTTTCCTCCGGACGTGATGAGCCCTCGCTCTTTATAGAGAGCTCCATGGGCATGTAGGGTAGTGAAGGCATATTTAGAGTCTGTATATACATTTAGCACAAGTTTTGCACCTAACAGTAGTGCTCGAGTAAGTGCTATCAATTCTGCTTTCTGGGCTGATGTACCTGAGGCTAGAGCTGATGACTCAACGACTTCATGTTGAGTGACTACTGCATATCCGGCACAGCGTCGTCCATTGATGATGAGACTGCTTCCATCTACGTAATAGACTTGGTCAGGATTGTCTATGGGCACATCTGTCAGGTCAGGTCGGCTTGAGAATACAGTGTCCATGACTTCTATACAGTCATGTTCTGGGAGTTCTTCACTAATAGGTATCAATGTGGCTGGATTCAAGGCATGGCTCACTTCCAGTTGTATCTGTGGGTTTTCACATAACATGCTCTGATATTTCAACATTCGGGAATTGGTGAGCCAATGATTTGCTTTCTGTTCCATAAGGGCAAGGACTGCATGTGGCACAGTGACTCGTAGATTCTGTCCTAGTGTGAGCTTATCTGCTTCACTCACTAACAATGCTGTAGCTGCAACTGCTCTCAGGCAAGGTGGCCATCCTTTGGCCACAGTGTCCAATTGTTTCGATAGGTATGCTACAGGTCGCTCCCAATTTCCCAATTTCTGAGTCAACATGCCTAAGGCATTTCCTTGTGCTTCATGTACAAACAAGTGGAAAGGCTTGTGAACATCTGGTAGTCCAAGGGCTGGTGATGACATCAATTCTTCCTTTAACGTCTTGAAGGCTGTATCCTGCTCAGGTCCCCACTCCAGTGGCAACTTTTCTTCTCCTTTTGTGGCTTCATATAGTGGTTTGGCGATTTGGGCAAAGTTGGGAATCCAGATTCGGCAATATCCTGCCGCTCCCAGAAAGGCTCTGACTTGCTTTCTGGTAGTTGGGGTTGGAATTCTGCATACTGCTGCTTCTTTTCTCTCTCTGCCTAATTTTCGGCTTCCTTTGGTTATACGAAAGCCCAAGTATTTCACTTCTTTTTGGCATAGTTGTGCTTTTGCTCTGGAAACTTTGTATCCAGCTTCATCTAGTAACTGCAAGAGGTCTTTGGTGGCTTGTATACATTCACTTTCTGATACAGCAGCTATCAGCAGATCGTCCACGTATTGGAGAAGCACTCTCTTCCCCGGGGCCACTAGATAGCTTGAAAGGTCTTGATTCAGTGCAGCACTAAAGATGGTAGGCGAATTCTTGAATCCTTGGGGTAATCGTGTCCAAGTAAGTTGGCCCCCTCTTCCAGAGATAGGGTCCTGCCATTCAAATGCAAATAATGTTTGACTTATGGGGGCTAATCTTATGCAAAAGAATGCATCTTTTAAATCTAGTACAGTGAAGTGGGTAGCTTCAGCAGGTATCAGTCCTAGAAGAGTGTAAGGATTGGGTACAACTGGATGTATGGTCTCAACTGCTTCATTCACTCTTCTTAGATCTTGCACTGGGCGGTAGTCATCTGTTCCAGGCTTTTTCACTGGCAGAAGTGGAGTGTTCCATGGGGATTGACATACTTTTAGTAGGCCATGTTCTAGTAATCTTTGCAAGTGGCGGTGGATGCCTTCAATTGCAGCTCTGGGGAGAGGGTACTGCTTGACATGTACTGGTGTAGCACTAGGCTTGAGAGTTACAATTATTGGAGCTATATGTTTGGCTAGGCCTGGAGGACTGCCTTCTGCCCATACTCCAGGTGGTGCATCAATGCTTTTCAAAGTTTGTTCAAAATAGGTGTCTTGGGCAGATTCATCACTGTAATATCTCCATTCTTCTTCTCGGGGAACTGTAAGCACATTATTCCTGCTGGTTTGGCTTGAGAATTTACTGTCATTTGCATTTCTCCTCTTTCAGTAAAGGATATTTGGGCTTGTAGCTTGGCTAACATATCTCGTCCCAGTAGTGGCACTGGACATTTAGGCATATAAAGGAATTGATGAGTTATTTGTTGTCCTCCTAGACTGCATATGTGATTCTGAAGAAAAGATTTTGTAGCTTTGGCACCAGTTGCTCCTACAATAGTGACTGCTTTTGTAGAAAATGGGGCTATCTTCTTGTCTACTACTGAATGTTCTGCTCCAGTATCAACCATAAAGTTCATAACTTGGTCTCCTATTTGTATTCCGACCATAGGCTCCTGGAGACCTAAAGCAAATTCGGAGCCCGGTCTGTCCTAATCCACGTCATCTTCATCATGGGCTGTCATAGCCAATGCTTGTATGGCTTCTCCTCTTTCTCGCTGGTATTGCTCTCGATTGGCTCCTCCGCGGTTTCGGGGACGGCCTCGTCTTTCTTCTCTCCATTGATGATTGTTTTCGTCATCTTGATGGGCGTCTTTGAGTTGCGGGCATGCATCTCTCCAATGTCCTTCCTCCCTGCAGTAGGCACATTGGTTTACGCCTAGCTGGGGCCGGCTTCCGCCTCGGCCCCGCCCCCTTCCTCTGCTCCGTCGACTAGGGATACCTCCCCTTTTCTGTTCAACTATGGCCGCAGCCAAAAAATCCGCTTTCTTCTTCATCTTTCGATCACATTCTCTCTGCCTTTCATTATCACGATTCACATACACCTTATGAGCGACTTCCAATAACTGAGTTGCATTGATGCCCGCAAACCCTTCTAATTTCTGTAATTTACGTCTAATATCTGGTTGAGACTGATTTACAAAAGCAGAATTCACCATGCATAAACTTCCTGGTGCATCGGGATCATAGGGAGTATACATTCTATATGCTTCAGTTAATCTTTCATAAAACACTGCTGGGCTCTCATCTATGCCTTGGGTAACTTCAGTAACTTTGGAAAGATTCATAGCTTTCTGGCCCCCCCTTTTCAGGCCTTGTATAAAGCCTTGGCGAAAACGGGCTAGGGCTCTGGCTCCTCTTTCTGTATTTGGATCCCATCGGGGGTCTTCATTCGGGAATTCTCTTTGGGCCGCTTCCCGATTATCTATTCTTTCCTCCCCCTTTCTCCTGGAGCTACCGGGTTATCTGCCAGCCAGTCTATAGCTGCTTTTCTAATTCGTGTCCGCTCCTCTGTAGTAAATAAGGTGGACAGGAGCTGGCGGCAATCTGCCCATGTTGGTTGGTGGGTTTCCATAATAGTATTCACTAATTCTGTAAGCTCTTGGGGTTTATTGTTATAGGAGGCATAATGTGTCCTCCAATTTAACAAATCAGTGGTAGAGAAGGGGACATACACATAATTTAGGGGTCCCGCCACCACCTCATTATCTTCATTTCTTATGGGTATTCCCGGGACTTGCCGTAAAGGCATTATCTTGGCAGTAGATGTCTTTTGGGATCTGAGAGATATTCTCGTAACTTTCCTGTCGGGTTATTTTCTTCTTTTCTTCATGCTTTACTTTAGATTTACTTTTCACTGGCGAGCTAACACTGGCAGCCACTTTTACACTGTCAGTATCACTCGGGGAATTTTCAGCTTCTTCCTTCTCTGTTTCTGTATCTGATTCTCCTTTTTCTGTCTCGGTAGAATCATCTTCTTCAATTAAAGGGAGCTCATCTACCTGCTCTTTGGATAATGGCTCAGGGGTTGGGTCCCGTTCCTGCTGTCTCCGGGGCTCTGGGGCAGGACGTGGGGCTACTCTCACTGGGCGCTGGGTTTGGGGCTGTCGGGTGATCACTTCTGGGGAATCAGGATCTACCAGGATGGGTTTCTTCCTGGACTTTTCACCTTTCCCTTTCTTTCTAGGCTGTTCTATTTTCTGACTATACTCTGTCTTTGCTAACATTATTCTGCACTGTTCTTCATAACAGAGCTTCGCCCAAGGGGGCGGATCTTCACAAATACTTAACCAGGAATCTATATAGGGGTACTGATCGGGGTGCGCTATTCGCACTCTACGGTGCACTAACTGAATAATTCCTACATTAAAGGTTCCCTCTCGGGGCCAGGTAAGGTCTAGATCGGGCCACTCCCTAGTACACAAAATCTGTAAACCGGCTGCAGTCATTTTAATACCATAGTCTCCGGAATATCCTTCTTTAAAATGTGCGATCATACATTCTAATGGAGTGTTCCTAGTAGACCCCGCCCCTCCCATTTCGATGTGTGCGTGCAACAACAGACAAAAGGGAAAAGGAGGGCGGACCGTGGGTAAGGGGTCCTCACGGCCCTAGAAACATATAGGGAAAACAAATAACAAGACAAGACGACAATCGCTTCCCCCTTTTTACGACCTGAACGCGGTCGCCCGGTCAGGAACTGCGTTACTCAGGGGTCCGCCTTCGCTTGGTCCGTGCTGCCAGACCTCTCATTCACACTTCATTCACACAATCATGCTAGCAACGTATCCCAGAATGCATTCATTTCTGTCTATTCTGACTAGTCTTGTTCAAATTCCAAAATACAAGAAGACGGGGGTTTCGCCCTGCGAATACCCATGCGGGGTTAATCGGCCCGTCTTTGAGAGCTCTTTTACCAATTTCCAAGTTCCAAGTTCAATATTCAAATGGCAGCACTGCTCTTTCTTATCTGTCTAGACATAACAAATCAAAACTTTACTCACCAGATCCGGTCCTCAAAGTTCCCAAGCAAGCGCATGAGTTGGACCTCGGACTCCCCTCACTCGGGTTCGAGGTGTTGGCTCCAGCCGGGCCCGGCACCCGCCGAGGTCCGGCCAGCTCCCTCCGATGCAAGGGACCGGTGGCGCCAGGGAGCGAGCCCCCGTCGGAAGGGCGCGATCCCGGCAGGACCAAACCTGTAGAGGCGGAAAGTCGTGGTATATTGCCCTATATACCCTCTATTACCACACCTTCCCGGCCAACGCACCAAGAATATGTAGCAGCAGAGCGCAGACAAACCAATGATACCAGGAGTCTGTTCAGAAGGTCCAAATCATTTATTTGTGCACAAGTCTCAAGCAGAATCAAATTCAAAATGGCTGAGCAATGTTCTCTGGCAATACAACTTTTATAGACTTTTGCTCCATTCTAGGTATAGGAAAACATTTCATTGGTCCCGGTAACCTCCCGTACCTCCCGTACCCCTTCTATTGGTCCCGGTACTGATATGATTATCCAATTATGTTCTTTGAGTGGGCTCAGCACCTGCTCACCCCCCTTCTAGTCCCAATTACAATGGCCAGTTCACCAACTTGTTACTTTCCTATTTCCAAGGCCATTGGGCTAGTTAGTACGTGCGGGGAAGCAGGGCTCTGTAACCTTTCTGTCAGCAGTTTTAATTAAATCCCTTACAGCTGTATTCTCTTATCAGTGGCTTTTAAACATATTTTTCTGTATTTTTCCAACTTTCAGTTCTGCTTGTCTAAGCTAATCCAATACTTTTACTGAGTTCTAATTCTACAATAGCAGCATGTTGGGGGATGTGTAATTCCTATGGGCCTCTTCACAGGCTTCATTTACAGGTCAAGCTAGTTAGGCCTGCCTGCTTATGTCAGACACTGTGGATCACAGGCCTTCACCTGCCACACCGTGTCCAACCAAGTGACCCAGGTACTTCACCTCTTGGCTGCCGAACATGCACTTTGCCGGATTTAGGGTCAGGCCTGCATCCCTCATTGCCTGCAGCACTGCTCGTATCCTGGATAGATGTTGATCCCATCTGACACTATGAATAATAACATCATCCATATACGCCGTAGCGTATTCCTGATGAGATCGGAGTTTCTCTCTCCCTTATCAGCCTTTCAATATCTCTCACTGCTGAGTCACGGCAGTCACTGGCACACTTCTTATTTCTGTCTGAAGCTTGCTTTACAGCCCTCTGGCTAACACAGCGTTTGGCACTTTTTCTTAGCTCTCTAACCACTTCTTCAGAAAGAGCTTTGCTAGGAACTTTAGGCAACTTATTCTCTCTACCACCAGGGCTCAACTAGCTCCCCGAGCTGTTTCCCCACCTGGGAATTGACTCCTCCAGCTTCCTTTCTCTGAGGTACCTTGAGACACTTTCCTGCCTTGATTCCAGGGCTCTCTGCTGCTCAGCTCCCAGCTGTTTCAGACTCTCTTGCTGCATGCTTTCCTACAAGTTCTGCCGTGTCTGCTGCTACCTGCTTTGCTTCTCGCCTTCCTCTTCTCCCTCTTTCTCAAACACTGAAGCAGTTTTAAACTGGTGCTTCTTAGGCACCACGCCTTTCTCCCTGCACACGTGAGAGCTGTTAGGGCTCAACCTAGCTCTAATGTCATTAAGTGGGCGGGGCTTAGTACTAGCTGTAGTCTGCCTCGGAGGCTTGTGGTTACTATGGGAACTCTGTTGATCTCTGCTTTTAAAGGCACAGGTCTCACTTTCTTCCCATTCCATCCCTTCTATACAACTTTCCTTACCACAATCTAAACCAAAAACAGGCCCCCTTTAAACCTAATTCTGCATCCGTGGGTCTGGACGTGCCCACGGGACCGGAATCTGGGAGATAGATGTGTTCAGCGGGCACATGCAAGCGCTATCCAGCCGGCCCAGTGCCTCAGACGCAGGTAAACGGTTTGGACGTCCCCGCACGTTACACATTTTGGATCCTGCCCATCCCCATGATGTACCTGTGGATGCCATGCCCCTTGGAAAAAACATGCATTTCGTAAGCTGCCCATCACACTAGACATGAATACCAATGAGGAGTACAAACTCAGTTCTGGACTGGTGCACATTCTACTTAACAGGTCACCAACAATAGGTACGAATAGGCACTCGAACATCAGACACATACCTGCAAATGCAAGGAGTCCCCCAGGGCTCATCACTATCTGCCCTGTTCTTCAATATCTACGTTCAGCCAATCTGCTCATATGGCATATTATACCACATATATGCTGATTATGTGCTTCTATATAACCCATTCTCTACAGACATCCTGGATTGCACCAAGATAGCAGAATGCTTCGATGCAGTCTCAGATTGGCTCCTTACACACAACTTTAAAGTGAACTGCCAGAAGACTTAAGTGTTGTTCACAGGGCTGGCCCGTCCATTGAGCAAGAATGTTTTTTGCACAGGGCCCCGCATTTCAGGGGGCCCCGCGCAAAAAACATTCATTAGCCCAAGTACATTAAAAAAAAATACCGGCTGCTGCTGCTGCTGCTGTGGCAGCGGCAGAATCAAACTTCAACGCCGCGGGGCCCCGACTGCCCGGAAGAACCTCCCTCGAGCATCAGCTCCCGAATCCCTACCAAAGCGCAGGCTTTCAGAGCCGCGAGAGCTTCTCTGACCTCTCACGGCTCTGTTAATCTCGCTGGGGCTGATGGGAAATCCCATCAGCCCCGGCGAGATTAACTGAGCCACGAGAAGAAGGGAAACTCTTGCGGCTCTGAAAGCCCGCGCTTTGGGAGGGATTTGGGAGCTGGTGCTCGAGGGAGGTTCTGCCGGGCAGTCGGGGCCCCGCGGCATTGACGCTTGATTCTGCCGCTGCCACGGCGGCAGCAGCAGCAGCCGGTATTTTTTTTTAATCTATCTGGGCGGGGGGGGGGGTGGTTAGGACTACTAATGAGCTACGGGGGGACGACTAAGACTGGAAGTGGGCTTAGGGGGGGAGGGGGTTAGGACTGGTAATGGGCTATGGGGGGTTAGGACTACTAATGAGCTATGGGGGGGACTAAGACTGGAAGTGGGCTGATGGGGGGAGGGGGTTAGGACTGGTAATGGGCTATGGGGGGTTAGGACTACTAATGAGCTATGGGGGGGACTAAGACTGGAAGTGGGCTGATGGGGGAGGGGGTTAGGACTGGTAATGGGCGATGGGGGGTTAGGGCTACTAATGGGCTACGGGGGGGACTAAGACTGGAAGTGGGCTTATGGGGGGAGGGGGTTAGGACTGGTAATGGGCTATGGGGGGGTTAGGACTACTAAGGTTAAATTAGACTTACCTGCTAATTGTTGTTCCTGGAGTAGATACAGGCTAGTCCCGGACCTCTAGGTTGTCAATCTTAATCAGCAGCTTGGAGACTGAGGAACCTCCTTCTTTTGTGATGTCACCAGTATATCCTCCCGGTAGCCAATTCCACCTGCCAGTACCCTATTGACAAAGCAGACTCACCGGAGCAACAAGTAAGCCCGTAAAAAACAGAAACAACTGAATCCTAAACTCAACTGAATTACTGAAAACCATGACGGGAAAAACTCCCACCCCGCCAAGGACACTATGCTGAACCTTTAAGTCCCGCTGAGGCCCTCCCCTCACCTGTTTGGAGGACCCCCCGAAAAAACTCACCGATCTGCCCACCCGGGACCGACAGACCCTCACAAACAACACCGCTTACCTGTAAGGGTCCCAGAGCTGCCGCAGGCAAACTTCAGGCTGTAACCTGCATCGAACTACATCGGGAAGGGCACTGGGACTAGCCTGTATCTACTCCAGGAACAACAATTAGCAGGTAAGTCTAATTTAACCTTCCTGATCGTATCTACAGGCTAGTCCCGGACCTCTGGGTATGTACCAGAGCAGTAATCAACGGGTGGGTATGTCCTTACCAGCCTGAAGAACAGCCGCCCCAAAACAAGCATCCTGTTGAGCCTGGACGTCCAGACGGTAATGCTTGACAAAGGAATGTAACGTCGACCAGGTTGCCGCTTTGCAGATTTCTAGCGGCGGCACCAACCTAGTTTCAGCCCAGGACACAGCCTGCGCCCTAGTAGAGTGAGCCCGAAGCCCCTCGGGTACCGGTTTCCCCTTTAACACGTACGCCGATGCTATAGCCTCTTTGATCCAACGGGCAATAGAAGCCTTAGATGCCGATTCCCCTTTCCTTGCCCCCGCAAAGAGAACAAAAAGTCTATGAGACCTGCAAAACTCCGACGTCCGGCGCAGGTATCTTTTCAACACTCGCCGAACATCCAGGGTGTGCAACCCATGCGGATCCGAGCCTCCCGGACCTTTGCTAAACACTGGCAACGAAATCTCCTGATTCAGATGAAACACCGACGCGACCTTGGGCAAAAACGCTGGCACCGGCCGAAGGACCACCCGGGACTTAAAGAACGATAGATAGGGCTCCTTACAGGACAAGGCCTGCAACTCTGACACTCGCCGTGCAGAACAGATGGCCACCAAGAAAACGACTTTTAATGTGAGATCCTTCAATGACGCCTGAGACAACGGTTCAAAAGGACTCCGCTCCAAAGCATCTAGCACAAACGGCAGGTTCCACTTAGGAATGGTCTGTCTAACCGGGGGCCGCAACAACGCCACCGCCCTCAGGAAGCGTTTGATGTCCAAGTGCTCCCCAAGCGACCGGCCCCCCAATCTACCCCTGTAACACGCCAGAGCCGCGACTTGCACCCCGAGCGACGCGGCCGCCAAACCTTTGACGAACCCATCCTGCAGAAATTCCAAAATCTGTGAGACGGTCGCCCTCAGGGCCTCAACCGCTCTGTCACTACACCAGCCTTTGAACACTCTCCAGACCCGAACATAAGCCAAGGACGTCGATCTCCTCCAAGCCCTCAACAAGGTCGAGATTATCGATGAGGAATAGCCTCTAGCCGCTAGCCTAGCCCTTTCAATAGCCAAGCCGTAAGCAAGAAGCGATCCACGTGCGGCATTGACAGGGGCCCTTGAGACAACAGATCCGTCCTGGCCGGAAGATGCCAGGGCAGTGCCACGAGGAGCCTCATCAAATCCGCGTACCAAGGCCGCCGCGGCCAGTCCGGCGCAATGAGAATGACGTGACCTCTGTACTTTTCGATGCGCTGCACCATCCTGCCTATCAGGGCCCACGGCGGAAAAATGTACAGTAGCTGACCGTCCGGCCAATGTTGAACGAGAGCATCCAGACCCTCGGACATTCTTTCCCTACTCCGGCTGTAAAACCGACTGACTTTGGCCGACTGGAACGTCGCCATGAGGTCCAAAATCGGAGTGCCCCAGTGACTTACAATCATGTGAAAGATCTCCGGGTGGAGGACCCACTCTCCGGGATTGACCCTCACCCGACTGAGAAAATCCGCCTCCACGTTGTCCACTCCTGCGACACGCGCTGACGACAGAGCGAGAAGATTCTCCCCGGCCCAAGCACACAAGTCGCCGGCCTCGGCCTCCAGGGCTACGCTGTTGGTTCCCCCTTGTCGGTTGACGTAAGCCACCGCCGTCGCATTGTCGGAGAATACCCGAACCGCTTGCCCAGCGAGAGAGACCTGAAAATGCTGCAGGGCCAAGGACACTGCCCGCAGTTCCAACCTGTTGATCGACCAGGAGCTCTCTATCGGATTCCACTGCCCCTGGGCAAACTGGCCTTGAAAGTGGGCTCCCCAACCCCAGAGGCTTGCGTCCGTCATCACCAGGACCCAATCTGGAGCTTCTAGCGGGGACCCCTTCCGCAAGGACTCGGGGAGCAGCCACCAACGCAGGGCCTCTCGTGTTTCCAGAGTACAAGGGAGCCTCCGAGACAATGGGTCCCGCTGATGCGACCACCGCCGGAGCAACGCCCTCTGCAGGGGTCTCATGTGCGCTCTCGCCCAGGGCACCAACTCTATCGTCGAGGCCATGGTTCCCAACAACTGAAGGTATTGCCATGCCATTGGGGCCGTCATACGCAAGAAACAGCGGACCAGGGTGCGCAAGCCCTGCGCCCGTAGGTGAGGGAGAAATACTCGACCCTTCTTGGTGTCGAACCTGGCCCCCAGGTACTCCAGGCACTGAGAAGGATTCAAGTGGCTTTTGGACATATTGACTATCCATCCTAGGCTCTCCAAAAAGGTGACCACTCTCGCCGTCGCCTGCACGCTCTCCTCTCTCGACTTCGCCCGAATCAGCCAATCGTCCAGGTAGGGGTGCACAAGCACTCCTTCCTTCCGCAGCACCGCTGCGACCACCACCATGATCTTGGTGAATGTGCGAGGAGCCGTTGCCAGCCCAAACGGTAACGCCCGGAACTGAAACTGGCCGAAAGGAACTGCAAACCGGAGGTACTTCTGATGGTCCAGCCGAATGGGAATGTGTAGATAGGCCTCCGATAAGTCTAGGGAGGTAAGAAACTCCCCCGCCCGAACCACCACTATGACCGAGCGGAGGGTCTCCATGCGGAAATGTGAAATCCGAAGACAGCGATTCACTCCCTTGAGATCTAAAATCGGCCGAACACCTCCGTCCTTTTTGGGGACCACGAAATAAATGGAGAACCGACCGCAGCCGAGTTGGTCCGCCGGCACCGGCACTATCGCCTCGAGGTCCAGGAGCCTTTGTACGGTCCCCCGCACCGCCACGCACTTCCCTGGTGACTTGCAGGGGGACTGCACGAAAGACTCCCGCACCGGAGCCCGCAGCTCCAACGCATACCCTTCTCGAATGACCTCCGGGACCCACCGATCTGAGGTTACCCGGACCCAGGCGTCGAAAAACTTCTGCAGGCGCCCCCCTACGGGAACTAGGGACACCCGGGCCCCCAACACTTCATTGTGTTTTCCTAGTATTGGCAAGGGAGGAGGCGGATGAGCCCCCAAAACCTCTTCCTGCACCTCGAAACCCTCGAAATGTCTGAGACCTGCTGAAAAACCGGCCTCTCTGGGTAGGACTAAAGCTTTGCGAACGAAAGCGACGAAACTCCCTCTGCTGGCCCCTGCCCACGGGAGCCGCCCTGCCAATCTTGGGCTTGTCCTCAGGCAATCTTCCACATTTCGATTCCCCCAAGTCCTTGACCAGTTTCTCTAAATCCTCGCCAAACAAAAGCCTTCCTTTAAAGGGGAGCTTGCCCAACCGGAACTTAGACGAACTATCGGCCGCCCAATTGCGAAGCCACAAGTACCATCGCGCTGCAACCGCAGAAGTCATGCTCTTCGATAGCGCTCGCATCAGATCATAATGAATATCTGCCAGGTAGGCCGCCCCAGGCTCCAACCGAGAAGCCTCTTCGGCACTGTCATTCTCCTGTCCTCCTGGTACTTTTTGCGCCCAGCGAAGGCAGGCCCTGGCCACCCAGGCGCCACATATAGCCGCCTGAAGCGACACAGCATTCACATCAAAAATCTGTCTTAGCAAGACGTCCAGCTTTATGTCCTGAGTATCCTTGAGGGCCGCGCTACCTTCCACTGGGATGGTGGTCTTCTTGGTAACGGCCGCAACCGCAGCATCAACTTTGGGAGCTTTAAACACCTCTCTATCCTGCTCCACGAGCGGATAGAGGCGGCTCATAACTCTAGAACCTCGAAGGGGTGCCTCTGGCACATTCCACTCCTCCTGAATCAATTCCTGAAAAACCCTATGCACCGGGAACGCCCTCTGATTCTTCCGAAACACCTGCAACAACAGGTCTTCCAGGGTCTCATCCGTCCCCGATCCCGGGACAGGCATGTTCAAAGCTTTCAGTGTCTCGCCAATGAGAGCGGGCAACTCCTCCCTATGAAAGACCCGAACTACCCGGGCTTGGTCCTCCTTTTCCGCGAGTTCGCCTTCCTCTAACTCCTCATCCATATCGAGGCTACGGCCTTCTTCATCAGACAGTTGTGCCTCGGAGGCAACAGAAGAGATCTTAAGATCTTCCTCTAAACGCGTCCTCTTAGCCTCAAGCTGGGAAGTTTCCGCCACCTGAGACATGGCGGACCTCTTACCCCCGAGAACCGTGCGCGTATCCTGAGATTGTCCACGGGCTAAGCTCCCCATAGCCTGCTGTAAAATCATGACAAAATTCTGAGAAAAATGGACTCAAGACCCTGTTGCCATGGCACGAGGGGAGGGGAAAAATCCGGTGTGGAGGAGGGACCTGGCACCGGTTCCCCCAGGGCCGAAGAGCCTGCTTGTTCTGTACAGGGCCCTGCTTCTGCCTCCGGGCGCTCCTCCGCGGCTCGAGGAACACTGTCCATAGTAGCAGCTTCTTTAGAACAGCTCCTACAGACTCCCAATTCAGCTGCCGACCCTCTTTTAGCTCCACACACAAAGCACTGGGGCCTAGCGGGCATTTCAAAGAAAAGGAATCGTTTCCCGCCAAAAGCGGACTGCGAAGTTCCAAACCACCGCTATGATACCCCGGCACTGAAAAAACCAAGAGAAGAGAATCCCGTAGCTGCAAGCAAGTCGCAAATCCCTAAAGGAAATGAGGCAGCAGCCAAAGGAGAGACTCCGAGGCCTGAGAGCAAGGCCGGTACTGCCGCAAAAGCGCCCGCGTCGGCAACACGCGGCTAGGCCCACGGAGCCCTTCGCGCTCAAAGTAGGCCGAGCAGAGGAGAAGCAAGCACTGAATCACTTATCTCCTGACAAAAACTCCTTCCCCCGCACAGCCCCGCTATCACCACTCGCTAAGACTCCGAGAGTCCACACCATCTCATGCCCGCATCGCCGCAGAGGAGGGGGGGGGGAGGGGTGTGTGAACGGGGAGTTCTCAGCCACGGCGCGTTGACAGGCAGTACTTCTGTGTCACGCCAGCTGGAATCGGATGTAGCAGCCCAGCTAACCACGAGCTAAGAGCTACCTGCACTGCCGTGCACCTCTGCTCCGGTAAGTGAGAGAACTCCAACCACCGTGAGCAGGCAGTACTCCACAGGCGGGGGGAGAGCCTTGGGCCCCGCTTAAAGGTAGAGCTTCTTAAATTAACTGCTATCTAACTCAGCTCTTTTTTTTTTTTAACCTCACTGCTCTTTTTAAAAACAACCAACACTCTCCAACACTAAATCTGTCTTAATTGTTCCTCCTGTGAGCCCGGACCTCCCAGGCTCACTGTCTCTTCAGCTGCTTGGACACTGAGGTAACTGGCAGGTGGAACTGGCTACCGGGAGGATATACTGGTGACATCACAAAAGAAGGAGGTTCCTCAGTCTCCAAGCTGCTGATTAAGATTGACAACCCAGAGGTCAGGGACTAGCCTGTAGATACGATCAGGAATGAGCTATGGGGGGGACTAAGACTGGAAGTGGGCTGATGGGGGGAGGGGGTAGGACTGGTAATTGGCTATGGGGGGGTTAGGACTACTAATGAGCTATGGGGGGGACTAAGACTGGAAGTGGGCTGATGGGGGAGGGGGTTAGGACTGGTAATGGGCTATGGGGGGGTTAGGACTACTAATGGGCTATGGGGGGACTAAGACTGGAAGTGGGCTGATGGGGGGAGGGGGTTAGGACTGGTAATGGGCTATGGGGGGTTAGGACTACTAATGGGCTACGGGGGGGACTAATACTGGAAGTGGGCTGATGGGGGAGGGGGTTAGGATTGGTAATGGGCTATGGGGGGTTAGGACTACGACTGGGCTACGGGGGGAATAATACTGGAAGTGGGCTGATGGGGGAGGGGGGTTAGGACTGGTAATGGGCTATGGGGGGGCTAAGACTGGAAATGGGCTGATGGGGGGGTAGGACTGGTAATGGGCTATGGGGGGCTAGGACTGGAAATGTGCTGATGGGGGGGTTAGGACTGGTAATGGGCTATGGGCTTGCTAAGACTGGAAATGGGCTGATAGGGAGGTTAGGACTGGTAATGGGCTATGGGGGGGCTAAGACAAAATGGGGTGATGGGGGGGCTTAGGACTGGTAATGGGCTAGGGGGGACTTAGGACTGGTAATGGGCTATTGGGGGGGGCTAGGACAGGTAATGGGCTAAGTGAGGGGGCTAGGACAGGAAATGGGCTGAGGGAGGGCTAGGATAGGACTGGAAATGGGCTGTTGGGGGGCTTGGATTGAAATGGACTCATGGAGGGGTTAGAACTGGAAGTAGGCTCATGGGGGGCTTGGATGGGAAATGGGCTGAATGGAGGGGAGCTAGGATTTGACATGGGCTGATGGTGGGGCTAGGAAAGTAGTAGAAATGGGCTGATGGGGGGCTGGGATTGGAAATGAGCTGATGGAGGAACTCGGATGGGGAGCTAGGACTGGAAATGGGCTGATGGTGGGGCTAGGATAGGACTAGAAATGGGCTTATGGGGGGCTAGGACTGGAAATGGGCTGATGCGTGGACTAGAAGGGAGCGGATGCTGGGTGGGGCTGGAACTAGAAGGGAGCTGATGTTGGGGGAGGATTAGAATGGGATAGAGCTGGGAGAGTGAAAAAATATTTTGTGTGGGAGGGAAGACAAATCTACAATTGGCCGGATATTGGGAGAGTAAGTGGGGATTGAGGATGGAGGGGTAAAATTTGAGTGGATGAAATAGGAATGAGGAAAGAGCAAAAGGAGAAAGATTAGTATGTTAAAGCAGATGTAGAGAGAGAATGGAAAAAAACTAGAACCGTGAAGAAAAGACAAATGGACAGCAGACGATGGAGAGTTAGCAGAAGACACGAAGTAACCAGAAGAAATTGGCTGGAGCAATTGCAACTGAAAAAAAAATGCACAAAAGGTAGAAAAATATCTCTTTATTGAATTTATTAACTGAAATATGCCAGCTCTGGGAAATGTACATCATTAACGTCTGCGCTTTGTTTAGTACAAGAGGAAATTAATTTATAGTTTTATTTCTACAGTGTTGTTGGGCTTTTGGGGTTTAATTTTTGTCTTCCTGTTTCTAAATTGTGATTCCTTGTTTGGTGATGGTCTATGTTCTGCATGTGTAATTGAGCTGAGGTATTCTGTTTATGTAATTCCTATTTGACATTGCCACTTGTTCTCTTTCCCCAGTAGGTCATGTATTGTTATTCTCTGAAATGTATTGGTTTAATATTTTCAGTGTAGCCTTTTGATAGGTAGGGTATGGTGCTTTGTGAGTCCTGGTAATGCTGTCAGGATACGGCGGGTTTGCTATGGGGTTCAAAATGGGCAGTGTTTGTAGTAGTTCCTAATGTGCCTGGCAGTTGTCACTGGATTATAGTAATGTAGAAATCTTTTAGTCTTTCTTTATCCATACACTCATTAAGAGGCATGTATACTAAAAGTTAGTGTAAGGTAACATTATGCAAATATTTATGCAAATGAGTTCCCTTATGCAAATGAGGCCCCGCACCGAGTCTCCGCACATGGCCCCGCACCCCCCTTGGGCCGCCCCTGGTTGTTCATAACAAGATGATAGTGCCTCTGTATAAGTCTTTGGTGTGACCTCATTTGGAGTATAGTGTGCAATTCTGGAGACCGCACCTTCAAAAGGATATAAACAGGATGGAGTCATTACAGAGGGTGGCTACTAAAATGGTTAGTGGTCTTCATTATAAAGCATATGAGGACAGACTTAAGAATCTTAATATGTACACCTTAAGGAAAGGGGGGATAGAGGTGATATGATTGAGATGTTTAAATACCTCCGTGGCATAAATGCACAGGAGGATAGCCTCTTTCGATTGAAAGCAAGTTCTGCTACGAGGGGACATGGGATGAGGGTGAAAGGGGATAGATTCAGGAGTGATATGCGGAAATATTTCTTTACGGAAAGAGTGGTGGATCCGTGGAATAATCTCCCAGTGGAGGTGGTAGAGATGAGGCCAGTATCTGAATTCAAAAAAGCATGGGACAAACACAGAGGATCTCTAAAGGAAAAAAGGGGACTGTTGTAGTTGTTGATATGGAAGGACATACTAGAAAGGCCATGTGGTCTTTTTCTGTTGTCATTTTTCTATGTTTCTATGTTTTTAAGGAACCAGATCTTCACTCTACCTACTTTTATTAGGGTAAGAGATACTGAGCTGATGACAAGCAGGAAGTACGCTACCTCAAAATCATGCTGGACCAATGACTCAGTATGTAGACTCACATAAACAACATTACCAAGGCAATATATCATAAAATGAGAACACTCCAACATTTACGTCCACTGCTAGAGGCACTAGACTTCCGCACCATCTTCTAGGCAGTACTCCTTCTGCACTTTGACTATGCCAGCATCATACTCCAAGGCCTACCAAGAAGTACACTACAACCACTCCAAATGGCCATGAATGCTGCAGCTCAAACCTTGCAAGGATCATCTACATATGAGCATGTCACGCCCATCTTAAAGCAATCACACTGGCTACCAATATCGAGCCACCTGAAATATAAAACTTTACTGCTTACATTTAAAATACTACATAGCCTATTTGTAGCTTTCCTCTCAAACATCATACACACGACTCCTCAAAACAGAGCAAGGCAGGGGCAGCTCTATAATGAGACCAAGTGAGGCGGTGGCCTCAGGCGGCAACTTTTTGAGGGCGGCAAAAATTGCCCCCAAAAAGACCACCTCACTCGGCCTTCAAAAACACCCAAACAAACAAAAAAACCCCATGAAGCCAGAGCTGCTGCTGCTGCACAACAGTAGCAGCAGAATGAAGTGCCCCACGGTCCCCGCACCTCCCCGGCAAAGCTCTAGCACCGGCCTGCTTTTCAGAGCCGCGAAGGGAGAGTTTCCCTTTTTCACGGCTCTGTTATTTGAGCCCACCAGTGCTGATGGGAAACAGGAAGGAAGTTTCCCATCAGCGCTGGCGGGCTCAAATAACAGAGCCACGAGAAAGGGAAACTCTCCGTTTGTGGCTCGGAAAAGCAGGCCAGCACTGAAAGGAGAGCTGTGCCGGGGAGGTGGGAGGACTGCGGGGCACTTCATTCTTCCGCTGCCGCAGCAGCACCAGCTCAATGTTTGTTTTTGGGTTGTTTTTTTTAGATTTCCCTTTGAAGGTTGGGCTGGGCTGTGCTGGGGGTGGGGAGCGGGTAGCACTGTAATGGATTGATGGGGGGAGGGTTAGAACTGGAAATGGGCTGATGGAGGTGGCCTAGGACTGGAAATGGGCTAATGGGGGGGTTAGACCTGGAAATGGGCTGATGGGGGGGTTAGAACTGGAAATGGGCTGATGGGGGGTTAAGAATGGAAATAGGCTGATTGTGAGGGAGAGCTAGGACTGGTAATGGGCTGATTGGTGGAGTTAGACCTGGAAATGGGCTGATTAGGGGGGCTAGGACAGGAAATGGGCTGATTGGGGAGCTAGGACTTGAAATGGACTTATTGGGGGGGGGGGTTAGGACTGGTAATGGACTGATGGGGCCTAGGACTGGAGTGAGCTGATAAGGGGGATAGGACTGGAAATAGGCAATGACTGGAAATGGGCTAATGGGGGAGGGGAGGAGAGTGCTGCTGGCCCTGGAAGAAACTAGGGGCTAGGGCTACAAATGGGCTGATGCGGGGGAATGGGAGAATAGGACTGGAAGAGAGCGGATACTGAGAGGGTCTGCCAGCAGAAGGAGGGGGCAGGAAGGGAGCTGACACGGGGGAAGGAGGGGGCTGGAAAGGAGCTGATATGGCTGGGGAAGGAGGGGGCTGGAATGGAGCTGACACCTGGGATGTACTGAAGGGGGATTGGAAGGGAGCTGACACTTGGGGATGGCAGTGGTAGGTGGCTGGGTAATGGGGAGGAGGCTGGAAGGGAGCTGACATGCAAATGGCACTGGAAGAGGGATGGACAGAGGGTAGGGCGACTTGAAGAGAGCTGACTGGGGGGGTGGCACTGAGAGTGGACGTGAGCTGATACCTGGGATGATATTTGGACTAGAAGGGGCTGGATAGTGGGGAAGAAGGGGGACTGGAAGGGAATGGACACCAGTGACAGTCGTGGACCATAGACCACGGAAAGAGAGCTAAGAGAAGACAGGAAAGCAGAAGCCTCAGATCGGGACCAGCATGGTCAGAGAATAAAATGGTCAGACAACAAAGGTAGAAAAAATAATTTTATTTAATTTTAGTGATTGGACTTTGTGCTATTTTTATATTTTACACAGTATAGGGGAACTGCATCTCTTATTTATCTGATGTTGCACTGCATGTGAACTCTGGCTTCTTGGGGTTTCAGTTTAAATTTTGTCTACATATTTTTATTTTTACTTTAGATTGTGATTACTTATTCTGTACTTGGTGAGGGTCGATGTTGCAAGTGTGTGACTGAGGTCAGGTGTTCTGTTAACATGAAGTTTGTACATAAAGATCTATACTGTACTGTAGTAATTTGACTTGTTCAGCTTTTCAAATAGGTGTATGGATGTTACAGGGCTCACTGTAGTATTTACAGTGACGCTTTTTTTGGATGGGCTCCTTATGTGAGTTTTGGAAGTTTGTGCTGATATGGTATGGTATGGTAGGTTTGCTCTTTGTTGTAGGGTTTTGTATTAGTTCACAATATGCCTGGTACTGGAGAATAGTGGTGGTTGTTGTTGTTGTTATTAGTGAGATGATCAGAATCAGATTTTTTTTTTAAATATTGAGTTCTGTGGGTGAATGTCCTGGTTCTGCTCTGCACCTACTGTGGATGCAAAATATATGTTGAAAAAGAAAAAGCAAGAACCATAATGCAGTTTATAACAACAAAATAAAAATGAGTTATAATTTAGTTTTATAAACTGTGCTATTGATTCTTGCTGTCTTTTAGTTCCTTGGTGTGCAAAGAGGACCGTACCTAGCCCTGTGAAGCGGTGCAGCCGCACAGGGCAGAAAGGCTTGGGGGGCGCATTTCGGCTCTCTGCTGTTGCCCTGCTGTCACTGGCAGGACAATAGCAGGCAGCCAAAATGCACCCCAAGCCTTTTCGCAGCACTTTAAGCAGGTCTGGTCCCTCCCTCCTCCGGTGCGATGTCAGAGCAGGGAGGGACAGATCTGTTTAAAGTGCCAGTGCCTTTCAGATCGGGCGCATGCCCCCCCTCCTCCTCCCCACACCTCCATCCAGCGCTGCCTGCTCTTTCCCTGCTGCCAGCACCGCCGTGAAAAAAACAGAGGGCGGCAGCAGCAGGGAAATAGCAGGCAGCACTGGACGGAGGTATGGGGGGGAGGAAGGGGGGCGCGCGCCCAAGCTGCAAGTCGCACAGGGTGAGATTGCAGCTCGATACGGCCCTGTGTGCAAAGATCTTGCATTTCCTCCATGTTATCTAATCGGCTTTTTGGTTTGGTTCAGTCTGATTGGATTTCTGAAAAAGCCCCGCCCCCTCTAAGGTGGGGTGGGGGGGGGCGCCATCTCATTCTTCGCCTCAGGCAGCAGATTGCCTAGAGCCACCCCTGGAGCAAGGAGAACTGGAATGGCTAATACAATTGTAACCCCTTCAGCAATAACAAAAAATACCCAATCTGCTAAGAACTGGGCATTCTTATTATGTGCACCAACACTATGGAACTCTCTCCCAACCTCGATCCGAATAATCTCTGACATGTCAGCCTTCAAAAAGGCAATAAAGACTCATCTGTTCCACCTCTGCTATTACCATGTAATATAACCATATACTCTCACGGCACAGACTACCCTTATGTGAAGGCCCCAGGAACAGGTTTTATTATGTAAGATAGTTCTCCCAGTTGTTATCCAAGCTGACACCCCTATTCAATGTAAAATGTTAAATTTCATGTTCTATGTAAACCGCACAGATTTCAAAAGAGTGTGGTGTATAAAAATAAATTACTAAATAAATGACAGCTGCTGCAGCCTAGACCATATACCAGTCCCCCTCATGCTCTGAAAAGTGTTAGTATGCCTAGTGCAACCCAATATGGTACACGAGAATGTAAATGGGAACATGTATGTCAGGACAGACCTTGCATCAAATGGTACTTGGCATTAGGAATCGGTCCCAGTGATACCTGCCCTGGTCATCTCTACAAACATGCCTTAAACTGCTAGGGATGGACCCTCACCAAGTCCACAAAGCCCCAAATTAACCTTGCAGTTCCCCAAAGGTGCATAATATTGCTGAGCAACAAATGTGTGCCCTTTTCATGCCTCTGGCCAATAAGTGCACTCATTCTGATGCTCCGCACTGCCATTCCCCTCTTATCTCTCTCTATACCCCTCCCCGTGAACACCGCTCTTCTGTCAGATTGCTTCTATCTGTGCCCTCCCCTTCTACTGCCAAATCCGGACATCATTCCCGTCATCTTGCTGCTCCTTATGCCTGAAACAAACTACCTGAGTCTGTACATCAGGCTTCGTCCCTGCCCCTCTCAAATCCAGGCTGAGTGCTCACCCCATTGGTGCCGCTGTTGGATCAGATCCGCTTAAGCTCCCTTGTGTTCCTGATCATTCCCCCTGGATGTATGCTGTTCACAGCTACTGTGTTGTCTGTTCCGACTAGACTGTAAGCGCCACTGAGCAGGGACCTTCTGTTACATGTGTCTGTACAGCACTGCGTCCACCTTGTAGCGCTATACAAATGATCAGTGGTAGTTGTTGTAATTGTAGTTGGGTCTTCTGGCTATGGCATCTGAGGCCCACCTAGCTGGGTACTGGCATTTCTCACAGCAGCGGCACTTATCCTATCATGGCATATGTTGGTCTGTATACATCTGCTACCTGTGGAGCAACCCTGTCTGCCTTCCCACAGCCAGCTTTGTGGCACTGTTCCCCTGGTCAGGCCTGTGGGTGCATGGGAGGGGAGATCCCTGCGCCATCACACCAAGCAGCCAGACTCCAGATATATCCCCACTCTCTCAGCTCTCATTGATCCTGGACTGGGTAGGGATGTAGGCCACCTGGGACAATCCGAGGAATGTTGGCACTACATCAGTTGTGTCTCCCAGTGCCAGGCACAGCAGATGTTTGGCTGCCGTATCACACTGCCACAATATCTGATCTAATTAGAATACCTTATGTAAAATAGTCCAGAAGGATCAGCGTAGGTTCCCTATAGTTAAAAGTCAAAACATATCCCTGATAATAATAGGGACCCTCAGCATAAGGGCATCCAGCAGTGCAAACAGCACTAATACATGCTCAACAGCAAGACCATTGGTCCCACAAAATATGCATTATGGGCATGCATTAGTGCTGTTTGCACTGTTGAGTGCCCTTATTCTGAGGGTCCCTTATCATTGATGGGGTTATGTCTTGACATTTAGCTATAGTGAACCTTCTCTGAGTTTGACTGCCCAATCACACTGGTACCTTCTGACGCTGCGGTCAGCCATACAGTCCAGGTACTAGCCAGGCTTTCATGTCCTCCCTGAATTGCAGATGAGCACACCAGATCCCCCCCCCCCCCCATGCACCCCCCAAACCACACACACACTCTCACTTTCTGTCACAAAAACATGATTCTGCCCAGATCTTGCCTGAACCTATACATAACAGCTATGACATATTCGCATGGGGTACCAGGACTACAAATATGATCTCCGTTTCTCACCCAAAAAGGAATCCTTTCCCTGCTCACGGCCATACTATCCCTGCATCAGCAGTCCCATTTCTCTGAACATGGGAATTGTGAGGGTCCCATAGATTGGCTCCTTTAGCACAAACAGCACATAGGTGCATAGCCTGAATAAACACTATTACTCTTCGTAATATTTCCGTAAGGGTGTTTATTAATGTGTCTATACCTTACAACATTCCCTCACCTCTGCTCCCTGTATCTTAAGACTGCATCTTGTATTTTTCCAGACTGCAGTCACACCAGTTCAAAACATACTTGTCACACCCATTCTTTTAAATGGGCTGCATTGAAGAGAAGAGCAGACTGTTTTCTAAGTCCTGGTCTTAGCCACATTTCAGCAGGACTAACATGGACGTTTCTGGGACACACTTAATACGTACACAGGCCTTTTCTGAATACGCTTTCTAAGTCTCTGGGGCTGACCATGCCCCCGTTCCACCCTCTCCCATCTACATTTTGAGATCCCCGTGCTAGCGCCATGGACATGCATGTCAGCAGTATTTCTGGAATGACCCCCTTAGCGCATCATAAGAAATTTCTGCCTGCAGATTAGGCTAGATGTAGAGAATGAGGAAATATTAATTGGCTGCAATTAGTACAAAATGCTGCTGGATGTGTTATTGCAGGGGCTGCCAGAGCACCAGAGACCCCCAAAAAGGCTGGATGGGGGAGAAGCTGGCTATGGTTTTCAGAGTCCAGCAGAATATTAAAGGAGACCATACTACGAAATTTTGGATTTTCTTGCATGCGAAATGCCTCACCGGTTTGATCAGAAAGATATTGATGTAGCAGTTGACCTAGAGAAGCTTCTGCTCACTACAGCTAAAGGCGACAATGTCACTTTTGCTCACACAACTTTGGAATTCTCAAGGCCGGTGCTACCATTAGGTGGACAATTTATTTATTTCAAATCTCTTCTATACCACCTTATACACACACATTCAAGACGGTGTACAAGCATAAAATAAAACAATCATAAAGCCCTCTCCCCCCATTGAGCTCCCCTACAGAAACGAGACTGTGCCACCCACCTGAAGCCATCTACCACTCAACTCCCCCCTAAACTCTCCTCACGGATGTTAGCTGAGGGAATAAAAATGTTTTCAAATTTTTAAAAAATGCCAGTAAATCCCCCTCCTTCCTCAACTGCTCAGGCAGTTTATTTCAGCAGAAGGGAACAGAGGTCGAGAAATGCTTCTCTCTCCACTTTTTCAACTGTACCTGCTGCGGGCCAGGAATCACCAACAGCTGTCCCTGACTCAATCATAGTTCCCTACTCAGCAGGTCTTGCATATAACCCGGCCCCTCATATCTTAGAATCTTAAATGTCATTGCCATTAACTTAAGCACACTTCTCTGTTCTATAGGCAACCAGCGTAAATGCCCCAAGACATCCCTCACCGAATCCCTACTACTCTACCCCAGCAAGTCCAGAGCCGCTGCATTCTGCAGGACTTGCAACTTTCTGACCAAGTACCTTGCTAACCCTATATGCAAGATGCTGCAATAATCTAGTCCTAGGCTAACCTCATCCTTTGCATCCCCCCCTCCAAGGTATCCATTGCTGCCGCTATCGCCCCTCTTGGGCCCTGTAGCAGCGGCCACGGAGTCTGCAGTGCTGCTTCAGTCCTTATCTTTTATTAGTGTATTCAAGAAGCAGTAGTGACTTTGGGGATATGATGCTGCTGCTACCACTGGCCTCAATGGCAGCCATAGGGACAGATGCTGCGGCCGGAGCTGCTACACTGGCCAGGACAGCTTGAGTTGGGCTGGATTCGGCTCCACAGAGTGAACATAAGAAGGCAGGAAGAATTGAGGACTAAGTACAGGAGGGAGGAAAGAAGATAGGATAGTGGTGAGCTGAAGGCTAGGTGGACTGGTGGGGAAGTGTCAAAGGTAAAAGCTGTAGTAAAAGCTGTTAGTGTAGCTGGGTTTAAAAAAGTTTTTGACATGTTTCTGGAGAAAAAGCCCTTAAACCGTTATTAAAGAGGACCCGGGAAATTCACTGATTGCCCCAAGACAAGCATTGTGGAACCTGTGTGCCATTTTGGGAGCTTGCCAGGTGCTTCTGGCCTAGACTGGTCACTATTGGAAACAAGATATTAAGCTTGATAGACTTGCTCTGATGCAAGCCCAGTACAAAAACTTCATCGAAAGGGTGAGACCTCAAGATGGTCGACTGACTTGCCAAACCCTAAAACCACCCTGGATACGGAGGTTAGTAAGCACTGAATGGGATGAAGAGTATTTTGGACTAGAGTATGCCCTTGTATATGAAATTCAGATTTTCCATTTTTACAGTAATATATCTTCATTTGATCAGTGGTGTACAGCTCTGGTACTTGTGTTGGTCCTGGAGTAAACCGGAGTCTTTGCAGGTTGTGGGACAAAGGTGTTATGTCAGGGTCCAAAATGTCCAGAAATGGTAGAAACAAAATAAATGTAATTTTGGCCTAGTGATTGTCTGCGTGTTTCTGTTTCTTATTTGTGGTCCCTTGTTTTGCGTTTTGCATGTGTGGCGGTGGTGAGGGATTCGGCCAGTGTCTAGTTTCTGTGCAGAGATCAGCAGGAGTCCTGCTTGTTCTCTTTTCCCAGTAATAGCGGCAGTGATGCTCTAAGACACGGTATAATGTTTCCAGTGCTTCCTTCTCACTGGTAGAGCCGGTGCTGTCTGAATCCTGCCTGTCTTGTTTATCATATGGCAGGTTTGCTATATAGTTTCTGAGTGCCCTTGATAAAAGGGTTTATGTTACTTCACAAAGTACCTGCTAAAAGAGAGTTAGTTATTGCTTCTGAGGTGAATAATCAGGGGAAACCTCCTTCATCAATCCAGCCAGCCATTTCAGAGATTACCTTCAGCCAATACGGTATGAATTAATTTTAATTTATACTGTTCATTTGTGTTTCTTGATATTTTGCAGTTCAGATGACTGATGTCAATGAATTATCAAAATCTCATGGAAAGGCCTGTGAGCATGAAAGAGTTTGGGCAGGGGTGTGTGCTGCAAGGCTGGAAGTTCACTTAGGGCATGTTGCACAGATCCTGCCCATGGTGTAGGCAGGGCAATAGAATTATGAAAGGGAACTGCTAGAAGGAGGGAACAAGGGGCAATGGAACCAGCGTGGAAGCAGGATGGTAGGAGTAGATGAAAAATTAACGGCTTTTCTGAAGAAAGAGGAGAATCTTGGAAATACATAGAATATTTATTTCTGTGAATAAAATCAAGTTTAAACATATACGTTTGTGCACGTATAACTCAAGAAGGGCGTTCCTGTCTTTTTAAACTACTGAAGTTCCGGGCAATACCATCAACTCATCATTTCCAGATTTTTGGGGGAGAAAGCTGCCTGAGGAGGGGAGGACCCCTGCCCCACCCAGGTGTCCCAGATTTGCTCTCGAAAAATCTGTTAACCTTCGATTTTAAGCCAGTCCAGGATTTCTGACAATCTCATCTTGATGCACTATGGGACCTGCAGCACTGATTCCAATGGGTAAAATCAGAGATAGTAAATACCATACAGAAATTAGACCTTACCTGCTAATTGTCTTTCCTGGAGATCTCTTGAGGGTTGTCAATCTTCCCTGGAGGGTTGTCAATCTTCTCCAGCAACTGAGGACTGAAAACTGAAGTTTTGTAGATCTGGTATCTGGCTCCCCCTGCTGGCCAACCCTCAGTCTATTCTTATCTAAGCAGTTGAAGAACATAAGCTCAAAGCAAAGAAAAAAGACATATGTTGAACCTATGTACTTATCAAGCAGTGACCAAGAACATATATTGTACCTATGTATATAAGTAAGTTATGCAATGTTACTTTTTTTTTTTTTTAATCGCTGTTCAAGTGCACCTAACAAAAAAGCACCTCGAGGAAGCCCCAGAGACCACCCTGAGGCTAACGCAGTGAAACGCAACGAACGAAGTAAAACGCAACTCCCACTGTCCTGAAGACCGACTGACCAATACACGAAGCCACACACCCCCCTAGGCACTCGCGTCACTATGAAATCTGGCAAATGACACGGGTGGGTCCTGGACTGGCCCGGAGAGATCTCCAGGAAAGACAATTAGCAGGTAAGGTCTAATTTCTGTTTCCTTCTCGTCTCTCCGGGCCAGTCCAGGAACAAGAGGGAAGTACCAGAGCAGTATCTAACCACGGGAGGGACCCGCCAGGTCCGCTATGACGGCCGAAGCCCCCACATTTGCATCATCCCGGGCCCCAACATCCAATCTGTAATGCTTAGCGAACGTGTGGAGCGACGACCACGTAGCCGCCCGACAAATATCAGCAGGCGGAACCAAAGCATATTCGGCCCAAGAAGTCGCTTGGCTCCGAGTAGAATGAGCTCGAAGCCCTTCTGGAGGTGGCTTTCCATCTGCTTGATATGCCGCCACTATCGCCTGCTTTACCCATCTAGCAATTGATGCCTTGGAAGCTGCCTCCCCCTTCCGAGGCCCTCCAAACAGCACAAATAATCTTTCTGTTCTGCGAAAATGTTTAGTCCTCCGAAGGTATCTCTTGAGCAATCTACCCAAATCCAAGTTTTCCAAAACAGCATCAATAGGGAGACCGTCCACGTTTCTAAAGGTGGGAAGCGAAATAGCTTGATTTATATGGAAAGTGGATACCACCTTCGGAAGAAACGAAGGCACCGTCCACAAGAGGACCCTTTCCTCCGAAAATTGCAGATACGGAGCCCTACAGGAAAGAGCTTGGAGATCCGAAATGCGCCTAGCCGAACACAAGGCCACCAGGAAGACAACCTTCCAAGAGAGCTCTCTGAGCGAAATGTCCTTAGCCAGATGAAAAGGAGGCCGCGCCAAAGCCTCAAGAACTAGGTTCAAATCCCAAGGTGGAACCACCGGACGACGAGGCGGACGAATATTCCGTATCGCCCGCAGGAACCGAAGAACATCTGGATGAGCCGACAGCCGAGCCCCTTTCACAGAGCCCCAAAAACATGAAAGGGCCGCTAAATGAACCCTGAGGGTACTAAGGGCTAACCCCTTATCCAGCCCATCCTGCAGGAAGGCCAATACGTGCGGTACCGAGGCACCGCGTGGACGGAGGTTCCGAGCTGCGCACCAAGTCTCAAAAACCCGCCAAACTCGGACATAAGCCAGGGACGTGGACCTTCTTCTGGCCTGCAACATAGTAGCCACAACCGAAGCCGAATACCCTCTACGTATTAACCTGTGCCTTTCAAGAGCCAAGCCGTAAGAGAGAAGCGATCCACATCTGGCATGAGCACAGGCCCCTGAACCAACAGGTTCGCTCGCGAGGGCAGCTTCCAGGGACTGTCTATGAGAAGGCGAACTAGATCTGCATACCACGCTCTCCTTGGCCAATCTGGCGCAATGAGAATTACTCGACTGCAATGACGCGCTATCCGTTGAACGACTCTGCCGACCATTGGCCATGGCGGAAACACATAAAGAAGTCCCCTGCATGGCCACGGCTGAGCTAGGCTGTCGAGACCCTCCGACATGCGCTCCCTGCGCCTGCTGAAAAAGCGATGCGCTTTGGCATTGTCGAAGGTGTCCATCAGGTCCATCACCGGTTGACCCCACCTGAGGGTCAAGTCGTGAAAAACTGCGGCGTTCAACTCCCATTCTCCGGGATCCACCACGTGCCGCTGTCACATTGTCTCGACCTGCTACATGCGCTGCCGACAGAGCAACCAGATGCTCCTCCGCCCAGGACATCAGCTGCTGACTCTCCTCCAGCAACACTGCACTCCCTGTTCCGCCTTGCCGGTTGATATAGGAGACTGTTACCGCATTGTCGGAGAACACTCGCACTGCTTTTCCCTCGAGAAGAGGAAGAAACTCTCGAAGCGCCAACGAAACCGCTCTGAGCTCCAACAGGTTGATGGAACAATCCTTTAACTCTGGTGGCCAAACCCCTTGAGCAAAAGTCGCCTGACAATGAGCCCCCCAGCCCACGAGGCTGGCATCCGTAGTTACTAGCACCCAGTCCGGCTGGTGTAAGGGAACTCCAGCTCGCAAATGAACGGGATCCAACCACCACTGAAGACTTATGGTGACATTGGGTAACCTGGGCAACTTGCAGTCCAGAGGATGCTCCTGAGGAGACCACCGGGAAAGCAAGGCCTGTTGCAACGGCTGCATGTGGGCCCTTGCCCACGGGACAAGATCCAAAGCCGCCGCCATGGACCCCAGGAGCTGCAGATAACGCCACGCTGTCGGTGCTTGGAGACGCAAGAAGTTTCGCACTTGCGACAAAATCTTCTGCACTCTGCCCTCCAGCAGAAAAACCGCCCCTAAAGCGGTATCGAAAATTGCTCCCAAGTACAGGAGGCGCATGACTGGCTGCAACTGACTCTTGGCTTGGTTTATCACCCAACCCAGTTGCTCCAGAAGGTTCACCACCCTCGCCGTAGCCGAAAGAGAGTCCGACACGGATGGTGCCCGAATTAGCCAGTCGTCGAGATAGGGATGTACGAGAACGCCCTCCCTTCTTAAAGCTGCTGCTACCACCACCATCACTTTCGTGAAGGTGCGCGGCGCTGTCGCCAGGCCAAACGGTAAAGCTCGAAACTGGAAATGTCCCATGTGCACCGCAAAGCGTAGAAATTTCTGGTGCTTTGATCTTATGGGGATATGAAGATAAGCCTCCGTGAGATCTATGGACGTTAAGACCTCGTTTGGTTGCACTGACTGAATAACCGACCGAAGTGCCTCCATGCGGAAATGTGGAACTCTTAAGCAGCGGTTCACGTTCTTTAGATCCAGAATAGGTCGAAAAGACCCCTCCTTCTTGGGCACCACAAAATAAATGGAGTGTCGACCGAACCCTAACTGGTTTGGAGGAACCGGAACAACCACCTGCAGACGTAACAACCGCCGAAGGGTATCCGCAACCACTGCTTGCTTTTCCACTGAACCACATGGAGACACCACGAAAGCATCCACTAGCGGATGAGCGAATTCGAGAGAATATTCGTCGCGGATAATTTCGAGGAGCCACTGGTCGGAAGTTATGGTGGCCCAGGCGGAAAGGAAGGCTTGAAGCTGTCCCCCCACCGGGAGTTCCGCCTGGACCAACCGCACTTCATTGGGGTTTCTTTGCAGTATTTTGCTGGGCTCCGAAATAACCTCTTCCGAAGCCTCACGCTCCAAGAAAGGACTGACCCCTGGCCGCAAAGCGACCCCTCTGGTACAGGGCAAAACGGGAACCTCTGAATCTGCGAAAATCCCGAGACGCACCCCTGTGCAAATTGCTAGGCTTTTGAGATTTTGGCCGGTCCTCTGGAAGACGACCGCCTTTAGAATCGCCAAGATCCTTGACAATCTTCTCCAACGCTGCCTCAAACAGCAGCGAACCCTTATATGGTAGCTTACTGAGCCGCGCCTTGGAAGAGGCTTCCGCCGCCCAATTTCTCAACCAAAGAAACCTCCTAGCCGCAACTACTGTTGCCATGGACTTCGCCGAAATCCGCACAAGATCGTAGAAGGTATCTGCGAGGTAAGCTGCCGCCGACTCTAGTTTTGCGCCTTCGTCCTGCTCCGATCGGGGGAGAGAGTCCCCCTGGATCCAACGAATGGAGGCCCGGGAGACAAACACTCCACAGATAGCCGCTCGCAGAGACAGTGCACAAGATTCAAAAGCCTGTTTTAACAAGGTTTCCAATTTCCTATCCTGAAAATCCTTGAGAGCCATGCCGCCCTCCACAGGAATAGTCGTTTTCTTGGTGACCGCTGAGACTAAGGCATCCACCTTAGGCATCTTCAGTAACTCTTGTTCCTCTTGCGGCAAAGGATACAACCGGCTGATAGCCCGTGCTCCTCTCAAAGAAGCCTCCGGACATTCCCACTCAGATTCTATGTTTATGTTTATGTTTAATAAAATTTGATTGACCGCCCTTCACAATAAAATCAGAGCGGTTTACAATACATAAAAACCATTAAAAAAATAAGGCACAAAGCCAGTAAAAGAAAAGGAAGTTACATTTTGTAAAAGGGAAAGACGGAAAGGGCAAGAGAGGGTGGGAGGAGAGGAGTAGAGCTATAGAGAGGGGGGAGAAGTGGGGAGGTTAAAGGCTAGGGAAAAGAGGTGGGTTTTTAGCTGCTGTTTAAATGCTGAGTGGGAGGGTTCTAATCGGATAGCAGAGGGGAGGGAATTCCATAGTGCGGGACCTATAAAGAAAAAAGCTGAAGAGCGGGTGGATTGCAAGTGAGCGGCAGAAGGGGGGGGAAGGATGAGCCGGTTTAGGTGGAATGAGCAGGGGGTATATCTGGGAGTGTGGAAGTGGATTAAGTCAGCTAGATATTGTGGGGAGTTAGTGTGGAGGGCCTTGTGAACCAAAGTAAGTAGTTTATATTGGGAGCGGAAGGGAACAGGTAACCACTGTAAGTGGATAAGAAGAGGGGTTATATGGTGAGAATGAGATGAGTGAGAGAGAAGGCGGGCTGCGGTATGTTGGATTCTTTGAAGACGGTGTAAATGAGAGGAGGCCAAACCAATAAGAATAGAATTAGCAAAATCAACCCTGGACATAACAAGAGAGAGAAGTAGGGTAGATAAGGCAGAAGACGAAAGAAAAGGGCGGATAGCACGGATTTGACGCAGAAAATAAAAGGAAGTTTTAGTAATGTGTGAGATATGGGCGTGAAAGGAAAGATCTGAATCAAAGAGAACACCAAGATAGCGAAAGGTAGTGACTAAGGATATGGGAGTGTTGGAAAGGAATGGAGCTAAGGAAGGGGGGGGGGGGTGACCATAGGGGAACCAGATAGCAGTGGTTTTGGCCAGATTAAGGTGAAGGCAGTTTTGGGTTAACCAGTGGGTGACAGCAGTGAGGCATCTGTTTCATGACTCTGTGCACAGGGAAACACCTCTGCTCCGTCTTAAAGCCCTGGAGAAGAGGATCCTCTAAAGGCTCTTCCTGAGCCGCAGGCAAAGTAATATTCAAGGCTGATAAAGTCTGGGCAATAAGCGGTCCTAACTCCTCCTTTCTAAAAACCCTAAACAGATTGGGATCCTCGCTGGATCCGAACTCAGCCTCATCCAAATCGGCAGCCCAGTCCATACCGGAATCGGAGAGGAGTTCGCCCTCCTCCAGTCCTGGGAGCTCCGAGACATGCTGAATAGCCTTATCTGCACTAATCTCCGGTCCGTGTGCTACTCTAGAGGAACCTTCGCCTGGATCCAAATGGGAAGGCTTATTCTCTAAGCTTTGCCTGGCTCCAGGGACAGAGCCCTTCACCTGAGCTTGTTGCCACTTTAAACAATAAGCCTGATGGAGAGCCAAAATAAAATCAGCAGAAAAAAACGATTCTAACCCTTTGTGAGCTTCAGACAGAGAAGGTGGAGGAGCTTCCCCCACCTGTTCTTGTCTTTTCGACTTGGCTGTCCTTTTAACGGGCTTTTCCTGAGGAGCTGATAGAACAGGAGCTGTAACTGTAATGGCTGACGTTCCCGCCAATTCTAAACTGCCCTGAGGGCATCCCTCTGAGGTACTTTCCATGACCGCCCAAAAGGCAGAAACCAAAAACAAACAAAGTACCCCAAAACCGAGCTATAAATGACTCTCCGAAAAGAAAAAGACAGCAACTGATAAATGACCCGGCACAGTGGCACTCAGCGCGAGAAAAGAGGAAACGCCGACAACAAAGAAAAACCGGCGACAATCACGTTCTGCCCGACAAGATTAAGAAGCATTTAACATACCTGAAACAAAGCTTGGAAGTATTACTTCTGCCAAGTTACTCTCCCCCACTGCTAGTGGTCGAGGAAACTTAAGCCCGAGGTCGGCAGGATGGTTTCTGGGGCTCCCAGCACCTCTCTGCTTCCTCTAACAGTAACCGGAGCTGCTGAGTAAGGCAGGCTCTGCCTCGGCAGCTCCGTTTTTCAATTAAAGTAATCGAACCAATTTGTGGAGGTGAACCCTGCTAGGGCTCTTCCCTCATAATCACTGCCTGAAAGCAAAATAAAGAAAAGAAAAATCTCTACACTCTGCTTTCTCGGGAGCCAGCCAGGATTCTGTCCCTTCCAGCTGCTGAGGACTGAAAGACTGAGGGTTGGCCAGCAGGGGGAGCCAGATACTAGATCTACAAAACTTCAGTTTTCAGTCCTCAGTTGCTGGAGAAGATTGACAACCCTCTTGTTCCTGGACTGGCCCGGAGAGATTAGAAGGAAACTGCATTGCAATGCAAATTTAAAACCAGAACTAGCAAAATAAATCTCACTCCTGGAAATGGACAACTTGGCAACTCTGGAAACTTGGTAGCTCTGCCCAAGCCCTACATATACTTATGGGCAAACAGTCCAGCCCTAGCAACCAGCACAGAAACACAATCATGCTTCCCAATCTGGAAGTTTCTTCCAAAGACATAGTAACATAGTAGCATAGTAAATGACGGCAGCGTGGTCCATCTAGTCTGCCCAGCAATATGGCAGGAGTAGGTGCACCCCTTCCCATGTCTTTTAGGGAGTAGGTGCACCCCTACCCATGTCTTTTAGAGAGTAGGTGCACCCCTACCCATGTCTTTGTTTCTTTGTTTGTTTAGGGGTGAACCCACTGCTCCTCCCCCCATTGCTCCATGTAGGACACCCCCTATTTGTTGAGAAATTAGATGGTTCAGTTTATTTTGATTTTATCCTGTTGCTGTAAAGTGATCCACTGTGTCTGTCCCATGCCATTTTGAATTCTGTCACTGTGTTTGCCCCCACCACTTCCATTGGGAGGGCATTCCAAGCATCCACCACCCTTTCAGTGAAAACGTATTTCCTGACATTGCCTTTCAATTTACCCCCTTGCAGCTTCATGTCATGCCCTCTAGTTTTACAGCTTCCCCTTCTTTGGAAGAGGTTTGTTTGTTCATTATTTCTCTTTAAGTATTAAAGGTCTGAATCATATCTCCCCTATCCCTCCTCTCCTCCAGCGTGTACGTATTTAGGTCTTCAAGTCTCTCCTCATAAGGCTTCTGATGCAGGCTCCATATCATTTTGGTCGCCTTCCTCTGAACAGCTTCCATTCTTTTTACATCCTTTGCAAGATACGGTCTCCAAAACTGAACACAGTATTCCAAGTGAGGCCTCACCAGAGACTTATACAGTGGCACTAGTACCCCTTTCTGCTGGTAATTCCTCTTTGAATGCAGCCCAACATCCTCCTGGCTTTTGCCACCGGCTTGTCTCACTGTTTTGCCACCTTGAGATCTACAGAAATAATCACACCGAGGTCTTTCTCCTGCTCCGTGCACACCAACCTCTGGCCCCCTATCGTGTACATTTCCTTTGGATTTCTGCTACCCAAGTGCATGACATTGCACTTCTTCACATTAAATCTCAATTGCCAAGCATCAGACCATTCCTCCAGCTTTTGCAGATCCCTCCTCATGTTCAGCACTCCCTCGGGGGAGTCCACTCTGTTGCAAATTTTCGTGTCATCTCCAAAAAGACAGACTCTTCCATTCAGTCCTTCAGCAATATCACTCACAAATACATTGAACAGTGCCGGGACCAGGACCGAACCCTGCGGCACCCCGCTAATCACCTTCCTTTCATCTGAGTGAGCTCCATTTACCATCATCTTCTGTCGTCTGTCAGTCAACCAATTTCTGATCCAGTTTACCACCTTGGAACCCATCCCCAAACTACTGAGTTTATTGATAAGCCTCCTATGAGGGACAGTATCAAAGGCTTTGCTGAAATCCAGGTAGATGACATCCATCGCGTGTCCTTGATCCAGTTCTCTGGTCACCCAGTCAAAGAACTCAATCAGATTTGTCTGGCAAGATCGCCCCTCGGTAAAACCATGTTGCCTCGGATCCTCTAACCCTCTGGTTTTGAGAAAGTTCACTATTCGCTCTTTCAGGAGTGTCTCCATTACCTTTTCCGCCACCGAGGTAAGGCTCACGGGCCTGTAGTTTGACACTTCTTCCCTGTCACCACTTTTGTGTAGAGGTATGACGTCAGCCATTCTCCAATTCTGAGGAACCTCTCCTGTTTCCAAGGATCTGTTGAAAACATCCTTTAACGGTTCTGCAAGAACCTCTCTGAGCTCTTTCAGTATCCTGGGATGTATCCCATCCGGTCCCATGGCCTTGTCCACTTTCAGTTTTGCAAGTTGTTCTAACACCTCATCCTCTCCGAATGGTGTGGTATCTACCTCATTCCCATTTTTATATTTGGGAGTCACAGGTGGTCCTTCTCCAGGATTTTCTTTTGTAAAAACAGAGCAGAAGTATTTGTTTATCAATTTCGCTTTATCAATGTCATTTTCCACGAGTCCGTTCCCAGCACTTCTGAGCCCTGCAATTCCACCTCTGATCCCATTTAGCATCCAAAGTTTTCCAACTAGCTCCATATTATGAGGACAGGCTGATCCAGTCCCGATTCCTCCATCCCCTTCCCGACCTGGGGTTGTTAGCCTTGCTGTTCGTTCTTAAAGAAATCCATAGGGACCTTAGAACGACAATTTCATGCAGGAAGGGGGATCAGCCTGTCTTGAAAATCTGGAGGAAGTTAGCAGCACTAATAGAGCCAAACTCCTTTATTATCCTGGCGCTGCTCATCTATGGGAACCACGACAGAGTCCATCCCCCTCCCAAGCCCATCTAGACTATGGGCAGGGCACCTCAACTGTACCCCAGAGAGGCAACTCTATTCCAGCTTCTTGAGCAGTCATGAAGGGGCTGACACAGCAGGGAGGCCAGCTTTCAGACCCTTGCCTTCAAAACACCTTTCACAAAAATGCCAAGGCTGAGGACTCCTGCAGGAGTTTCATAGCAATAATCCCGTAAACTCGTATTCCCATTGCTCTACGAAAGCAGCACAGATTACAGACTGACTACGGTGCTCTTCATTAACCAAACACCAGACATGACCAGCTCGAGGGCAGCTGTTTTTAGAGCTACTGTACCTCTGGGATGGTTATTTCTGGTGTTCTGTTAATGAAGTGTATTGTAGTCCTTCTGCAATCTGTGCTCTTTTCTTAGAGTAATGGGAAATATATGTTCTATACATATTAAATTAGTTTTACGTCCACCATCACCCCTGTTTTGCAGCATGTCTGGCCATTCTGGTACTGAGACCCCTACGCACAGGGCCAGTATTAGACACTCTGGGGCACCAGGGCCTGCTTGCAGACTCTGCCAATGACATAGAGGCAGGGTTGCCAATGGGCTCCAGATGCACCTGTCAGGCTTGATCCAGTTCTGAGTTTATCCCATTGCATGCAGGAACTTATAGTCTTGCTTTTCTTATGGAGTGTAATAGGAAATCAGAACTACAAGTTCCTGCATGCAATGGGGTAAACCCAGGACTGGATCAAGCCTTTCGGGTGCATCTGGAGCCAGTTGGCAACCCTACATGGAGGATTCAGGGCATTTGCCCTGGTTGCCACCCTCTAATGCTGGTCCTGTCTATACCAGTGCATCTCACGCCTGCTATCCAGCACCACAACCTCTACCCCAGTGTACCTCACTCCTGCTATTCCAGTATTCCAGTCCCTGCCCCAGTGCCTCTAGCTCCTGCTGCTATCCAGCACTGCAAGCTCTACCTGCCTCTACTCCACTGCCCCTCACTCCCTTTAGCCAGCCCCGCAACGCCTACAGGTGTCTACACCAATGCACCTCATTCCTGCTATTTCAGTACTGCAACTCCTGCCCCAGTGTACCTCACTCCTGCTACCCCAGCACTCAGCTCTACCCATGTACCACCCTGTGGCACACCTGTTTCTCATTCATTAGGTTTGTAGCGGTTGCAGTGCTGATAGCAGGAGTGAGGTACATTGAGGCAGGGATTGTGGTAGCAGAAAAGCAGGTGTGAGGTGTCTTGGTGTTTACTGGAAAGATAGCTTTGGCAGTTGGATTAAAAGCTTGCTAAATGTAGATTTACACTATTTAATGACAGTGTCACAGCTGCTAAGTACTCTGACTCCTAGATATGTCAGACTGTAGCCTCTTCCCCCCTGCTGATTTTCAGGACACTCCCAATGAAGGTATTTATTTAATTGTACAGGCAACTGGATGCATATTTGGTGACTCTGGCTGCAGCCCACAAGAACTGGACCACAACACCCAGCCACAGCTAGGCTTTTCTATGACACCCATTTTCTGGTACCTGCCTTTTTTATTTAAATTGGCAGAGGGAGGACTATAAATCCAGCAAGGTACTGGAATGTAAGATTTCCCTTAAAAACAGAGGTACAGTACTTCTGGCATGTGTGCACTATTAAAAATAGAATACAAGGGAAAGAAAGAAAGAAAGAAGAAAATATTTATTTTCGGGCATACTACAAATTTGTAGTTTTCCCCCGGTCCCTAGAAGAGAAGCCTCACCCAGATGAAGCCTATCTAGGGCTCATTAGCCCTGCAGTAGGCTATTTAGAGTCTGCTTACAGAGACCTACTGCTCTTGCTTAGTGACTGTAGGAGTCATGGGTTGGTCGTGGGAATGTAGTGGGGTCTGGCTGCTTTTCTTTTTGTTGGTTGGGGTTCCTTGGAGCACGGGAGCCTCTCTTGAAGCACACAGCTATGACTGTGGGGAACATGGCATGCAACTGTTGGTGGTTACCAGGCATGTCCCGAATGTCCTCTTTAAGGTCTTTGGTAAGTCTTGTCATTGGTATAGTTGAGTACAGCAGTCTTTAGGCTGCTAAAGGCATGTGGGTAAGGACTGGTAGAGTAGTTGTTAAATACTTAAGTTGGTGTACTGGTCCAGACATAAAACTGAAGCTGGGTGACTAAAATAAGCCATCAGTTGGTGTCTACAATGGGGTCTTGTGATCTGATTCTTGAGTTGATGTTATGCGGCTTCTGTTTATATTATGTTGAAACACCCCTAGATAGATATTACTGTAAGATTTGTCATACTGGGTCAAGCCCAGGTCCAGCAGTGCAGGGCTGGTCCCAGTTTGTTCCAAGCAGGACCACACCAAGGGCTGTGGGTGTGGTGTGGCCAAATGCGGCCCAAGTACAAAAGGGGCATTGATATCATTACTGGGCTTCCAGGAAGCTCAAAAGAGTGAGTTGCTGCATGTGTCTAGGTGGAGGAGGGGGTGCTTGATTCGTTAGTCGCACAGGGCACACTACTAGCTTGGTATGGTCCTGGTTCAAAGTGTCGGTGCCCTAGACAAACCTTAGCAGCTTCTGACAGCCAGGGAAGGCATAAGGCTTATTTGGCTCTTTGCTGCCTCTCCAGAAGCTTTTGCCCTAGTTGAGTGCTGATCTTGACTAATGGTTGGGCCAGCCCTGCAACTGTGGTCAGTCTAGGTCACAAATACCTGGCAGGCTCCCAAAAAAAAAATAGCATCCATGATGCTTATTCTGGGGGTAAGCAGAGGCCTTCCCCAATCCACTTTAATGATTTACAGGCATTTCCTCCAGGAACTGGTCCAGACCTCCTCTTAAACCCAACTACCTTAACATTAACAAATCTAGACTTGTGCTGGGTAAGACGGTGAATTGCAAGCTGTTAGAGATTGATGAATACAAGCTGGCCTTGTGGGGATTAATTAGGCCTCTGGGAGGTGGTGACTCTTGGCAATTTCTGTCAATTTGTTGTGGGTTGTGTAACAGATGTAGGAAGACATGTCTTGCGCCAGGTGTCTTTAAGCATTAAGTGTGTTCTGCTTCCAGCTAAAACGTTCAATATGTGCTTCTCACAACTATATCCTCTCCCTTCAACAGCACCTGCTGTCTTAATACCGAGATCTACCAGACTGTTGCTGCACCTCTTGCCTTGTCTTACATGCTCCTAGTCTTGTATTGAACCTCCTTCTCTTCTCCCCCCCCCCCCCCCTGCTTTGCAATTGCACCTAGGTCCTGCTCTCCAGGCCCTCCCTAATACTTCACAACTGTCTCTCACCCAGAGTTGGTTCAAGGTGTTGGCACCCTGGCAAACCTTAAGCCTTATGTTTCCCGTCTAACAAAATATATTGTTTAGCTTTGAATGTCCTGCTCTTTGCTGCCACCTTCTTCCCCCCCCCCCCCCCCAGGTTGTTGCCCTGATAACTGCCTAGTTTAATGGTTGAGCTAGCCCTGCTCTCTCCCCCTTCTACTGCTTTTTCATTTGTGTAAGGCAACAAGATGTCTGCAGTGCTGTATACATATGTGCAAGATGTCAGCTCTTCAAAGCAGGGACCATCTAAGACAAATGCAGTAAACAAGGGACTAAGGGGACGGGCACATGTCCTTTCTGCTGTGTGCTAGAACCATTTCATAGAAACATGACACGGGTGGTAAAGGGGGGAGAATAAGGGGTTTAGGATACAAAAGCGTTCTCCAAGAGGCTATACAACTGCCTCTATGTGACTAGATAAAGATGGAGCCTGATGCACTGACTTGGGTTAAAAAGAAAAATCACCTCTTTGAGACTGCTTTTGGATCCTTGCTGATGCACCTAATCCCTGCCATCAAGTACCCCCCTGCTAGTCTAGTACAGATTCCCCCCTCCCTGCACAACTACTATTTACACCAGTGCAAAAACATGCAGACAATTCTGCACATGGTATATAAAAATGTATTAAAACGTGCAGAATTCTCCTCCTAAATCTTACCTCTTCCTCTAGATAGAAAATGCACTCTTTCCCTCCTCAGCTCTGTAGCTCTAATCACAGCTCTGTCCCCCTGCTCTTGCCCTCTAACTTCTAGGAAGATGTCTACTGCTGTCTGTCCCTAAGATCTACCCTTCTTGTACCTACCCCTACCTTGCCTCCTTTCTCACTTACCCTTATCTCTCTTAGCACATACCTCCACCTTTCTCCCAACCCCCTAGGCATGCACCCATCTTCAGCTCCCAGCCACCCCCCTTGACACTCCATCTGCCCACTTCAGTTCCCAGTCATCCCCCCCCCCACTTATTTGCCCACCTGCCACCAGCCCTCTCTCCAACTTGCCATTAGCCTGTTTCCAGCCCCAGCCACTGACCACCCCTGCCCAAACGTGACATTTTAAACATGGCCACGGGAGTATTTCCCTTCACTCCTGTGACTATGCTACACATCAGATGCTTGGCACAATCATGTTTTAAAAAGGTAAACGGAGGTTTCCTAGCACTTGCTAGGGACAGGAAGTGCTTCTGTTGACCTTAAAACATAGTGATGCCAGATCTGGAAGTATAGCACAGCTGTGGGAGCAAAAGGAAAATATTCTGCGGCTATGCTATAGCGAACAGTGAGGCAGGCTTGGGTGCCCTTAATGCCCGTGTGCTTCTGAGTTCACCTCATTGCTGGCTGATGCCCGTCCTGGTGCCTATGTAGAATTCTGCGCAGGTAGCAAATTCTGTGTAACTGCCGGTGCAGAATTTGCATAGAAGTCCCCCAGGACTAACTCATGCCCCTCAGCCCTGATATATAGGACAGCTTACTGAGCACAGAATTACCTAGCACTCGAAGGCAGTTGGTGTACATTCCTAATTCATGGTTTGACTCCTGTCTTGATGTAGTTTGTGGTGGTTTTGTAAGACCAGGGAGTCTTTGTTAGCACATTGTGGTTAGTCTTGTACATGTGCCCATTTCTTTAGCTTCAGAGAGCCTGTTAACATCTTGCATCATACCTGTCAAATGAACCATGTCACATCCTTCTATTAAACCTCTTCTTTATGCATAGTTAAAAATTACAATTTGGATTAGAAACCAGGGAAAGCTATATTCAGTAAATATTCTAGGTACAACACAGCAAACTTTTTTTTTTTTTTTTTTTTTTTCCCCTCAGATGAATTTGGTAATGTATTTGAAGTCAAAGATTGCTCAGAGTGTCACCACTTCCTGTCCCGGCCAGACAGCAGAAGGTTCATATTCTCTACAGGGTACCATGGATGCCACGTGTTGCAGAAGGTATAAGGAGCCTTTTTCTTCCTTCCCTCCCCCCCCCCCCCATGTGTTTTGTGACATGATGGTGCTAATTACCCTGTATGCAGCATATGTCCTGTGGCCATATGGATGCACAGTCCACCTATTAGATAAGTTCAGCAGGATTTGTGTATGTACTTGCAGAGAATAAAGGCTTTGTAAATACTTAAGCATATATAGTCCTGCCCCCAAGCACCCACTGAACTCAAGAACTTATATTCCTTCCCCCCCCCCCCCTCCCCCAGGAGCTGATATAGTGGTTCCATTACCTTGTTCCAGGGACAATGGGTAGAGCTAGGTCTCTGCACCCTTCTTGGATGAATTATGAATGCCTCTCTCTCCTCAGGGGAACTCCTTTCTGCTGAAGGTCCGGGTAGAGCTGATAACAGAATCCCAGGAGGTGACTAAATCTTTGGATGTTGAGATGGTATGTCCCAAACCTGAAACTTACTTTGACTCCAGCGAGGTCCCATCATTTCATACCACTGACCTGCAGGAGACTCCAAAGCCTCCCACAAGCAGCAGCCTGTTGGTCTCCACATCAAAACGTAAGTATCTCTCTGCACCCAGCCTGAAGAGAGGGACTGTTGGCATCTCTACACGCCTTAGCTAGCAAGTGTCACTGTGACCAAGTCATTGCTAGTCTCGGTCACACATGCAGGCCTATCTTAAACTGCTTGGAGCCTGCTTACCCTAGGGCCTCAAAAGTCCCCTCTGATAATGGAGGATGTCTGAATGGCCTTGGCCATGGTGGCATATTGTGTGGAGGGGCTACACCCCAGGGATCTGAAGATCAGAAGAGAACCACAGGGGATCTAGAGCTGAGGGTTGACCAAGGGTATACTGTCGTCTCTAGGGATTTGAGTAAAGAAAACAAGTTTTAAAAGAGTGGTGCAGGGACTGTGAGCTGTTACATATCTTCAGATCAAGATGTGGCCCAGGTCCTGCCTGCTCTCCCACCCCTCAGACTTCCATTAATCATGAAACCAAGCGAGGGGCCTATGAACATGTGCTGACAGTCCTCATACTGCCTCTTTACTTGTGATGCTTCTGAGGCTCGGGTTTCCAGGATGGGGGAGGGGGCAGATCATAGTAAAACAGCCTGGATAACTTTCCTCCAATAGCAGCCTATGGGGTATCAAAGTATATCCAGTTCCCAATCTTCCTCTCCCATTATCCTGCATTCAGCTCTGCAATCCTCTTGATCTGTCATATCTTCTGATTCTAGACTTCCCAAGTCTCAACTTGCTCCTATGGGAGTGGGGGGGGGGGGGACAGGTTGGGTCTGTCACCCATTTACTTATCCTCTCTGGCTGTCTCACTCAAATGCTAAACACAAACACTCTTCCCAGTTTCTTGCCATTCCTCTAGCCAAGGGTTCTCAACACAATCCTGCATATTCATTGCGCCTATCCTAAGTCTGAGACTTGCATGCATCACCTCCATTGCATGCAAATCGCTCTCATACATGCATATTTATTGTAGTTATCCTGAAAGCATGACTGGCCTATATTCTACCATGGTTACTTGTTGAAGTAGCTTTTATTATTGGTGAGTATATAGGGAATGAAGCCTGCTAATTTCATGTTTTGCAATAGCTGAGTTCTTATTGGCCAATACACATCTGCTTGTAGAAGGTTATACCATCCTTACAATATAGATTAGTTAAGCAGCCTAACACTGAACACAGGAAAGATGCCTGGGGTGGGTAGCACTGGACTGCTGTAGCCTCAGCCACCCTGCCCATGCCAAGGGAGGAGAGGGGCTGTTCCTGCAGTTGCTCATACTGTCTGGTGGGGGTAGGGGGGGACATCACTGCTGAGGGAGCCTCGGCTCAGACTGCCATGGGAGACTTGAGGCAATGAACAGCAAACAAAATAAGCCAGAGACCTCTAAGCCCCAACTTCCTGTGCTGCAATAGGGGAGTTGGCAACAAGCACGTGTGATAAAGTCGGTGAGCCCTGCAGTTGATGAAAATTAAGGGGGGGGGGAAGCACAGGCAGCTGGGGACCAGCCCATTTACAGATAGGGGGAGTGGAGGTAGCCTAGTGGTTAGAGCACTTGCTTGGTAACCAAGAGACCAGGGTTTGATCCCCACTCCCTGATAGAGAGGCCGCTCACACCATGCTGTACAGCTCACAGTGCTGGAGGACAACACATGTTGGAGAGATTGAAATAAGATTGAATGTTATGAACTGAAAACTGTCTTCTGTAGTTGAAGGACATAGAGAATACTTACTGCCAGCAAACCACTGCCATGTGGACTCTGGGAGGATACTCTGTGGCCATACTGGGATCAGCAATGAATCATGCCAGCGCGCTGGCTGCTGCTACGACCCTTCACACCTGTCCATGCCCTGTTACTATGGCAACAAAGGTGAGAGCTCTTGGTGGAAATGGCTGCAAAGCACACTGGGATATGTAGTTCTGCAAAATGCCTTGGGATAGGAAGTAAACTAAGACTAGAACAGGCGCTTTGAAGGTTTGTCCTACTTGTCATGGTTTCTTTCTGCTGTGCCATAACAGGACAGAAGGTCTTCTGCCCCCTCCATGATCAATGCAATAAGACTGGGGGCAGCCAAAGGAATGTGTTATAGCAGTAAATACCTGTGCACATCACATAGCCATGTTGATAGCCAACTCAAGAGGATTACAAAAAATGAGGCAGATTCTGCACAGTAAGACTTTTTTATAAGGAGATAAGTTGACTCTTGCACCTCTATGTCCTGATGTAACGCTCCCCTGCCCTCCCCCACTCAACAAGCAAATTTGTCAGGGAAGGAAGTGTCTGCTACAGTGATGCTCTGGCAAGATTTCACATTGCTCTTCAGGAGTGCAATGACTGGTATCTACCGGGAGGGGGGTGATCCTTCTCCTGTAAGAAGTTGCAAGAGGTGCATCTAGGATGGCAGCCAAGGGCAACGGTGTAGCCAAATGGATCCAAATGGTCACAGTGTTTTGAAAGCATGTAAATTCTAAACATCCACCATTTTGCCTGGCAATGTGATGTATTCAACGTAATTCTTTGAATATTCTAATGCCTGAACACTGTCAAGAATATAATAGCAGCATACCTCTTAGGACTGATACCTGCTGAAGCTACCCATTTCACTGTACTGGATTTAAGACGCATTCTTTTAAATCCAGTACAGTGAAATGGGTAGCTTCAGCAGGTATCAGTCCTAAGAGGGTGTAAGGATTGGGTACGACTGGATGTATGGTCTCAGCTGCATCAATATAAGATCTAGACTTATCCCTAACTAGTCAAGCACATGAGCTACATGCACTGGAGGGAGTTGTCTCATGGTGAGAACAGCAGACTGAGCCAGGGTCCAAAGTGGGGCTGGCTCTGTCGCTTTAGAGTTCATAGCCCAGAACGGAGCAGGAGGTGGGAGTACTGGAGAGCCAGAAGAGGTATAGGAAGGCCACAGTACCACCACTGCATTCCTTAAACAGCACATGCACGTGGCCCTAAAGGAAGTGGGAGCAGGCCTCTTTGGCCTGGGTATTGGCATCTGCAAAATTTAGCGCACTAGGCAGTTGCCTATGCCTGAATCTGGTCCATATAAAAATCTCATAACCTAACATTCTCCTTTAAAAACTACATTCCTAAAAGACACCCTAACAAAGAAGACCTCTAATCTTGCTTTCCCTGTACGCAGCAGCAATGCTTTCCTGAAGGGGAACCGCTTTAGAAGACCATCAGCGGTCTAAAACTCCTTAGAGTGCCTCTTGAGTGTAGTTTTAAAGGGGCTTTAACTTATACTGAGGTTTTATTCTGATTGTTTGACCTTAGTACTTTCATGGTAGAGGCAGCAGTTTCAAATCCCTCCAGATGCTCCCTGTAGCCAAGTAACCCACTAGGGTTAGGAAGAGATCTCTGTACATAAATTTAACTCTCCTTCAATTATTGGAAAGGCATGAGCTAAACCTCTGGTAGCTTTGTGCTGTAAGTAACTTTAAATTTAGTATTTAAGTTACTTACAGGGTCTCTAGTACATATGGGTTTCTAGTCCCACAGGTGCTCCTTGTGGTCTTGGGCAAGCCACTTAACCCTCCATAGCCCATGTTCCCTGTAAAATAGTTATCTCCAAGTTATAATGCCCTGTACAATGTAATTTTGGTTTGTTCAATGTAAACCGCACTGATGCAGAATAGCGCAGTATATAAGAGAATGTAAATAAATAAATATGGAGCCTTGATCAAGTGTTACAATACCTGTGGGGGTGGGTGACCATGGGGGGGGGGGGGGGAAGTATCTGTTCTATGTATAGCTTCTACTGTGTTGAATCGGAAATCTAGAGTGGCGATGCTGTCAAGTCAATAGCTACTGCAGTTCTTGCCCTCCTTGTGTATCCAGTCTGCGGTGAACCCCCTGATCAGCACAGCAATCTGGGACCACAGAACAGAGGACATGAGGGAAGAGTGACTTCTCTTCTCCAGGGCCCTTCATGTGCATGCCCACTTAATTACTAGACTCTTACTGCAGTCTCCACTTTTGAGGGGGGGGAGGGGGTTGTTGGAAATACCACAGTATGCACATCTGTACATTATTGCAGAACATAAACAATTTTGCATATAGTACCTTGAAAGTGAATTCAAGGGTGGTTAAGCTCTTGAGCTACAACTCTCCTCTCCCCTGGAGTATTGTCACCCAATCTCCAGCACACGTGCTCTCATTTTATGCTTTGACTCCTTTCTTCCTAGACCATTAGAACAGTGGTTCTCAAGGCAGTCCTCACTTGGGGCACACCCATCCAGTTGGGTATCCACAATGAATATGCATGAGATCTGCAAGCACAATTGTGTATACTAATGTTCTTGTGTATATTCATTGTGGATATCCTGAAAACCCAATTGGTGGGTGTGCCCTGAGGACTGGATTGAGATTAGTAGCTGTAGCCTAGAAAGTATCCTCTCGGCTCCAAAAGGGATCCCATTATGGCCTATACCATAGGGCACCACACTGGGCAACAAGAACCATTTCTGGGGAAAAATCTTGTCTCGCTTATCCTGGCTCCTTCAGTTCAGGCAAGCCCTAAAAGCCTTTCCTTCCTTCCTTGGGAGGTTTGCTTTTACCACTCAGGGCATATCTATACCGAGAGCATGACTGGAAATCGCTGCTGCAGGGCATTAGTCATAGATGTAGTTTGGGGTGGGTATGGGGGGCACTGTCCCTCACTAAACATTGTGGGTACTAATGCTGAATTGTATTGTACTTAAGACTTTGTTCTGTCCATCTCTGCTTTTGGGTGCCTGTATTGACTGACTTGGCCTTAGCATTTTTTCACTCAAACTCTATATGGTGCTTCCTCTATCCAGTCACAGCTCAGTGTACCTTGGATGGATTCTTTCTTGTGGCCATCTCCCGAGATATGTTGGATTTCCCTATACTCTTGGATACTGTGCACTTGCCAGACAACAGCCCAGCATGTCACCCCTCTGTGAAGACAGACCACTTCGTTCTCTTCCACGTCCCACTCACACGATGTGGTGCCACATTCAAGGTCAGTGACATCTGTAGATGCCAGTGGGAGGCTTTGGAAGGTGGAGGGGTCCCAATGAGCCAGGTTAGTTTCAGACTATGTAATCTGAGGGTTAAATTCTAATCCCACCTCCAGCCACTGGGGCCAGTTGCTTTTTCTTTCTGTCCTCTTAGCTAAAGATTGCTGGGGGCATGCAGGGGAGCTTCCAGTATCAGGGTTATTTGCTGGATGAGCTATCCCACTGGCATGGGGCAAGAAGCTTGCCCAAATATAACTAATGCATGCCACTTTTGGAGGGGTTTGCAGAACTCTGGTGTGATGGCCTGCAATGTGGGAAAGCAAGATGGGAATAGTCCTTGGAGGACAAAGGGGTCCTTGTTTCGTTTTTGGTGCAAAAAGGGACAGCGCACCTCTCTGAAGCACTCTTCTCTTATGCAGCTTGTGGGCGACAGGCTGGTGTATGAGACAACACTGAGTGCCAGCATCCATGTACAGAAAGGACCACGTGGCTCTATCACCAGGGACATTACATTTGCGTAAGTCTTAAGATATCACATGCTAACATGCATTAGTGCCTGCTATTGTTAAAGCACTTAAGTTGTAAATCTCTAGAGTTGCATGCCTTTCAATTAGGGCAGGAATTGTGGGGTGGAGGTAAGTAATTGCTAGAACTTGGCTACTGTTAATGCAGAAATCAGGAGTAACTTTGACTGTTAATTTGTTGCTTGCCTGAATGTCAAGCTCTTAACAGCTGGGGGAAAAAAACGTGAAACGAGAACTAGAGTACACCATACCTGCTCTGATGGGACGGTGTGAGAAAAGCCAGGAATACTTTCTGGCCTGTTATATCAGCCTATGCTATAAATCTGACCTTAATTTGGTGGAAAGGGCTTTCAGCATGATTGATCTAAAACATGATTACAGCTGGAGAAATGCATTTGCCCCTCAGCACAGGCAGTATCTCATCTCTTCCCAGATGTAGTTCAAAGCAATTATGCAGTACTACAGTGCAAACATAAAAATGACAGCAAATAGACCATTTAGCCTGTCTAGTCTGCTCATCCATACCAATTAAACTTTTAGTACTTTTTTCCATTAGAGATCCTCTGTCCCAAGCTTTCTTGAATTAGCATAAGTCCTAGTCTCTACCTTCACTGGGAGGCTATTCCATATATCCACTACTTTTGGGAGTACTTAAACTAAAAGATTCTCAATCTCCATTTACCTTCTATGACCCGTCATTTCAGAGCTTTCTTTCAATTGAAAGGCTTTCCTATGGCATTTATGCCAGAAGTATGCAAATCTTTCTCTCCCACCTTTCTTCAAAGTATACAAATTGATCTTTAAGAGTGTCCCCATATGCCTTATAACAGATCGGTGCCAGTTGAGTAGCTGCCCTCTGCAGACTACATCCTCTGTGTGATCCTTTTGAAGGTGCAGTCTCTAGAATTGCACGCAAGGCTCCAAATGAGGTCGCACCAAAGACTTATACAGAGACACTATCACCTCCTTTTTCTGTTGGCCATTCCGCTCCCTATGCACCTAAATATCCTCCTGGCTTTTGCCATCACCTTTTCCACATCTTTAGTTGCCTTAAGATCAAAGATCTGGCAATGAGAGGACCTGGGGAAGAAGTACTTCACTCCCTATACTCTACTGCTTCCTTGTTTTTTTTTTGGTTTTTTTTTTTGCAGCCCAAAGGCATGACCCTGCATCTTTTTAGTATTAAATCTATGCTAAATTCTCAACCACTTCTTTTTTTTTTTTTTCCACAAGCTTCATAGATCCTTCATGTTATCTACCCCTGCCTGGGTATCTATTACAGATTTTGGTATTGTCAAAGAGGTAAATCTTATCTGACAGCCCTTCCACAATATTGAACTGGACCAAGAACAGATCTCTGTAGTACACCACAGATCCATGTTCTGAGAGAATTCCACATGACCAGTTTCTAACTTGGTCAATCACTTTAAGGTCCATCCCTAGGGTGGTCTATAAGCTGACACAATGTCAAAAGCTTTACAGACATCTTAAGTAGAGAATGTCTAGTGCTAGTCCTCTGTCCAACTCTGGTCACACAGTCAAACTAATCAGATTTCTGACCACTACTGCATCTAGTAAAAAAAAAAAAACAAAACTATGCTGCATTGGATTCTAGAAGCCTTGCTATCCCATTAGTGTTTCTGTTAGTCTGACCTTGTGGTGTATAAAGTTATTCTGTAGTTCCCAACATCTGTTTCTGATGTTTGTGTAGAGGGACCACATGCACCGTTATCCAGCTGCCTTGGACCACTCAGCTCTAAAGCATTGGAAAAGTCAAGGGTGGGGCCACCAGAACAAAGTTCCTTGAACTCTGAAATGCATCCCATCTGGCCCCATCGCTTTGTCTACTTTTCTAGTTGAGCTAACTCTTCAGTCTTCAGAAAATCATTCAAGATCTGCCTCACTTCTGTTACCATTTGTATGATTTTTCTGAGGTCCTACTCAGTTAGCTTCTGAGCAGAAATATTAAAGAAATTCTTTTCCTTGACTTATACATAGTCCTTCCCCTCACCCTCTTGTCTGACAATATCACTCTTACATATTTTCTGTCACACTAACCCATGTGAACTTTTTTTCCTCCATTTTAGTGACATGTTCAGGTTTTTTGTTTGTACCTTTTGCTTTCCTGACTACTACTTATCAATATTTGAAAAAGCTAATTGTTATCCTCTGTTCTATGAAGGCCATATTCTTGCCTCACTTTTTTAGCTGCTATTTTTTTTTTTTTGCAAGATAACAGCAGTGAATAAAACCACCAGAGGAGCGATGCAGTATCCTGTTAGTCTCTCTCCAGGAGCAAAGGCTTAGTTCCACATACATTCCCCCCCCTTGACTCTAGAGATCTGTTCATCAGCTGCCCGTGAAGTGGTGGTGGTCTAACCCTGTAAATGCCACTCGGGTTTGGGGGTGTCTTTTCAGAGCCTGATACTTCACTTTGAGGATTCTCTCCACCTGCAAACACAGGAAACAGTGACTTGACTTGTGATTTTACAGAGTGGCTCATCGGTTCAATTTCACTCCAATTTTTAAGCTGTGATCTATATTTGACTTTCCGACATTAAGCATTATCTTAAATACTGAGCTGCTTACTTTGAAGGAAATGGCCCCAATACACTATGGCTCTCCAGACTGCCTAGTCTGCCCACAGTAGTCCAACTACAAATACATAATCACCATGATGTAAGATGCTTTCTGTAGCTTAACCAGAACAATAGGTTCACTCAAAGCGTACATTGTTCATGACCAGCAGTGCTGTAGAGAAACCACTTAACTTTTTTTTTTTTTTTTTTTGTCACCTGCAGCCTCACTGTGCGTTGCAGCTACTCTGCCAGCGACTTCCTGCCTCTTGAGGTAGAGGTGCTCACACCACCACCTTTCCCGAGTGTCACTGGGGCCGGGCCACTGCATCTGGAGATGAGGATCGCCAGAGGTAAGAGGCGTCTTCTGCACCCACAAACAATGCATTTATTCCTAGGTATGAAGGTGCCACTGATACACAAGGGCCAAGGGTCAAATTTTAGTAAGCAATGAAAAGGTGCTTGTACTCATACCACCACATACCGCATACGCCCCCCCCCCCCTCTAAACACCATGTTGTACACTGCCCTGACACTCTGGCAAGGGTGCTATATCAAATCCCATAAAGAATGTAGAGCTTACAAAAAACACTTTCTATGCATGGGAGTACTGGGAGGGAGGGAGCTGATCGAGAATTTTTTTTTCTTCACCCTGCAGATGCCCAGTACAATTCCTATTATACAGAGGCTGAATATCCTGTGACAAAGGTCCTCAGAGACCCCGTTTACATGGAGGTCAGAATCTTACATAGAAGTGACCCACGTCTGATCTTAGTCCTTCAGCACTGCTGGGCTACTCCCACCTCAAACCCCATGCAAGGACCACAGTGGCCAATCCTCGTGAACAGGTAAGTTAATGGCTGAGGGATGTCTAACTTATAAAACCTTCTGTTCATATTGATGGGGAAACTTGCACAAATGCCTATGACGTAGCAGCCTGGGGGGCTGGGAAATGAACCATCAGACTAGAGCAAACTTTCAAGTTCCTGATCAGTGCAGCAATGTTGGGCACAAATTCGAGGCTTTGCCTGCTGTGAGATGCTGTTGCCTCCTCACTGGCTCTGCTCAGCACAATTTGCTCCTTAGAATTTAAGGCCTAGATTGAATCGGTTTAATGGAATTAATTTACTTCTTAGGATAAGAAGGCCAACATAAGCAAGCAATAGCTCATGAAATATTTAACCAGAACTTGGTATCTCTCGTCAGTTTGGGTATAGTTGGGTTTTTGTGGGTTTTTTTTTTTTTTTTCTCCCTCCACCTCACTTCTCCCTGGTTCATGTCAGTTCATGTTCTTGATCGGGCTTTTAACTTAACAGCTCTCACTCCAGAAGGTCTGGTAACTTGCCCTGCCAGACCTCTCATGCAGAGGGACCTCCCTGGGCTACAGGCATTGCAGAGCAGGGTACCACACCTAACACCAGAGGGGTAGGATCAGAAGTTCACTGCTACTTAATCAGTGGGTGCATCTCCTTGGACATGCTGCCACTTGCCCAGCAGGTGTGGGAGGGTGCATCGGATTCCCCTCCCCCCAGCCCCCTACATATGCCACTTGCCTTGAGAGATGTGCATCCCTATTGCTATGTAATTGGGTAACAATCTTTTCGTGAGCTGTAGTAACATAGTATATGATGGCAGATAAAGACCAGAATGGTCCATCTAGTCTGCCCAGCAAGAGTAGGTGTGCCCACTGCTCAGTGTAGATAACCCCTGTTTGAGATTAAGGAGTCCTAATTATGCCAAAACAGTGATCTGATCTGCTCAGTTTTCAACTTTAGAGGCATTAGCTGTAAAAGTGTCAAATTCCCCCCCCCCCCCCCTCTATGCCTTCAGGCCATATGACTTTAACCTCTCCCAGAGGAGGCATACTGAGGAGTGGCTTCAGAGGATTTAGAGCTCATCTAACAGTTCTGGCAGTGTTTGAGGGCTTTGGGGTACTGTGTTCACTTTCTGCTCTGCCCTCTAGTGTTGGAGTCTGACCAGGAATTTTAACAGTAAATACAGTTCCCAAATTCTGGGGAATACTACTACCTGGTTTAGTACTTGCAAGATACACTTACATGTTCACAGGACTATCCCTACTCCATAGCACCTGCAGCCCAGTTAAGAAAACAAGAGAACCAGGGAGATGAACCGTACAGGTAATGCTGTAAACAGATTTAGTTGGGTTTTGTAACCCTGCAGCTGTAGGAGTGATGGGGGGGGGGGGGGGAGATAATAGGAGGGGAGTATATTGAGGGAAAATCTGTTTCTATTTCAGCCATTAATTTTCTGAATTCTCAAACCCTAAGTATTCCAATTAGATATTAGGCAAGGTTTTGTAAAATCTCCAGCTTGCTGGAAATCCTGGGCAAGGTATATGGGTTTAGCAGGGCCCCTGGTACTGCTACTGTTTTCAAGGGCCTGGCTGAGCGAGCCCTAGTTCTACCTCATTGCATCTATGGACTCATTACTTGACGTCCATCTATACTGGCTCAGCCCACCTCTCAGTAGTATCCCATCTCTCACCCTGTCACTTCTGGATTCCTTTCTTAAAGGTGTCCTTTCCTTGGAGACAATTACCAAACTGTGCCTGTGCCCGTGGGACCTGCATTACCATTCCACTTGCATTACCAGCGCTTCTCGGTTGCCACGTTTGCCTTCCTGGATGCCACACCACAGAAAGCCCTTATGGGACAGGTAAGGGGGAAATTCCTGAAGTCATTGCTGTTCTCCATTAAACTAAAGATCTAGTGAAAAGCAGTTTAACCTGGGGATGAGCTTGAACTGCTAAATTTCTGCATGTTAATGTGCTGGTTTAGCTTCATTTATTGTTTGATGCCTTGGGCTGCAATACCCTGTGTCTGTCTTTTTGTGTAGAGAACTGCTTTCTTGATGGACTGAATGGACCTCTAGGTCTTAAGTGTTGGGCCACTAGGTTATTCCATTAATATCTGGGAAAGGGTAAAACACAACTGTGCATTAGCTAGTTTTACAGGGAGTTTCCCTCCCAGCCCTACTCATGGTAATCTAACTACCTTCATAACCCTGGTTTCTCTGCCTACACTTCAGATGTGTTTCTCCTTAAGTAGCCTGTACTGTTTGGAGACTCTCTGGAAGACTTATGCTTAGCCTTATGGTTTTTGCTTATCTGCCTAAAATGTAGGCTTTTAGGTAGGAAGATGAAATCCAGAACGTCAGGGTAGCATTCTCTGCAGTTGAGGATACTGCTCATGGAGCTGTGCTAGAGATCAAGGATCCACTGCGGGGTGGAGTGGAGGCCCTTACCTGCAATGATGTACTGAGGCAGGGCTGGTGCTGGTGCTGGGAGGAGATTCTCTGGCTGTGTGGCTGCCTCAGGTGTTATCCTCCCCCCCCCCCCCCCCCATCAGTCCTGGTCTGGGCCAAACAGGATATAGTGCTCTTGCCACATGTCGGTCATGAGGAAGTTTCATGTGCCCCAGGGTTCTGAGAAGATTGTGCTGTTCAGAAACTCTCCTTGGTTTCACTTTGTCTTCCTGCTTTTACTGCTGATGCCTGCCGTGATATTGCACACTTTGAAAATGGATTTGTGACCAAGGCAATTGCCTTATTGTCTACACTGCTTGCTACTAGGTTTTCTTTAAACACCTCCTCTTCCCCCTCCCCATTCAGTGAAGAGCAGATTAAGACACCTCAATATGTAGGAGGAAGGTGGGTGGGGGGGCCATGGCCAACAATCTCAACAGCAAGACTTGAGTGTAGGCTGGCAAGGCAGGAGATGACATCTGATGGCACCTGGCATGTCTGTCACTTGCATAACCTGTCTCAAGAGAAGACTTTACTGAGTAAATAGTTGCGCAATGCTGCAAGAACAGGAGTGCATGGCCAGATGTGTCCTTCTGGAAGGAGGCATGAAGATGTTTAGTCAGCCTTGTTGCTGAACATGGTGTAGTTTCCCCATTGGAGCTAAAGGGGTATGAATTGGACTAGGCTGAAAAGGGTTTTAAAACATCCCAGACTTCTAGGAGTCTTAGAATAAGTGACTATTTACATTGTTGATGACTTGCTGACTCTGGCTCAGCCAAGGGTACAGTAGGATTATAGACTGGGAATCTCATGCCAAAGATGCCACGTCACACTGTCCACACCTACTCACAAGGGACACAAGTGCAGCTACTGAGGCAGAACATGGAGTTACTAGTCCTAAATCCTACCATATAAAGACCTGTGGGACAGATGAGAAGTTCCCATGGATTTGAGCAGTGTTTCCAGTACTGTTAATCCCCACCTCCCCCCCCCCCCTTCCAGTATCGCACATGCCAAAGGAAGGCTTCAGAAACTTAGACCATGGTGCAACCAGTAGGGCTCCTTTATAGCAGGAGGAAACATTGCTTCAGGACCTTCAATGCGCTTGTGCTACTCAAATGGTCATGAAATAACAATCCATAATGGAATTTTTGTGACTTTAACTACAGCAATAAAATGCAAATCATGGCCTGCCTTCATGCTACCCCCTCTATTCTGATACATAGATGCCCTGTTGTACCTGAAGCTCCTGGACTCAACTTGACACCCATTCTGAGATGCTGAGGATCGCTTCTCTAAAAGGGCCCTGGGTAGCAAGCCAACTCTTTGGTTTTGTGTTTCCCTTCCCACCCACCACAGGCCTAATCTTAGATTTATTTATAGGCTTTAAAACCTATTGAAGGGAAAGAAGTCAGTCACTTTCAGGTTTGGCTGGTTATCCTCAGGAATAAATTAAGGCCCTGAAATAAGTTCCTTAAACTTACTAGGTATACTTGTATTGCTACAAGTATTTCTAATAATTTAAAACTAAGATGAGTTCTGTTCGTTTATAGACAGCAGCCTATTAGCAAGATATGGGCTATCCAGTCTTGCATGAATCACATGTGATTTTTCTCTGTTACTGAGGGACCTTATGGGTGAACCAGGTGCAAGGAAGCTACCTGCTCTTAGGGAACATGTCCAATCTCTGGAGGCAAGAGTAGCTGACTTGGAGCTAAGGAATATAGATAGTACTATGTCCCTGTAAGTCTCAAGTCTGACCAAGTCTGGCAGCCTCTGTTGCCATGGAGAGGTCACATGAAAGAGCATCACATTGGTGTGGCAGGGAGTGATCCTATAGCTAGGACTTGTCAAGGTGATCGTAAAACCCTCTTGCACAGAGTTGGCCATCGTAACCCTTCAAAGGCACATGGCCCTGGAGAAACCATCATAGTTGGCAAGTCAGTCCTTGGGCATGTAGGTAGCTGGGTGGCTGGTAGGCATGAGGATCTTCTGGTGTGAAAGTAATGGACCTTGCATGCCACCTAGATATGATTTTAGTGCAGGGGGAGGAGCCTGCTGCCTTGGTACATGATACCAATGACAGGAAAATATGGTAGGTTCTGGATGCCAAATTTATGCTTTTAGGTAGGAAGCTGAAATCCAGAACTTCCAGGTTAGCATCCTCGGAAATGCTGCTTTCTCCACACGCAGGACCCAAAAGGCAGACAGAGCTCAAGTCTCAAAGTGTGGATGAGAGAATGGTGTAGGAACTAGGCAACATTCTGGGGAAGGTGGGACTTTTCCAAAAGGATGGGCTCCACCTTACCAGGGTGGAACCAGGCTGCTGGCATCAACCTTTAAAGAAGAGGGCAGCTTTTAAACTAGGTAAGGGAAAGCCAAGCAGGGGCGGTTCAAGGCAATCTGCCTGAGGTGAAGGATGAGATGGTGCCCCCCCCCCCCCCCGGCCTCCTGTAAAAGGGGCAGAGTTTTCTTAAAATTCTAGTCAGGGATTGAACCAAACCAAAAAGCCAATTAGATTATATGGAAGAAATGCAAGATGTTTGCACACCAAGGATCTAAAAGAGCAAGAACCACAGCAAGTTTATAAAACTAAGTGTTAGCTCATTTTTATTTTGTTATAAACCATGTTATGTTCTTGCTTTTTCGTTTTGAACATATACTTTGCATCCCAGAACACCCATCAACAGTGGGTGCAGAGCAGAACCAGGACACTTACCCACAGAACTCAGTATCTTAAACTAATATAAAACATTATAAAAGTCACCAAAGATCTACAAGGCCAAATCTACCATACCATTACCAGCATAAACTTCCAAACCTCGTACAAAAAAAGCAGCACTATAAATACTGCAGCAGGCCCTAGAACATCTAACACCTATTTGAAAAGCTGAACAAGGCAAATTGCTACAGTACAAATCCCTGCGTACAGATTTCATGTTAACAGACCTTCAAGTACAGAATAAGTGATCACAACCTAAAGTAAAAATATGTAGACCAAAATTAAACTCCAAGAAGCCAGACTCTGTATGCAGTGGAACATCAGCTAAAGAAATGCAGCTCCCCAATATTGTGTAAACTATAAAGAGAGCACAAAGTCCAGTCACTAAAAGAGAATTTATTTTTTTTTTCTACCTTTGACCAATTTATTCTCTGATCATGCTGGTCCCTATCTGAGGCTTCTGCTTTACTTAGCTTTTTCTATGGTCTATGGTCCATCTGCCATTTCTTATCTTGTTTTGTTCACTTCCTTCCATCAGCCTATTTCCAGTACCAGTAACCCTCCCTAGTATCAGCCCCCTTTCCAGTCCTCCCCTCCCAATACTTTCCAATGTCAACTGCCTTGCATTCACAGGACTGCCTCTGGTGTCCATTTCCTTCCAGTCCCCCTCCTTCCCCATTGTCCAGCCCTTTCTAGTCCAAATACCATCACAGGTGTCGGCTCCCTTCCAGCCTGAAGTGCACCCTCCCTTCCTGCCTCCTCTCATTACCCAGTCAGCTACCAATCCCATTCTCAAGTGTCAGCTCCCTTCCAGTCCTGTTCGCCCATCTGTAGCCCTAGCCCCTAGTTTTTTTGTGTTTTTTTTTCTCGCAGGGCCAGCACTCTCTCTCCTCCTCTCTCCATCAGCCCACTCCAATCCTAGCCCCAATCTTCTCCTCCCCCCCCCCCCCAGGAAGAGCCCTGCAGCAGTTTTACCATCACCCCAGCTCAACTTTGCAGAGCCACAAGAACAGTGTTTTTGTGGGGTGTTTTTTTTGTTTTTTCCATGGCTCTGTTCTCGCGGCTCTGCAAAGATGAGCCAAGACGCCAACAGCAGGGCTCTTCCAGGGTGCGGGGGAGCTGCAGGCAGTTGATGCTGCTGCCAAGAAGCAGCAGCTTGTCCAGCTTTTTTTTAATCTTGAAGGCTGAGTGAGGTGACCTTTGGGGGCATTTTTTGCCACCCCCAAAAAGCTGCCACCTGAGGCCACTGCCTTCTTTATAGAGCTGCCCCTGAAGCCAAGTCACCCAAGAACACATGATTCAGAAGGTTGTATCCTTGAAGGTTACTAGCAAAAGAGGGAAATTAGGGCATCTCGATAGAGGTTGCAATAAAAATAAAAGTAACCCAGATGCCTTAACTCCAGAACAAGCAGAGCTGAAAGATTCCAAATTATCTCCATCCACTAATAACCAGATTGAGGGGCTGTATTCATATTAAATGCCTGTATGCAAATGCTAGATCTAAAAAAACAAAAAAGAATATAGTACTAAATGAGGCTAGGTATAATTGGCATCTTGGACCTAGTGGAAGGAGGGCAATTGATAGGACATTGTTATATCTGGGTACAAACTATATATCACAATGATAGGGTAGATCAAATTGGTGGAGGGGTTGCTCTGTTTAGAGGGCATTGAGTTTCAAGGCCAAGTTCTATGGGGTTGTAGTGTGTGTGTGGTTTTTGTTTTTGCAGGAAACAAAAATACTGTAGAATCTCTCTGAATAGAAATGCCATGTAAAAAGGAAATGGCAATGGCAGTGTGGGGAAAGGGGGGGGGGGGAACTACTGCCCACCTGGTCAGAATGAACTGAACACATGGATGATATGCTAAAACGTCAGATAAGCTAACAAGTTACAACACAAGGGGTGAGTTCCGGGGTTTGTCATCCTAGGCAGAAGTCCTTTCATGCTGCCCTCCCTTTCCCTGTGCTGAACCACACTGCCACTAATTCTAGCAGCAGTGTCAGGAGGCTCAGTGGTGGACCATGTGCTATGGCACACATGGCCTGCCACTTCTGACCCTTCAACACAACTTCAGGGGTTTAGAAGCAGCAGGCCATATGTTCTGAACCATATGGCCTGCCATCAAGCTGACCCCCACTACCAGACTTGGCAGCAGTGGGAGGCAACAGCTTGGCTCAGCATAAAGGGCCAGCAGGCCATGTATGCCATGCTGCCCACAGATATGCTGCCCTAGGCAACCTCCTAGGTCTTCCTAGTTGATCCAGCCCTGACTTCAGTTACCCCAGTATTGACTGGGTCAGTGTCGCATCAGGACATGCTAGTTCCTAGATGAAAGAAAGGACTGCTTCTTAAAGCAGCTGGTTCATGAACAGACAAGAGGGAAGGCTGTTTTGGACCTGGTTCTTGGTGGAACACAGGATCTGGTGCCAGAGAACAGTGTTGGGGCCACTTGGCAATAGTGAACAAAACATGATTGTGTTGCTGTTTCTAAATACAATGGTGGAAAGACCACATGGCCCATTTAGTCTACCCTTTCATATCAACCACTACAAGAGTCCCCTCCCCCCCTTATGTCCTGTTTTTCCCATGCTTTTTTGTTCAGATACTGTCCTTATCTCTGCCATCTCCACTGGGAGACTACTCCATCAATCTACCATTCTTTCCATAAAGAAATTTCTGCATATTACTCATGAGTCATCCCCTTTCACCCTCATCCAATGCCCCCTCATAGCAGAGCTTGCCCTCAATCGAAAGAGGCAGGGCTGTACCAAGCATGAATCGTGCCCTGCACGACTTGCACATCGGGCTCATGCCGCCCCTCCCCGCACCTCCATCCAGCCACTTTCTGGACAATGGTGGGAGAAGAGACATGCCCAATGTGCAGTCACAGCACTCTAAGCAGATCTGTCCCTCCTCTGACATCTCGGAGGGAGAGACCAGACCTGCTTAGTGCTGTAAGAAGGCTTAAGGGGCACATTTCAACTATCTGCCGTTGCCTTTCACCACTTAGAGAACAAAAGCTTACGCTCAAGCAACAAATTTATTTATTTATTTATTTATTTAAAGTCTCTTTTATACCGCGCTATTCAGCATCAGCGCGGTTTACAATAAACAGTGAACATACACATTTCCAATAGTACTTTGTGTTTACATATGAACAGGATAATCAACTTGGCTAACAGGGTAACTATGTACAACCATAAAATATACAATATACAATATATACAATTTGTAGGCTGGTCATGTGTTTGTGTGGTTTTAGACAGTAGTGATTTGATTTCACTATAAAACCACCAGAACTATATTCCACAAAGCCAAAACAGTACGTCTCGGACCTCTCCTCGAACTTCAGGACAGTAATGCAAGCTATGACACTCCCACATCTGGACTACTGCAACATAATTTACCACGGGCTACCTGCCGCACAGACCAACCCCCTTCAAACTGCCTTGAACACCACAGCAAGGATTATTCAGAAAGCAAAGAAACAAGACCACATCACCCCAATTCTGAGAGACCTACACATACTTCCCCCTCAAAGCAAGAAGTAAATACAAATCCATTCTACTCACTCACAAAGCCATCCACCAAACACAGACCTCCCAGCTCAGCACTCTGCTGCCCCATCCAGCCCACAGCAAAACAACTAGACAAACGTCCAGCAACTCCCTCACCATCCCCCACAAAAGAACCAAATGCACTCAACGGACCTGCAACAGAGCCTTTGAACTTTATGCTCCGTCCCTCTGGAATTCTCTGCCTAATCACATCAGGAACAACAGTGATCTCATGTCATTTAAAAAAACAACTGAAAAACATCTTATTCCAAGAATATCTCAAAGCAGACTCCCACCACTGACCACCACATTCCCCTACCCCATCCATCATGAACACATGATCAAAAACTGTTGCTTTGTCCATGTCCATGTCTATGTCCATCTGTTGTTGAAATCATCAGTTTGTCCACCTGGTGATGGCCCTACCCCTTTATCTGATTATCCCCCCCCCCCCTTCTTGTGTTACACCGCTTTGACCCAGTGACAAGCAGGATATAAATACAGTTAAATAAAAGGTGGTAGTGGCAGGCAACGGCAGACAGCTGAAATGTGCCCCTTAAGCCTTTGCACTCTGTGCGGCTGCACTGCTCACACAGGTCTAGGTACAGTCCTAGAAAGAGGTTCTCCTCTGCATTTATGCCATGACGGTATTTATCATCTCCTCTATCCTGCCTTTCCTCTAGAGAAATTTTAAAGTATACATATTAAGATCCTTAAGTCTGTCCTCATGCTTTATAATGAAGGCCACTAACCATTTTAGTAGCCACCCTCTGCACAGACTCCAACCTGTTTATCCTTTTGAAGGTGCGGTCTCCAGAATTGCACGCTGTTTAACAAATTCAATTGCATTTGACTTAATAAATGGAGGAAGGACAGTAAGGAAATCAGTTGGAAACAATGAGGGAAATAAAAACAAGGAGCAGCTATGAAGGTTAGATTTACCGCAAGTGCAGGCATTGTTTAAAAATACTGTCTTGGAAGCCCAGACCAGATGTGTTCCATGCTTTAAAGGGGAAGGGAGGCCAAAAACTGCCAGCATGGTTTAAAGATGAGGTCGGAGGTGGTCGTAGCCAAGAGCATTTTTCTGGAAATGGGAAAGGAGCCAAATGACACACAAGCACTAGCAGGTTTAAATGCAATGCATTGATGCAGGCAAAAGCTGCTGTGGAAGCAGAAATGCACAAAACCTGTATTTGAAAGTTTGTGCTACAGATGTGAGTCAATTGGACCATTAGATGAAAGAGTTAAAGGAGTGCTAAGGGAGGACAAGGCTATAGCTCAAACTGAATTTTTTGCTTTTGGTCCTTACTGAAGAGGATAGGAAAATTACCAAAGCTTGAAATGGTATTTAAAGGGGATTATTGGAAGATTTGAAACAAATATTGATAAACCATGAAGATGTAGTACAATTTGATAAACTAGAACAGCAAATCACCTGGACTAGACAGTATACATCAGAGGGTGCTGAAAGAACTGAAATAAGATCAGACTAACTTTTGCCGCTAAGCTGCATGGAATCCTCTGCTGGCAGTCTTGCCAGTGGGTGGGAGACGCAAAGTAATCGTGCTTTGGATTGCACAGCAGAAGCAGATCAGGGAACTAGACAAGTGAGCCTAATGTCCATACAGGGCAAAGTGGTAAATCTTCTTTTTTATAAAGAATAAATTACTCAACAGTTAGTGTCATCTTAAGCTGTGAAGAAACAAGTAGATAAAGGTGAGCTTGGTGATAGTGGATCTGGATGTCCAGAAAGCCTTTGACCAGGTCCCTCAGACTCCTGGTAAAATTAAAGCCATGGGATAGGAGGCAGTGTACTATTGTGGATCAGGAAATGGTTAAAAGATAGGAAGCAGAGTAGGGCTAAATGGCCAGTTCTCTCAATGGAGAAAGGTGAACAGTGGTGAACCCTGGGTTTCTGTGCTGGGCCCACTGCTTTTTAACATTCATAAAAAGGGGAATGAGAGATCAAATTTGCAGGTGATGCAATTTATTCAAAGCTCTTAACACAAGAGGATTGTGAAAAATTGCAAGAGGATCTTGATTAGAAGACATGTCCAAATGGCAGATGAAACTTCATGTGGATAAGTGCAAAGGTATGGACTAGAGAAGAACACAAACTGTTACATGATGCAAGGTTCCACATTAGGCATCATCCAGAAAAAAGGATTTAGTCATGGATAATACATGGAAACCCTCCGCCCAGTATGCAGCAGCCAAGAATGCAAATAGAATGCTAGGAATCATAAGGAAAGGAATGGAGTAACACCAAGGATGTAATACCTCAATCATTCCATGAGACTAACTTGAATACAGTGCGACATTCTGTTCGCCATATGTTAAAGGATCTAGCAGAATTAGAAAGGCATAGAGAAGAGTGACAAAGGAAATAGCCTTTTGAGGAAGGCTTAAAAAGTTAGGGCTCTTCAACTTGGGGAAGAAAAAAGCTGAAGGAGGCAGGAGATAGAGGTCTATAAAACAAATGGCTGCTCTCATTGCAACACAACTTCATCCATGCTGTCCCGTACTAATATCTACTACATAGATGCTTTTCCTAGTTTATCAATATCATAGCAAATAAGTGTGGGGGGAGGGGTTGGAGATGTGGGCATAGCTCTGCAAAAGAATGAGAATTGGGTTTTAAACCATTTCTTTCCTAGAACTTTGGCAGGCAAGAACACCACAATTGGAGGTAATCAACTCGCACAGAAATAGGGTGAAAACAGCAATGAGACCAAAGAATCCAGAAACTTGGATGCAAAACTTTAATCCCAAATTGGAAACCCTTGGATGGTTAATGTTGGCACCCTTGTAGTTCAACCTCTTAATGTCAAGTATCTCTTAAAAAGTGGCCAGTGAAATGGCTTTGGACTAATATACTCTTGACACAAGAATCAAAACAAGACCAACTAAAGGAAATGGTGTGAAAACTGGGACACTGCCAGGATATAATTATTGGCATCCTTATAAACAATTCTAATTTCTTTGAACAGAACAACCACGTTCCCATTGCAGTAAAAATAGACTATCTGATCAATTATCAAATACTCACATGATGTGAATCAACCAATGAATGATGGCTCTAAATTTTAAAATGGCCACATTCACTCCGTTCCCTTTTTTCACAATGGTGAAGACGAGAGCTGCCTGAGACCATCAGAAAAGCCATTATCAGCAAACATCAAACTTCAAAGAGGTACAAGGCCATCTCCAAAGACCTTTGGGATTCCTGTGTCTACAGTTTGCAATGTTAAGACATTTTCCTGCTTGTGGAACTGTCAAGAACCTCGCAGGACATGGTGGCAAGAGACTTAGTCCAAGTTGTGTTTGAAGGTTAGTGTGAACGGTTCAAAACACCAACAGCCAAAGAGCTTAAGGCTGACCTGGAGCACTCGAGTGGTTTCAACCCATACCATATGCCATGCCCTAAACAAAGGACTTCATGGGCAAAGGCCAAGGAGGACCCCACTGCTCAAAGACAGATATGAAGTATACCTGATCTTTGCCCAAACCCACCTTGAGAAACCAGTCTTTCTGGGAAAATGTTCTTTGGACAGATGAAACCATACTTGAGGAAATACCAGCTTTCCAACAGTATGAATAGCAGTGAGAGATGGTGGAGATTCCATAACGTTGTGGGACTGTTTTTGCTACCTGAGGAACTGGATGCCTAGAACGTATTAAAGAGAATCATGAAGTCAGGATTACCAAGGCATTTTGGAACAAAATGTGCTACCTAGTGTCAAAGCTAGGTCTGAAGATCATGGATTCTCCAGCAAGACAATGACAAATACACATCCAAAAGTAGACCACCAATGCATATATACTAGCTTTATAACACAAGATTACTCAAAATGGGTTACAATAAAAATAGTGGAAACGGAGCTAAAAATAGGTCAACTCTTATCCAATAGATATGTTTATTTATCTTACCACAACAGCTGGCAGAGCTATACTTCATATAGCTGCTCCATTGGTGATTGAAGCTAACATTAACCACCCATAGGAAACAGTTTTCCACACCTTTCAAAAATTCAATAAACCTGCTTCCTCTTAGACACACTAAGGCCTTCCATTGTACAGGACAAGCCACACTGAAGACCTTCAGCCTGCATGGTACTCGCCAGAGATGTGCTGCTCTTACAGGACTTTTACACATGGACATCACCTTACCAAATATGGTTACATACATCTTCCAAAAACAGATGTTTTGCAAGGGGTATTCTTGGAGAAGTTTCTCCATCTAAAAGTTCTTCAATCTAACCTACATGCCAAATGAAGAAACTTTCAGGAGTAAGCAACTGTTCTTTGGGAACAAGCAGGAAGTCAGCCCTCACATGGGTGACATCTGTGCTGACGGAGCCAAATGGTAACATCTGCCCAGCTTTCAAAGAGCTTTTGGGAGATGCACCATGCATGTGTGGTCCCCTTCCAACCTAAGGGTGCCATCTTGCCTCAGTGTGTTTGTTTTCTGCAGAGCCAATTGGACATGTGCCCAGTAGGCCCTCTGTTCCCAGGCTATGGGGCACCTGCAGGACAGGGTGGCAATCACTCATCCCCTGGCAGACTCAAATATTGACAATAACCTTAACACTTTCTGATAGGGATGCCTTTTTTCAGATCCCCGCACCTCCTGTGGGTCCTCACAATGGATGCCTCCAAACTGGGGTGAGGAGCCATTGCAGTGACCTATGGACTTGGGGCAGCTGGTCGCCTGCAGACAGCCTCCAGCAAATAAAACACCTGGAGCTCTGAGCTGTGGCTCTGGCCCTCCAGGCTTCTCACCACAACCTGCAGGATCAAGTGGTGCTAGTCCAGACTGACAATCAGTGGCAATGTCTTTAAATCAATAAGCAAGGGTGCATAGGTTTGTCCCTGCTTTGCCAGGAAGCAGCGAGCATCTGCTCATATTACTACTACTCTTTAGCACTTTATATAGCGCCGCGCATGCAGCACTGTACAGACATGCATACAAGACAGTCCCTGCTCGTCCGAGCTTACAATCTAGTCGCGACAATACAGAGCATTAGTCGATTCGGTGCATAGCACAATATGGTTTTTACAATTCGCTCATGAAAATTGAAGGGGTTAGGTTAAGATAAAGGCTAGAAGTCAGGATCTGAAAGTGACAGTGAAGAGGTGAGTCTTTAACCTGGATTTGAAGAGGGCCAGGGAGGGTACTTGGCGTATAGATACAGGTAAGCTGTTCCAGACATAAGGTGCAGCAAGGTGAAAGGAGCAAAGTCAGGAGTTAGCAGTGCGAGTGGAAGGCCTAGGTAGAAGTAATTTGTTAGTGGATCGAAGTTCCCGAGAGGGGATGTAGGGAGAGAGAAGAGATGAGGGGCCACAGAGTGAATGCATTTATAGGTTAGGAGTTTGAATTGGATGTAGAATGGGATAGGGAGCCAATGAAGTGACTCGAAGAGGAGTAATGTGGGCATGGTGAGACTGGCGGAAGATTAGTCAAGCAGCATAATTTTGTATAGATTGAAGGGGAAAGAGATGGCTCACAGGGAGACCAGCAAGGAGTAGGTTGCAATAGTCGAGGCAAGAGGAGATTAAGGAGTGGTGAAGCGTTTTGGTAATGTATTCAGAAAGGAAGGGGTGGATTTTTCTAATGTTGTAGAAAAAGAAGTGGCAGGTTTTAGCTACGAGCTGGATATGTGTGGATAAGGAGAGCAGTGTCAAAGAACCTCCAGATTGCAAACAGAGGGCACAGGAAGGATTGTAGATCCATCCACGTAGACTGGGAAAGGGGGAAGGGGGGGGGGGAGAGACAAGGAGTTCAGTCTTGGCCATGTTCAATTTCAATCAGCGATTGAGACATCCAGGCAGCGATGTCAAAGGCAGGCAGAGATCTTGGTTTGGATTGCTGGAGAGATATTAGGTGTGGAGAGGTAGATTTGGGAGTCAGTGGCAGCTCAACAGGATGCTCCTGTGGGCAGTATACCTCCCATGCCAGGACAATGCCCTGGCAGACCAGCTCAGCCAGGTCTTCCTGCCACACGAGTGGAGGCTGGATCCCAAGATCACTGACCAGCTATTCCAGCACTAGGGGTTCCCACAGATGTGCATTGGCTGGGCTGGCAAGGAGGTCCAACTGCCCCACTTCTGTTCCCAGAAACTGCACCCCACCAGGGTGGCAGCAGATGTATTCCTGATCTCATGGGTGAAGGGCCTCATTTATGCTTTCCCACCCATACCTTTGATCGCAAAGACCTTCAAGGTCAAACACAACAGGGCCGCAGTGATCTGATTGCTCATTGGTGGGCCAAGTAGCCATGGTTTTCCCTGCTCATCTGCCTGTCCATGGTCGTCCTTGTTCCCTTAAGGTACGACCCAGGCCTACTCCATGCAGGATGAGGGCTCTCCTGTCCCCCAATATGGGGTCCCTTTCACTCATAGCCAGGCTGCTGAATGGGTAGCCTTGGCCCCTTTCATCATTCCATTGAGGTGGAGGAGGTCCTTCTGGCCTCAGTAAGACCTTCACATGCTGGGCGTCTGCCTTAAAGTGGCAAAGGTTCTCAGTCTGGCTGGTGCTGCAGTACCTGCTTCACCTGTCGCAGGCAGGATTGAAGCCCAGCCCCATTAGGGTGCACCTTAGCATGCTGGCAGCACACCACCATCTAATTGAGAGCAAGCCCCTCTTGGCTCAACCCCTTGTGGTTTGATTTCCTGAGGGGCTGCCTCCTGTCAAAGCCCCCTGTCTGCCCTCTGGGTGCAGTGTGACTTGAAGGTTGCTCTGGGAGCTCACTGTGCCACCTTAAGTATCTCACATGGAAGGTGGTGGTCCTTGTGGCACTTGCCTCTGCTTGCAGGGTCTGAGTTTCAAGCATTGGTGGCAGATCCACCCTATACTACATTCTATAGGAACAGGGTCTTGCTCCACGCTTTACCACACGTTCCTGCCCAAGGTGGTATTCCCATGCCACCTTAACCAGCAGGTGGCACATCCCACTTCTTTCCGTAGTCCCATGCCAGCAGGGCACAGGCTGTTCTCCACACAAAGGACTATAAGGCCATGTGGTCTTTCTGCCACCATGTTTCTATGTAGTCTATCCTTCCATATCATCCACTACAAAAATCCTTTTTTCTCCCCCCCCCCCCCCCCTTTTAGAGAGCCTCTGTTTGTCCCATGCTTTTTTTGAATTTACTGTCATCTCTATCACCTCCACTGGGAGACTCTTCCCCACATCTTCCACTCTTTCTGTAAAGAAATGTCTGCATATTACTGAGTCTATCCCCTTTCACCCTCATCCTATGTCCTCTTTGTAGCAGAGCTTGCTTTCAAGTGAAAGAGGCTCTCCTCCTGTGTTTATGCCATGGAGCTATTTAAATAGCTCCATCATATTGCCTCTGTCCTGCTTTTCCTCTAAAGTAGACTTAAGGTCCTTAAGTCTGTCCTCATGCTTTATAATGAAGGCTACTAACCACTTTAGTAGCCACCCTTTGCACAGACTCCAACCTGTTTATCCTTTTGAAGGTGTGGTCCACACACTTCTCCAAATGAGGTTGCACCAAAGACGTATCAAGGCCCTATCACCTCCTTCTAGCCATTCCTCTTCCTATGCATCCTTCTAGCTTTTGCCATCACCTTTTTTCTACCTGTTTAGCTACTGTGGTGATAGACCAGGACCTAGGTGCGATTGTGTTCTTTCATGGACAGAAGTCACCCCCTATACTGTCTTGCTCCCTGGATTGTTGCAGCCCAAATGCAATGATGCTACATTTTCTACCATTTAAATCTCTCGGCTGCCAAATTCTAGACCGTTCTTCAAGCTTAACTAGATCCCCCGTCCCCAATGTTATCTACACCTTCATGGGTGTCTACTCTTGCAGATTTTGGTATCTGCAAAGAAGCAAACTTTATCTATCTGACAGCCCTTCCGCAATATTGCTAACAAAGATGTTAAAGAATCAGACAAAGGACAGATACAGATCCCTGCAACACTGCACATCTTCTGAGTATACTCCATTTACCTGTGTCCTTTGTCTCTTCCCAATCAATTTTTAACCCAAGCAGTAACTTTAGGGTCCATTGGCATATATGCTGTCATCCATATGAGGACTGATTCCTGCTGTCTCCAGAGAACTGTTACAAGTGAGTAACTACATTGTACAAACCCAGATTGAAGTATTTTAACAGGTCTGAGGTCCATGTGTTATAGTTATTGCAACTGTTTGCTATGAGGAGCAAGAAGAGGGTCCAAAAGATTAGTCCTTAAACTGTCCTTGCATTTCCCCATACCACTCTTGCAACAGTCCTTATACCACTTAACACCTGCCCACTTTCAAACAGCTCAGCTTTTAGAGTAAAGGTATTTCCTGGAATAGCTGCCTTCCTCGGGAGGTGCAGTTTGGTGGGGTATTAATTACAACCACTCTTTCTCTTCCAGGTTTATTTTTTCTGCAGTGCCTCTGCCTGCCAACCTTCTGTATTGGACCCATGTGTGCCAGGATGTCACTCGGCAAGTATGTGCTAATCAGTCCCCCTCCCCATGCTGTTAGAGGCTGCTGGTAACCAAAATTGCAAGTCCATTGATGCTCTATCGCATTCATTACATACCACTATTGATGTTATAGTGAACTAACTACTTGACAAAGTGCAGTGGAGAGGTGAGGGGCAACAGAGTTGAGCTTAAATTGTGGGGAGGGATAGGAGTGGGTGATACCTTGGAGGTTAAAGGGCAGACATCCCCATGGAGGGGAGGGGTAAGAAGCGAGGTGGCAGAAGCTTGAGATCGAAAGACAAGCATGCAGCATTGGAGGAGCAGTAGTTTTAAGGTCTGACTGCATCTTAGATGTTTATCACACCTAGGACTATGTTATCAAACTATCAAGGAATGAAATGTAGGCAGCTGCATCTTTCCTGGAAAAAAAAGGGTGCCAGTATTCTCATGCAGGGCTCTTCCATTTAATACATGAGCATGTGGGACCATTTTTAGTAAGTAATGAGGTACTGGGGCCAGTACTCCAGCACCAGAGTACCCCCTCCAAAGCCCAAATAGGAAGTACTAAGTTCATGTAAATTCATGCCATATTCGGGTTACACAAGCAGCATATCGCTCTTCCCCCTTCCAGGGCAGCGGAGGTTCCTGTACCCACAGCACCAGTCTTCGAATAGCTCTCTGGATATGGTGAGCTCCCATGGACCTGTGCTCTTCCTGGATGCCGAGACTCTTCCTGAGAAGACCCAAGAACACAGTGGTGAGGTCCCTTACTAAGATTTGGATGTTATGTCTGCCATGGAGACTTACCTGAGACTACAAATTTGGCTCATCAATTAGTTCAGGGGGTATAGACCTAATTAGCTATCCCAGTGGGGTGGGGTGGGGTGAGTAAGGATGAGATAATACTAGGTGATCCGTATGGTGGTGAGCAGAGGATCCTGTCAGGTATGTGGGATCTTGCAATGGCCATAGCGTAATGGGTGTTGCATGCAGTTGTAATGAGTCAGGTGCAGGTGGCTGTTTAACTTTTTTTTCTTTTTTTTTTGTTTTCTCCATCTGCAGAGTCTCTCCACAGTTCACACATCGGTTGGGCTCTCTTTTGGACCCTTGCTGCATTTTTTGTGGCCGTGGCCATCTTTTCAGTGGTGGTGCTGTGGTACAGATGGAGGCAGCCCATCCTTCCAAAGAGGCAGGGTTAGATGTAACGATCTTAAGAATAAAAGCTCTTCTCTTATCCTGTGGAAGTGTTTGTGCTTAGAGCTATGAGATTGTAAAGGTAGGGGTACTTAAATACATGCCTCCCTCCCCTGTGCCCTGAATAAACCCAGCCTACAGTAATGGGTGACAGGATCATGAAATCACTCAGTTTTGATCCATTTGCTCTTCTATAGAGTAAGTGTTCAGGGTACACAGTATTTTGAGAGCTGTCAATAGCACTTGCATATTACAATGTGTTAAGTTATACTAATTGTAAATGTTAGACTATATATTATGCCTTAGCTAATGCCCTATAGCCTATAGCATCAATTTTTAGATAGGCACTGACTCTCCTATCCATTTTCTGTAGTAAAGGGGAATGGAATTTAAAATCGCTCAGCTTGATATTTCTGCTCGTATAAGCTTTTGTATGTCTTGGATATTAATACCTAGAGCATAGTGCTAAAACGCCCATGAATTTGCAGAATTTTGAAGCAAACATTTAATGCCTGATTAGTTTAGTTTACCAGTAGATCACTGGAGATCACAAGCCTTAAGGGATTTATGAGAACTTCTAAAACGCACATCAAATTAAACGGGTACTAGGAATGCTTTGTGCTAGTAAGATTTAAGGTTTTGAGATGGGCTAGATGTGTTACACCAGAGCTGATATTCTGTGGTGAGGGGATGAGGTGTGAAGACTTTATCTAGTGCATGGTGGGCAGATGCTACAAAGCTTGCTGACTAAGAAATCCCAGACACTTGTATCCCCCCCCCCCCCCCCATAGTGAATTGGTGTTTGGGATTTTACCTAATAAAGGTGTCTAAACAAAGTAGCATGTGTAAGCTGGTTTGCGGGTCTGTTTTTCTTGCTCTGTTGTAAAATCTTTTCTCACTTAAGTTTAGATCACTCTTCCTGTTTTTTCCTCCTAGGCTTTTTCTATGAACATGCCCCTTTGTAGGTACTCAGTCCAAAACCTGAAACTTCCTTTTCCCCATCTTTTTCTAAAACTCAGTTGCTTCCTTAAGCACTGCAGCTGACTACTCTAGTGCCCCAGGCCTTTCATTTAATGCATCTTGAGAGACAAAAGCTAATGTTCTATAGCAAGGTAATACTTATACTCGTGTGGTTGGGTCGTCCCCCCCCCACCCTCACTGGTCACATTGAAAAGTGAATTCATAGTTCCAGTAGAGGTACCAGGAGCTTTAGCCCATGACGGCCACTGCTATCTGTCAATGACACCATTAGCTTGGCAGACCACTAGTGAGGCCTGCTTTTAATTTGGTTTGCTGTTCATTAACTAAATGAACTGAAAATTGCTGCCAAGCAAAGGTGCTGCCTATTCTCTCCAGTCTGGATATTGCTCCTGATTGTAGGGTTAAGAAGGGTTAGTACAGCTGTTCTCAACCTGTGGGTTGTGACCCCCCCATGGGGGTCGCCACAGGATTCAGCAGGGGTCGCCTCACTCCGCTGTTTAAAAAAAAAAAAAAAGTGCACAAGTTGCTGCTGCTGCCGAGTCCGCTTATTTATTTAACTGTATTTATATCCCGTTTTTCACCGGGTCAAAGCGGTGGAACACATAACAAGGGGGGGGGCCATCACCAGGGGCTCAACATTGATGATTTTGGGGTGAACATAGAGACTGACAAGAGAGCATATTTCTTGGTCCGGAGTTCTTGGAGAAGATGGGGGGGGGGGGGGGTTCCTATTCAGAGATGTTCTTGGAATAGGACGTTTTTTAGCTGCTTTTTGAATGATGGGAGATCACCATTGTTCCTGATGTGGTTTGGTAGAGTTCCAGAGGGATGGGGCATAGAGTTCAAAGGCTCTGTTGCAGGTCCGTTGTGTTGTCTTGGTTCTTTTGTGGGAGATGGCAATGGAGCTGTTGGAGGATTGTCTGGTTGTCTTGCTGTGGGTCTGACGAGGCAGTAGGGCGTGGAGTGGGGTGGCTTGTGTTTGGTGGATGGTTTTGTGGGTGAGTAGAAGAGTTTTTTGTACTTGATTCTTGCTTCGATGGGGAGAATATGAAGGTCTTTCAGAATCGGGGTGATGTGGTCTCGTTTCTTTGCATTGTGAATTATTCTCGCTGTGGTGTTTAGAGCAGTTCGGAGGGGATTGGTCTGTGTGGCAGGTAGGCCATGGTAGATTATGTTGCAGTAGTCCAGATGAGGGAGTGTCAGAGCCTGCATTACTGTCCTGAAGTCCTGCGGCTTGAGGAGGGGTCAGACGTTGTACCGTTTTTGCCTTGTGGAGTACAGTTCTTGTGGTCTTGTTGATTTGCTGCTTAAGGGTTAGGGCTTGGTCGATGATAATGCCAAGATATCTTATGTGAGGTTGTATTTGGATTTGCGTGGTTCCCATGGTGAGGTGAGTGGGTGGTTTGAAGTCTGGGTCTTTCGTCACTATAAGAGCTTCGGTCTTTATGTTAATGGATAAGTTGTTCTCTTGTAGCCAGTTGGACACGTCGGCGAAGCAGGCTGATAATTGGTCGCTTGTTGGGTCTGTGGTTGTAATTGTGGCGTAGAGCATTATGTCGTCGGCGTATATGTGGAAGTTGACATTGTGGATGCGTATGACTGAGTAGAGTGGACGGAGGTAGATGTTGAAAAGCATGGCTGACAATGTGGATCCTTGGGGTACGCCTTGATGTTGCTGGAAGGGGGGTGAGGTTGAAGTTTTGGTGCGGATCAGTTGCTGTCGGTTGGTTAGATAGGATCTGAACCATTGGAGTACAGTATCTTTGATCCCAATTGTTTGGAGTCTGTGGATGAGGGTGTTATGGGAGATGGTGTCAAAGGCCGCTGATATATCCAGGAAAATTAGGATGTATCCAGAATGTTTCTCTTGGGTTCCTATGATGAGTGTTCATCAGTGTGGCCATGAGGGTCTCGACCCCATGTAATGGTCGGAATCTGTGTTGCTACAGGTCTAGTATGTTGCTGTCTAGGTGTTCTTGAAGCTGATGCTGGACTATCTTTGCGATTATTTTTGCAGTGAGCGGGAGGCTCGCTACTGGCCTGTAGGAGGTGGGGTCTAGGGGATCTAGGTGGTTTTTTTTTAGGGTTGGTCGGATGATTGTGGTCTTGAGGGCATCTGGCATGTGTCCTTGTGTAAAGGATTCATTTACGATGTGGGTTAATGGTGCACTTAGGTCTTCTTTGGTTTTCTTCTTTGGTTTTCTTTATCCAGTCGGTAGGGCAGGGGTCCAGCGGGGAGGTGGTGGTGTTCAAGCAGGAGATGATGGAAGATACTTCTTCTTTTGAGGTTGTGTTGAATGTATTCCATTCTTGACAGCGGCAAACTGACAGGCTCCAATCTTCTGCAGCTGCGGCTCCCTGCCTCTTAGGGAGCTGTGGCTGTGCCTGTGAATGAAGCCCTCGTGGAGCCTTTGTCTCTCGATATGCTCCACAGAGCCCATTGAGAGACGGGCTCCGCAATGGCTTCACTCACAGCAGGCACAGCCGCGGTTCCCTAAGAGGCAGGAAGCTGCGGCTGCAAAAGAATAGGGCAGTAGCAGGCAGACAGAGGGGAGGAGGGGGCAGGGAGCCTGCAATGGGGCTGACATGAAGGGAGGGGAGAGCTGATTGTTGGAGGGAGGGAGGCTGACAGGGAGGGCGGGAGGGCTGACATGGACAAAAGGAAGAGACAAGGGGAGAGACAGTGCAGGTTAGGATTATAATGGGCAGATGGGAGGGCTAGGACTAGGAATGAGCTGATTAAGGGAGGCTGGCACTGAGAATGGGGTTAAGGGGGACTAGTACTGGAAGCAAGCTGATTGGGGGCTTTGACTGGGAATGGGATGATTGTGGGGAGGGGAGGATAGAGCTACTGACCCTGGAAGAAAACTGGGGGCTAAGGCTACAAATGAGCTGATATGAGGGGATGGGAGAATGGAACTGGAAGGGAGTGGATCTGAGAGGGGCTGCCATGGTATTTGTACTAGAAGGGACTGGTCAGTGGGGAAGGAGGGGGACGGGAAGGGAATGGACACCAGTGGCAGTCATGGGAATGCAAGTTGACATTGGAAGGTACTGGGAGTGAGGACTGGAAAGGGGCTGATACTGGGGAGGGTTACTGGGACTGGAAATAGGCTGATGGAAAGAAGTGAAGAAAATGAAAGAGATAAGAAATGGCAGATGGACCATGGACCACAGAAAGAGAGCTAAGAGAAGACAGGAAAGCAGAAGCCTCAGATCGGGACTAGCATGATCAGAGAATAAATTGGTCAGACAAAGGTAGAAAAAATGATTTTGTAGTCAAATCACTAATATGAAATAAAATTATCATTTTGAAATCAAATAAGTACATTTATAAATATATTAATTCAACAAATGATGACAGTGACAATGTGTTAATGATGAAGAGAGATGCATTTGATTTTATCATTGGGGGTCACCACATGTTGACCAATGGTAAAAGGGGTCATGGTACAAAAAAGGTTGAGAACCACTGGGTTAGTGGGTCCTGCTGCCAGGCTAATCACTTCTGGATACTGGCCCCTCTAATCTCCTGCACAGGGGACAGCCCTTTACAGAGGGTATGTAAGTGTTCATTTCTCACAATCCTGTGGAGCTCAGTCTCTTACCCTGAGTGGTCTTACTAAGCCCTCAGCTACTAGCCTCAATACTAACTACATTCACAGCAGCAGCCTATATTCTTATAGAAAGGCCTGCACCTTTTTTTTAAAAGGAACTCGCACTGGGCTTTTTGGCCTCCCATCAGCTACAGGCAGCATGGCAGGCTTAATTTGTAGACAAAAGTGGCATTATGGGTGGAGCCAGGGCTGAAAGTGTCCTGTGGAAGTGGGGCAAAGACCAGGACCCAAAGCTTTTGCATATTAGTTTGTTGCTGTTTTTCATTTTGATGTGTTATTGCATCAGCTGAACTATGTTGCCCCTGGTGTAGGCAGAGTTGCTGGAACTTGGCCAAGTTGTTTCTTCGATAAAGTGTTAGACTGTGTGTGATTGTGGTCTTTCTGAGCCTTCCTTTTGGCATTTAGTGAGTTTTATAGTAAATGGTCCCATAATCACCACATATTATTATTTTTTTTTTAATGTTTAGCCTAACTTGGTGTTTGCTAGCAAGTGAATAATTTGCCTTTGAATAGGGCATAATTTATTGAGTCATATGGGACACTCCCATTTTGACCAATAAAACTCACTGATCAGATCAGAAGTACTGTAGATGTTTCATGTTACAATTCAACATACAAAATGTTCCATTCAAATTCTGGTCTAACATCAGTGCTAGCATTAGCTCCCTTCACTGCTAAACTGTTAGGGTTCTTTTCCTCCCCAGTTATCTGTTGCCTTCCCTCTGGACCCCTACCCCAGGTTCCCACTGCTCAGGTACCTGGGGAATAAGCACCTACACTGAGTAAAGCATGCAAGGTGTTCGTTCCAACGAGACAAAGGCAGTTCCTTTCTTATATGCTGTGAAACAAACAGTATGAGCATTGCACAATGAGCCATACCTCCTATCGGTTAGTCCAGCAATATCATGTAAGGCACGACCTCAGCCCTGACCTGCATCTTATCATGTACGTTCTTTACAGGGTCAGATGATATAGTAGATGTTTCCAGCCTTAGAAAATAACGTTATCATAGTACTGTCACAACAAGCCTGCTGCCTAACACATTCTTACCCCCTTACACAATGTTTATGTATCATCACACAAAATCCTGCAAATGCATACTCAACACCAGAACCAAATTGAAGAACTCAACCTGCACAAACCCTACCTATGAAAAATTAGCACTGCAAATATTCTAAAACACCAGCAAACTCCAAAAGAGGAGAGGAAAATTTGCCATTAAAAAAAAAAAACTGCAAAAATCTACAGATGCAAATTTGAGATCTTTAACTTTGAAGGTTAAAGAAAAGTATGTGAAGCAACTAAGGGATTCCATTGACAAAAATACGGGGAAGAGGGGACCTAGGTGAAAGTACCAGAAGAAAGGAAGACATAAAAGGAATAAGTTGAGGGAGCAATGGAGTTGAGATTTGGAGCTACAGGCAAGTGAGCCGAATAAAGGAAGGGTCAACAAACTAATTGATGAGGTGGAAGAAAGGGAAGAGACCCAGAGGTGGAGGAATTAAAGATAGAAGTCCTAGTCCATGTGGAAAGAGATAAATATGCTGGGGTCCAAGCAAGGGAAAGATTACCCAAGCTAACTTTAACACCTAAGGCTAGAAGTAAGATAATTTTAAGATGAATAAGGTCATATCCAGTATAAAGGGACTATTTATTGGCATCACTGGACTTAATCAAATACAATATTGTGCTGATAAAACTTACTGCAAGAATACTACCAAACAGAGTGCAAGGCCAGAAGAAAAAGAGAACAGTACTAGTTCCTCCTTGGAAAAAGCACATTGAAGGAAAAAATACAATCGGTGTGCAGAGGTATCCTGATAGATGGGCATCTAAAAGGATTATGAAAATCCAAGATATTAAGGAAGATACAAGACATCAAGCTGAAGCATGCTTCATTAGCAGAAGATGATGACATTTATATGTTCCAACAATAAATTGAAAATAGCAACAGCAGCACAAGAACGTTGAAGAAAAAAGGAAAGAAAGATATCAGAATAAACTTCAGAGAGAACACAACAATTCTACACGGAATTGGAGAAAAGCATTAATATTGTAAAAGCACCTCCAACCAAAACCACAACCACCTGGCGAAAGCTATATGAGGACCCTATGCAACATAATCACAAAGCAGAATGGTTACCCAGCATACAGAAGCATTTAGATAAAATAAACATCAGTGACCAGCAGTGAGCAGAGCAACTTTGGTGAAAAGCTTTTCTGATGACATCAGGATGGTGCTTGGCCTTGACAAGTGTGCTAAGGCAACCTTTTTCAGAGGAAAATTTGAGCAAAATTGAAAACATCTCCCTTGCTGAGGGCTGTGACATGAAGGACCTTGAACAGGAAGATGTATACAAGTATCTTGGAACAGAGGAAGGAATGTACATGAGCAGAAACTATGGAGAGAGAAGATTTGGTAAAGAATACTACAGGAGATAAAGCACTTTTCAAAAACAGTTTTAAACATTATGAAATAAAGATACAAGCCATCAATCAGCTGACAATTCCTCTACTCTCATACAGTTTTGGGATTGTGGACTGGCCTCATAAAGATCTTGAAAAATGATGTGTGAATAAGAAAACTCGTCCATGCTCATGAAGTAATTTTACAAAAATCAGTGTATGCCAAGATTTGTACAGTCCTAGAGCTGAAGGAGGGCTAGGACTTAGAGGTTTGGAGGCCTATGATAGTAGCTCAGATTGACTACACCTACAGATGGCATCATTGGATCCAAATATGCAAAAAGTGCTGAAATACGAAAGTAAATGTCCAGAATCTGTCTCTATCATCAAACTTGGAGAAGTGTTCTGACAATTAGAAGGAATGAGTGAGAATCCACAGGCATGCATGGGAAAGAAAGTAATGGAATTTTGCAAAACAAGAGAAAAAAACTCTTCCAAGAATTAGATCAGCAAGCAAGGGAAAAACAAGTGGCAAATGCACAAATATAGTAGGGAAAATTAGTATTACTCTAAGAATCTTTTTGCCGATCAAGAACGGACACATGAATGGGTTGAAGAGAGGTGAACTGAAACCGAAGGATGAAAGCTTGCTAGTTGCAGTCCGTGACAGTGGATTATGGAGGAGATGGTTTATGGTGAGTATTGAAAAAAAACTGCCACATGGTGATTCTGTAAGAGAGAGCTGGAAACGGTGACTCGCCTAATAGCAGGCTCTAAAGTTCTGATGGTGGAAAATTTCTATACAGAAAGGCACAACAAAGTAGTATGCCTCTTCCACTGGAAACTCTGTAAACACTATATCACTGTCCTTGAAGCACTGGGCTCCTTAGAGAATCACAGAATGAAGAAGTTCTGATCACCTGGGCCATTCACACTCCAATGGATAAGCAACTGGATGCCAGGAAACCTGACATAGTGGTAAAGGAGAACACTAGCAGAACGGCATTGATAATGGAAGTATGGGTACCGAGTGATTATTCTATGAATTGTGTGGTGAGGCAGAAGATCCTGAAGTACCAAGAAAATATGGCAGAAAGATATGGAAATATGTCCCATTGTACTGGGAGCCATGGGCTTGTTAAAGAAGAACTTCCAAATGAATCATGACAAATTTTCAGCAGGAGGCTCTTTGGCATGATGCAAGTATTACGCCTGAGCATAAGTGTAAATTTGAGAGATTTAAGATCATATTCCACATACCCTGGCTTAGAAGTGAGCTTTATGACTGCCATAATATGTGCAAAATTAACCCATTTGGAGAAACTATCCTGAGAAAACCAGAACAAGCTGAATTACTGTAGATTCCTACCCAGAACCAACATGTTTACTGAATCCATCCTGTTGGTAGCACATGGGAAAACAAACCAACTAGTAAAGAATAAACATACAAATTAGAAAAAAATATAGCCAAAAATTGAAATGGAATCCCCTAAAACACATGGCTCATTGTAACATCTGAAGATGAAAATAAAAGCCATTTCTTTCTCTACTAACCTATAAAATGCATATTTCAAAACTGACATTACTTCCCTAGTGCTTCCCTCCTGCACTTGTATTATTGTTCTTGCCTGCCTCCTGTGTCCCCATCTTTCACTGACTTTCTAGTTCACATTTCCTCCTTGTATCTGCACCTCCTCTACCACTTTTTTTTTTTTGCCTCTTCCCTTAATTGGCCCCCAGTTCATCCCCTAGCACAGGGGTGGGCAATTCTGGTCCTGGAGGGCTGCAGACCAGTCAGGTTTTCATGATGTCCCTAATGAATATTGATGCGATCTATTTGCATCCACTGCCTTCTATTGTATGGAAATAGGCACATGAATATTCATTAGGGACATCGTGAAAACCTGACTGGTCTGCGGCCTTCCAGGACCGGAATTGCCCACCCCTGCCCTAGCACAATGGTTCCCAACCCAGTCCTCTGGTACTCCCAGGCCAGTCAGGTTTTCAGGGTATCCACACTGAGTATACATGAGAGATCTGCATGCACTGCTTCCATTGTATGCAAATCTCGTGCATCTTCATTGTGGATATCATGAGAACCTGACTGGCCTCAGGGTCCTAGAGGACTGTGTTGGGAACCACTGCCCTAGCACGGTCTCTCTCTCCACCTCCAGGCCCTTTCTTATGTTTTCCTCTAATCTGCCTCCCACCCCAACTTCAGGTTTCCACTTTCACCTCCCCCCCCACCCCCCATTTTTTTACTTGCTGCCTTCAAGGAAGATCTGTCCCTTCCTTTGGTTCCCACCCATTTCATTGCCCTCATGTCCTTTTCAACCAGCCCTAATCCCTCACCATATTTCTGGACTCAGTCTCATAGCCCTACTGATCCACTCAATTTCTTAGTCACCAGACTCCCAAATATCCCTCCAGGTAAACCCAAGTCTTCACTCTTTCACTCTAACAAGTCCCTGAGTCCCCACATCCATGCCCAGCTTATGTTAAGGGTCTTTGTGTTAAAAACAGAAGAATCTTAAATTCTCCATATCAGCCCAAGTCCCTGTTACCCACCCATATACCTCCTTCGCTAATACACATTAACGCTTGCTCCTGGTAGCAGCTGATGATAACTTTCTCCTTGGCATGACTTTGCTTCTTCCCCAGCCCCCAACATATCTGTCGTTCTCTCTCCCTTCTTGTGCTACATCTTTTTTTTTTCATGCCCTGACCCCAGCATTAGCCTCCTTTCAGTACCAGGTCCCCCTAGCATCAGTCTTTTCTTCCCTCCCCTGGATAAGCCTGTTTCCAGTCCCAGCCTATCTCCACATCTCCTGCCAGCACCACTATTGGCCCATTTTCAGTCCTCTCCAGTCTCCATTACCATTAGCCCCCTAGTTCCACCTTCCCTTTGTGTTGCTCTAGTCAGCTGCCTCCTCTTCCTGCAGCCACTAGGGGGAAGTGCTTTAATACCTTTTATCAATATCTCAGCTCAGCACTCTCTCCTATGCCTGTGAGCAAGCTCTTGTACCTTGTGTGTCATGTGCTAGGGGATGCTGCCATGTGATGTCACATGAGGCCTGACACAGGCACGGTGCATATTTACAATGTGGTATGTGCGCTGGAAGCACCAGCCTATAATCTGCATCTAGTCACTAGCAAGAGACTCTCAGGGTGTTGTGGCTAAGGAGTGACCACTCCCCTGACCCCTAGCAACCAACAAGGCCATTCCAGCACTTGGCAATGCCAGGCATAGCTGGAGAGTCTGTTTTCTGATTGATGTGATGAAGGGGCATGTGTGCCTCCTCGGAGCATGCGCCTGCTGGACAGGTATCAGACTTCCACTGGGGTATGCACTGATATATCAATCCAGTCTGATAGTGGAACATGTGTTCCAGACACATTAAGGCAGGGACAGCATGGAGGAGAGCAGTCACAGAACAGGGACTGCAAGCAGTTTACTACATATGAGACAGAACTGTGCACACCTATGACTCCTGCTAGTGTGTTACTTGGCAACTGTATAGACTACACAGTGTCTAGATGCACATGAGGGGTATCCACAGCGGCCGTGCACGTCATACACCATTACTTAATTTAGGTGCCTTCCCATCATCATATTGCACATTAACTCATCTTGGCAGGGGACAACTTTCCAGATGCATATGTCATGTATGTATTCCCTCCCCCTTGGGCAATGAGCGACGGGTAGATGAGAGCATCAGTCAGTCCCTGCTGCAGTTTTCACATACCCACTGGGAGCTCCCTGTTAATCACCATTCTGATATGATCTCATACACTGTGCTGTGAAAGTGACTGCAACCAAGGTCTAGGTGCATGATAACTGAGAGAGAAACATGGAAGCAGATACAGCCCATGTGTATGTTCTGATGCCCTACAATGGGGAAGACAGCTCTGGTCCTAAGCAGCAGCCGTAGCTAAGGCTATAGCACCTGGACAATGTTGCCCTCACATAAGTCATCTGCAAGCAAGAGGATATGCATTAATGTCTGTCACAGAGGCAGCCTTGGTGAGTCTTCTATCTTAGAAACAGTCGTTCATCACCTGTGCACCTCAGTTTTACATGCACCTCTCAGCTGGGCTGCATCAGTGCTCAGTCAACCACCCTCACCTGCTGCCACTGTTGACAGTGCAGTGGGAGCTTTCCTGATGACACCCCAGAACGTTGCCCATGTGCTCACAGGTCTCTCCTGTGTGACCATTTGATTCTCAGAGTTACATGTTGAATGGGCCAATCTGCATGACAAGGGGATGGTCTGGGACATTACCAGCAAGGAGGAAGTGCAGCTTGGGACAAATGAGGTGTATACAGCTGGCTTGCTTAGAATGTTCCTCTGTGCCCCTATGGATCATCTCCCCAGCAGACATAGCAGGGATGGTTGAAATGAGGATGCTTGGCAGACTGTGTGAAGTGTGGGCTTCTGGCAGGATTTTAGGGAAGGATGGGGGATAAATGGAGGGGTGGAGGAAGGAGACTGAGGGGCACAGCTGACAGTTATACATGTTGAGTTGGCATAGCTGCAGGCAAGAGGGATTTCATTGCAGAGAGGGGAAGCAGTCATGGAGTGATGGCAAGATGAGGACGTCTGAGTAGCAATGCGGGATATGTGGCCATATCTGTGCAAGGCTCAAAAAGAGCACTGTGTCCTGTTCCTATCAGGGAAAACCCCATACATATCAGGAGGAACAGAACTGCTGCCTCATCCACCTGTCTTAGCAATTGAGAGAACAGCATAGCAGCACATACAGAGGTGACATGGCACCCAGACTTTCACATGGTGAGGTGTGCATGTTACCTCCCTTTGAGCCACAGTGTTGCTCTTGGGATGAGAGACTGCAACCTATCCTGCATCTCTCACGAACAGTTGGACTATGGTGACATGACTGTCCAAATGATACCCCACACTCCAGTGACATTGTGATGTCCTCAGATTCCCCAAACAGTGCAATGTAGAGCAGGGGTTACGAACCGCAGTCCTGGCGTGCCACAATGCAGCTTAGTTTACTGGATGCCCCTCATGAATATCTATGTGATATATTTGCCTAGAATGGGAGGTAATGGATGAATATATATATCTCATGAATATTCACGATGGATATCCTGAAAACCCAGCTGGATTGTGGCACGCTAAAACTGAAGTTTGCCACCCCTGGTGTAGACCGTACTAGGAATGAAGGAATCGCAGCTCATAACCATGACATCTGTCCCCACTGCATTTAGACAATGTCAAACAATAGTATTCAATAACTTATCTGCTTAATTGCAGATTTTCTGCTGATTTTGCTTTGAAACCCCTGAAGAAGCCTTTGGTGAAACAGAGATCTGTGTTGGGTGTGTGTAATAGAGTAAGGAAGCTGAACGGACTTGCCAGCACATGTCTTTAGAAAGAAGAAAGTTTGTGAGCTGCATGGAGCCTGGACAGCTGCAATTAAGCAGATAAGTTATTGAATACTATTGTTTGACATTGTCTAAATGCTGTTTTAATATGTGGCTTTCTTTGCTTATAGATGCTGCTGTGTGCTGTTTGATGCTGTCCTGTTTAGCTTATGAAAATATAGAAAATCACATTGGAGTTGAGCAGATGTTGACTGTTTGATGGCTGCTTTAAAGAAATTTGTTTTAAAGTATATTAAGAGTTGCTGCTAAGCTGTTGTGCATAAAGGGGAATAGTTAATAGTGGGTTTAAAGTGGGTTATACTCCTGATGTGGGCCAGACATATGTCGGACATCCCTGATACCAATGTCACACGTGATATTGGCATCAGGGATGTCCTAATGAAATTTGCCACCCTTGGCAAGCCTTCAGTACAGACCCCCACACATCATCTCACCTTGGAGAAGGGGATTAATAGCAATCATTCAATGGAGCAGATGCAACACTGAATGCCTTGTGGGGGTCCTGGATTCCAAGTTCCAGCACATAGTTCCATAACCTGTGATCCACACAGCCAAAATATTGTCAATAACTATCAGCTTTATTCACGCAAATAGCTTCGATTTGCTACATGCGTTTCCCCTCAGGGCGGGCCTCTCCCAACCCCTGGCCTTCATACACAACTTCCAGCCCCCTCTGACAGGATATTCTTTTGGAGGGGCATCAGCAGCAGGCCATGAGTGCAACAGTATTGATCCAGTCATAATATGGGAAATGCTGGCATTTGAAAAACGTTTTTCTTAGTCATGATTCACCCTGCAGTTCTAGCCAGGCATGTGGTTTCACTAATGGGTGAGCCAGCCTGCTTTGGTATTGAGCTTGAACTCCCAACCCTGGGTATATGAGGCAATTGCATTGCAACTGTGGTAGCAGAGAAAGTTGGTACATGGGTGGTACAGCATGATACTTGACAAAGATATAGAATCACCCTGTTGAGCCAGGGCAACAATCTTCATTCCGTGAACACAGCCTGTGTTGACTCATCAAGGGTTGTAGCATACAGTTGTTGCAGTTTGAATCGTTGAGTTTGACAGAACACAAGGGCCCTGATTGTAAATGTGCTCTGTTCAGTAACCTGTGAGTGGCTGCTTACAACCCTCAGCAGGCAATATGCATACCATTGTTCTCATTCATGATTTCCTATGCATTTGGCTGATCCTCTCAGATATCCCATACAAGCATTTGCGTTGGCTCATCCCATACTGATGGCATTTGGCCATGTTGCCATACTATAGGGGAGTCCAGCTTCTCTGCCCCCAAACTTCACCCCAGGCAGACCACAGCACACCACAGCAGGCCAAGCTCCTACATTTGATGGAGGGGTGCCAATTTTACAGCTGATGTAATGCCATCTGCAGGGGCTGCAGTGCTCTATCATACCACAGCTATGTCGGGGACAGAGGCTGGGTTAAATTCTGTCACGCAACAGACCAATTTAGTGACATTCATGCTCTCATAGCTTGGATCAACATTATGCCTGTGTAACATGTCAATACTGCAGATGTTTCTGCTCACCCAGATATTTGTTTGGCAAGATTTGGGTGTTGAGCATTTTCTGACTGCCACATTGGATGAGGGTGAAGTGGGATAGACTCAGAAGTGATATGCAGAAATACTTTTACAGAAAGAGTGGTACATGTGGGGAATACTCTCCCAGTGGGATGGAAGAGACAAGGGCAATATCTGGATTCCAATAAGCATGGGACAAGCCCAGAGAATCTTTAATGGAAAGAAGGCAACTATTGTAGTTGATATAAATGGGCAGACTAGATAGGCCATGTGGTGTTTTTATTGTTTCCTATGCACCATTTACAAACATACATAGTGCTGATGGCTTACAAGGGAGGCTCTATTACAGCATACTGCATCTGTGACATGCCCATCAACATGTATCCTTCAATGGCATATAGGCACTGCATCACCTTGACATGACATTCATCCTTTCTTGTGCCACTGTAATTCATGGACCAAAGGTAGGGGCTCCAAGTGAGAGGGATGACATCATAATGATCATAAATGATTCTTTCTTGACATTTACAAGGCATATTGTTATATGTGTCATTATTACACTCACATACATATACATATTTCATTATGATAGGGAAAATAACAGTTCCCCCAATCTTGAGGGATTTTATTTAGGGCTCATGTACGTTGCCACATAATGCTTGGGGGGGGGGGGGGAAACTAGGACTAGGACTGGAAATGGGCTGATTAGGTGGACTAGAACTGGAAATGGGCTGATCGGGGGATTTAGGACTGGAAATGGGCAGCCTGGGGGGGGGGCTAGGACTGGAAGTGAGCTAATTGGGGGAGTTAGGGCTGGAAATGGGTAGACTGGGAGGGGGTTAGGACTGGAAATGGGCTTATTGGGGGATTTAGGACTGGTAATGGGCTGATGGGGGGGGTTAGGACTTAATGGGCTAATGGGGGGCTAGCACTGGAAATGGGCTGATTAGGGAGCTAGCACTGGAAATGAGTTAGGACTGGAAATGGGCTGATGGGGGGGAGGAGAGAGCTGCTGCCACTAGAAGAAGACTTGAGGCTAGAACTAAAAGTGGGCTGATGGGGGGGGGGGGGGAGGGGAGGAGAGAGCTACTGGCCATGAAAGAAAATTGGGGGCTAGGGCTACAAATGGTCTGATGCAGGGGGATGGGAGAATGGGAATGGATGCTGAGATGGTCTGCCAGGGGAAGGAAGGGGCAGGAAAGAAGCTGACGGGGGCGGGGGAGGTGGAGGCAAGAAAGAAACTGACACGGGGAGAGGTGGGGGTAGGAAGGGAACTGACACAGGGGAAGGAGGGGGCTGGAAGGGAGCTGACAGCTGGGGATGGTACTGAAGGGAGACTGGAAGGGAGCTGATACTTGGGTATAGGACTGATAGGTGGCTAGGTAATGGGGAGGAGGCTGGAAGGGAGCTGACACATGGGGATGGCACTGGAAGGGGGATGGACAAGAGGATAGGGTGATTGGAAGGGAGCTGATGGGGGGGGGGTTGAACTGGGAGTGGGGACTGGAAGGGAATGAACTCCAGAAGCAGTCCTGGGAATGCAAGGTGGTTGACATTGGAAGGTATGGGGAGGGGAGGACTGGAAAGGGGGCTGATACTGGGGAGAGTTACCAGGACTGGAAAAAGGTTAATGGAAGGAAGTGATGAAAACAAAAGAAGAGAGAAGAAATGGCAGATGGACCATAGACCACAGAAAGAGCTAAGAGAGGAAAGCAGAAGCCTCAGATTGGGACCAGCATGATCAAAAAATAAAATGGTCAGACAACAAAAGTAGAAAAAATAATTTTATTTCATTTTAGTGATTGGACTTTGTTCTATCTTTAAATTTTAAAGAGTATGGGGGAACTGCATATCTTATTTATCTGATATTGCACTGCATGTGGACTCTGGCTTCTTGGGGTTTCAGTTTAAATTTTGTCTACATATTTTTATTTTTACTTTAGATTGTAAGTCACTTATTCTGTACTTGGTGAGGGTCAATGATGTGCGTGTGTGACTGAGGTCAGGTGTTCTCTTAACATAGAGTTTGTATATAAAGATCTATACTATACTGTTGTAATTTGACATGTTCAGCTTTTCAAATAGGTGTATGGTGTTCCAGGGCCCACTGTAGTATTTACAGTGATGCTTTTTTTGTTGGGCTCCTTATGTGAGTTTTGGAAGTTGGTGCTGATATAGTATGATGGATTTGCTCTATAGATACTCAGTGACTTTGTTGTAGGGTTTTTTATTAATTCACAATATGCCTGGTACTGGAGAATGTTTGTTGTTGTTGTTAGTGAGATGATCAGAATCAGATTTTTTTTTAAAGATATTGAGTTCTGTGGGTGAATGTCCTGGTTCTGCTCTGCACCTACTGTGGATGCAAAATATATGTTAAAAAAGAAAGAACAATAACGCAGTTTATAACAAAATAAAAATGAATTATATTCTAGTTTTATAAACTGTGCTGTGGTTCTCGCTCTCTTTTAGTTCCTTGGTGTACAAACATCTTGCATTTCCTCCATATAATCTAATCGGCGTTTTGGTTTGGTTCAGTCCCTGATTGGAGTTTTGAGAAAGCCCCACTTCCCTCTAAGGGGAGGGGGGTACCATCTCATCCTTCGCCTCAGGCAGCAGATTGCCTTGAGCCGCCCCTGCGCACATCATAAATTGGGTGTCATGCAATTAAAAAAAGAAAAACAATTTTGACTGTTGTGAGTTACATGCAAATGTCCAAAATTCAAGCAGATATTTTACAGTTATGAAAACTGTCCATACTGCCATGTAATTACATCCAAATGAATTTCCATAATAGTAATCAACAAAACTCTCAGAGATGTCCAACTACTTCCTCACTTTGTTCCAAATTTCATATGTTTGGAAGGGTTTTAACTCATCTGGTTTTGTGCTAAGCTAGAACTCTTTCTGATGCATTGCAGAAAGTCCCACAAGATAAGGATGAAATCAGGACACTTAGCTTTGCCGTTAGATTCTCAGATATCAGATATCGCTGAACTAAATCTCATCCTAGGGTTATTCTTCAGGGAGCTTTTCTGGACCTGCACCTTTGGGAGGAATGCTCCCCAGAAAATTTTAATAAGATTAATGCAGTAATTTCATGCTCAGACTATCATAGATCCTAAAGGATTACCTTGTTCCAAATATCTGCATAGTTGGGCAGGTACACCATACATGCACAATGTATCTTTACCTACAGCTATCCTGCCATCTAGACTATGTGTCCAGCCTCGTTTGTCAGCAGATGGCCAAGTGTTAAATACCATCTAGACAAGATCATAGCCCCTTGGAGAATTACAATTTGCTGTTCTTTGCCTTATCTTTTTCAAGATGTCAGAGGGAATTATTCTAACCAGACTCTTTCCCTAAGCCTTGTACATTCCATCCTTCCCAGGGCAAGCTGTAAATCATACATATAAGGGATTAATCTTTTCATCTTAGTATTTTCTATATTAAATTCTGCTAACCAGCTAATGTCATTTAAAATAAGAGACATATTATTTGGCTGTTATCCGAAAGGTTGGTGGTTCAAGCCCACCCAGGGACAGCATGCAGTTGTTTTTAAGAGGCTGATAATCTGCTTGGAGCGGAGGATAAAACAATAGAGACAAAGATAAAGAGAGGAGTAGACTGCACAGAGTGGTAGATACAACTCCAGCCATCAACTAGGTAGACTAGATGGACTATGATGCTCTTATATCTGGTGTCATTTACTATGTTAATACTGTATATAAAACGTGTATTTCTATTACTAAAACATTCCTTTACTTGCAGTTGTTTGGTTACCATTTAGCAACTGAACCTTGCATTTCTTTTTGAAGTCTTGTGGACCATGAAATATCCCCTGCTTCTAGAGCTAACCTATTCTTGCGATATTCTGCTCAGCAAGAATAAGAACATAAGAACATAAGATATGCCATACTGGGTCAGACCAAGGTCCATCAAGCCCAGTATTCTGTTTCCAACAGTGGCCAATCTAGGTCATATGTACCTAGCAGTTTCCCCAAGGGACACAGGTTCCACAATGCTTGTATTGGTTCAAGCATTGATATCCTGGGTCCCTTCTTAATAATTTATTTTATTTAATTTTCTTATATACCGCGCTATTTATCATCAGTGCGGTTTACATTGAAACAATACAACATTTGGTCAGCTATAACAGACCTATTACAAGTAACAGGAAAATTAACATGGAAGTAACAGGGAAATCATTTATATTTCTAGAAATACAATATAAATATAAATATAAATAAATAATGGTTTATGGACCTTTCCTCCAGGAACTTGTCCAAACCTATTTTAAACCCAGCTACATTAACAGCCTTTACTACATCCTCCGGTAACAAATTCCAGAGTTTGATTAAACGTTGAGTGAAAAAATATTTTCTTTTATTAGTCTTAAATAGTTTACCCTGTAGCTTCATTGCATGTCCCCTAGTCTTTCTATATTCTGATAAGGTAAACAATCGATCTACGTTTACCCGTTCCACTCCGTTCATTAATTTATAGACTTCTATCATATCTCCCCTCAGCCGTCTCTTTTCCAGGTTATAGAGCCCTAACCTTTTTAGCCTTTCTTCATAGGAGTATCCTTCCATCCCCTTTACCATTTTGGTGGCTCTTCTCTGAACCTTTTCTAAAATCGCTATATCCTTTTTAAGATACGGCGACCAGAATTGCACACAATATTCAAGGTGCGGTCTCACCATGGAACGATATAGAGGCATTATAATATCTTTTGTTTTATTTTCCATTCCTTTCCTTATCATACCTAGCATTTTATTTGCTCTCTTGGCCGCTGCTGCACACTGGGCCGAGGGTTTTAACATGGTATCCACAATGACGCCTAAATCTTTTTCCTGGGTGGTGGTTCCTAATGTGGAACCTTGCATCGTGTAACCATAGTTTGGGTTGTTCTTCCCTAGGTGCATAACCTTGCACTTGTCCACATTAAATTTCATCTGCCATTTTGATGCCCAGTCTTCCAATTTATCAAGATCCTCTTGCAATTTTCCACAATCCTCTTGGGTTTTAACAACTTTAAATAGTTTTGTGTCATTTGCAAATTTGATAACCTCACTCGTTATTCCACTTTCCAGGTCATTTATGAATATGTCAAAAAGAGGCAGATCCAGCACAGATCCCTGGGGTACACCACTATTCACCTTTCTCCATTTGGGAAAATTGGCCATTTAGCCCTACTCTCTGCTTTCTATCTTTTAACCAGTTCCTGATCCACAATAGTACACTGCCTCCTATCCCATGACTCTTTAGTTTTGCAAAAGTCTCTCATGAGGGACCTTGTCAAAGGCTTTCTGAATGTCCAGATACACAATATCAACCGACTCACCTTTGTCCACCTGATTATTCACTCCTTCAAAAAAAAAACATAACAGATTAGTAAGACAAGATCTTCCTTGTCTAAAGCCATGTTGGCTGTCTCCCATTAGGTAATGACTATCTACATGCTGAGTAAATTTATTCTTTATGATGGTTTCTACCATTTTTCCCGGTACTGATGTCTGGCTCACCGGTCTGTAGTTTCCCGGATCACCCCTGGAACCCTTTTTAAAAATTGGTGTTACATTGGCGATCCTCCAATCTTCAGGTATTAGAGATGATTTTAATGATAGTTCACAGATTACTGATAGCAGGTCTGCAATCTCGTATTTCAGTTCTTTCAACACCCTTGGATGTATACCATCCGGCCCAGGTGATTTGCTATTCTTCAGCTTATCTAATAGTTGTAATACATCTTCCCGATGTATTGATATTTCCTTCAATTCTTCCGCACCTTTAAATACCACTTCAGTTATGGGTAACATCCCTACATCTTCCTCAGTAAAGACTGAAGCAAAGAATTCATTCAGTCTCTCTGCTATCGCCTTGTCGCCTCTTAGTGCTCCTTTAACCCCTTTATCATCTAATGGACCAACTGACTCTCTCACGGGTTTTTTGCTACGAATGTACTTGAAAAGGTCTTTACTTCGCGTTTTTGCTTCCGCAGCAAGCTTCTTCTCAAATTCTCCCTTTGCCTTCAGGGAGCAAGGCATCGAGAAGCTGGCATTGTCTCAAAAAGGAGATGTTGTGCAAAACATCGTGGAGGGCATTTTAGAAAGTCCAAGTCAAATTTGGGATGGCCAGGGCAAAGCCTGCAGAAAAACATCAGGGATGTCTGTTTCCAACTGATTTTAGGAACATAGACATTCCTGATGTGGATGTCCATACCGGTACCACATAGATGTTCTTCATAGGAAAGCATACGACAAGGATGTCCCTCTCATATATGCTAGTGTAAGGGGATGAGCCCCCATTCGCCATCAGTGTTTTGTTGACATATAAAATAAAGGGGGTATTAGCATAGCTCTTTCTCCACATCCTGCAAACTTCTGCCTGACAAACAGCACTTTGCAGATGGAGCAGGTATAACCTTAGCTGCAACTCAGGACATCCAGATTCTTGAAAATGCCCCAGCCATTTCCCCATTCAGACTTGGATATACTTGTGTGTATGGGGGTGGTTAAGGGGGAACATCCACAGACCTGGCTTCTAAAAAACAACTCTGGAGATGTCTCTGCTTTGGAAGTCTGTCATCCTAATGGTCCATAACAACTAAACCTTCTCTGCAAGGTCCAGACCAATTAAAAGTCCAGTTACCCTGAGGTACTGTTATCTCCCCCAGCTTGTAACTCAGGGTGAGCAAAAAAAAAAAAATCCTTTGCAGATAGCACCCCTTATAAAGTAGTCTATCCCAGGGTCAGTGTTAGACTGCATTTGTTCTTTCCCACCCCCTTTTTATCCCTATCAGATGAGGTTTTCCCCCTTGTTTCAATCATACGCAAATTAGCAAAAAATAACATTCTCCATGAAGTTCGACAGTCACCCTATAGGTGGCTCTATTGAGTTCATATATACTTTCCTCAGCACTATTCCACAGTCCAGCAATACTGATCACAACACAGCAATACTGATCTACTATTTAACCCCATGGTCAGTCTGCCACCACTCACGTAGCTCCTTCCAAGGGACTTCCACCCCATAGGCGGGTTGTGCTTGGTAGACTTTGATCTATCTTCCACTAGATCTCCATTTCTATACTCTGTAGTGGGTAAGAGGGGGAGTGTACTCTCAATCTCCATCTCAGAAGGGGAGTCATTAGACCCCCATCTCCATTTCCTTCAAGCCCTATACCATCTGAGGGGCAATTGTCTGCATCCTGGGAGGGATCCCCTACTTCCCGCTTCCCTCCCTTGGACAGGGTCGGGGTCTCCACTGGGTTGGTACCTGCCGGGGAGCCTTTCCCTGCTCCGAACCCTACTGGGACAGGACATACACCCCGTCGTAACATCTCAGATATCCAAAGCATGAACAGGCCTTCTCAAATTCCACCCTGTATGTTTCGGAGTTTGGACAAATTCTAGAACTATTCTTGGGGGAGGGGGTGTCAAGCCAGGAACATTTCTTTAAAAAAACAACTTAAACCAAACACTTTCAGCCCTCTTTTTTTAAACAACACATGCTATTTTTGGCATTATTTTTGGGATGAGGGAGGCTCACTATAAATTTCCTTCTCCACCTCCTTGACAGTAGGAGTGGAAGCATGGGCTGCGGAAGGAGTCCAGGACAGTACATTTGGGACCAGAGGGAACTAACAGCTGCAGAATTAGAATAGCCTGAGACTGTCTCATTAATGATTATATGACAGAGGAATCCTTTTATCAGGATGGTGTGCAGTAATCCATGCTGAGAACCAGTACAGCATCATCTTCGTCCACAGCTACAGATAAACAAGCGCAAACACACAGATATACACGTATGCGGTCATACGCAGGCCGACAACTGTCCTGGCTTGTGGGAGAGATCCATAAACGTCTGGAAGGGTGTCTGCACTTGATTGTGTACAGAAAGATTTTACTTCTGCCTTTCTGTCCATTTCACCTCCCATTCTGCTTCATTCCTGCCACGCTCCCCTCCCACGTCTTTCTTTGCAAAGGCTTGGTGCTGGGCACTTGCGCTGTGGGGAAGGATGGGATGTGGCTCTTGCAGGGGGCACAGGCATGTGACCCATTAACTCTTCTAATTCCATTTGACTTCTTTCAGCAGCCCCGTCTCACAGACTCCTTGCTGGGATTAAGGAGCTTCTGATAACATCCACTATGCAGCAGCTATAGCGAGAAGGGGAAGGGGGGAGAGAGGACCCAAGAGAGGAAAGGGGGAAAGAACAAAAAAAAGAGACTGATTCATAAATAAAGAGACCAGTACGAAGAGGGAAAGATTGAGCCTGAACCAGCAGACCTGCAGTGAGAACACAGATAGGAAAAGGGAGATCAGACTGGTACCTCCTGAGGCCAAACAGCTGCAGCTTCTGGCTTGCAAACCCTGAGCTCAGACTCTCCTTCTGCTATGTGGAAATAACAAAGGGGGAAAAGCCAAGTCCCAGGTCAACACTATTAGTCAAAACACAGTGAAAATACCAACAATCAGCAAAGCAGTCGGAAGTGTGACATTCTAGATGGTCCCAGCTCCATTTATATGCATATTGCCAACGAATGTAAAACTCGATACGTCTATTAAGACATAACCAATGTCACATTATTTATTTATTTATTTATTTATTTAACAGTTATTTATATACCGCTCTTTCCCATGTTTCAAGTGCGGTTTACATGTAACAGTAGGTTAATTGGTATGAGATATACCAGGACATTTTACATAGAACAGATAATTATAAATTACAAGGAAAATTGTAACATTACAAGTATAAAATATTAGAACATATATACATTGCTAGTTAAATTATTAATCATCATGTAAATGAGTGTGTAGTATGGTTAAATTAGTGTATTAGTGTCGTTTATTTTTGAAAATAGGGTATATAATATTAAAAATAAATGTTAGCCTGTATCCCTTTGAGAATTCTGTTTTGGGAGTGTATTATAGTGTAATGTAAATAAGTGAGTTTTTAATTTTTTTTTAAATTCTTTTATGTCAGACAGTAGGCGAATGTTGTCAGGTAAATTGTTCCAGAGTATTGGAGCAGAGTGTGAGAAAGCTCTCTTATTGGTTTGTTTTCTGGCTTTTGTAAAATCTTTTGGTATTGTTAAAGTATTTATGTTTCTGCTCCTTTGAGATCGTTTATCAATGTCAATGTTAATCAGTGTATTTAGTGCAGATGGTGCAAGTTTATAAGTTTAAATGTAGTGACAAGAATTTTATATTTGATTCGGGAGTAAATTGGTAGCCAATGAAGTTCAGCTAAAATTGGTGTAATATGTTCAAGTGGGCTTATATTCATAATCGTTCTAGCAGCTAAGTTCTGAGTTATTTGTATCTTTTTAATATTATGTACTGGAATGCAAAACAGCACAGCTGACCGTTCTGAAAACATAAAATCCCTTTGCACTTCTATTCCTTATCAGTTAAATAAACCATATTAATCAGGCTTAGGCTAGTGGAAATTTACAAACCAAAGCAGAAGGAAAGATAGGGCAAATCCTTTCATAAAAGAGATGAGACAGGACAAAACCACAATGACTGAAACCACTGCTCTCATTAAACAAAAGGTAACTAAGGAGCTACCAATGTTCCAGTCCTCCCAGTTAAAGACCATTGTACCCAATTGCCAGATATAAGATTTCTTGCGACTCAGCCCAGCAATTCCAAAGATATTTGCAATTGTTTCCTAAGCACTTTTTATAGGGAAATTTCCGAATTTCCCTCCTTGTGTGCTCTGTTGATCGCTTGTAGCTTTTGAAAAGTACAGAAGCCAGATGTCTTCCAATGGGACTAACTTTATCGAAAATTTGATTCATCAAAATCAAATCATTGCCAGACTGTTCTGGAAAGGAAATGTTATCATGTTAACAGTTGATAACCATGGACTGATCACAATTTCTGGACTAGCTACAATTAGTTATTCCCGATGAAACCCCTCTTAGGTCTACGGGGAAGGATTATTCTTTAGCTGAAGGGAACGTAAACATAAAAGCACAAGATCTGCAAACTCATACAATAATTAATTAGGGCTTCTTTTCCTAGGTGTCTATAAATTGTGGGCCCATTATTTAAAATGATTAACATGGTTAGCGGACCTGATAACTTCGGCAATCGCAGTGAACGGGATACGCAGCGGCACTAACACAGCATCAGGCAGGGACACCAGAACGGGGTAGATCACGTGGTCACCACCAAAATCTTGCCTACAGAGAACAGCCACAATCATGGCAGACTCCTTCTGTCTACCCACAGGAGACTGGATCCCCACGGGCGGGGTGGAAGGCTGCTAGGATGGCGGCAAAAACTCCTGCCCGCGGGGATCCTATCTCCTGCAGGCAGACAGGCGTCCACCGTGATCACAGCCATTCCTTTCTCTTCTGCTCGTGGGAGATGGGATCCCCGTGGGAGAACAGGAAGAAAAGTGAGGGCGGAGATGGAGGCGGAGTCAAGGCAGAGCTTGCCCCCCCCCCCCAATCAGAGAGGCATTCCGGGGGGCAGAGCAAAGGCGGCATCTGGCGATAACCGGGCAGCAGTGATATTGAGCCGTTGCCCAGTTTTTGCTAAGCAACAAAAGTCGGGCGCCTTAAAGGCTGGCCTAACGTCCGCCACAGAAGCTAAGTGGGCAGCGGCTCAATAGCGCCAATCGCAACGGCCCGGCTAGCTTCGTCGCTATCTGGCTGATCCGGATATGGCCCCGGCATTGAATATCCGGGTCTAAAGTTCAGCGGCAGCAGCTAGCCGCTTTAGTAGGGCTAGCCACCGCTGCTGAATATTGGCCCCTGTATATTTAGGTGCTTATTTGCAAACTAATTTGGGGCTTTTTTTGTGGGTATGAAGGTTATTGCTGTATTTATTTTATTACAGTATGTATTGCTGGGTACCATTTCCAGTAGAATCAATCAGATGTGCGTTGTGTATTCAAAGGTCCAAAAATACTAGAGACTTGATCATCTCCTGTGCCTTAAACTTGCTGCTGAATGTTACTGCCAGAACCTCTTGATTTCTCTAGGAAAAGCATGTTTGCTAAAGGACACTGCAAAGCAGAGTGCATGAAAGGAAAAAACAGGGAAAACATCATTCCTAGCTCCACCCTCCCTCCCACCCCACCTCCCGCCTCTGCCCCCATTGCCTTGCTGCTGTCCCTCTCCAGACTGCTTACTCTCACCTCCGGTGCTGTGGTGCTGCTCCAACGTCCGTCTCTCTGATTCCATTTCCTTTTGCAGGGGGGTGACAGCTTGTCACATTGCCTCCACTACAGGTCCAGTGGATGTTCCCTCCCAGCTTGGAATGGAGGCAGCGTGGCAAGCCAGCAAAGTAATAAATGTATGTTTGCTGCGTGCCCCTCCCCTGTATGAGCTTGGTGGGAGGGTACCTGCTCTGGGTGACCACGCCACTGCATCACTGGAGCCCCTTGGCTGGTCTCTGATGTCAAAAGAACTCCTAACGCGATAGAACTATAACCCTACTTCAATGTGCTGTTCTATATATTGTCCTCTATGCTAACATAGAAACATAGAAAAAAGACTGCAGATAAAGATCATATGGTCTATCCACTCTGCCCTTTCAGTCCAACTACTAAACTTTACCGTCCCCTTTTTTCCCTGGGAGATCCTCTGTGTTTGTCCCATGTTTTCTTGAATTCAGATACAGTCCTTGTCTCTACCACCTCCATTGGGAGGCTGTTCCACGCATCTTCCACTCTTTCCATAAAAATGCATTTACTCAGATTACTCTCAAGTCTATCTCCTTCCATCTTCATCCTACGGCCCCTCGTTGCAGAGCTCTTCTCTGTGCATTTAGGCCACAATGGTATTTAAACGTCTCTCTCATATCTCCCTTTGACAAATCTTTCTTCCAAAGTATTCATACTGAGATCTTTAAGTCTATCCCCATAATTCCCATATGCCTTAGGACGAAGACCCCAACCATTTTAGTAGCTGACATGCGGTCATTTTGCTGCTCTATGCTGCTACTGTGTAAGTTGTCTGTATCAGGGGAGAGCTGTTACACACTACCATGGCTGAATCTGTTCATAAAGATGGTTAATACATCCTAATAAATAACTAAATCATTCTGTTTATAATTAACAGTATCTTTTCTATGTCTTGCATATATGAACAAGGCTGGGTACTTTTCTTTTCTTTTTTTATCTTATCTTTATGCAATTTTAAATAACATCCAAGAAAGTTAACAGAAACATCCGTCTACAGAAATTGAACAGAAACAGATGGTAATATCAAAAGAAAGTTTAAACAAAGCACAACAAGCCTAGCCCACAATATAAAAAAGGGGGCCTTGACCCTAAGAAATAATACAACAAAGGATAGAAAGAAAGAGAGCTAGGTTAATATCCAGCACTTTAAAATCATGGCTCAATTGGTATGGAATCAACAGAGGCTTCAATGCGCCTAGCATTCAGAAAGGCTAGCTGCTGGGAGGGCTCATAGAAAATATAGGAAACTGGTATTATCCGATAGAAGAGCAAAAGTCACAATTAATGTGGTTGGAACCATAGGTTCCTCTTGAAATGATTCTAACAGTTCTGAAGTATTCAGTACATCCCATTGTTGAGCCCCCATAGCCACTGGAAAGGCTACTTTCCTGCCCTTAGCAAGATAGAATAATTTCACCGTAGGGGGAAGTGAGTACCACTGAACTGCCAAAGTGTCCACTAAATACTCATTGGACATCTCTCGTTGAAAATGTCACGACTCGTGGAAAATTGATTAACCGCAAGTTATTAACCCGAGACATATTTTCAAGCTGTTCCAACTTGCTATCCACCGAAGCAGAATTCTTAACAAAAAGCTCAGTTTGTCCTTCCACTGGCAATAACTTGGACCGAGCATCTGAAACCTCAGTTTTAACCATCGCAACAGTAGCAGAAAGTTGCTCAGTTGTAGCAGAGCTCTTATTAACTAACTGCAAAGGAAGATACGTAAGGCAATAGGCTTCCCCAAGCAAAACGATGGCTGTCCATTTGGACTCCAGAGTGAAGTTAGCTGGTCTCACAAATGTAAACAAGGAAATGTCACGTGCTTGGGTTGTTTCAGCCTCCATTCCTGCCAATGCAATGCCTCCTCATTGAACAGTGGTCTCCCCCACTGTCCGACTTCCACCCAATACCGCCATAGGTTGTGCATTTTGAGGTTGTTCCGGGGTGGAGGAACACTCCACCACCTCTGCACCTGAGCCCGGCCCTCACTGCTCTAACAACTCTCACTCATCCAGTGAGAATCTCGGCAACCTGCTTCCTTTGGGGACTGATGGAGACTCGCCGCTTTCGACATGGGCTGCAGATCAGGGGAGAGAAATGATGGCTCCAAAGCAGACGCTGAGCATTCTAGCCCCTGCGAATCTGCAGCCGGACTATCCTACCCTGTCGCTAAATATTGAGGTGGACAGACAAAGTAAGCGTTGAATGGTCCAACAACCGCAGAAGAAACAGGTATAGAGGCTACAGGAGCTTGAGAGGGCAGCAAGCCCATTAGCCTTACGCTTCTTACCCATAGGAAAAGCGACCACCTCACATGAACCAGCAGACACTATCTTGACTCTACCCCTCTAAGGCTGGGTGCTTTATTAGCTGACTGGGTAATGCCAAACGCCACAACAGTTCTGCACAACTTCTGATGAACAGTCTGCAGCTTATCCATCGCCTAAATGAGCGCAAGCAGCACCGGCAGAAGAAAAAAAGAGGGAACCCGTGTCGTCTAGAGGCTACTACCACGCCCCCTCCCCTTTTGAAAGATGCAATTACTTTAATTTCTCACATTACCTGCTATAAAAAATCCTAAGATATAGTTTATTTAACATTGCCTGGTCATACCTGTTGGTTCCTTTATTGCGTCTCAGTCATTCTGGGCCGGTGACCTTATTCCCACTGCACTGAGGCTGATCATATGACTTCAGTTGATCCATGTCTGATGTCTCTAATATTTTATATTTTACACTTATAGACTTATATTCTGCTTGACATAAGGCTCGCCTGCCTACTGTTTTCACTCACTGTTATTATTTCCTCTGCTAATAGGTTTCCCTATCTGTTAATCTCAGTGTCTTTTAAGACTTTTACTTATCTATATCTTCTTCTACTTTTTCTATTTTTCATTTATTTGACCTTTATTACCTTACTACCTGTTATCCCTCTCCTTCTAACTTTACTTGCCCTCCCTGCCATTCCTTATAGCTCCACATCATTCTTTGCTCTTTATTCTGATCCTCCCTAACCGTCTTCCCTCACTCCACTAACCTAATACCCACCTCTTTCCCACCCTCCCTATTTCCTCCCCATCTTATCCTCCATCTTTTCCTCAGCTCTTGAGCTTCACCTTCTCCTTCCTCTCATTCATCCCTCTACTTCTCTCTAAAACAACGTGATCTCCTTTCCGACAGGCCTTCTCCTCTCCCTCGCACTCTTCTTCTCCTTCTCCTTCTGTCCTCTGGTGACATTAATCCCAAACTTGACCCCCCTTCACTTCACTTCTCTCTCACTCCCATATTAGTTCTTCTCCCCACCACCCTAATCTCATCCACATCCCTCTCCTTTTCCCCTCCTCTCTCCCCTTCTCATGTGCTTTATGGAATGCTCATTCCATTTCTAATAAAGTTCCCTTTACCCGTGATCTCTTTATCTCTTGCACTTTCCATCTTCTCGCTCTTACTGAAACCTGGCTCCTCCCTTATGACACTGCTTCGGTCGCTGTTCTCTGCCACAACACAGGGCCAGCCCGTCCATTGAGCAAGAATGTTTTTTGTACAGGGCCCCGCGTTTCAGGGGGCCTCGCGCAAAGAACATTCTGCTTGCAAAGTAAATTTTAAAATAAAAAAAAAAAAGCTGTCTGCTGCCGCTGCCGCTGCCGCCACAGCGGCAACGGCAGAATCGCATATTTATTTATTTATTTATTTATTACAAGCTCTTATATACCGCACTATTTGGAATCAGCGCGGTTTACAGTACAACAAAAGACCAGAACAACAAGTTGTTTGGTTTTACATTGAACAGGAAGACGAACTTGGATAATATATGGGGAAAAGTATTTAACTGAAACAATTTACAAAGTATTTACATGTACATACAACAGTATTAAACTTAGATCAGGTTGGGTGCTGAATCGCATATCCCGCGGGACCCCCGTCCCCAACAGAGCCTGCTCTCCCTGCATCAGCTCCGTCGGCTTTCAGAGCTCGAAGGGAGACCAGTTTCCCCCGCGGGCTTAACAAAGCCACGAGGGAGAAACTCTCCTTTCGTGCTCTGAAAGCCGACAGAGCTGATGCAGGGAGGGCAGGCTCTGTTGGGGGCGGGGGTCCCGCGGGATATGTGATTCTGCCGTTGCCGCCGTGGCGGCAGCGACAGCAGACAGCTTTTTTTTTTTAATTTTAAAATTTCCCTGGGCTGTTGGGGTGGGAGTTAGGCCTGGAAATGGGCTAATGGGGTTAGGACTGGAAGAGGGCTGATAGGGGGTTAGGACTGGGGCTATGGGGAGCTAAGTCTGGAAATGGGGTGATGGGGGTTAGGACTGGAAGTGAGCTGATGGGGGTTTAGGACTAGTAATGGGCTATGGGGGAGCTTAAACTGAAAATTGGGTGATGGGGGTTAGGACTGGGAGTGGGCTGATGGGGGGTTAGGACTAGTAATGGGCTATGGGGGGGGCTTAAACTGAAAATTGGGTGATGGGGGGTTAGGATTGGAAATGGGCTGATGGGATTAGGACTGAGAGTGGGCTGATGGGGACTTAGGACTGGTAATAGGCTATGGGGGGGCTAGGACTGGTAATGGGTTGGGGGGGTTCCTAGGACTGGAAATGGACTGAGGGGGGGGTTCCTAAGACTGGAAATGGACTGAGGGGAAGGGGGGGCTTGAACTGCAAATAGCTGATGGGGAGGGGGGCTTGGAATGGAAATGGGTTGTGAGGGGAGGGAGCTAGGACAGGAAATGGGCTGATGAAGGGGGCTAGGATAGGACTGGGAATTGGGTGTTGGGGGGAGCTAAGATTGGAAATGGGCTGTGGTGGGGGCTTGGATTGAAATAGACTTATGAAGGGCTAGAAATGGAAGTAGGCTCATGGGGGGCTTGGATTGGAAATGGCCTGAGTGGAGGGGAGCTAGGATTTGACATGGGCTGATGGTGGGGCTAGGAAAGGACTAGAAATGGGCTGATGGGAGGCTGGTATTGGAAATGAGCTGATGGAGGGACTTGGATAAGACTGGTAATGGATGGGGGAGCTAGGACTGGAAATGGGCTGATGGGGGGGCTAGGACTGGAAATGAGCTGATGCGGGGACTAGAAGGGAGTGGATACTGGGTGGGGCTGGAACTAGAAGGGAGCTGATGTTGGGGGAGATTAGAATGGGATGGAGCTGGGAGAGTGAAATGGAGAGGGGAAAAATATTTTGTGTGGGACGGAAGAAAAATCTACAATTGGCCGGGTATTGGGAGAGTAAGTGGGGATTGAGGATGGAGGGGTAAAATTTGAGTGGATGAAATAGGAATGAGGAAAGAGCAAAAGGAGAACGATTAGTATGTTAAGGCAGATGTAGAGAAAGAATGGAAAAAAATTAGAAGAGAGAAGAAAGGACAAATGGACAGCAGACGATGGAGAGTTAGCAGAAGACACAAAGAAACCAGAAGAAAGTGGCTGGAGCAATTGCAACTGAAAAAAAAATGCACAAAAGGTAGAAAGATATCTCTTTATTTTGAATTTATTAACTGGAATATGTCAGCTCTGGGAAATGTGCATCATTAACGTCTGCGCTTTGTTTAGTACAAGAGGAAATTAATTTATAGTTTTATTTCTACAGTGTTGTTGTACATTCCAAGTTTGGCTTTTGGGGTTCCCAGTTTAATTGTCTTCCTGTTTCTAAACTGTGATTCCTTGTTTGGTGATGGTCTGTGTTCTGCATGTGTAACTGAGCTGAGATATTCTGTTTATGTAATTCCTATTTGACATTGCCACTTGTTCCCTTTCCCCAGTAGGTCATGTATTGTTATTCTCTGAAATGTATTGGTTTAATATTTGCAGTGTTGCCTTTTGATAGGTAGGGTATGGTAGTGCTGTTAGGATATGGCAGGTTTGCTATGGGTTCTAAATGGGCAGTGTTTGTAGTAGCTCCTAATGTGCCTGGCGGTTGGCACTGGATTATAGTAATATAGAAGTCTTTTAGTCTTTCTTTATCCATACACTCATTAAGAGGCATGCTTACTAAAAGTTAGTGTATGGTAACATTATGCAAATATTTATGTAAATGAGGCCCCTTATGCAAATGAGGCCCCGCACCGAGTCTCCGCACATGGCCCTGCACCCCCCTTGGGCCGCTCCTGCCACAACAGCTATCAATTCTCCCACTCTCCTTGTCCTAATGGCCGCTACGATGGTGTTGGGATTCTACTTTCTCCTTTTTGCCAATTTCAAACCCTCCTTTTCCCTCAATCTCATTCCTTTCCCTCCTTTGAAGTCCATTCCATCCGTCTTTTTAATCCCCTGCCTTTCTGTACCACTATCATCTATAGACTCCTGACAAGTCCTCTTCTACCATCCTCACTGATTTTGACTCTTGGCTCTCCTTATTCTTGGATTCTTCTTCCCCCTCCCTTATTCCTGGTGACTTTAATTTTCATATTGATAACCCCTCTGACCCCTATGCATCCAAGCTCCTTTCCCTAACCTCCACGTTCAACCTCCAGCTTTGCTCTGCTTCCCCCACTTATCAGCTTAGTCACTGCCTTGACCTCATTTTTTACTTTCAGGAAATGGAAAAAAGAGCCAAATGACAAAACCTGGAACAGCACAAGCACTGGCAAGTCAAATGCAAAGCATTGATAAGGCAGGCAAAGGGATAATTTGAGAAGAAGCTTGCTGCAGAAGCAAAAACGTGAAATAAAGACTTTATCAAGTACATTTGTAGGAAAAAACCTGTGAGAGAGTCAGTTGGTCCATTAGATGATAGAAGGGTTAAGGGGGCACTAAGGGACGACAAGGCGATAGCGGAGAGACTGAATGAATTCTTTGCTTCGATCTTTACTGAGGAAGATGTAGGGATGTTACCCATGACTGAAGTGGTATTTAAAGGTGTGGAAGAATTGAAGGAAATATCGATACATTGGGAAGATGTATTACAACTATAAGATAAACTGAAGAGTAGCAAATCACCTGGGCCGGATGGTATACATCCAAGGGTGTTAAAAGAACTGAAATATGAGATTGCAGACCTGCTATTAGTAATCTGTGAATTATCATTAAAATCATCTGTAATACCAGAAGATTGGAGGATCGCCAATGTAACGCCAATTTTTAAAAAGGGTTCCAGGGGTGATCCGGGAAACTACAGACCGGTGAGCCTGACGTCAGTACCAGGAAAAATGGTAGAAACCATCATAAAGAACAAAATTACTCAGCATGTAGATAGTCATGGCCTAATGTGAGACAGCCAACATGGCTTTAGACAAGGAAGATCTTGTCTTACTAATCTGTTATGTTTTTTTGAAGGTGTGAATAAACAGGTGGAAAAAGGTGAGTCGGTTGATATAGTGTATCTGGACTTTCAGAAAGCCTTTGACAAGGTCCCTCATCAGAGTCTTTTGGCAAAACTAAAGAGTCATGGGATAGGAGGCAGTGTACTATTGTGGATCAGGAACTGGTTAAAAGATAGAAAGCAGAGGGTAGGGCTAAATGGCCAATTTTCCCAATGGAGAAAGGTGAATAGTGGTGTGCCCCAGGGTTCTGTGCTGGGTCTGCTGCTTTTTGACATATTCATAAATGACCTGGAAAGTGGAATAACGAGTGAGGTTATCAAATTTGCAGATGACATAAAACTATTTAAAGTTGTTAAAACCCAAGAGGATTGTGGAAATTTGCAAGAGGATCTTGATAAATTGGAAGACTGGGCATCAAAATGGCAGATGAAATTTGTGGACAAGTGCAAAGTTATGCACCTAGGGAAGAACAACCCAAACTATGGTTACACAAAGCAAGGTTCCACATTAGGAACCACCACCCAGGAAAAAGATTTAGGCATCATTGTGGATAACATGTTAAAACCCTCAGCCCAGTGTGCAGCGGCGGCCAAGAGAGCAAATAGAATGCTAGATATCATAAGGAAAGGAATGGAAAATAAAACAAAAGATATTATAATGCCTCTATATCATTCCATGGTGAGAACGCACCTTGAATATTGTGTGCAATTCTGGTCGCTGTATCTTAAAAAGGATATAGCGTTATTAGAAAAGGTACAGAGAAGAGCCACCAAAATGGTAAAGGGGATGGAAGGATACTCCTATGAGGAAAGACTAAAAAGGTTAGGGCTCCTTAACCTGGAAAAGAGACGGCTGAGGGGAGATATGATAGAAGTCTATAAATTAATGAACGGAGTGGAACAGGTAAACTTAGATTGATTGTTTACGTTATCAGAATATAGAAAGACTAGGGGACATGCAATGAAGCTACAGGGTAAACTATTTAAGACTAATAAAAGAAAATATTTTTTCACTCAACGTGTAATCAACCTCTGGAATTTGTTAAAGGAGGATGTAGTAAAGTCTGTTAGTGTATCTAGATTTAAAAAAGGTTTGGACAAGTTCCTGGAGGAAAGGTCCATAAACCATTATTAAGAAGGGACCCAGGATATCAATGCTTGACCCAGTACAAGCATTGTGGAACCTGTGTCTTTTGGGGAAACTGCTAGGTACATATGACCTAGATTGGCCACTGTTGGAAACAGGATACTGGGCTTGATGGACCTTCGTTTGACCCAATATGGCATATCTTATGTTCTTATGTACTCTAATTGTTTACCTTCTAATTTCCATACCTCCACTCTTCCTTTATCTGAACATCACCTGTTAAGTTTCACTCTTCATTACTCCCTCCTTCAATCTTGCCCAATCTCCTCCTATCTTTTTAGGAATCTTCATGCTATTGATCCACTGACTCTATCCACTACTGTCTCATCTCTTCTTTTTTCCATTTTGTTCTCTAAATCTGTTGTTGAAGCCATAGCTTCCTATAATACTGCTCTCTCCTCTACTCTGGATACCCTTGCTCCACCCATTCTACATCCTGTGAGGTGCACCTCACCTCAGCCCTGGTTGTCTTCAACTGCCTACTACCTACATTCCTGTGTCCACTTAGCTGAGCGCACTTGGCTCAAATCCTGCACTCTCTCTGACTTTCTTCACTTCAAATTCATGCTTTCTTCTTTCCAAGCCACCATTACACTCGCTAAGCAAAACTATTATCTCCATCTGACTAACCATCTTGCCTCTAAACCTCGCTGTCTCTTTTCTACTCTGCTCTCTTCTTAAGGCACCTCCACTTTCAATACCTCCTTCACTCTCTGCCCAAACCCTAGCAGACTATTTCCATAACAAAGTGCATAAGATTACTCTTCAATTCCCCACTAAATCTTCTTCATCCTCTCTTCCCCCTCTCCATTACCAACTTTCCCCTCAACCTCTATCACCCTTTCCTAAAATCTCTGTTGAGGAAACCTCTCTACTTCTTTCCTCCTCTAAACTCACTACCTGTTCTTCTGATCCTGTCCCCACCCATCTCCTCAATTCCATCTCCTCCTCTGTCATCCCTTTCATCTCACACATTTTCAACCTTCTGCTTTCCACTGCAACCTTCCCTGCAGCCTTTAAGCATGTAATCACTCCTCTCCTCAAAAAAACCCTCACTTTACCCTTCTTCTGCTTCTAATTATCGACCCATCTCCCTTCTCCCATTCATTTCCAAAATTCTTGAACTTGCAGTTCTCCACTGCAATCTTGAATTTCTCTCCTCTCAAGCCCTATTTGATCCACTTCAATCTGTTTTTCATCCATTTCATTCTACTGAAATGGCTCTTGCCAAAGTCTCCAGTGATCTGTTCCTCACTAAGTCCAAAGGCCTTTACCCAATTCTCATTCTTCTCAATCTTTCTGCTGCTTTTTATACTGTTGACTACCTCCTCCTCCTTGACACTTTATCCTCTCTTGGTTTTAGAGGCCCTGTACTGTCTTGGTTCTCTTCTTATCTCTTCAATCGCTCCTTCAGTGTTTGTTCTGGAGGTTCCTCTTCTTCTGCCATCTTTCTCTCAGTTGTTGTACCTCAAGGGTCTGTTCTGGGCCCTCTCCTTTTCTCTCTGTATATTCAGTCCCTTGGTGCCCTCTTCTTTTCCCATGACTTTCAGTATCATTTTTATGCTGATGACACTCAAATCTATCTATCTACACCTGACATCTCTCCTTCACTCCCATTTTGAACATCTATTTGCTTATCTGATCACTGCCTGGATGTCTCACTGCCACCTAAAATTGAGTATGGCTAAAACTGAACTTCCTATTTTCCCCCCTAAACCCTCCTCCCCCTTCCTCCTTTCTCTATCACTGTTGACATCACTCTTCTTTTTCCTGTTTCCTCAGCCCACAACCTTGGGGTCATCTTTGACTCCTCCCTTTCCTTCTCCACACATATTCAACATATAGTTAAAACCTGTCATTTTTTCTCAATAACATTAACAAAATTTGTCCCTTCCTCTCTGAACACACTACTAAGGCTCTTGTCCACTCTTTGGTCACCTCCAGTCTTGACCATTGCAACCTCCTCCTTGCTGGTCTCCCTCAGTATCATCTCTCTCTTCTTCAGTCTATCCAGAACTCTGCTGCGCGGCTAATCTTCCTCCAGCCCCGATACACTCATATAACCCCTCTTCTAAAATCACTACACTGGTTCTCTTCCATTTCTGTATCAAATTCAAACTTCTCCTTCTAACATATAAATGCATTCTCTCTACTGCCTCTTCTCTCTCCCTACAGCCCTCCTCGTGAACTCCGCTCCTCCCCTGGCTTTCTTCTCTCTATGCCCTTTTCTTCTTCTGCAAACTCCAGACTTCGATCTTTTCACCTTGCTGCTCCTTATGCATGGAACAAATGTCCTCTATCTTTACATCAAGTCTCTTCTCTTCCCCCCTTCAAATCCATGCTAAAGGCTTACGTCTTTAAGGCCACATTTGGATCCTAATCCCTTGTTCTCCTTCCCTATTTGAAATCCATTGTTTCTCTTGTATTGTTCTGTCTGTCTTGATTAGATTGTAAACTCAATAAGCAGGGACTGTCTTCATTATATGTTCGTACAGGACTGTGTATAGTTTGTAGCGCTATATAAATGCACGCACTCATCTTCGTAGTGCTGAATGTCGTTGGAGGCGCTCTAGGTTCCTATCCGCTCTTCAGTCATTTTGTCAGGCTCATCGCTCCTATCATCACTTGATTACTGCCACTAAGAGAGATTACTTTTCCTCTCTCATCGCCCACTCATCAACTCAACCCCAACAGCTTCATGCCATTCTTTCCTCACTGGCAGTGTCTCCCTCACAGTTTCCCCCTGGAGACACTGCCCCTACTTCATCACAAATGGCCACCTTCTTTCATGATAAGATTTTCACCCTTCAACTCAGTCTTCTTCCTTCTTCCCCTACCCAACTGATGCCTGCTACCCCCTCCTCCCCCGCTTCTGCTTTTTCTCCGTCACTTCACCCGACACTTATATAAAAGACTTTTAATCCCGTCTCTCACAGTGCTTTGTCAAAGACCCTGACAATCATTCAAAAGACTACATGCAACCTTGATCCCCTTCCGTCATCTTGGCTATTAGAAGATTCTTTAGCCCTCAAACCTATTATTCTTTCTCTCATTAATTCCAGTCTCACCTTGGGTGTTTTTGCTTCCATCTGGAAGCCTTAATTCTCCCAATTTTGAAAAAACCTTACTCAGATAAAGCAGTCCCCTCGAATTATAGGCCAGTTTCTAATTTACCATTCTTATCCAAATTACTTGAGAAGCTGGTTTCCCAACAACTGAATGCTTACCTCAAATCCACTAATACACTCCATCCCTGCCAGTCAGGGTTCCGTTCTGGTCATTACGCCGACACTATTCTTTCTTTGCTCAGTGAGGTTCACCAGTCTCTTGACTTTAGTAATGTCACAATTGCTGTTTCTCTTGATCTTTCCGTAGCTTTTGATCTTGTCAATCACGATTTTCTTCTCTCCCATCTACATTCTATTGGTCTCCAGGAATGAGTTCTCGATTGGTTCAGGTCTTTCTTTCACAATGCTCCTTCAGGGTTACAATGGATAATTCTGTCTCCCACTCCTACCCTCTTCTCTGTGTGATCCCTCAAGGCTCTGTTTTAGCTCTCCTTCTCTTCAACAACTTTATTACACCTCTGGCTTTTCTTATCCAAGAATCCAGCATCTCATTTTACCTATATGCCGATCTTTATCTTTTGATTTTAGGATAAGGTGGTATATAAGCCTGTCTAAATAAATAAATAAATTACATATTTAATATACCGCTCATACTGGGGGTATCAGAGCGGTTTACAATACAAAATTTGAGACTGCTTCAGAAAAAGAAAAGAATGCCAATTAAGAGACAGGAAAGAGATAACAGAGGCAAAAGGCAAGACAAAGTACTCAATTCAGAGTTGATAGTAGGGGAAAGCACATGGAGGGTTAACGGGGGGTGGGGGGGTGGAGACAATACGGTGGGAGGAGGAGGAAGGTCAAATGCGGTGCAAAATAGGTGTGTTTTTAATCTGGTTTTAAATGTTTCATATGAGGCCTCCAGATGGAGGTCAGGGGGGAGCGAGTTCCATAGCCGGGGTCCCAGGAAGAAGAAAGCAGAAGAGCGAGTGGATTCAAGATGGGCCTGAGATGGGGAGGGTAAGAACATGCGGGTTGGAATGAATTGATCTAAGGGAACGGTGAGGTGTGGGAAGACGAATCAGATCTGCAAGGTCTAGGAGAGTACTGGTGTGAATGGTTTTATGAACATAGATAAGCATTTTGTATTGTATACGATATGGAACAGGAAGCCAGTGTAAATGAATCAGAATAGGGGTAATATGATCGAAGCGAGAGGCATAAGTCAGAATGCGGGCGGCTGTGTGATGAACTAACTGTAACCTGCAAAGGTCTGCCAAGGAAATGTTACAATAATCTAGCCGGGATACTACTAGGGATAGGAGCAGTGTGGTCCTGGAGGGGACTGAAAGAAAGGGATGGACTGTGCAAAGTTGTCTCAAGGTGTGAAAAGATCGTCGTACTACCAGGGAAATGTGTTCCTTAAAGGACAGGGCAGAATCCAAGGTTATCCTGAGATAACACAGAGAGGAGACAACTGGGATCGGGGAGTTAGGGAGAAGAGGAGCAAGAGGGGGGTGGGGGAGCCAAAAGTGAACCAGATAGCAGATGTTTTTGAGAGGTTGATATGCAGAAAGTTAGAAGAGAGCCAGGAAGCAACAGAGGCTAAGCAGGAGTTCAGAGGAGTGAGATCAGGGGAGGAGGCGTCTGTATGGTGAAGAAGGATAATGTCGTCTGCGTAGTAATATGATGAAATACTGTGTTGCTGGACTAAGAGGGCTAGGGGGGCCAAGAAAATATTAAATAGGAGAGGAGCAAGGACAGAACCCTGGGGGACACCACAGGGAAGAGAAGTGGGAGGGGAGGAGGAAAGACCTGACAGTACGGAAAAAGACCTATTAGTAAGAAATGAACGAAACCAAAATAGGACAGAACCATAGAGACAGATGTTGTGAAGACATACTAGTAGGGTTCGGTGATCCACAAGATCAAAAGCTGCAGATAGATCTAGAGAAACAGCAATAGAAATTAAATCATGGTCGTGAGCAGTGTGAAGTTCATTGAAAAAGGATAGTAGGATAGATTCAGTGCTGTGGCCAGGACGAAAACCAGACTGCTGAGGGTGAAGTGCTAAAGATGCTTCAAGATGAGTGGAGAGTTGTACGAAAACCAGTTTTTCTAGGAATTTGGAAAGAAAAGGAAGGTTTGAAATGGGACGCCAATTGATTGGGGAAGATAGATCGAGGGAATCCTTTTTTAGAATGGGACGAACAACTGCGTGTTTCCAAGTGGAGGGAAAGGTGCCAGAAGAAAGACTAGAGTTAATAATGGAGAGAACCAGGGGAGAGAGGGCCAGAAAGGTGTCCAGGAGCCAGTGAGAAGGAATGGGGTTAGAGATACAGGTGGTTTTCCGGATTGCTGAAAATACCTTATTAAGTTCTGTAGCGGTTATAGGTTGGAATGAGGACCAACGGTGAGAGAGAGGAGGAGTGGAAAGGGGAATGGGTGGGGACATTGGAGAGGGGGGAGTTGGAGAGAGGGGAGGAGGACAGGAAGGAAAAAGTAGGTGGAGATCATTAACTTTAGTGACAAAGTGAGTAGCCAGAGCTGGATCAGGAATAATAGGGGAAGGGGGTGAGGAAGTAAAGGGAGTGTGAGGCAGAGAGGGAACGCAAGACTGAGCAGAGCTGGTGGGTGGAATTGGTTGAAGAGGAAATGAGATTAGAAAAGTAGTCCAATTTGGCAGAGTGTAACAAAGAGCAGTAGTGAGAGTGGCAATACCGGATGTGGGCTAGATGGGCAGGGGAGGGATGCTTACGCCAGAGGCGCTCGGCTCGGCGAGGCGAAGGTAGGAACGGTGCAGGAGGAGACCCGGATGGAACAAAGGATAATGATGACGAGTATGAGAGGGCGACAGGAGCTGCTGAGGAGCTAGGTTGTCCAGAGCAGCTGTGAGGATGGTATTCCAGGACTGAGCTTTCAGGCCTGCTGGAAGTAGGTGGAAGTCTGGGGGAAAGAGGGAATTTGAGGAGGGAAAGCGGGAGAGAGTATCAGGGGTGATGTGATGACTGAGACGGTGAGGAGCATAAATAATGTTCTGAGAAAAAGGTGGAGAGAGGGTTGGGATCTTGAAAAACAGACAGAAGTGATCAAACCAGGGAAGTAGCGAAGCGGAGAAGGAAGAAGGGACCAAGGTGGAAGCGGAATGTGAAATCACCAAATCTAAAGAATGGCCTGCAGAATGTGTAGGAAAGTGAATAAATTGCTGCAAAGAAAGGTCGGAGAGAAGGGAAACAAATGCGGAATCGTGAGGGGAAGAGGGAGAGTCAACATGAATGTTGAAGTCGCCAAGGATCAGGATGTGCTGATAGAGGGTTAAGATGAGGGAATCCCAGCAAGGGGGGGATAGGGAGGGGGGCATAGAGAAGGAGAAAATACAATGGAGGGGAAGAAGAGTGTAGACGAAGGAGAAGAGATTCAGGATAATGGAGTGCAGGGGAGGATACCTCTTGGAAATTTAATGAAGAGTGGGAGAGGACGGAGACCCCTCCACCGGTCCCACCTCGGCGACAGGTGATATTCTTTTACTTCACCATACCAATCCTTACTCTCCAGACCTTTCACCTTTGAACTCTTGCCTTTCTCGTGTAGCCACCTGGTTATCCTCAAACTGTCTTGTTCTCAATCCTTCAAAGACAACTGCTACCTGGCTCACACCCTCTGCTGCACCCTCCCTCGCAGGAGTTCTGATTTAGCTCACCTCTTTCCATTATTTATTCTGGTTATGCTCTTTCATTTCACGAATATCTAGCCAGATTACCCAGTGCTCCCTCTACTCTCTCCACCATATCAGGGCTGTCCGATCTCTATCTGATCCGGTTCTTATCACCCTTGTTGTCACCCTCGTCTTGTCTCGCATTGATTATTGTAGTTCAGCACTTGCTGGTCTCTCTCATTATTTTGAGAATACTGCAGCCAGACTCATCTTTCGTGCCGCTCGTTATGATCATATAACTCCTTTACTCATACATCTTCATGGTTTTCCATATCATTTCACATTCATTATAAGATTCTTATTCAGGTTCACAAGTTTCTTCATACTGGCTCCCCTCAATATCTCGCATCACTCTTCATCCTCAATGGATCTCAGAGCTCTCTCCGGTCTATACACTTGAATCTTCTCTTCATAGCCTCCCCCTCACAGGCATATCTTGATTCAACACATCACTCTGCCTTTTATTTTCTTGGTCCCACACTTTGAAACAACCTCCCTCCTTCCCTTAGGCTAGAACACTCCCTCTGTATGTTCAAAGCCCAACTCAAGACATACTTATTTAGTATTGCCTAAGATATTGACTTACCCCCTGAACTGCCTGGCCACTGATTTTCCTCTGTTTCGTTGCTGTCCTTGCTGTCGTTTTCTGTGAGCTTTCCTTTCTAACCAATTGACGTTCTTTTCTGAGTTTTCTCATTTTTTGTTGCTTTTATTGTTAACCGCTCTGCTGTCCCCACTTAGGGCGGTATATCAAGTTCTAATAAATGAAAATGAAATGAAATAATGGTAGTAGTAGTACTTTTATAATTCCCTGCTATGGAACGGACTAATGGACCAGTGGACCTACTGGATATGTAAATGTGATACTGGCTGCTGATTGGACCATTGGAAGGAAAGTCAACTAGAATTTACACCAAACTGACTCCTTACCAGTTTCCGTGGTAAATTTATTTTTTACGTTCATTCCATTCATTCTGGTCTTCTCCACATATTCATACAGAAACCGTCTATCCTTACTTTGGGCTGAAGGAAGATTTGTCCTCTAACCCATTCAGAATTCTGGGCTTCTCTGTAAACAGATTCCAACCCTGCCCTCCAAGGGCTCCCTTCAGGTCTCTCTCCCGGGTGCTACTGGATTTGCTTTCTATTTCCATAGTAAGAGAACCCAACATCTTTGGAATCTTCTCTCCCTCTTGTTCTGTTCACGATCTTCTATTACTATTTTATGCAAGTTGTTTTGTCAAAAAATCCAATGAGACAAATGTTTTATAGTCTATAGTTGCCACAGAGATGACCTCAGGCCTAGCCTTCGAGAAAACACACACACAAGTGTAATAGCCTTATTGTTCAGAGTGGTGACTAAAGGAGCTATAGGAACATTAAATTAGCATATTCAAAAATAGATAGGGCTAAAATTCTAACTTCTTGTCAGCAGCTTCTGAGACACAGTTAGTCTCTGTAGACATCTTTTATAAGACACAATAAATACAAGCACTGTATTACATACCACAGAACCTGCTGAATCACTAATTATATGGCTGAGGTCTGAATGCTTAAAAAAGTGAGGTTTGAAGTTCTCAGACCAAAATATAAAATTGTTGTGCAATAATTCTGATATGAAGGAGCGAGAGCACAGAATGGTAAACTGGTAAAACAGCTGCCATGTGTGAGGCTGGTTCCGGAAGAAGTGAGTAAAACCTCATTACAATATCTAAGGTCATTCATTAGAAAGATCAGGGAGACTCTATCATAGTGTCTGAGCTTGGTGACGAGGAACAAGAGACTTCATGGCAGTGTGTGAAGCTAGTGAGACTCAACTTCAGCAATACAAAGAATGAGATAACCACAGTATCTGGAATGGGGAAGATCACGGATTTGGGAATCTACACCTTTGAGCTGTAGGACCAGTGTTTTCCCCTCTATTCTTCCTGATCCTGTTCTGAAAGGGAATATTAACTCAGAAGACACTGCACTGCAGGGTCTCCTCCCACTGATTCTTTTACACGAAGACAATATCCTAGGAACACACAGCAATGAGGTTAGTATCTCCCTGGGTGGCCCCAGTAATTCATTGACCTCTTGTCTTATAAAAGCGGCACCCAGGAGACTGTGAGACAGATATTAAGAGGCATTAGATTCCCAGTGCGTCTGTCTCTTGGTGTTACTCTGTCTACAGGATTATTTCCCTTATGAGGACTTTCTTTCTTCTTTTCTCAACAAATGGCTCTCACAAATGTATTCTGGTTATGCCCTTAAAGCAACACTAAAGTGAATAAGAAGGCGCAGAGAAAGCCACGGAAGCTGTGCGAGACAGAGAGAAGGCGTAATGCTTGACATGCACAAGGGGACATTACGTCATTTAATGTAGCTCCCTGAATATTTTGCTACGGTTCTCTCTGGGCTGGAGCAGGTCTGAACCCTCAGCCCCACATCCCTCTGCATCATGCACTTACTATATCTAAGGAGAGTATCTCAGATGCAGGTGTAGAGTATTACAGATGGGTGGTACAGTCACACCTCTCTTCCATGAAGACATGTGCAGAACATATGAAGTGCGATCAAAAAGTATCGAGACTTGTACAATAACACAAGAAGTAGAACACCGACAGTTATTGCACTCAGTCACCTTCAAAGTAGTCCTCTTCCGATAAAACACACTTCCTCCAGAGTTCCTATCACTGCTGGAAACAATTGTGAAATGCCTCTTTCGTTATGCTGTGAAGCTGCTATGTCGAATTTTGATTAATGGTCTCCAAGTCGTCGAATTTCCTTCCTTTCAGCGGTAATTTCAGTTTTGAAAATAAGAAAAAGTCACAGGGTGCGAGGTCAGGTGAGTACGGGGGCTGACGGACTTGCTCAGTTTGGTGTTTGGCCAAGAACTGCTGGACAAGATGTGATGTGTGAGCTGGGACAATATCGTGATGAAGCAACCATTCACTATTCCTCTGCAACTCTGGCCTCTTACGACAAACTGCATCTCTCAAACGAATCAGAACTTGGACATAGTACTACTTATTGATGGTTTGGCATTTTGGAGAATACTCATGATGAACAATACCCTAGTAATCAAAGAAAACTGTGAGCATGACCTTGACATTACTCCTCATCCTCACCTGACGGGCTTTCTTGGGTCTTGGAGAGTTTGGAGTCTTCCTTTGTGAGGACTGAGCCTTAGTTTCCAGGTCATAACCATAAACCCATGATTCATCACCAATAATAATCTTTTTGATGAAAGCCACTTAACCCTCCGTTGCCTTAGGTACACATAGATTGTGAGCCCTTTGGGGACAAAGGAATGTATCCAGTACCTGTTTGTAGTGATTACATAATGTAAACCGCTTAGATTGAAGGATAAGGTGGTATAGAAAACTGGCTAAATAAATAAATAAAATAAATAAATTTTCAACACATTCCAACATCTTCTTGGCTCAGACAGTCGATCTTCTTTTGGTCAGGGGACAGAGGTTTTGGCATGAATTTTGCACACACATTTCATCCCCAAAATGACAGTAAGAATGGACTGTACCAACTCAAAACTGATGTCCATGTCCTCAGCAAGCTCCCTGACAGTCAATCAACAATTTGAGCATATTGCGGCATGAACTGCTTCAACTTTGCCATCATTCCTGCTCATGGAAGCCCTTCCAGAACATTCATCACGGTCAACATGTTGGCGGCCTTCTTAGAAACATTTGTACCAGTCATAAACTAGAGCATGACTCATGTATTCATCCCCATACACTTGCTGTAACTTGTCATAAGTCTCTGCAAGAATCTACAAGTTTCTGGCAGAATTTAATGCAAATTCACTGTTCAATTTTTTCACTCATCGTAAATCTGATGAACTGCTTTTGCAGGATAACAAACATCACGTGAATATAAAAAGTACAGGTGTGCTGCCGTCACACTACACTCTGCACATGCAGAGCACATAACTAATAGCATTCTGGTGCAACATATTGTTATATAGCTACACAACAGGTCTTGATACTTTTTGATCACACCTCATATTACCAGAACCTTGAAAAGGAGGAAGAATTAAAAAAAAAAAGAATTAAGATCATGATCCCAAAACAGTCTTTAATTTAGAGTTGCCTTGTAGCTAATAATAATCCATGAAAGAAAAGAGTGATTGTATATCCCCTTTGTTATATCATTTATCCAATGCTGGATTTAGTGCTCACCAACGGTGATAGCGTGTCGAATGTCTGCGTGCATGCCCCTGTGAGCAGCAGCGATCATCACATGGTGTGGTATGAGATAAAAGCCAAGGTGCAGTCCAATCACAGCAAGCTCAAAGTCCTAAACTTCAAAAACACTGACTTCAGTAAAATGGCCAAGTAACTGAAGGAGGAGTTGGCAGGGTGGAAGGGGATAAGGGAAGTGGAATTGCAATAGACTAAACTAAAGGTGGCAATAAAAGGGGCAACAGATAAATATGTAAGGAAAGTAAATAAAAACAAGAGGAGAAGGAAACCTATTTGGTTTTCCAAAGAAGTGGCTGCTCAAATAAAGGCAAAAAACACAGCTTTCACAAAATTCAAAAGCTTGCAAACAGAGGAACACAGAAAGGAATACAGGATCAAACTAAAAGAGACAAAAAGAGAAATAAGGATAGCAAAATCAAAGGCAGAGGAAAAGATGGCTAAAGATGTGAAGTGTGGTGACAAAACTTTCTTCAGGTATATTCGGGAAAGGAAGAAAATCAGAGATGGAATTGCAGGACTCAGAAGTGCTAGGAATGGACTCGTGGAGAGTGACACTGAAAAAGCAAAATTGCTAAACAAATACTTCAGCTCTGTTTTTACTAAAGAAAATCCTGGAGCAGGACCACCTATGACTCACTCCCAGATATAAAAACGGGAGTGAAGTAGATTCCACACCATTCACAGAAGATGATGTGGTAGAACAACTTGTAAAACTGAAAGTGGACAAGGACCTGGGACTGGATGGGATACATCCCAGGATACTGAAAGAGCTCAGAGAGGTTCTTGCAGGGCCATTAAAAGGATGTTTTCAACGGATCCTTGGAAACAGGGGAAGTTCCTCAGGACTGGAGAATGGCTGATGTGGTACCTCTTCACAAAAGTTGTGACAGGGAAGAAGTGTCAAACTACAGGCCCGTGAGCCTTACCTCGGTGGCAGGAAAAGTAATGGAGGCGCTCCTGAAAGAGCGAATAGTGGACTTTCTCAAAACCAACAGGTTGAACGACTTTTACCGAAGGACGATCTTGCCAAACAAATCTAATTGAGTTCTTTGACTGGGTGACCAGAGAACTAGATCAGGGGCATGCGATGGATGTCATCTACCTAGATTTCAGCAAAGCCTTTGATACTGTTCCTCATAGGAGGCTTATCAATAAACTCAGTAGTTTGGGGATGGGTCCAAAGGTGGTGAACTGGATCAGAAATTAGTTGACTGACAGACGACAGAAGGTGATGGTAAATGGAGCTCACTCGGATGAAAGGAGGATGATTAGCGGGATGGTTCGGTCCTGGGCCCGGCACTGTTCAATGTATTTATGAGTGATATTTCTGAAGGACTGAATGGAAAAGTCTGTCTTTTTGCAGATGACATGAAAATTTGCAACAGAGTGGACTCCCCTGAAGGAGTGGATAACATGAGGAAATATCTACAAAAGCTGGAAGGATGGTCTAATGCTTGGCAGTTAAGATTTAATGTGAAGAAGTGCAGTGTCATGCACTTGGGAAGCAGAAATCCAAGGGAAATGTACGCGATAAAGGGCGAGAGGTTGGTGTGCACGGACCAGGAGAAGGACCTTGGTATGATTATTTCTGAGGATCTCAAGGTGGTAAAACAGTGCGACAAGGCGGTGGCAAAAGCCAGGAGGATGTTGGGCTGCATACAAAGAGGAATTACCAGCAGAAAGGAAGAGGTACTAATGCCACTGTATAAGTCACTGGTGAGGCCTCACTTGGAATACTGTGTTCAGTTTTGGAGACCGTATCTTGCAAAGGATGTAAAAAGAATGGAAACTGTTCAGAGGAAGGCGACCAAAATGATTTGGAGCCTGCGACAGAAGCCATATGAGAAGAGACTTGAAGACCTAAATATGTACACTTTGGAGGAGAGGAGGGACAGGGGAGATATGATTCAGACCTTTAAATACTTAAAGAGAAATAATGAACAAACAAACCTCTTCCAAGGAAGGGGAAGCTGTAAAACTAGAGGGCATGACATGAAGCTGCAAGGGGGTAAATTGAAAGGCAATGTCAGGAAATACTTTTTCACTGAAAGGGTGGTGGATGCTTGGAATGCCCTCCCGATGGAGGTGGTGGGGGCAAATACAGTGACAGAATTCAAAATGACATTGGAGAGACACAGTGGATCCCTTTATAGCAACAGGATAAAATCAAAATAAACATGACTATCTTGTATATCTGAACAAATAGGGGTGACATACACGGAGCGATGGGTTCACCCCTAAACAAAGACATGGGGAGGGGTGGCCTGTACATCTTACTGGGCAGACTAGATGGACCATACTGGTCTTTATCTGCCATCATTTACTATGTTACTATATATTTATTTCCCACTTTCCAGAGATCATTTTATTACAATCTGATAAGTCCTGCCTATAGGCAACGTCTGCTTTACAGTCAGGATTTATGGAAATGGTCTGAATTCATGGCATCTGCAATCCGCTGTGCATGGAGGGATTGCTGCAGGGGATGGATCTCTATGAATTGTGAGGATGTGCTTCTTTTCAGCATTCATCCTTAGTCCAATGGCCTGACCAAGAAGACCAACCAGATTGTGGAACAGTTCTTGTGCTGCTACATTTCCAATCGCCAAGACAATTGGATTGAACTATTACCCTGGGCAGAAATAATAATGCTTCCCACTTTTCTACTAATTCTGTGTACATGGAAAACATCCTAGAGTCTTCACACACACTCCTGTCACCACAGACGTACCAGCAACAAATCAGCTCATCCACCATATGAAGGTGATGTGGCAATCTGTCCAGTCCGTTATGCCCTTGGCCTCATAGAAACAAATATTGAATTCCTGAAATTACTCCACTTTAACATGCAGCTATTATTAGGGTATGCGTGGTGCTTATCATTCATTAAGCTCTCTTTTACCCAATGTGTAGTCTCAGACCAATGCAGCGCTTATGATCACTATGTTTAGTAGAAAACAAGGCGCAGCTCAAGAGCATCAATGACTACTGGGTAAAATGTCTTTTTTTTGTGTAGAAAGTATTTTGGTTATAATTCTCACCACCTATGTTGCATTCCCTTTAAAAGTGTTTAAACATATTGAACAGGCTTATCTTTTGCTCAACGCCTCACTCGGCACCTTAGCGTTTCACCTTAGCGTTTTAAAGACTTTTAGTGTTAGTGATATAATTCAATAGCGTTAAAGCAGCACTGGAGTTTATCAACAGGTATTACCAACATTGCTTTCGTTCATATATAGATCTCCTGAAGAAACTCTCTTGTGAGAGTGAAACGTTAAGGTGCCGAGTGAGGCGTTGAGCAAAAGATAAGCCTGTTCAATATGTTTAAACACTTTTAAAGGGAATGCAACATAGGTGGTGAGAATTATAACCAAAATACTTTCTACACAAAAAAAAGACATTTTACCCAGTAGTCATTGATGCTCTTGAGCTGCGCCTTGTTTTCTACTAAACATAGTGATCATAAGCGCTGCATTGGTCTGAGACTACACATTGGGTAAAAGAGAGCTTAATGAATGATAAGCACCACGCATACCCTAATAATAGCTGCATGTTAAAGTGGAGTAATTTCAGGAATTCAATATTAGCTTTACTACTCCAAGAAGGCCATTGCGATACTTGTATATTTACTCATAGAAACAAAAGCAATTGGCAGAACGCCATCATCATGCTGGCCCCCAGTATAAGCTAGGAGACAAGCTGTGGCTGTCCACCAAAAACATTCAGCTCAGGTTACCCTCCTCCAAACTGAGTTCAAAGTGCATCGGCCCTTATGAGGTAGAAGAAATATTGGGACTCATTACCGTATGCTTGAAATTACCACTTTCCCTACGTGTTTCTAATGTGTTTCATGTATCTCTGAATAAGCCAGCTCTATGGGAAAGGGACTAGTTACTGCGGATGGAAATCTGGAATACAAGATTCAAACCATCATAGATTCTCAACATTCCTGAGACAAACTACAGTATTTAGTGCACTGAAAGGTTGCGGACCAGAAGAAACATCTTGGGTGGATACTACCAATGTTCATGCCAGTTGACTTCATTGATTTCATAGTCATTATCCTAGTAGCTCCAGCCCGGTGGGCCCTGGCATCCCCTCCCACCCCACCCCGCTTTTAAAAGGGGGGTAATGTCATATACTTCTTCCAGAAGCCAAGCCCTTCATAGGAAGTGAGCTCTGGTCTCTTCCTGTCTTTTAAACTGCTATCGGTCTCAGCCGTATGATGTGGTGCTACCCAATAGGTCCCTCTGAATATCCCATTCTAGAAGGTGCCTTTTGAATGGCTTGTACTTATACATATTCTGGAACTTACTATTTGCCTCGACATCAGATAGATCTCTCATGGGAGCTCTGAGTGACTTGATCTTTGTTGTTTCTTGGTTCTTGACTTTGGCTTGTCTATCAATAATGAACCTACTCTGCCTGCCCTGACTTCTGTCTCTTCTTGGACTCTGCTTTTGCCTACTATTCAGATTTGCTTCTATACCTGGTATTTCTCCTACCTCCTTCTCTGTCTGACGCCAGTGTCTACTCCCTCCTCCTTGTTCCCCTGTGCTCTGGGGAGATGAGGAGGGCTCAGGCTTAGCCTACAATCCACCAGTGATTTCTACTCATAAAGCCAAGTGTATCATTGCTAAAGAACTGCAAAGGCTTTGAATTCAATATTCACTGCACTGAGCTGTGAAATAAGCCCATTAAGAAATGGAATCTGGAAGAGCCCGGGATTACACCAGGTACAATAACTTCATTAGACTGCTAAGAAAGGTTGGGAAGGGGTCAGCGATGCGGAAGAATTTCAGGCATATTTCTCAAAAAAGAGAAAGTACCTATTGTGTGGGGACAATTCATCTGTCTGTCTAGCCATATGTATCTGTTTGCTTGTGCATGCATGAACAGATGTTTATGAACTAAAGGACAATGGTAGCGAATGAAGGAGCAGTGAGCCCTGAGGAGGCCAGGTACTCCTCCACCCTCCTCAGCAGAGACCATGGCAGTGGAGAAAAAAGGCAGTTTCACGATGACTCCAGAACCTACGGCTCAAGAACAGAAAGGGACTTTCAGCAATGAATCATCCGAGTGCCGAGAGGGATGGAAGTGAAGAGGAACCATGACCGCCAAGTCATTGGTCTGCTGACCGGGACCTAACTCCCGCTGGCAGTAGAAGAAGAAAGGAATCAGGATAGCGAAATCCTTGGTGTGCTGGAACAAGAGGCATCCTGTGGCAGTAATGGGAGCAGCAGAAAAGGAGCTGGCGAGAGTCCTCAGTCCCCGCTGGATCCTGCAATGCAGTGCAGTCTGAGGCCGTAGGAAGCAGAGAGTCCAGGTCCTGCTACGAAAGGAGAGCCAACAGGATCTGACCTGAAGTATGTGAGAGTGGCTGGGGAGAGAGGAGAAATATACCTACTTCTTCCAATCTTCCCCACAACCCCCTCCCACATCTCCGTCCCCATACCTCCTATCTTTCACCCACACACATGTATACACGCAGATTCCCCACACACGTACCCACACCTACTGCACACCCCTTCACTACTAATACTTAGCATTTGTATAATGCTACAAGGCATCCATAGTGCTGTACAGACACAAGTAAGAGAGAGTCCCTGCTCCTAAGAGCTTAGTCTAGTCAAAACAGACAATACAACAAGTGGGGACTAGGATATATCTAGGGAAACAGTACGGAAACACATAGGAGATGGCGGAGACTAGGGGGATCACGATCCAAAAATTGTCTCAAAGAAGTGAGATTTTAGCCTGGATTTGAACAGTGTCATAGATGGAGCCTGATGCGCTGACTCAGGCAGTTAGTTCCAGGAAAAAGAAGCAGCAATGTGGAAATGCTGAAGTCTGGGGTTAGCAGTAGAAGAGAAGGGCACAGAAAGAAGGGATCTGCTGGAAGAGCGGAGTTCCCGAGGAGGCGTATAGGGAGAGATAAGAGAGGAAAGGTAGTGAGGAACAGCCGAATGAAGGCACTTATAGGTCAGCAGGAGAAGTTTGAACTAGTTGCGGAAATGGATAGGGAGCCAATGAAGTGACTTGAGAAGAGGGGCGACATGAGCATAGCGACGCTGGTGGAAGATGAGCCGTGCAGCTGAGTTTGGAATAGATACATTTGCACACTGTCCCCTCACATATACATCTTCTTCTCTCCTCCCCCCACACACCTATTTGTACCATACAACACCCTCACAGATTCAGATAACTTTACTGACATGGCAATTTTACATGTGTTGCTATAGTAATAGATTTAGTAGTTAAAGTAGAAAAAAAAAGATAAAAAGGAGATAATTTACAAAGTAATAATAACAACAGTAAGGTAAAATTTCAGTGAAGAGAGAGGATAATAGCAAGAACAGTTCCCGGGTTCTGGTTCTGGTTGTATGGTCCCTGACCAGGTTACATTTCTTGCTAGGGGGTAGCATACAAAATATTTTGCTATTCTGACTGCTGTTGCCCCTTTTTACCCCAGCATTATACAGAGTATTTCCCGCTCATTCTTCTCACCTATACACCTCCATACTGCCTCCCCCCAACACTCAGATCCAAGCTCCCCTCCCGTAAATCCAATATACCATACACCACCTTCACACACACACACACACACATCTCCCTTCCTCTCTACACATGGTCAACTCTCCCCCACAGTCCACATCCCCACACTTGACATTTTCTCCATGTACCCTTGACACTTCCAGCTATACACATGACCTTCCCACATAAAAACCCAATTCCTCCCCCCCAGCTATTAACACAAATCCCATTTTCAACCTGTTGAATATTAAGTTGTCTATCTCTCTGTCACAGTCTTTTTCTCTGTTTTCCTGACAGTCTCTCCCTTCTTCTCACTTCAGTGTGTCTCTCTCTCCTTTTTCTTCTTCTCTCTTGCCTGTCTGACATTCAGACATCTTTTTTTTTTGTTAACTCTTTCTCTGTTTCTCTGTCATTCTCTGGCACTCTCTTCACCAGTCTGTCTTTTCTACATTTGTGTGCCTGCTTCTCTCCTTGTGTCCGTCTCGCTCTCTATCCTCCCCCCACCCTCTATCACTGAGTGACAGACAGTTAGATCCTGGTGACAGAGTCCATCACTTGCTTCATACTAGTGAGACATCACCAAGTTTTAATTCATAATAGCTCTGGAAAACGCTTATGTTCCAAGCATGTTGACAAAGCAAACTGAGTTATGACAGGCTGGCGAGTTGATCACTGGGAGAGCAGATGGGAGGGTGAAGCCCCACCGGCTGAGGAATTAGGTTCTGAAGATAGTGGTCCCATAAAATACATGATTCTCTGTGGTTATTATTGCATCAACTGAAGAATTATCCAAGGGCTGAATCGTTTTATGAACAGCTTTCAGAGAAAGTGCATAGGTGCAAAGTTTGTAGGTACTTTTCCCTCTGCAGACTTTACATTAATTTTCAAATACAAAAAATTCCCCTTTGAAAGTTGACTCATAAAAAGTATATTCACAGATTTCCACCTGCGTGTGGGACTTTTCCTGTAAAAACGTACAGGTACACTTTTGGAAATCCAAAAGCATGCCTGTAAGCATAATCTCTGCCCCAACCATGACCCCAGGCATACCCTCCATATGCATACACTCCCACATCAGCGTTTCTGTGAAATTGTGCAGGAAGGGAGGTGTTGTGATATAGCATTTCTAGTTGCGAGGAGTAGACATTTAATATTGCCCAATATATATGTGTGCATATAGTAAATATGCGTGGAACTACATGTTCCTGGTGACTAAAAGCACTGTGTTGCAGGACTCCCCCTGCCCCCCCCCCCCCCGGCAGCAACACAGATAAAGGACTACCGCACAGTTTCACGAAACATAGTTCCACGCATATTTGCTATATACGCGCATATATGTTGGGCAATATTTAATGTCCCATTTCTGCATAGCAAACCCTGTTCTAGGCACTGAAACAGAACCATAAATGAGAGGGGTAACGGGAAGGGGCAGAAGGAGAGAGGTAGGAAGCTAAAAGCAGACTATGGAAAAGCTGGGGTATTTTTAGTTTTTATTTATCAGGTTTTATATACTGCTTTATCATTTCAATCAAAGCGGTTTGTAGAGACAGAAGCAGAACGACAGAATAAGTGAAAGACAGATGGGGGAAGAGAAAACCAAGAAGAGACGCAGAGAGAGAAGGCGGCACAAAGAGACAGAGGGGACGAGAGGGGAAGATGTTGGAGAACTGAGTAGATGGGGGATGGGGAAGAGTCTCCTCTACTTGCATTTGTAACTCTCAGGAGACTCAGCTTTCAATTAGTGAAAGTGGTCCTGTACCGGGATCTGCTATAAATCAAAGAGGACGAGAGAAGAAAATCATCCTTTTAAAGTTAACCCCTTCAGTGCTGGGTGAAGGAGCTGGTGCTAGGACTGCACACCGAACGGCATATTGAACAGTACAGATATTGGAAGGGAAAGCTGACCCCGTCACTCTCATTTTATTCACAGTGTGTTCAGTCCATGTGAAATGCAAAGGTAACTGCCTTCGTTCAGTACTGGACTAGGAGAGCAGATACCACCTGGGAATTCTCTGGATGCTTTTATCTGGAAACTTCTGGAATTTGTTTCAATCCCTGGTTACTGCTCCAGCTCTTCCCCTTTCGACATACGGTACAGAGGAGGAGGGCGGTGTCTCTTCAAGCCTTACCCCCTCCTCTTCTTCCCCGTCGTGCGGGAGCAGACATATCAGGCAGTATGTCCTCCTGAGAAACCGGAGAGGGCAGGCTGAAGAAGGAAGTAAAACCGCACTGCAGCCAGCTTCACGCCTCCCATCCTGGGTCTGTAGGCAGCATAGATCAGAAAGCACCGAGGGGGCATAGTCTGCGGCGGGTGGCTAGGCTAGCTGAAGTGCCTCGCTGCCGCTATTTTCATAAAAAACGGATACGGTTCAGTGAGAAGATTTTCTTAAAGACCATAGTGCATCTCCCAGGCTTCCTTGAATCCTGTTACTGTAGCTCTAAACAAGAGGCCTTTCCATGCATTTGCCACCCTTTCTGCGGTCTTGCCACTGTTGCACGGCGGCTCCTAAATAATCTGGAACCCTGACTTGTAGAAAACTCTCTGCCTTTAAGCCCCTGACTGGTTTGTCTGATGGAACCTCTAGATTAGGGGTGTCAACCTGCAGTACTGGACGGCTGCCAACCAATCTAGTTTTCAGGCTATCCTCAATGAATATTTATGAAATATATTTGCATATTCTTCCTCCATTGTATGCAAACATATCTCATGTATATTCATTAGGAATAACCTGAAAACGAGATTGGTTTGCAATAGGGTTGCCAACTTTCTGAATGAGAAAAAGCCCGCCACCTGTGGTTAGCCATGCTCCACCACTAAAAATAACTGCACAAGGCAAAGGTGCAGGCTAACATTTTGAAAGAGAAAAACCTGACACCTTCGCTCCCTGCCTCTCCTTTGCCATGCCCCTACCTTTCCCTGCTACACACCCTCTACGTTCACTGTGTTAATCTCGAATTTGGCTACATCACCCAGTATATTTCAAATATATTTTTGAATTTTTAAATTTATTTCTAACACGTATACAACAGCAGAAACACTGCCATGCTTTGATAGGGAAAGTGGAGTTGCTTACCTGTAACGGGGATTCTCTGTAGACAGCAGGGGTATGCAGCAGCACTTGCTAGGTGATGTTGCTGACGTCGCCTATGGTGCTGGGTTCTCCCCGACACAGAGAAGCCTTTTGACTTCTCTTAGTATACATGTGTGCTCCATTCCACCCAGCTGTTGCTCAATCTTGTCAATTCGTAACATAGCTAAGCGGTAGTGATGCTTGAGGACTATGAAGTATGTTGAGTTTGGTTCTTGACCGTTGTCTTGTTGGTTACTTGTGGGTTTTTTTGTTTTTTACCTGTCTATGGAGGACCCCTGTTATAGGTAAGCAACTCCAATTTCTCTGCAGACAAACAGGAGGATGCAGCCACACTTGCTAGGTGAGACCAGAGCTGAGGGCCGCCGTAAGGCGTGTTGGGTTTGTGGCCCGATCTTGTGAGGTGCGGGTGGAGGAAAAGCTGGAAGCTGAGATAGAGGAAACTTGTGATGATCATTTAAGATGCAAAGAGGTTTCTGAGGACTGCATGTCCAAAGGGGATGTCCTGAGTTGAAGAGCATTCCAAGCTGTAGCGCTTAATGAAAGTGCGGATTGAAGTCCAAGTCGCTGCTTTGCAGATTTCTTGAGCAGGAACTGAGGAAACATAGGCTACATTAGCGGCTGTAACCCATAAATGATGAGGGTCAATGCACTCAGGCGACTGCTCTTGAACCTGGCTGTTACAGAAGGAGATGCACTCTGAGATCCAGGAAGAAATAGTCTTTTTCGATGCAGATTGCCCGGGATTGTTTGGAGTAAAGGTGAGGAAAAGCTGAGGTGAGGTTCTCAGCTGCTTGCTTTACTTGTCGCCTGCAAGTAAAACAAGAGGGCCCATCTGTAATCTAAAGCATGAAGAGTTCCCTCCAGAGAGTCCATTGAGGGACTAGGAAAGATGTAGGGTAGGACAGTTGCTTTGTTGAGATGAAAAGAGGAGACAACCTTAGGAAGGCATTTTGGATGTGTGTAAAGAACAATTCTGTTAGGGAAGAATTGTGTGTATGGCGGGTAGTTCACTAGCGCCTGAAGTTCACTGATTCTCCGCGCCAAGGTGATCATCACCAAGAAGGCTGTCTTCCAGGTAAGGTATTTCAGAGAGGCCAAGGCCATCGCCTCGAAGGGAGGCTTCATGAACTTACAAAGGATGATGTTGAGATCCCACGCTGGAGGCGGCAGTTTAAGTGCATTCATTCTGCGACTCCTTCCTTTCCTTTCCTCTCTTATCTCACTCTACATCTCAGGAACTCCGCTCCTCTGGCAGATCCCTTTTATCTGTGCCCTTCTCCGCCACTGCCAACTCCAGACTTCCTTCATTCCATCTTGCTGCTCCATATGCCTGGCACAAACTACCTGAATCTGTTCGTCAGGCTCCTTCTCTAGCCCTATCCAAATCCAGGCTGAAGAGCCACCTCTTTGAAGCAACTTTTGGATCCTGAGGCTCCTCACTGTCTTGTCCACTACTTATGTATATCTTACCATACTCTAGTCCCCAGTTTTGCTATGTGCTTTGTCTTGAATAGATTGTAAGCTCTGATGAGCAGTGAGTGTGTCTTCCATCTATATGTACATACACCTTGTAGAACGATACAAATAATTAGTAGTAGTAGGAGTAAGTGGAGGCTTGATATGCATGAGACTTTTCATGAATCTTGAAACAAGAGGATACATTAAGATGGATCTGCCAGCAATTGCAGCATGGGAAGCAGCAAGGCAGTGAGATGGTATCTAACTGACATTGTTTTCAGGCTCCGAGCCCTAACCTTTTAAGCCTTTCCTCGTAGGCATATCCTTATCCTTCCATCCCTTTTACCATTTTTGTTGCTCTTCTCTGTACCTTTTCTAATTCTGCTATATGCTTTTTAAAATACGGCGACCAGAATTGCACACAATATTCAAGGTGTAGTCACACCATGGAATAATTTTTTTTTTTAGTGCCATCAAGTCAGTTTTGACGCATAGCAACCCAGCTACCTCTGGGTTTTCTTGGCAATGTATCACAGGAAGTAGATTGCCAGGCCTTTTCGTCCAAAGCAATGGAGGGTAAAGTGACCTGCCCAAGATCACAAGGCGTGCCAGTGAGAATTGAACCCTTGATCTTCTGGGTACTAGGCTACTCCTCCATAGGATAATACAGAGGCATTATAATTTCCTTGGCTTTATTCTCCATTCCTTTATGATTCCTAGCATTCTATTTTGCTTTCTTAACCGCTGCTGCAGACTAGGTGGAGGGTTTCAACATATTATTCATGATGATGTCTAAATCTTTTTGCTGGGTGGTGGTTCCTAATGTGGAATCTTGCGTCGTGTAACTGTACTTTGGGCTGTTCTTCCCTAAGTGTATAACTTTGCACTTGTCCACATTAAATGCCATCTGCCATTTGGACACCCAATCTCCCACTTTATCAAGGTCCTCTTCCAAGTTTTTACAGTCCTCTTGTGTTTTAACAACTTTGAATACTTTGGTGTCATCTGCAAATTTGATCACCTCACTCGTTATACCCATTGTCAGGTCATTTATAAATATGTTAAAAAGCAGCGGACCCAGCACAGATCCCTGGGGTACTCCACTATTCACCTTTCTCTATTGAGAAAATTGGCCATCTTGCCCTATCCTCTGCTTTCTATCTTTTAACCAGTTCCTGATCCACAATATTACACTGCCTCCTATCCCATGACTTTTTAACTTCGCCAAGAGTCTCTGATGCTTTCTGAAAATCCAGATACACTATATCAACCAACTCACCTTTACCTACCTGTTTATTCACACCTTCAAAAAAATATAAGAGATTGGCTAAATCCATATTGGCTTTGTACTATTAAACCATGACTATCTATATGTTCAGTAATTTTGTTTTTTATAATGGTTTCTACCATTTTGCCAGGTACTGATGTCAGGTTTACTGGTCTGTAGTTTCTCAGATCACCCCCTGGAAAGGTGGAGTGGCTGGGGGAGATTGGAGAAGTGGCCCAGTGGTTAGGGGCAGCAACAGAGATGGAAAGATCAATGTTCAATTCCCACTGGCACTCCTTGGGCAAGCCACTTAACCCTCCATTGCCTCAGGTACAAGCTTAGATTGTGAGCCCTCTGGGGACAGGAAAATACATGCTATACCTGAATTTAACTCTCCTTAATCATTTCCTGGAAAGGCATGAGCTGAATACTAAGAAAAAATAAAAGCCCTTTTTAAAAATTGTCCACTTGCCAATCTTCCAGTACTATAGATGATTTCAATGATAGATCACAGATTACTAATAGTAGTTCTGCAATCTCATATTTTAGTTCTTTCAGCACTCTAGGATGTATGCCATCTGATCCAGATGATTTGCTGCTCTTTAGTTTATCAATTATATTACATCTTCCCGATTTAACGAGATTTGTTTCAATATCATTTCTGGCTTGTGTAAGTTTCCTACATCTTCTCCCATAAAGACTAAAACAAAAAATTCATTCAGTCTCTCCACTATGGACTAGACCTCTCTCAGTACACTTTTTTCCCCTCCGTCATCTAATAGTCCAACTGACTCCCTCACAGGTGTTTTGCACTTTTCCTTCCATGACAAGCTTCTTTTCAAAATTTCTCTTAGCCTGTGTTATCATTCTCTTGCCTTTCACTTGCCAGTATTTATACTTTTTCCTGTTTTCATCATTTGGCTCTTTTTTCCATTCTTCGAAAGATTCTCTCTTAAGTGTAACAGCCTCAATGACTTCACCTTTAAGTCATGCAGGCTGTCGTTTGGCCTTCCTCCCGCCTTTTTTAAAGCATGGACTATATCTGGTTCAGGCTTCCAAGATAGTAATTTTAAAAAACGCCCAGACCTGATGTGAACTCTTAACATTTGCAGTTGCTCCTTTTAGTTTTTTTCTTAACCATTTTCCTCATTTTATTATAGTCTCCTTTTTGAATGTTAAATGCTAGTGAACTTAATTTCCTTGCTATCCTCCCTCCATTTATTAAATGAAATCTGATCATGTTATGATTGCTATTACCTCTTGCACTATGTCCTGCGTTCCTCTGAGGACTAGGTCAAAAATAGTGTCCCCGCATGTTGGTTGCTGAACAAGTTGCTCCTTGAAGCAGTCATTTACCTCATCTAGAAACTTTATCTTCCTAGCGTGTCCTGATGTGACATTGACCCAATCAATATCGAGGTAAATGAAACCACCCATTATTACTGTGTTGTAAGTTTTCTTAGCTGCCCTAATTTCTGTTAGCATTTCATCATCTATCTGTTCATTCTGTCCAAATGGATGGTAGTACACCCCACAGTTATTTCCTTCCCATTTTTAGATGGAATTTCTATCCATAGAGCCACTCTTCCACCAATCTGATCTACCCCATCATTGCAATATAGTTTGTAGCCTGTTATCACAGTGTCCCATTGGTTATCCTTCTTCCACCAGGTCTCTGAAATGCCAATTATATCTAACCTTTCATAGAAACATAGAAACATGACGACAGAAAAAGACCACATGGCCTATCTAGTCTGTCTTTCCTTATCCACAACTACAACAGTCCCCTTTTTACTTTTAGAGATCCTCTGTGTTTGTCCCATGCTTTTTTTAATTCAGTTACTGTCCTCATCTCTACCACCTCCACTGGGAGACTATTCCACGGATCCACTACTCTTTCCGTAAAGAAATATTTCCGCATATCACTCCTGAATCTATCTCCCTTCACCTTCATCCCATGTACCCTTGTAGTAGAACTTGCTTTCAAATGAAAGAGGCTCTCCCCCTGTGCATTTATGCCATGGAGGTATTTGAACATCTCAATCATATCACCTCTATCCCGCCTTTCCTCTAAGGTGCACATATTAAGATCCTTAAGTCTGTCCTCATATGCTTTATAATGAAGACCACTAATCATTTTAGTAGCCGCCCTCTGCACTGATTCCATCCTGTTCACATCCTTTTGAAGGTGCGGTCTCCAGAATTGCACACTATACTCCAAATGAGGTCGTACCAAAGACTTATACAGAGGCACTATCACCTCCTTTTTTCTGCTGGCCATTCCTCTCCGTATGCACCCAAGCATCCTTCTAGCTTTTGCCGTCGCCTTTTCTACCTGTTTAGCTACTTTAAGATCATCAGACACAACCACGCCTAGGTCCCGCTCTTCTTTAGTGGACAAAAGTACTTCACCCCCTATACTATATTGCTCCCTTGGATTGCTGCAGCCCAAATGCATGACCTTACATTTTTTAACATTAAATCCCAGCTGCCAAATTCTAGACCATTCTTCAAGCTTAGCTAGATCCCTCCTCATGTTATCTACACCTTCCTGGGTGTCTACTCTATTGCAGATTTTGGTATCATCCACAAAGAGGCAAACCTTACTCGACAGCCCTTCCGCTATATCACTAACAAAGATGTTAAAAAGAATCGGACCAAGGACAGATCCCTGGGGCACACCACTGGTAACATCCTTCTCCTCAGAGGGAGCTCCATTTACTTGTACTCTTTGTCGCCTCCCACCCAACCAATTTCTAACCCAAGCAGTAACTTCATTCACTGCTATATATTCTAACTCTCCCATCTTATTTTTTAGACTTCTAGAATTTTCATACAGGCATTTCAAAGTTTGTTTTTTGCTAACATTAACAGTCTGCCCATTTGATGACAGGGTTAATTTGGCATCTTTCAACTCTGACTGATTTTTACTTAAAGACACCTGGTTACTTTTATCTTTATTGGATCCTCTCTATTGGGATACCCTGACTTCCCTGTTTTGCTAGTATCCTTCAAGGATACATCATTTCGAACCATGCGCTCTTGGGTCACTATCGGCTTTCCCCCTATTATCTAGTTTAAAAGCTGCTCTTTCTCCTTTTTAAAGGTTAACGTCAGCAGCTTGGTTCTATCCTGGTTAAGATGGAGCCCATCCTTTCAGAAAAGCCCCCACTTCCCCAGAATGTTGCCAGTTCCTGACAAATCCAAAACCTTCTTCCTTGCACTATCGACTCATCCACATGTTGGGATTCCAGAGCTCTGTCTGCCTCTTGGGTCCTGCACATGTAATGGGAAGCATTCATGAGAATGCTACCCTGGAAATTCTGGATTTTAAGTTTCTACCTAAAAACCTACATTTGACTTCTCACATTTTACTATGTCATTGGTACTGTGGCACCGCAGACCAGCTGCAAGCAGAAGGGAAAGTTTTAAACACGGAAAAAAGAGATAAAGAACAGCTGCAGCGACAGGAGGAACCACATAGAGGGAGCCAGAGAGACCTCTGGAGGTCTGAAGAACCACGCCTTAAAGCCAATGACGTAATTCCAGCCAACACCCAAGGCAGAAGGGGAAGAACTCCTCTTAAATGCTCAGTTGACTGGAGGAGAGACAGAGCAGGCGAGAGAGCAGCCGACAGAGCAGTCGGGAGAGCCGTCGAGGAGAGACAAGGAGACTGGCAAGGATACGTGCCAGAACACAGTCTAGGAGACTGGCAAAAAGACAAGCCAGAACACAGTCAAGGAGACTGGCAAGGAGACCTGTACAGCCCAAGAGGTGGGAGAAAAAGAGAAAGACAAAGAGGTTGGCAGACAGCTTCAGACAGACAAGGAGACTGTCAGGAAATTGTGCAGGAAGCTTCAACTCCCGAGCTACATGGATATCTGGAGAATCCAGGGAGAGGACTCCTGACCAAGGGAACCAGCCTAACCGTGCCAGCCAAACCAGGTACAGGAATCTACTGTAAACATTTTAAAGAAGGGAGAGATAAATTCTCCAGGAGAGAAAGCTTTTATAAAGCTGCTGACCCTGAAGGAAATTGGACTATAAGAGAGAGACCCAGGCCTAAGTTTGATAAGAGCCTGAGGCCTACCTGTGTAGCAGATAATCTAGGACCTGCCAGGCCCAAACAGCAGCCTACACCTTTCAGAGAGCAACATGGAAGCAAAGGTAAATGCTATTTTTATAATGGTAATAGTTTGAATACTGTGACACAGAAAGGGGCAGACACTAGAGTCTGTTGTCCTCACAGAGGCCTGCCTGAAACAAGGTTCAAACCTGCACTTAATAAAAAGCTTAACAAAGAAAGTACTGTATGCAAGCGAAACTATCCTCAGCAGAGAAGTTTACAAATACAGGACTTACCTTGCAATGCTGACTACTGGCGTTTAATCCAAGCACTAAGCAGAGAGCCTGAAGGAAACCTCCCAAACGCTCTAAGCAGTGAACCGATGCAGGTGGAATACCAAGAGGATCCTTTAGACATTCCAATGGAAGTGAATTACTGCCTGTCAGAAAGAATTGAGCCCTAAGAGAGGCATAGCTGGGGTGAGCTAAGAATTGAATGTTATGTTTCATGTGCCTGTACTGTGAAGAGAACAGTGTTTTCAATGCTTATGTTTTCCTTTACCTGAAGCAAGGACATTTTCTTTTTATGTGTTGTTTTTGTACTCTGGGCTAAAGAACCTGTTTTGCAAAAGAGGGAAATAAAAGCTTTACCATTTCCCTAACTCGGACTATATTTTCTTTGGAGAGTTAGTAATACAGAAGGCTACCAGGCCTACAGAAGCCTGGGCCCTGCATAAGAACCAACCTCCTCCCTAAACAAACTTTTCCCCTCTCTGTCCACGCCCTTCTGTCGTGCCACGCCATCACCACTAGGGGGGCAGTGTGACAGTACCAACATGTACCAAGACAGCGACTTCTCCCCAGCACTATCTAAAACGTTGTCTAGGTGGCATGTGAGATCTGCTACCTTCGTACTAGGCTGGCATGTTACAAGGTGATCCTCATATCCATTCAGCTATCTACATGCCTAATGATCGAATCACCATCTATAATGGCCATCCTAACCCTTCCCTCATGGGAAGGATTGGGACAGCCGTTAATGTAGAACATAGTGACTTGGTTGTCTGTTTGCACCCATAGAATCTTGTGGTTGACCCAGTGACAAAAAGCAGTCATGGAATATTAGACGGCATAGAGATCCAAGACATAGATGTGTAGGGAAAACTCCTGGCTGGACCACATCCCTTGCATGGACAGATGAAGAAGGTGTGCCCCCCAACTGTATGTGGAGGCATCGGTTGTGAGGGTGAGCTTGTACACCAGAATTTGGAAGGGGCAGCCGCCACTGAGGTTGGATGGATTGGTCCACCATTGGAGATTCTAGTGCAGATGACGGAGACTGACCACCTGACATTGGAATTTTCTTGTGTAGAGACTGTGTATGCTGATACCAGTTTAATTTGAGATGACACTTGAGAAGCCACATGCAGACTCTTGCCATGGAAACAACATGCACTAATGCAGCCGTGTGGCTCAGCAACTGCAAGGGGGATCATGCTGAGGTAACATGACGGTGCTGCAGATGCGCACTGAGACAATGAAGGAGTCAGGCTCTGGCTTCAACTGTATTGAGGAGCACCCCTTTGAAGGACAGACTGTGTTTGGGTTCTAGCCTGGACTTCTCAGTGTTCCATGGTGTGACCCTCCTTGAATACTGTGTGCAATTCTGGTCACCATATATTAAAAAGGATATAGCGTTATTAGAAAGGTTCAGAGAAGAGCCACCAAAATTGTAAAGGGGATGGAAGGATACCCTATGAAGAGAGGCTAAAAAGGTTAGGGCTCTTCTACCTGGAAAAAAGACGGCTGAGGGGAGATATGATAGAGGTCTATAAATTAATAAATGGAGTGGAACGGGTAAACATAGATCGATTGTTTACACCATTAAAATATAGAAAGACTAGGGGGCATACAATGAAGCTACAGGGTAATCTATTTAAGACTAATAAGAGAAAATATTTTTTCACTCAACGTATAATCAGACTCTGGAATTTGCTACCGGAGGATGTAGTAAAAGCTCTTAGTGTAGCCGGGTTTAAAAAGGGGTTGAACAAGTTCCTGGAGGATAGGTCCATAAACCATTATTAAAAGGGACCCAGGATATCACTGCTTGACCCAATAAAAGCATTGAGGAATCTGTGTCTCTTGGGGAAACTGCTAGGTACATATAACCTAGATTGGCCACTGTTGGAAACAGGATACTGGGCTTGATGGACCTTGGTCTGACCCAGTATGGCATATCTTATGTTCTTATGACGAGGAGCCCCGTTGCTTGGAGCACTTTTATGGTGGCCTGCAAGGTGTGCTGAGCTGCTGCTTTGGATACTGCAGAGACAATCCAGTCATTGAGGTAGAGGTAAACACAATGTCCCTGATGGCGCAGATGCACTGCGACCACTGCTAGGCACTTTTTAAAAAACCATGGAGCAGCCAAGAGACCGAAGGGAAGAACCTGGTATCGATAATGCTCTTGTTTGAACTCAAAGCAAAGGTATTGACAATGGAAAGGAAGGATGGGGATGTGCGCATAGGCATCTTTCAGATCTAGGGAGGCAACAAAGTAGTGGGAGGATAGAGCTAAGAGAGTTCATTTTTAATTTTTTTCACTTGATATAGAGGTTGAGATTGTGGAGATCGAGGATGGGATGGACACTGCCAGTTTTCGTCAGAATGAAGAAGAGCCAGGAGTAAAACCCTTGATCCCTTTGGTCTCAAGGTACTGGTGCTATAGCCAGGTTGCTCAGGAGCTGAGATTTCTTGTTATAAAATGGTCAGATGCTGATCCGGGAGTGGCCTTGAGGGTGGTGAGGGGTGGGTTGCTGAAAGGGTTGTGAGGTTGAGTTTGTATCCTTCCTGGACAATGTTAAGAACCAGTGGTCGGTTGTTATGATTGCCAGGCCTTCCTGAAGTACTGAATTCTGCCCTGCACTGGCAGGTAGTCAAAAACTGAGATTCGCCTTAGGGGATGGAGATGGGTTTTGGGGATGCTGAGTCTTTCACGTGGCCGAGAGCACTGTGTGTAATTTAGTGCCATCAAACATTGCGGTTGCTGGCAAGGATAGGGGTGGAACCTGCTGTGAGGGTAGAACAGCTGGAAATACTGGCAGTGATACACTCTCCGGCACTGCGGAAGCTGTGATCTATGAGCCTGTGACAGAGGTTCTGCTGGTTAGGCTGTCAGCTCTCTGGCTGTAGAAGAGTGGTCTTTAACCTCTGAAACAGCCTCTTGGACTTTGGAACCAAAGAGACTATACCCCAGGCATGAGGCATCCATGAGATGGTCATAGAGGTCCTCCCTTAGCCCAGATATGCATAACCAGGCCATGTTCCTAGCTGAGATGGCTGTGACTGAGGAGTGTGCCAGAGTCGAATGCATCATACGTGGTACGAATGATGTGGAAGAGAGATTCATGCAGGTTAGCGAGCAATTGGGCCTAGTCCTCTACTGGGAGGGTTCAGGGTTTGTCCAGTTGTAGGAGGAACTTATGATGGTAATATAGAATCTGGAGCTGGTGTGAAAGGATGCACATTGTTAGGAGGCTCTTTTGATAGGACTTGCAATGGCATCCAGTATTCTTTGCTCTTTTCATGGTGGTATTTGGAAGGTTGAATTGACGGTCTTCGACTTTTTGAGAATGGCTTCTGAGACTACCGATTGATGGGGTAGCTCTTGATGCTGGAATCCAGGAGCCGGGAGGACTTTATACTTGAGGTTCAAGAGCCTGGAGGTTGCATGGACAGATGTGGGGTTTTTCCAGATGTTGTTGGTTTTTCCCTTTCCCTCCCTATGTTTTTAATATGTTTTTATGCTTTTCATAGGTTAGCCCCCTCTAAATCCTCTAAACCAGTGTTTTTGATCGTAATCCAGATTGTGCCTGCTGCCAGGTCCTGAGGTACGTGTGAAAAATGGAGAGCGGTGGGCGGGGTGAATGTACAAAGGGGAAGTGAAAAATGCAGAGTTGGGGGACTGTGGGAGAGTGGAAGAAAGATGCTGGGCATGGGGATGGAAGGCTGGGGAGACATGGGAGGGGCATAGGGAGATGGAGGGAAATGAAAATGGAGGGTATCAAGGGAAAACAGGGCAGATGCTGGCAAGGGGGGGGCGGTCATAGGAAAACAAGGGAGATACTGGACATCGGTGGCATTGGCAGATGGAAGGGAAATGCTGGCCATGGAGGGGTGCAGGGAGGCAGGGGAGATGCTGGATGAAGGCTGGAATAGGGAGACAGGGGACATGCTAGGCATTGGGGCTAGGGAGATCAAGGGGAGATAATGGACATGGGAAGTGGGCACAGCAAGGAGTGGAGATTTTTGAGATGCAATGAGGATGCTGGGCATGGGAGGGGGTGTATAGGGAGACTATAAGAAGATGCTGGACATGGGGGGTAGAACAAAGGGAAACAGGAGATGCAAGGTACCCCTTCACTGCAATTTCTCACAACACTGGATTTGAAGGAGAAATGCTAGCATTAAGTGAAAAGAGTTCAAAAAGGAGTTTGGTGGAAAAGGTGGGTGAGTTGCAGCCAGCATTAATAATAATGAGGGAGGGAGCGCCGATTGACAGGCTGCAGGGGGCGCCAGAAAATCTAGCACCGGCCCTGCACATAACCTTCTACTAGAAAACAATTCCAACCATTCAAGAGATCTCTACACAGAAACATGCTAACAGAATACCGTACCTCAGTCATGCATATAAATCACAGACAGACCCTCACCATATACAAAACAAATGACCACAAATTAGAAATAGAAAGACAATAACTGAACTGGGAACCCCAGGAAGTCAAACTCTGCATTTATGGCAACATTGAAGAAATAGAAAAGCATTTCCTCTTATACTAAACAAATACAACGACATCAGCAATGCACATTTCCCAAAGCTAACACATTCCAGTTAATAACGTCAAAATAAAATACTTTTTTCTACTGTTGTTGTCTGGTCATGTTATGTTTTGAGTTACAATGCCTCAGTCTGTCTTCTCTTAACCCTCCTTCCAGTGTCTGCTGTTCATTTGCATTTCTCCTCGCTCCTTCTGTCTTCTTCCATTCCCTCTCTCTGTCTGTCTGGCATAATGATCTTTCCCTTTTAGCTCCTTCTTCTATGTACTACATTTCTATTCACTGAAATTTCACCATCTATCTACCTATCAGAGCCCTGCATCGGTCTCTGTCCACCCCTCACCCTCTCTGTCCACTGCTTAGAGTCCAGCATCTGCTTGTCACTGTCCACTTCACAGAGTCCAGCATTTTCCTCTTTGTCCACACCTCAGAGCCCATCATCTCTGTCTCTCCTCATAGCTCAGCATCTCCGTGTATGCAAGCATGTGTCATTGGGGCGCAGTGGAGGATTCATACATATGTACGAGTGTGCTTGTGTTATAGGGAGTGTTGTGGTTTCGTGCATGTTTGTGTGTGTCATGGGGAGTTTTGAAGGCTTCATGTATGGGTGGGTGCATCATGGAGAGTGTCCAGGATTTCATGCATGCATGTATGTGTCAAGGGCTGTGTGCATGTGTATGTCCTAGGGCGCCCCGAGCATTCCATGCTGGGGGGGTTCAAGTGTGTGTGCGTGTGTCAAGAGGAGTTTTGGGAACTGCATTCATGTGTGTATGTCATGGGGAGTGTCAAGGGCTGTGTGTCTGTGTGTGTGTCAGTCATGTGAAGTGTCAGAAGCTGTGTGTGTGTAAATGTGTGTGCGGTGCATACCATGCAGAGTATCAGAAGCTGTGTGTGTGTGTGTGTCTGTATGTATCTCTGTCATGACCCCTCACAGGTTTCCTGCAGTCTCTCAATCACATAATCCCCCCAGCCTTCGCTCAGTCTGTTTCTCCCTCTCATTCTTATAAACCTCCAGGCTGCTTCTTTCTCATACCCCTTCCCCTAGCCTGTATCTCTCTCCCTTAAGGATCCATTAGGCTTCACACAGTGTCTCTTAGAACCCCAATCCTGACTAGATCTTCCTTAATCTCTCTCTTTCTCATATAACTCCCCAGCCTTCCTCCAGCCTCTATTTCTCTCTCATTCCCCCTTCCCCTGGCATCCTCTTACCCATTATGCAATTTGTGCTCTTCCAGACAACCACGTCTCAGCAGCTTCCTGCCCTGTGATTGGTTGTCTGAATGGCGGAACCAAGCAGGACATTAAGCTCAGATTGATCTCTCAAACCACAAGAGCTGCATGAACTTTCTGCCCCACGCAGCTCCACCATTCAGAGACCCTATCGTCATCATGGTGTAGGAAGTGCTGCTGACCACTTCTTGTTGTTAAATGCCATCGCATCAGCATCAACTCATGGCGAACCTCTGGATAGCTGTCCTAAACTGTGTTCGGTCTTCAGCCAGGCGGCTCATTTGGCATGGCCTTCTCGCCCAGAGTCTTTACAAAATGCCTGGTGGTCATGGCCACTTATGTGCGTCTACAAGGGGTCTTCGTCTTCCCCTATCTGGATGACTGGCTCATCAGAGGCACTATGGCTATCGAGGCCAGCTGGGCAATCTGCCTCCTGCAGCACCTGGGGTTTGTCATCAACTACCCCAAATCCCATCTCTCCCTGGCTCAAAGTCTAGAGTTTATAGGGGCACACTTGGACACACTACAGGCAAGAGCAGTCCTCCCAAGAAAAGGGCAGCACGCCTCCAGCAGCTGGCAGGGGAGGTGCAGCGCGCCTCCTCCTTCATCTCCTGGGCCACATGGCCTTGACGGTCCATGTCACTCCCTCGGCCCACCTGAATATGCAGATGGCCCAATTGTGCCTGCGCTCGCAGTGGATTTAGGCCACAGGCAGGCTGAGGGACAGGGTCAAGGTCACCAGCCGACTGGAGGCCTCACTAAACTGGTGGCAGAACTTGCACCATTTACGGGTGGGACTGGGAATGCCCTTTCAGGCATCTGCACCACAAGTGACCCTGACCACAAACGCCTCCCTCCTGGGTTGGGGAGCACACTGTGATGGCCTATGCACACAAGGCAGTTGGTCTCTGGAAGAGTCCCTCCTACAGATCAATCTCCTGGAGCTCTGAGCTATCTTTCTGGCCCAACGAGAGTTCTGCCACCACCAATGGCATCTGCCAGTGTTGATCCAGATGGACAACCAGGTGGCCATATTTTATATCAACAAGCAGGGTAGAACATAAGAACATAAGATATGCCCTACTGGGTCAGACCAAGGTCCAACAAGCCCAGTATCCTGTTTCCAATAGTGGCCAATCTAGGTCATACGTACCTAGCAGTTTCCCCAAAAGACACAGGTTCTGCAATGCTTGTACTAGGTCAAGCATTGATATCCTGGGTCCCTTCTTAATAATGGTTTATGGACCTTTCCTCCAGGAACTTGTCCAAACCTTTTTTAAACCCAACTACACTAACAGCCTTTACTACATCCTCCGGTAACAAATTCCAGAGTTTGATTACATGTTGAGTGAAAAAATATTTTCTTTTATTAGTCTTAAATAGTTTACCCTGTAGCTTCATTGCATGTCCCCTAGTCTTCCTATATTCTGATAATGTAAACAGTCGATCTACGTTTACCCGTTCCACTCCGTTCATTAATTTATAGACTTCTATCATATCTCCCCTCAGCCGTCTCTTTTCCAGGTTAAAGAGCCCTAACCTTTTTAGCCTTTCTTCATAGGAGTATCCTTCCATACCCTTTACCATTTTGGTGGCTCTTTTCTGAATCTTTTCTAATAACGCTATATCCTTTTTAAGATACGACGACCAGAATTGCACACATTTGTAAAGACTCTGTGCTGAGTCGGACCATGGGAACATCTTCCCCTGCAACTCCAACCATTTCTTGCTGGTTTTCGGAGTCATGGCCTGGCACAGGTCGAAGGTGGTGCTGTCATGGCTTGGACCCAGGCAGCGGAGGCAGCAGTCATGGGTGTCTATGACAGACATAGTCTGGCTGCAGCGGTCGCATTTTTTTGAATCCACTGCGAGACATGGTGGGGACACCCAGCCGGGGTCAATGACCCCTGGGCGAAAAATGGCACAAATGCCGGTCGAGGCAAGCCTTGTCAAAAAAGAAGGGAGAGCCAAGGTCGGCACCAGCTCGAGGCGGGAATAGAAACCGGTATGCAAACCGGGGAAAAAACAACTTTTAGGATAATTTTAGAGAGATTTTTCCAGGAATACAGGACAAGCATCCATTGGGCTCCATGGAAAAAAGGAGACTGAACAAGATGGTACCCTTGGGCGGGAAGTGGACCACGCATGCGTGGTAGCATTCCCAAAGACTTTCTCTGAAAGCTGGGGAAATGCTGCGCCAGGGCTCTGTCGGCTTCAATGTCACCCATATGTGAGGACTGACTTCCTGTTTGATCATTTCTAAACTGCTGCTAACACTGACAGTGTTGTATTCATGCAAACAAGACAGGAATACTATTGAAATAGGTGTGTGCATGGAAAGGGGACTTTATAAACCTGTCTGTTGCATGCCCAGAACAGTAGAAGGTTATCTAAGTGCACCAAGGCTACTGTAACAGCAAGTGACGGGGGGGGGGGGGTGATTGCCCTGACTGCAACACATACATGGGCTGTGCAGAACACCTAAGGGATGCCTGCGCTAGATACTGCTGTATATGCACTGTAAAGTATGACAAGGAAAGCCCGGAATGGGTCCCTACAGCTACATGTCAGCACATAGCACTGACAATAACAGGGACCTATCAGGATGAGAACATGCAACAGTGAAAACACGACCAATATAGGCCCATGTGCACCAGCACCTGTCCTTCCAGATGTGCACAAGGCTAGAAATCCCCGATGGTGCAATTGGATATGTGTTAGTGCTGTGTGCACTGCAGCATGCCCCCACTCTGAAGATCCCCCACTGTGGCTGGGACATGCCCTGTTATGCTGCTGCAGAGCGGCTTGTCAGAATATCCTGTCCATGCACACTGGCACCTGGTGATGCTGCGGTCAGCCCTATGGTACAGGAACTGGCCAGGCATACATTGCCCCCCCCCCCCAGATGTGCAGATCAGCACACAGAGCCTCTCCTACAGCCCTCATGCATCCAACACACACACACACACACACATACACACACACTCCTTGTAGGCACAGATAACTTACCTCTGCCACAACCATGCCCTGCACACAATTACTGCTACTTCATGAATGTATGACATCTTAGGGCTACTCATCAGATCCACATTTCTCGGCCATACACATACCATCCCTGCAGCTTTGTTCCCATTTTTGCAAGGACTGTTGAGGAGGCCATGCATTGGACTGTTAATCACCAAGGAAGTTGGTCACAGCTTACCTCAGCAGCACAGGACAGGGTACTGTGTAGCAGCCCTCTTTTAATAAGTGTTATTTCCCTCCCTCCCCAACACCCACCCACCCCTGGGATAATCATAGCTTTATAGGTACTTACACATCTTAAAGGACAGGAGGTGCTCTCAGGTGAAGCTCATTACCCAAATAAGTCATACACTAAGGACCTGAGATTAATTAAGCTTCAGGTGAACAAGGTATATTAAACGTATGAGATACGTTTTATTAGTATAAATATCCATAGCAACCCTTAGTAAGTAAAGAACTTAAAGATCTAAACACTAACTTAAAACTAAGATGCAGACAGCAGTCCAGCAGCGAGATGGGGGATTTCCAGTCTTTTGCATTGAGTGTCACATGTATGATTTTCTCCCAGTTGGTGAGAGGTCTTACGTGTGCACTAGGTGCAAGGAGCTCTTTGCTCTCAGGGAACGAGTCCATTCTCTAGAGGCTAGAGTAGCAGACTTGGAAAACATAAGAAAGACAGAGAGGTACATAGACGAGACCTACAGGGATATATTCCTGAAGTCCCACCTCCAGTCTGGCAGCATAGCTATTGCAATGGAGGAGAGAGGTCACGTGACAGGACAGCATCAGCGTGGTGTAGCAGGAAGTGATCCTGTAACTAGGACCTGTCCTCCAGGTGATATAAAACCCTCTCGCACTGAGGAAATTTCTCCAGGGCCATGTGCCCATGAGGGAAGGGTTAGAACAGCAGTTATAAGTTGGTGATTCGATCATTAGGCATGTAGATAGCTGGGTGGCTGTTGGACATGAGGATCACCTGGTAACATGCCTGCCTGGTGCGAAGGTAGTGGACCTCACGCGCCACCTAGATAAGGTCTTAGATAGTGCTGGGGAGGAGTCTGCTGTCTTGGTACATGTCGGTACCAATGACATAGGAAAATGTGGTAGGGAGGTTCTGGAGGCTAAATTTAGGCTTTTAGGTAGGAAGTTTAAATCCAGAACTTCCAGGGTAGCGTTCTCCGAAATGCTTCCCGTTCCACGCGCAGGACCCAAAAGGCAGTCAGAGCTCCGGAATCTCAATGCGTGGATGAGACAATGGTGCAGAGATGAGGGTTTTGGATTTGTTAGGAACTGGGGAACATTCTGGGGAAAGGAGGGGCTCTTCCGAAGGGATGGGCTTCACCTTAACCGGGATGGAACCAGGCTGCTGGCATTAACCTTTAAAAAGGAGATAGAGCAGCTTTTAAACTAGATAATAGGGGAAAGCCGACAGTCGCCCAAGAGTGCATGGTTCGGAAGAATGTATCCTTGAAGGATACTACCAAAAGCAGAGAGGTTCCAAAAAAGAGTAAAGTAGCCCAAATGCCCTTGAGTATGGAACAGACAGAGCTTAAAGATCCAAAATTACCCATGTCTACCAATAGCCAAATTAATATGAATAAAATACAGTCTCTAAAATGCTTGTATGCAAATGCTAGAAGTCTAAAAAATAAGATGTGAGAATTAGAATATATAGCACTAAATGAGAGGTTACATATGATTGGAATATCAGAGACGTGAGGTTACATATGATTGGAATATCAGAGACGTGGAAGGAGGACAACCAGAGGGACACTGTGATACCTGGGTACAAACTATATCGTAATGATAGAGCTGGTCAAATTGGTGGAGGGGTTGCGCTCTATATTAGAGAGGGCATTGAGTCAGAAAGGATTAAAGTTTTGCAGGAAACAAAATTTGCTGTAGAATCTCTATGGATTGAAATTCCATGTAAAAAGGGGAAGGCGATGGCAGTGGGGGTGTACTATCGACCGCCTGGCCAGAATGAACAAATGGATGATGAAATGCTCAAAGAAATCAGGGAAGCTAACAAAAGTTACAGAACAGTAATAATAATGGGTGATTTCAATTACCCTGTTATTGACTTGTCAGTGTCATGACAGGATATGTTAGGGAGATAACGTTTCTAGATGAAATAAATGGCTGCTTCTTGGAGCAGCTGGTTCATGAACCGACCAGAGGGGAAGCCATTTTGGACTTAGTCCTTAGTGGAACACCAGATCTGGTGCAAGAGATAAGGGCGTTTTAGGCCACTTGGCAATAGTGATCATAGCATGCTCATGTATGATTAATTAATGGAGGAGGGCTGGTAAGGAAATCCACAGTACTACCTTTTAACTTTCAAAAGGGAGACTATGATAAAATGAGGAAAACAGTTAAGAAAAAACTAAAAGGAGCAGTTGCAAAGGTTAAAGACTTACATCAAGCTTGGGTGTTGTTTAAAAATACCTCTATATCGTTCCATGGTGAGACCACACCTTGAATATTGTGTGCAATTCTGGTTGCCTTATCTTAAAAAGGATATAGCGTTATTGAAAAGGTTCAGAGAAGAGCCACCAAAATGGTAAAGGGGATGGAAGGATACTCCTATGAAGAAAGGCTAACAAGGTTAGGGCTCTTTAACCTGGAAAAGAGATGGCTGAGGGGAGATATGATAGAAGTCTATAAATTAATGAATGGAGTGGAACGGGTAAATGTAGATTGATTGCTTACATTATCAGAATATAGAAAGACTAGGGGACATGCAATGAAGCTACAGGGTAAACTATTTAAGACTAATAAAAGAAAATATTTCTTCACTCAACGTGTAATCAAACTCTGGAATTTGTTACCTGAGCATGTAGTAAAGGCTGTTAGTGTAGCTGGGTTTAAAAAAGGTTTGTACAAGTTCCTGGAGGAAAGGTCCATAAAACATTATTAAGAAGGGACCCAGGATATCAATGCTTGACCCAGTACTAGCATTGTGGAACCTGTGCCTTTTGGGGAAACTGCTAGGTATGTAACGCCCCCCCACCTGTGCTTTCCATTCCATCTTGTGCTCCTTCAGACAACAGACACACCAGATCAATAGACGTCTCATAGCCATTCATCTCAATGGGACGCATTGGATTTAGGAGCAGGATTTATTCTAAGTACTGCCCTTATTCCACGATTCAGCAGGTATAACGCGGACATCTGGGTGAACTGCCAGGGACATACACAGGCCTGACTGGAATACACTTTATAGGTCTCCACGTATGGCCATGCCCCTGTTCTGTTCCCTCCCGCCCACGTTCTGGGTTTCCTGTTTAAGTGGCGTGTACATGCAGGGACGCAATGTACCAGAATACGGGTCTAGACGTTTTCGTTGGTTACACATCTACAGTATCCTGCATGTACATAAGACTTATTCGTGGTTCAGAATGACCCCGTACGTGAATACAACTGATGCCGGAATGAATAAAAGGTGTACTCCCTATCTAATAAGCAAACACTACGCCACGTATCCACTATACACAAGGAGTTAACAATGTGCTGAAAAGCTTTGGTGGACTTGCTAGGAGCGCCTGTGCATACTGTACGCCTATCCAATTTCTCGTCGAGGGTAGTATTGAAATCTTCACCCATTATGACCTCACCCTCTACAAAAGACAGCAAAGCCCATCACAAAAAGGTGGGGAATCCACTGATGGGACATATACATTTATCAGTGTACATTTATGCTCAGCAATATCATCTTAACATATAACCATCTGCTTTCACTATCACTCTTTTGTTGAATAATTTGCACTAGGAAGCCCCTGCGGGAAAACTATTGAGACACCATTTGATTTTGAAATAGCAGGCGAAAAAATAAGATTATCTGACCAGGCGATTTGGAGCTTGATGCAGACCTCATGAGACAGGTGTGTTTCTGTAAGAAGATTACATCAGCCTTTAGCGAATTGAGATAATCTAACACTTTTTTACACTTTACAAGTTGATTGAGATTGTTGACATGAGCCTACCTTAAAACCCAACACTGTAATTTAAAGAAGTGTGTTGGCAAACAATAATGTACTGAAATCCAGCATAGACCAGACCTCTGCCAGGCAAAGTAGTAGAAGAGAGAGAGAAGAAAAAAAAAAGATCCAACTCATAGCCAGTTGCCACACTTTCTCAACAAATAGGCTCAAGCCATCAATGAACAGAAGGCAACTTACTCCAAAACAAGGGGTATTAATAAGAAATCTATATACTAATCACAACACTATTGCATCCAAAAAGCACAGACACACCACAATTTATCGCATTCATAAAGCCACTCTGGCTGCATTAATCTCTTAAGGTTGAAGTCATAATATACGAGTTTGAATATATTAAGTAAAAACGTCATAACTCTATAAGGAGAGAAATTTGAGTAAGGAAGTCAGTTAAAGCGACAGCATCATACCAAACTGCACCTATTAGCTGATAGCAGAAGGTACTAAACATAGTCATAAGAACATAAGATATGCCATACTGGGTCAGACCAAGGTCCATCAAGCCCAGTATTCTGTTTCCAACAGTGGCCAATCTAGGTCATACGTACCTAGCAGTTTCCCCAAGGGACACAGGTTCCACAATGCTTGTATTGGTTCAAGCATTGATATCCTGGGTCCCTTCTTAATAATGGTTTATGGACCTTTCCTCCAGGAACTTGTCCAAACCTTTTTTAAACCCAGCTACACTAACAGCCTTTACTACATCCTCCGGTAACAAATTCCAGAGTTTGATTACACGTTGAGTGAAAAAATATTTTCTTTTATTAGTCTTAAATAGTTTACCCTGTAGCTTCATTGCATGTCCCCTAGAGTTTCTATATTCTGATAAGGTAAACAATCGATCTACATTTACCCTTTCCACTCCGTTCATTAATTTATAGACTTCTATCATATCTCCCCTCAGTCATGGATTAAAAACTTCACTCAAAGTTAGATCAGCCTTTACTTCGCCTGACTTTCGCAGTGTTGCAATAACCAATGATCATTTATCTCAAGAGAATCTCTCTCCAGATCCTGAAAAATGTCATTCCCTTCTCTGGTGAAGCGTTCCATTCTCCTATCAGATGGAGCAGGCCTTTCTGCATATGCCTGGTGTATTTTCTGATTTACCCATTGCATTTAAAATAAGGCCCTGGCTTGTAGCTACTCCTTCTCTGACAGGCCTGGTGCAGAACAGTGTGCCCTTCACAGCTCTCTCTTCCCAAGCCTGTTACACACAAAGAAGGTTTTCTTCCTAGAAAGGTTAAAGGATTCTGTCTCAACCTCAGAACACAGAGACAGAAAGAGTAGCGGCCTTGCTGCAGCTGCTGAGTGTGATGTAATGAATACAATCAGAACTTTTTAAAAAAACTCTCATCCAAACTGCAGTTCCTGAAAATGAACAGGGGGCTGACAGGGAGAGCCACAGATCATGAGCTATAGGGGCAACAAAAAATGCAAAATGCAATGTGCACCTTTGAGTCAATACTGACTCCTAACAACCCAGCAGCTCCTGGGGTTTCTTGGCAGTGTGACTGGAAATGGATGACCAGGCCTTTCTTCTGAGGCAATGGAGAGTAAAGCGTAGTTACTCACCTGTAACAGGTGTTCTCCAGGAGCAGCAGGAATCATTCCTCACATATAGGTGACGTTGGCGCTGACAGAGCCCTCGTGCGGAGCATTTCCCCAGCTTTCAAGGAAAGCCTTTGGGAATGCAGCGCACATGCACGGTCCCCTTCCCGCCCAAGGGTGCCATCTTGCTCAGTCTGATGACATAGCTAAAAGACAGCAAAAAAATCAAAATGAAGTATATGACTGCAACTCCAGGGGAGGAGGGAGGGTCGTGAGGACTGATTCCTGCTGTTCCTGGAGAACACCTGTTACAGGTGAGTAACTACTCTTTCTCCAGGACCAAGCAGGAAGTCAGTTCTCACATATGGGACTCCCCAGCTCTAGGCTACCGGGAACCCTCAGCTGAAAAAATGGCTCCCTCTCAAGAGCCTCAGCATCTGTGATAAGAATATACTCTGAGAACGCCCCCGTACGGTAGCCCAACACAAGGGCCGGAGGGTAGGAGTTATTATTTATTTATTTATTAGAGTCTCTTTTATACCGCGCTATTCAGCATCAGTGCAGTTTACAATGAACAATAAAATACACATTTCCGATGGTACTTTGTGTTTACAGTTGAACAGGTAATGCAACTTGGATAACAGGTAACTATTTACAATTTAAGACATAATTGGGTACTCTTTTGACTTCAGTCAAGGGGGTTCTGAGAGGCTTGTGAGGATGGTGCAGCGTCCACATTGGCTTCTGGGTAAAACCGGAGGAAGAGGTGAAGTTTTAAGGCCTTTCTGAACTGAAATAAGTCCTGGATTGATCGGATGCCGTGAGGGAGGCTGTTCCAGTACCTTGGTGCGCAGAAATTGTAGGCCCTGCCTACTGTTGCCTTGGTGCATTGTGTTATTAGTTTTGGGACTACCAGGGTGTTAAGTGTTACTGACCTTCTGTCCCTATTGAGAGGAGTTGTCTGGATTAGTTCAGTCAATGATGCCGACGAAAGCCCTTTAATAACCTTGAATGTAAGTAGTAAGGTCTTGTAAGTGATTCTACCTTGTATCGGGAGCCAGTGGAGATGTTTTAGAATGGGTGTGACATGGTCTTTCCTAGAAGCGCCATGTAGAACTCTTGCTGCGGCATTCATTGTAAGTTGAAGTGGATTTAAGGTGGCTTGAGGGAGACCTTGCAGGATTGAATTTGCATAATCAAAATGCGGTATGATTAGTGCCTGATAGATGGTTCTGAAATCGTCAGGTGCAAGCAGGGATCTTAGATGTCTAAGGGATCGGATTTTATGGTATACCGCTCTTACAATGTTTCCTATGTGCGCCTTCATATCCAAGTGCTGGTCTAAGTGCCTAAACCTCAAAGAGATTATGGAGTACCACCTGACCGAAAGCACTGTCCCTCCGGGACACTCTCTCGAGACAGTAATGAGCTGCAAAAGTCTGGTTTGAAGACCAAGTAGCGGCCCGGCACATGTCTGCCAACGGAACAGAGCGGTGATGAGCTACTGATGCGGCTTTCGCCCTGACACGGTGGGCCGTGACTCGACCCTGCAAGGGGAGGTCGGCCGCCTTGTACACCCAGGCAATACAATCTGCTACCCAAGTGGACAATGTACGCTTAGAGACAGGCAACCCCATCTTATTATGGTCAAAGGAGACAAAGAGCTGAGTAGCCTTTCGATGCACCCGTGTACGTTCTATGTAAAAAGACAACGCCCTCTTACAGTCCAGGGTATGCGAGACTGTTTCAGCCCGGCTGGTATGCGGCCTGGGAAAGAAGGTCGGACGAACCACCTCTCGTTGAGGTGGAAAGAGGAGAACACTTTTGGAAGGAACTTCAGATGGGTCTGTAGGACCACCCTGTTCCTATAGGACCGTGTATACGGTCTATCAGAAACCAGAGCTTATAGTTCACTCACACGTCTGGCCGACGTAAGAGCTACGAGGAAGAGCGCTTTCAAAGAAAGGAAGCGCAAATGGCAAATAGCCATCGGCTCAAACGGTGGGCGAGTAAGTTGTTGCAAGACCACGTCCAAACCCCACTCAGTCGCCGGTGGACGAACTGGAGGCTTGAGAAGAAGCAGACCTCTGAGAAATCGGGACACCAAGGGGTGAACCGACAGAGACCGTCCCTCCACCGGGGAGTGGTGCGCTGAAAGAGCACTGTGGTGGACCCGAACAGAGTTAGACTTAAGGCCTAGGTCTGACAGGTGAAGTAGATACTGCAGTACTACTGGCACAAGGCAAGAGAAAGGATCTTCCTTGCGCTGAACACACACCATACCATAAACCTACGCCACTTGAGGGCATAGGATTTTCTGGTGGATTGCCTCCTAGAGGCCAAAACCACCTCCTCAACCTCCTTAGGTTGAAGCAAGGGAGCCAGCACTATCCTTTCAGCAGCCAGGCCATCAGATTGAGGGACCTGAGACTGAGGTGCAGAAGGGAACCTTGCTCCTGAGACAGGAGATTGTGTTGCAATCCTAGAGGGAACGGAGTTTCCACCGCCAACTGCAGCAGAAGTGGAAACCACGGCTGCCTCGGCCATCTGGGGGCTACCAGAATAACTGAGGCCTTGTCCCGGAGAATCTTGAACAGAGTTCGGGCCACCAGGGGTGTGGGAGGAAACACATACAGGAGGCCCGTAGACCAAGAGATCAGAAACGCATCTGCTGCCATTCTCAGGAGATGTGGCTGTCTGGAGCAAAACCTAGGCAGCTGACGGTTTTGTGGACTGGCAAAGAGATCGATGGACGGCAGTCCCCAGAGGAGGAAAATCTGCTGGACCACTCATGGATTCAACTGCCATTCGTGAGGCAGGAGAATCCTGCTTAGCTTGTCTGCTAGGCAATTTCCCTGTCCAGGTAGATAAGCCGCTTTGAGAAACATGCCTTGTTTTACTGCAAAGGAGCAAAGGGCCAGCGCCTCTTGACATAGGAGTCTGGACCCTGTGCCCCCTTGTTTGTTCACATAGAACATTGCCACCTGATTGTCCGTCTGAACCAAAACAGACTGGTGAGAGAGGGAATGAGAAAAAGTCTGTAGAGCTAAGCGGATTGCTCGCAGCTCCAAAAGATTGATCTGCTGCGTGGCCTCCTGAGGAGACCAGAGGCCTTGAGTGCACGTGCCCTGGCAATGTGCACCCCAGCCCTTTAAGGAAGCATCGGTCGTCAGCACCCTTGTGTGTGCTGGAGCCTGAAAAGGTACCCCCATGAAAAGGTTTGGGAGATGTAGCCAGCACTGTAAGGAGTCCAAAAGTAGTTTGGACACCTTTACTCTGTCTTGGAGGTTGCCTGTGGCCTGCGCCCACTGAGCTCTGAGGCACCACTGAGCAGCCCGCATGTGCAGACGGACATTCGGAGTCACATGTACAGTGGATGCCATATGGCCCAGAAGTCGCAGGTAGTGCCTGGCGGAGACCTGAGAATGGTTTTGGAACTGCCAACTCCATCAATCTGTGGGTCCTGTCCTCGGACAAGTAAGCTCTTGCCCCTATAAACTCTAGGTTCTGAGAGGGGAGCAAAGTGGACTTTGCGTAGTTTATGACAAAGCCCAGATGCTGAAGAAGACAGACAGTGCGAAGAGTGGCTTGTCTGGTCTCCTGGAGAGACTGGCCCCTGATGAGCCAGTCGTCCAGGTATGGGAAGACAAAAATTTCCTGATTCCTGAGATAGGCCGCCACCACCGCCAGGCATTTGGTGAAAACCCTGGGGGCAAAGGTTAGGCCAAAGGGAAGTACCCTGTACTGAATAGGGTTGCCAACTGGCCGGTATTCAGCTGGCCTGGCCGGTTTTTCCATGGCCAGGCCGGCTGCCGGCAGAGAAGTAAAACCGGCAAGATTGAGAGCGGCCAGAGCAAAAAAACAGCTTTTCTCCCAAAGTCCGCGGGGGTGGGAGCCAGGGAAGCCCACGCGAGGCCCTGGCTCCCTCTGTACAACCGCCAGCGTGAAGATCTTTTTCCTTCACGCTGGCGGCTGTTTCTGTGAAGCTGCGATTGCTGGGAAAGGTTAAAGGCAATGCCCTTTAACCTTTACCAGCATTCGCGGCTTCACAGAAACAACCGCCAGCGTGAAGGAAAAAGATCTTCACGCTGGCGGTTGTACTGAGGGAGCCGGGGCCTCGTGCGGGCTTCCCCGGCTCCTTCTGAAGCACCTCAAACAGACGCGGGGCTGGTCGGGGGGGGGGGGGGGGGGGAGGCTAGGACTACAAATGGGCTTTGATGGGGGGAGGGGGGTCAAGGACTGGATGGGCTGTGATGTGGTGTACCTCGACTGGAAATGGGCTATGGGGTGGGGACCTGGACTGGAAACAGGCTATTGGGGGGGACTGGACTGGAGTTGGGCTATGGGGAGGGGGGGGTGTACCTGCACTGGAAATGGGCTATAGGGGGGGAACCTAGACTGGAATTGGGCTATGGGGGGGTAGAACCTGGACTGGAAATAGGCTATGGGGAGGGGGGGGTGGATCTGGACTGGAACTGGGCTATGGGAGGGTGTACCTGGACTGGAAATGGGCTATGGGGGGGATCGGTACTGGAATTGGGCTATGGGAGGGGTGTACCTGGACTGGAAATGGGCAATGGGGGGGACCTGGACTGGAAATGGGCTATGGGGGGGGGGGGAAACCTGGACTGGAAATGGGCTATGAGGGGGCCTGGACTGGAAATGGGCTATGGGGGGGGGCTCCAATGGAATTGGGCTATGGGGGGGGGGACCTGGACTGGAATTGGGCTATGGTGGGGGGAGGGGGAACTTGGACTGGAAATAGGCTGTGATTAGGGGGCTAGGACTGCAAATGGGCTGTGATGGTTGGGGGGGGACTTGGACTGGAAATGGGCTGTGATGGGAGGGCTAGACCTACAAATGGGCTGTGATGGTGGGGGGGGGGGACTAGGACTGCAAATGGGCTGTGATGGTGGGGGTGGCCTAGGACTGGAAAGAGGCTGTGATGGGGGGGGGGCTAGCACTGGAAATGGGCTGATGAAGAGCTAGAATAGGACTGGAAATGGGCTGATGGGGGCTGGAATGGAACTCGAAAAGAGCATATGTGGGGCTAGGACTGGAATCGGGCTAATGAGGAGCTGGACTAGGACTAGAAATGGGCTGATGGGAGGAGCTTGGACTGCAAATGGGTGATGGGCTAGAATAGGACTGGAAATGGGCTGATGTGGCGGCATGGGAGAATGGGACTAGAAGGGAGCGGATGCTGGGTGGATCCAGAACTATAAGGGACCTGATTTTGGGGGAGGCCTAGAAGGGGATGGGGATGGGGAATGAGAATGGAGAGGGGAAAATATTTTGTGTGGAAGAAAAGTCTACGATGGGCCAGGTATTGGGAGAGTAAGAGGGGATTGAGAATGGAAGGGTGAAATTTGAGTGGATGATAAAGGAATAAGGAAAGAAATGGGGGAAAGAGCAAAAGGGAAACAATCAGTATGTTAAAGCAGATATATAGAGAGAATGGAAAACATCTAAAAGGGAAGAAAGGACAAATGGATAGCTCGCAGAAGACACGAAGAAACCAGAAGAAAGTGACTGGAGCAATTGCAACTGAAAAATAAAATTCCTAAACAGAAGGTAGAAAAATACTTTTTATTTTGAATTTATTAACTGGAATATGTCTGGTCTGGGAAGTGTGTATTGCTAACATCTTTGTGTTTTTGTTTAGTGCAAGAGGAAATTACTTTATAGTTTTACTTCTCCAGTGTTGTACATTTCATGTTTGGCTTTTGGGGTTCCCAGTTTAATTATTATCTGACCAAGGGAGTTAGCCTACACTTATCCTCGGTAATTTTTGTGGGTGGGGCTGGGGTGCAGCATGGGTGGGACTGGGGGGCGGGTCAGGGGTGGGGCTAGCAGCGGAGAATGGGTGGGGCATGACGAGCCACAGGTGTCGGGTTTTTCTGGGTGAAAAAGTTGGCAACCCTAGTACTGAAAATGGTTTCCTCCCACCACAAACCTGAGATATTGTCTGTGGTCTGGATGAATGAAGATGTGAGCATAAACATCCTTTAGGTTTAAGGAGCATAGCCAGTCTCCCTGCTGGAGGTAGGGCAGCAGTATCCCAAGGGTAAGCATCTTGAACTTTTCCCTCTCCAGAAACTTGTTTAGGTTTCGCAAGTCTAGGATAGGCCAGAGGCCTCCTGTCCTTTTTGGTTCCAGGAAGTACCTGGAATAGAAGCCTTGCCCTTCCAGGTGGTGATGCACCGGTTCCACCGCCTGTTCCTTTAGAAGGCTTGCCAACTCCTGAAGGAGGAGGTTTCTGTGCAGAGGGAGTCTTGGAGGCTCCCCTGGAAAGTAGAAGGGGGGTAGCTGGTGGAAGTGGAGCTTGTAGCCCTTTTGGACTATGCTGAGTACCCAGGTATCCCCTGTGACGGCTGGCCACCTGTAGGCGTACAGAGTCAGCCGGCCTCCTGTGCTGAGTGGAGCCAGCTGTGGAGAAGAGGCTATGCTGTGGAAGTCAAAACCCCGCTCCCTGCTGTGCAGGAGCCGGAGCTGGCGGCTTGGGGGTCTTCTGCCTATGGGGCCCATGCCCCTGCCCCTTGACCTGCTGGCCCTGTTGGGGAGCTGGAGAGGCCTGATAGTGAGGGTAGGATTTGTAGGCAGCACCCTTCCTCGGGAAAAAGGGCTTCTTTCCCAAGCCCTTCTTTTTTTTGAGAAGGGGCAGAAGTCTTTCTGGACAGCCGTATCCTGGTGAGAGTCTCAGTCTCGATTTCTGCAGCCTTCTCCGTCATGGGCTTACCGAATAGGTTGTCACCTCGGCAGGGGACATCGACCAACTTGTCCTGCACCCATGACTCCAGTTCTGATGACTGTAGCCAGGCCTGACGGCGTGCACCGATGCCGGCCACGGCTACCCGGGCTGAAGCCATCATAGGCTGCTCGAGAGATAAACTTTGAGCACTCTCGGATCCCTGTAGACAAGGCTTTGAACCTCTGCAAGGGTTCCTCGGAGAGGCCAGCTGAGAACCCGACAATCTCCTTTGCCAGGTCCCATAAGTACATGCCCATGTACAGCTGGTAAGTCTGTACACGGCAAGATAGCATAGAGCCCTGGAAGCACTTTCTAACAAGGGCATCCAGGTTCCGGGCCTCCCTGCCGGGGGGCACCAACGAGTGCATCTTCTGACTCTTCAGGCAGTGCATGGCCAATTCCACAACCATGGAATTGTGTGGTAGCTGCGCCTTTTGGAACCCTGGGCTCTTATGGACTCGATAAATGGAATCGACCCGTTTGCTAAGAACCGGCACTGAGGCCGGTGCTCCCACATACAGAAGAGCAGCTGTTCCAGCATCGGAGGATCCGGTACAGTAAAGGCTTCCTTTGGGGGTAAGTCATAATGGAGGGCATCGAGCTCCTAGGCTCAAGGCTCCTCCTCGGCGTCCGCAGGGAATGCCAAAGCCTTGGCCATGTCCCTTACGAAGTCCGAGAACCAGGTACCCTCGGGGTGGGGGGTATCTTCTCTGAGGGCACTGGCGTCAACGACCTCGGCCCCGCATGGGAGGTCGAGGGGGACCTTGACTGAGGATCGACTCGAGACTTCATGGACTCAAGGATCAGCTCGGTCTCCGGGGTCAACTTAGACATCGAGGTCCTGGTGGTCAGGGCAGATGCACCGGTCAGACTGGCGATCAGCACCCGCTGCTGTTTCATGAAGGCAGCCAAGCTGCTCTCCAAGGCTGTCAACCTGATTCCAAGCTCAGGAGACCCAGCAGCCTCCAACTTGGGCACCGACAGCGTCGGGCCCAACGTCGGCTCTCCCGGAGGAGAGTCCACGAGGACAACAGAACTTACGTGACTCGGGGACTCCGGCTCCATACGAGGTAACTTCGACGGCCTCTCCGACTCTGAGAGCCCGTGGCAGCGGTCAGGGCTACGCAACCTGGCCGTTGAAGACCCAGGAGCTTCCACTGACGCCGCCCTCATGAGCTTCTTCCTTTTGTGCTCCCGGGTGGGAGACCCCCTTTCAGAGGAACCACGACGGTGCTCGGGTTCTGACTCCCGAGATGTTGAGGCCTCTTACGACGTCCGGGCCTGGCCGGACGCGGACTCTGAGAAAATTCTCTCACGTTGATGCTGATGGCTCTGAAGTGCCTTTGACAACATTTTGCCGCACGGGCCACAGGCCAGCAGGTCATGGTCAGGCCCGAGGCATCAGAGGCAGCAGTCATGTGTATCGGTGAGAGACATAAGTTTCTTGCACCGATCACATTTTTTGAACCCGCTGGCAGCCATTGGGGGAAAAAGGGCCCCTTCAAGGTCAAAAGATCGGGCTGCCAGTGAAAACAATAAAAAAGGCGCGGACGCTAGTCACGAAGGACAAAAAACGAAAAAAGAATGCCGGACTCGATACCGGTGTACCGAGCCCAAGCGGGAAGGGGAACCGGCGTCGAACCGGATCAGAAAAAACGAAAATCACAGAAAAAATCTACTTTTACCGGGTGCCATGAACTCACGTCCGTTGAGCTCCACGGAAAAAGAAAGACTGAGCAAGATGGCACCCTTGGGCGGGAAGGGGACTGCGCATGCGCGCTGCATTCCCAAAGGCTTTCCTTGAAAGTTGGGGAAATGATCCGCACGAGGGCTCTGTCAGCGCTGACGTCACCCATATGTGAGGACTGACTTCCTGCTTGGTCCTGGAGAAAGTAACTTACCCAAGGTGTGCCAGTGGGAATCAAATCCTGTTCTTGTGGCTACCAAGCCAGTGCTCTAACCACTAGGCTACTCCTCCATAAGGGAAGCACGCATAGTCTTAAATCACAAGGGACAACAAGCTTAGGCCTAGGTAATAGGTGGGCAAGAATGTACAAGGCACGGCCTCAGAAGACAGGATGAGAATCAGGGCAGGAGTGGAGAGTGACAAACAGAGGACAGGGTAAGGATTAAGTGGGGAAGAGAGTGAAAAGCAGAGTCTCAGGGTATAGGGTGAGAATTAGGTTGGGGGGAGGGGTGACAGGCAGAGCCTCAAGGGATAAGGTAAGGTTTAGGCTATGCTTCAGGGGAGAGGTTGAGGATCAGATAGTTGATAGTACAATATTTGGACGCTTTCTTCGGAACATTTTTTGGATGGAAAGGTCAACTTTTCATTGTAACCTGAGGGTTAAAATAAAATAAATTTTGCCTTGCTAGACTGGGGAAGTGCTGTCCAGGGCTATCTGTAGCAGCCATAAATGTTTTTTCCCCTCTAGGGAAGTTTTGTAGCCTCTAGAACTATATGTTTATGTGAAGGAGGTGCAGGAATCTCTTGAGTGAGCAGCCTTTCTGGAGGGAGACTGCAGAGGCAGAGACAGGGAATTGAAACTGAAAGTAGTTGGGGGCTTGTTCGTGGAAAAGGTGAGATGTCTGAGTGAAAAGAGGGCTGAAAGGAGTGTTTTTGAAGGGTTCTGAATAAAGAAGAATGTTGAACTGGTGATTGCTGACTGGAAGTGTTAATTCTCTGGAAACTGAATTTGGTAACCATTTGGAACTTTGGGTGAGTGGCTCTGAGAGAAATACTGACTGACAGGTCGAGAGTCTTACTGAGTGAAGAATATTTCTTAAAGGAAATTAAATTCTCCTTGAAACCTTGTCTAAGGTCTGGAGAAGCCATTTATACTCAGAGCTGGAACTGTAATTCTGAATCAGACTTTAAGCTCTTGAGAGTGGATTGATTTTATAAGAAATATCATCTTGGACTAGAGGAAAACAACTCTGAATTTTCAGAAGTGGATAATTTATGGCTGAAGTGACTGACAAGTATCCTGAGAAAAGAAGGGGACATTCAAACCTAAGCTGTGACTGAACTGTTTGTGTGCAACTGAAGCAGAACATAGAGTTTAAACATTCTGCTGGGCTCTGTGCTTAGTTGATTGAGACTGACCCTTAATGGGCCTGAGAAGAAGTGTCATTCCTGGATTGAAAGAATAAAGCAGTCCCTAGCTGGCTCAATTAAGGGAAGTGTGTATGGGAGATTGCTGCGTGTGGAGGCGTGGAGTAGATGTATTCACAGGAAGACAGGGTGTATCAATTATCTTTTTATTTAATTAGATAGGGAAAATGCTATAGCTGCTGAAAAAAAATAATATTTTTTCTTAAAGAGAAAGACATTTTACCCCAACTTATAGGATAGACAGGGTTTTCCGTTGTTGATTTGTTAAAGTTACGGAGTAGGATCCAGCACAGAGGTGGACTTCTAAAGAACTTAGGAAAATCTTCAATAGCAGAAGGATCCGGAGTCCTTGGCCCAGGGGCAGCTCAAGGGAATCGAAGGGTGAGATGGTGCCCCACCCCACCCGTAGAGGGGGGCGGGGCTTTCTCAAAACTCCAGTCAGGGACTGAACAAATCAAAAAGCCGATTAGATTATATGGAGGAAATGCAAGATGTTTGTACACCAAGGAACTAAAAGAGAGCAAGAACCACTGCACAGTTTATAAAACTAAATTATAACTCATCTTTCTCCTCTTCGGTCTGTTTAGAACTCTGCTGCACGGCTGATCTTCCACCAGCCCCAATGTGCTCATGTGACCCCTCTTCTCTGGTCACTTTATTGGCTCCCTTTCCGCTTCCATATCCAGTTCAGGTTTCTTCTTCTGGCCTATGGGTGCATTCATTCTGCTGGCTCCTCACTACCTTTCCTCTCTCCCTGCACCCATCCTCGTGAACTCTGCTCTTCCACTGGCTTGCTTCTCTCTGTGCCCTTTTCTTCCACTGCTAACTCCAGGCTTTGGACCTTTCACCTTTCTGCCCCTTGCGCCTGAAGCAAACTGCCTGTGTCTGTACGTCAGGCTTCATCTCTCCGCTTTTTCGAGTCCATGCTGGGGGCTCACCTCTTTGGGGCAGCTTTTGGATCTTGATCCCTTGTTCTTTTTGTGTCTCCTTACCTTTCCCTATTTGTACCCTTCTTCTCATCTATTGTATTGTTTGTCCTAATTAGATTGTAAGCTCTGACAAGCAGGGACTGTCTTTTATATGTGTCTGTACAGTGCTACATATGCTTTGTACCGCTATATAAATGATTTATAGTAATAGCAGTAATACCCTTAGATGAATCCCGTCTCGCCCCATTGCTTCGTCCACTTTTAGTTTTGCCAGCTCCTCACAAGCACAGTCTTCAGAAAATTGTTTGACTTCTACTTCACTTCCATTCGTAGTTGTGTTTATTTTTGGAGGTCTCGTTTCCAGTCCTTCACCTATGAACACAGAGCAGAAATATTTGTTAAGCAATTCCGCTTTATCCAAGAAAAAAAAGAAGTTAAAAATATAAAAAGTTGAATGACAAATTACTTTGGCCTCCACCTCTTAGCATCTTCCCGCTTCCCCATAGCTCTGCCCCTTCGTGTTACTGCTTGTCCCTTGTGTCAGTCCCTCTGTCCCAGATTTCCTCAGCTATCTCCTATGTATTTCCATTATAATGCACGCCAACTCATTAAATAGTGAAAGTCGCTGGCGCCCCTCCCCCACCATCTCTCTTTCTGCAGTGTCAGGTGCAATGGAACGGAAGACTATGGCACTGGGCACGGAGACAGCTTTTGCTCATGATAAATTTTGTTTTCCACAGCATCTAACTTATTACAAAATATGTTTACTGTAAACCATTTTGGAGCTACATTGGGAAAGAATGAACATTCCCTGGTGGCCCAGCAGCCCATTCTATCTTATATGGTAGTCTGACCTTGCCCGGTGCATCCCAGGAGCACTGCGCGGGGCCAGGCACTGTCATTTTTCAAGGTGAGCAGTGCTCCCGCTCATTTCTGAAGGTACGGGAGCAGGTGGGTGGTTCGGGACTACAGGGCCACCAGGGATTCACTTTGGGTATTGGGGACTTTCCCCAATGCCTGGATCATCTTTGAGATTTTTCCACAAATGATCCAGGCATTGGGGAAAGCAACCGATGCCATCCAAATAGTATCAGAGGGGACGTACTAAATATTTAAGCCACCTCAGTCCCAGGTGTAGAGATATTGGCGTCAAGGCTGGTTGTGAAATCCTCTATACATTTCTCTGCATTGGACGCAGCCAGTATTTGCATACCGGTTTATTATGTGCAGCTCATTTATTTATTTGGTTTTATATACCGCACTATTTGGAAATCAGTGCGGTTTACAAGGAACAAAAACATTCGTTACATAGAACAAGTTTACAACAAACAAGAACAGCGAACATAAAACAGCTACAAAAGCTAACAGTTAATTTGATTAACAAGGGAGTCAACTTGGGTAGTAATTGGGGTTAACTATTTACATAGTGGTCATAGGGCCATGATAAGGGCCATTTGCCTATAACTTAAATACTCTTGATGTTAACTGTGTGCTAGGTTTTCCGTCACTGTTTACGCTTCCGTCCATCTCTTTTTTGCATTTGACGGTAGCAGTAAGTTGCTTAAAAGTGGCGTTATCTGTGCTTAAAGGCCACGCTAGTTTTCTGCAGCGGCCTGATAGAAATTTCAGGTATGCAGTGATGCTGATGGGGTGATGTAGGGAGCATATACCTCTTTAATCTAATCACACCAAAAAGTGAGGGGAAAGTCAGAGGTGGGAAGGGGGGAGGGTGGGAAGGCTTCTGTTCCTCTGAGGCAGGGATTCTCATTTCAGTCTTTCAGGATAGCCACAATGAATCTGCACCAGAGAGATTTGCATACAATGGAGGCAGTTCATTCAAGTCTCTCTCGTTCATTGTGACTATCTCGAAAACCTGACTGGCTAAGTATGTCCTGAGGACTGGGTTGAGAACCCCTGCTCTGAGGAGATGAGAAAGAATTCAAGTATCAGTAGCGACTCACCCTGTGAAAAAGAAAGGTGAATTTTGCAAGAAAAGGGCATTGCCATAACTAAGAGGTACCAAGTTGACATGCATGTCTAGAGACCCGCATAAAATGGAGTTAAAGTAGAATGACTGCTGATGGAGAAAAGATACAATTTCCGATTTTAAAAAAAAAACCTGCTTTGAGCAATCAGAAGCTAAAAGCTTAGTAACTCTGGAAAGTGGCAGCCAATGGCAGAATTTGATTTGTATGCCGAGTGACTTTATGAGCTGTGAGCGAGGGGACTCAAGGGTTTACTGGAAAGAAAGCTATTCTGTAAACACTTACAGAAATTAAAAGGAGAGGAGGAGGGGTTGGGAAGGATGAAAAAATGGGCGACAACAGGGCAGCAAGAAGGGAGGACGCAGGCAGAAGGGGATGGAAAGGGAGAGAGATGGACATATAGACCATTTCATGCAAACCTGGGTGAAACAGGAGAAATGGCAGTCACGGCAGCAAAAATAACGGCCAAAAACTAACCTGACTCGGAAATGTCTTTATTTCACTTCTGCACTTTGTAATCTCTCTCTTCTACCACTTTATCTTTGACTTTAGCAACATCCCTACAAACTGCCAGACTAGAAAAGTGTCTTGAATTTGAATCTGGGGGGGACAAAGAAAGGCGCTTATAATATAGCAGAGAGGCCTCTAAAAAGGATTACAATGCTTTCAGCTCCATCTGTGCATTTTCAAAAAAGCTGAATTTAACAGACAGACAATGGTATTAATTAGAGTTAATTAGAGGAGAGAAACATAGACTACAACAGCGGATAAGGACCATAAGACTATTAGTCACTGCCCAATTCCCCAGCAAAAAGAAAAGACTGAGGAGGACAGAGGGACTGAGCGAGAGGCTGTGTGACTGAAGGCTTTTTAAAAATTATTTACATTTTTTAAATTCTTTTCTATTTTTAAACTATTTTATACATTGAGTGGGCAATAAAAGTGCGGATAACATTTCCTGAATCAGAGAAAGAGAGGGGGAGAAGGAGGAGGGGACAGAGAGGGAGGGGGGAGGGGACAACGGGAGTGAATGAGAGACAGAGCCTGGGACCGGATTCTCTCCCTGTGCCTCGGGTCAAGCGCTGCATTCATAGGATGGGCAGAGAAGTTCAAATACAGTAAAGGACCCAATAAATTCCACTCTGGAGAGTGTGTGTAAAGAGGGAAGGAGTTGGTCAATCCGATGAAGAGAGGAAGAAGCGACAGAGTTAAAATCCCAAGGAGCAGAACAGGTAAGAGGGAAAGAAAGAGAAGCATAATTTTATCTTACTGCCATTATCACTATTCCGTCTATCTTTATTCTCCCTCTTATTGTATACTTTGGCAATAGAGTTTACTGGATTTGACGCTGACAGAAACTAAATGAGAGAATTACTAGGACCTGGGAACGCTCTCTCTTATTTTTCTTCAGTATTTGTAATTTTATTTTCCTTTTTAACACTAACAGGCCGATGCAGAAAACCGGTGCTGAAGTCGTGCGCTATTAGCTGTGTGTACGTTTTTGTAGCGCGCCAATAGTGTTAGACCTCAGCGCCGGTATACAGCAAAGGGTGTGTATGCAAATAAGCTGTACTCAAAAACTTCGGCGTAAAGCTGAAAGGAGAGGAGCAAACAACCGACACGCTACAAGTGGTCGTGCGCGCATGCGTGTAAATGTCAAATGCTCACGTTATGCGCACATGACATATAGGTTCATATGGCGCTCAGCCCACAATAATCAGCACTATTTTGCCCAAAAACATTTTTTCAAGAAATCACAAAAGAGACCTAACAATAAATGGAGCATGATATAAGTGAGTCCAAAAAACACACAAGGATAAGAAGCAAAAGATATTTGTTCTTGAACACCAAACTTTGGCTTATTCGTTGAAAGATACACATAAAAAATGTTCACATCGAAGGGAACTGTTTACTGATACATACCCTGAAACAATCTTTCCCTACACGTGCAAGATATTTAAGTCACCTCAGACCCGGCGTAGAGATATTGGCGCTCTTGCTGTTTATGTAATCCTCTATGCGTTTCTCTGCATTGGGCGCAGACCTTATTAGCATCTCATTTTAATACGTGCAGCTCATTTGCATATAATTTTAAAACGCTTGGCGTTGCTGCGTGTGCATATTTAACACCCTCTTTACATACGCATCAAGCTCTTTTCTGCATTAGGAGTGGCAGAACTTGTGCGTATAAGATGCGTTATCCACGCGCAAAGGGCGCACTAGTCTTTCTGCATCGGCCCGTTTGTGTATCACTTGGACAATATTTGCAAGTGTCTTGAACTTGAAAGGAAAGAAATAAATGGGGAGAAAAAAAAATGTGGGTATGAGAGGCAAAGGGAGAACTGAAGATGAAAGCTGAGAGTGAGAGCTTGAGCAATGCAGAAAGCGAGGCAGACAGGAGACAGTTCACAGCATGGGGCGATATTCCTGGTGAAAGCCAAAAGGCTGAGATATAGAACAGAAGCAGTACAGCATAAGACTCAGATCACAGAGCCGGCTTTATCTCTTCTATAGAGAAGGCTCATTCCAGTTAAAGGTGCTGAGCCCTGCAGACAAAAGACAGTGTATCTTCAGACGGCTTGCCTGCTAAAAGGGTGGAGATAGCTACCATCCTGAAAGTGACCAGAAAAGAGGTATCGATAGATGGGAGACCTAAGAGGAGAGTACTATATGTGCAGATAGTGTGTTGCAATAATATAATATTTGTATTTCTAAATAGCCTTTCTAAATTTTAGCTTAAGTCAATTTCCTGCATTTTTTCAGGCACACTAAGTCCCTACCCCAAAGAGCATACAGTTAAGTAACATTGGATAAAGCGGCCTGGCCAAAGTTTACTCCTGCTGGAATTCTGCAAACAAAATTCAAACTTCTGTGTCAAAAGGTCTGAATTATGCAAAACTCAGCGTGCTTTGTCAAAAGAACAAAGTCTATTGTTTTGAGTGATACTTAATTTTAAATACAATACAGAAAGAAAAATCACAAAAAAGTGCAAAAGTTTGAATTATTGTGTGCAGAACTCCAGTAGGAGTCAAGGTCACAAGGGCTTCAGTGGGAGGACGAGTGGTTTGTAGCCTAGTGCTGTACTAATGAGGCCACTCCTTCCTACTTACGCAGCTTCAGCAGCCCAGGATGCCAGTCTGCTAAGAAGTAATAAACGCTGCTAGTGCTAAATCACATATTGGAGCACAATATTTGCAATAGCATACACTATTCTGCAATTTATTAGGTGACCAGATGCCCACAATTTTCAGGGATTGTCCCCAATTTTAGTACTGTGTCCCACCTGTTTGGCAGCCTCCTGTCCCCAATTCCAGCAATTGGGACAGAGGGTGGGAAAAATTATTTTCAATTTAGTGCTTTGAATATGTCAGTTCTTAGAATTTACATCCAGTTTCTTTTGGGGAGGCAATGCACCACTGTTTCTATTTCTCTGCTGGTTTGTCTGCTTGGAAGCGTTATTGTTGCTGTCATGGGATGGATGGGTGATAACTCCTCTCCCCTACCCCACACCTCGTTGCTTAAACCTGAATCTAAGGTGTCCCTTCCACCATCCCCTCCCCACACCCTCTTCCAATAAACGTACCAGAATTGCTTGCAGAAAATCTGGTAATCTTAGCAATCTAGTACATGAAGTTGGCTTTCTGAAGTTTATTCGGTTTATCCGCATGAAATACTTAAATTTCACACAGACATTTCTGCACACAGAATTTTATGTAAATCAATAGATCAATAGTCATGCAAAATCACACAAAACAGTTCATTAATTATTTCCATGTAAACTAACCTTTGCAGATGAATTTTCACATTGATGCATAGTTATCTTCTTTGAGAACGTTTTCATCGATAAATTTCTCATGCGGTTTTATCTACGGGCCTAGAAAAAATAGCATAGAAAATTCCCAATGGCGTGCACAAAAAGGCCCAGCTTAGTACATAAGTGACAAGCCAGGAATTACTCCAAACTGCTCTAATTTGCAACCTTTGCTGAGAATTTTTTTTGGTTCTGTTCTAATAGAATGGGATAATTGTTAACTGTAACAGTACGCTCTCTGTATCCTCTCCCTGTTTAATTGGAAACATGTTTTTTATAAAATGGTTTGTTCAATGTAAACCGCTTTGATTATGATAAGGCGGTTTAGAAATAAATAAAGTAAATTAATAAAAGGAAACAGCAGATCCTGGCCCACCAATTTTGCATGGGAGAAAGAACATTTGAAAATAATTTTTCCTTTCATAGTAAAGAATGGTACCAGACTCATTCCTACTCTGGGTTGGAGTAAGTGAATCAAGAAAGCACAAAATAAAATTTGATGCATGGGGCAGAAGTGGAAGCAAATGATGGAAAATATATTTGGGCACCAGTCATTTTCTGGATACCAAACTCTGGGGGGTAAATATTTATTTTATTTATTTAGACAGATTTGTATACCACTTTATCCTTCAATCAAAATGATCACATCACATTGGGGTTACACTTAACATAATACATCACAATTGGTGGGTTACACTTAACATAAGGGTACTTAACAACATTTAGATAGCACAATTGGGTTACATTTAACATTGTACAATGAACTCATATGTTTAGTTGGTGTGAGTGGGTATCGAGTTTGTGGCCACAAGGAATCCATTCCCCTTAAACAGATTGATATTAATGAATTAGCTGTTCCTATATGTAAAGGAATACAATACTTGGGTATTACTTTGGATGCTAGTTTGACCACAGATTTGAAAGCGGTCAGAACAGTTTTCTATAAGTTGCTTCTGCCACACAGATTAGTTATTCTTGTTGCCAGTTTATTTTCAGGTTATTGGTATGAGCTTTGGAAGTGCTCTTCATGACTAGTGCAATTTGCCATATACTAGCTTTTTCATACAGCCTAAAACCAATTCAGCTTGCACAGAATGCAGCCGCCCATATTGTTATGGATGCTAGAACCGTTGATTGCATTACACCGATACTTTTTTTTTTTTCAGTCTTCATTGGCTACCTGTAAATTATCATGTGCAAAATAAAAATAAAGTTTAAAAGTGCCCTAAATTCAAACATTAAGCAGTAGGGAGTTTCTTTCTCACTGGTCCTGCAAAGGTAGGGAAGGGGAAGGTGGTTTGGATTTTGCTCATGTTAAGTTACAATCGGGTACTCAGAGGACTTATAAGTTTGAATTTGAGGCAAAGGAAGGTTGAATGACTTGCCCAAGATCACAAGGAGTTCCAGTGGAATTTGAACTCTGGCTTGCCATACTGCTGCTCTAACCATTAGGCTACTGCTTTTTTTGGGCTATGTAGTGTGCTCTAATACACTTCTTGTACACTGAAGGTGTCATATACTGGTAACCTCGAAGGCTGACATCGCCAAGGGCACTTTTCAAAGGCTTCTAATAAAGTAACTAAGAGCCCAACTACTACTACCTATCATTTGTATAGCACTACAAGGCATCAAAGGGACTTATACATTTAGCGAGTCATTTTGAACCATGAATAAGCTGGTTAAAGGAGGGATAGACGTGTTTCCCGCAAATACATCTATAACCGTATTCTGAGAACAAGCGTATCTGCACGTGGATCTCTGGACGTGGGTGGGAAGGGGCAGAACGGGGGCATGGCCAGCCACGGGGACGTGTAAACCGTATTCTGAGGAGGCCGGTGTATGTTTTCAGCGTTATCCAAGTCATACCTGCGGAAACAAGCAATAAGGCCAGGACTTAGAAATATTCTGCTCTGATCACCAAAGCATCGCATGCAGATGAATGGCTGTGACATGTCTGTATCGAGCTGGTGTGTCTGCTGTCTGGGAGGGCACAGGATGCAGTTATACAGCATGGAATGCATAGGTGTAGGACATTTGTAAGGCTAAGGAACAATAACAAGCACCCAGTGCGACAAGGCGGTGGCAAAAGCCAGGAGGATGTTGGGCTGCATACAAAGAGGAATTACCAGCAGAAAGGAAGAGGTACTTATGCCACTGTACAAGTCACTGGTGAGGCCTCACCTGGAATACTGTGTTCAGTTTTGGAGACCGCATCTTGCAAAGGATGTAAAAAGAATGGAAGCTGTTCAGAGGAAGGCGACCAAAATGATTTGGAGCCTGCGTCAGAAGCCTTATGAGAAGAGACTTGAAGACCTAAACATGTACACTTTGGAGGAGAGGAGGGATAGAGGAGATATGATTCAGACCTTTAAATACTTAAAGAGGAACGATGAACAAACAAATCTCTTCCACAGATGGGGAAGCTGTAAAACTAGAGGGCATGACATGAAGCTTCAAGGTGGTAAATTGAAAGGCAATGTCAGGACATATTTTTTCACTGAAAGGGTGGTGGATGCTTGGAATGCCCTCCCGATGGAGGTGGTGGGGGCAAACACGGTGACGGAATTCAAAATGGCCTGGGACAGACACAGTGGATCCCTTTACAGCACCAAGATTAAATCAAAATAAACTGAACCATCTAATTTCTCAACAAATAGGGGTGTCCTACATGGAGCAATGGGGGAGGAGCGGTGGGTTCACCCCTAAACAAACAACGGGGAGGGGTGAAGACATGGGGAGGGGTGCACCTGCTCCTGGTGGGTGCACCACTAAGCAAAGACATGTGTAGGTGTGCACCTACTCCCTAAAAGACATGGGTAGGGGTGGACCTACTCCCTAAAAGACATGGGAAGGGGTGCACCTACTCCCTAAAAGACATGGGAAGGGGTGCACCTACTCCTGTCATATTGCTGGGCAGACTAGATGGACCACACTGGTCTTTATCTGCCGTCATTTACTATGTTACTATGTCACCCCTACAGGAATCTGAAGCACTGCAATAGACTAGTTTCCAGCTATGTTGACGTTTGCTGCTTGTGCCAAAGGAGCTATTCACAGCTTCCATGACAATCCCAGTGTCCGGAACAATGTGACTGTAGATGTAGGGAAGGTATGTGTGTTCGTCGGGAGCTGAACCATGCCTGCCTGAGAAATGCAGGTCAGATGTGGTGACCTGAGGCACCACACCAACATGGATTCACAGCATTTGTGTATGAGTGCAGGGCATGATTTTGGCAGAGGACGATGGTTGTGACTGGAAGTGCCAATATGTGAGTGTGTGTGTGTGTGTGTGCGTGGTCTGAGTGTTGCACAGGAGGATCTTGTGCCCATCCACTAATCTGGGGAGACACAAATGCCTGGCCGGTACCTGGACTGTTGGGATGACCGCAGCGCACCAGGTGCCAGTGTGATCGAGGGAGACTAAGAAGAGATGGTGCTCTATACCATAACGCCACAACATGTCCCTGTCACCAATAGGGCCCCTCAGAATGAGAGCAGTCAACAGTGCAAACAGCACTAAGACATGCCCAGGGGGACCACCATAGGTCTCTGGAAATATGCTCTCTGTAGAGAGTGATGATGATGCTTTTGGTCATCTATTAGCGCTCTTTGCACTGGTGTATAGTCCAATCTGAGGGCCTCTTATCAGTGACAGGGACGCGTTGTGATGTTTCGCTATGGACACCCTCTTCTGCTGTCTTCTGAGCCATACAGTGCATTGCACAGACTGTTTGCAGTGATGTCCGTTGCAGGCATAACTAAAGATGCCTTCTAATGCCATGACTGTTGTGATGCGAGGTATGTCATACCCACCATATCACCTTCTACCTGCTTTTAAACAATCGTAGAGTGCACTGAGCTATCCTTGCAGTGTTCTGGGCATGCAACAGACTGGGATAGATGATCTGGTTGCATCACCATCTCTGTATCATCTGTTTTCATGTGTGGTTTGCATCAGCAAACCTCTGTCGGTGAGTGGAGCAGCTTAGGAGATGCACATTTTACAAGAGCAGCCTCGGAGTTGCATGTTTTACATGGGGGTGTGTCTGATCGCAGGTCTATGGCGGAGGCGTGTGGGTTCGTATATGTCTAACCTTTCTGAATACGGTGGCCGTGGGCATGTACAAAGCTGTGTGCTGCATATGGGCGTGTCTCATACTCTATAGTGCTCTGGTCATGCAGCGCCGCTAAAGTGTATGTCCGTATTCTGAAACTGCTTGTGCATCTACTGCGGAATCACATTTAGATCGGACTTATCTATGATTTGGATGTGTCCACAGCCAAAATGTGCATTTAATTGAATCGGCTCCTTAGTGGCAGCCTCCAAATATATTAGTCTCCTATCAATACATTTTCTGCAGCATCATATGGATCATGCTGCTGAACATTTCTTCTAAATGCTTCAGCACTATCCGAATAGCTCGGGGGCGGAGCGAGGACGTTGGAGAGCGCCAATCTTCAGCTGCTAGCCATATAGCTAAGAGGGTTAATTTAGGACAGCACAAAAGCTTTCCTAAATGAAACCACTCATCTGTATGGATAGTTGCTGAATATTAGCAATTAACACAAGGATTCATACTCATATTCTTAGATATCTCTGCAGCATTTGACTCAATAGAGCACCATAACCCTTTATCACAACTCCGATCAATTGGTCTACAACATAAAACCCTAGAGTGGTTCCGATCTTACATTCAAAATGGTCACTAACAAGTAAAAGTAGGACCAATCAACTCCTATCCCTACAAACAAAAGCAAGGTCTGCCATAAGGATCAGTACTGTCTTCACTGCTCTTCAATATATTTATACAAATGACATTCTGATCTACACAACATTTTCTACAAACAACCCAGACTATACAACAATGCTTTAAAGCAATATCACAGTGGCTCACTGAACATAACCTGACCATCAACTACAGCAAAACGGAAGTCCTCCACATCACAAAGAACCCATCATTCACCCCACCAGCCATCCTAACTATCAGACACAGTTCTCGAGTCAAGAATCAAGTCAAGTACCTAGAAGTAATTCTTGACCAAGGCCTAAACTTCCATACCCACATAAAAAATGTTGTTAAGGCAGCATACTATAAAATGAGAATATTATAAAATTTCTGCCCCCTACTTGATCACAGTGACTTCAGAGATGTTTGTCAAGCACTCATTACCCCAAACTAGACTACTGCAACATAATCTATCATGTGTTACCGAAAGTAACACCGCAGAACACAGCAGCCAGGATCATAGCAAGAGTACCAAGAAGAAATCACATCGCACCCACCTTACAACACCTACATTGGCTTCCAATTCACATGAGAATCAAATACAAGGTAATATCAACCATATTTAAGATACTCCAATGGATATCAGCACACATTCTTCAATCACTAATTCAGAAAGCCCCCAACACCAGAACAAAACGTAAAACATCGCAGAACTTACCAAGCGTTCCAAATCTCATAACCAAATGCAACCACTCTACATCCTCACGAGCCTTTTCCCTGTTCACACCCTCTATCTGGAACTCTCTACCCCTGGAACTACGCAGACACCATTATTGAATTCTGACAGAAACTTAAAACACACCTCTTGGTTCAGTCACCTAATAGTGGCACAGACCTCTCCCCACCAACCTACTTCGGCTCCATCTGCACTTCAACGCTGATTGACATGTTTGACATCGTCTCTTGTTCTTGCACTAGCAAATGTATAAAAGTTAAACTATGTTCTATCTTGCTTAATTACACTAGTAAATTGATAATATGAACCTGTATTTGCCCTAATTGCACTGTTGGAATATTACTTTAGCATTTATCAAATTTAATTTTGTTTGTTTCAAGTTATATGTAAATGTTCCCCTATTACATTGACTGTGCACCTCTTTGACTCGTAGATAAAGTGGTATAGAAAATCTCTTAAATAAATCAAATATCTGCACTCCCCATGTGGTGGTCAGCAGTCTATAAGGCACGTTTTGAGACAGTATATGGAGATCAGAACTGACAGACTGAAGTCAAGACAGTCCAACAGTATTTTAGGATTGGCTCTGCTAAATGTGGCACTGTTTCTAAACTGCATAGAAGAAGGTGCAGGTACGCACGAGGATTGACATCACGTGCAGTGGGAGGGGCCATTTTACCAACAAAAATCAACAGAGGGAACCCGGCATCGTACACATGCATGTGAGTCGTTTTGTAAAATGAAATATGTAGCTCCTGCTCCTTAACTACAGAGGGCGCTATATTTAACTCATTTCAGTTTGGAGTAGGAAATAAACTTCCCCTTAATCCCCCCAGTTGAGGGATGGCCAAACTGCACATTTTTTAAAAAACTACATGCGCCAGGGATAAAGAGTAAATTCCAATATAGAGATTTTTGGGATTATCTTTATTTAATTTCTTGATATATTGCCCAGGCTGAAAGGCATTAGAGTGCTTTGCAAACGGGTACTGGATATATTCCCTCATCCCTGAAGGGCTCACAATCTGCATATGTACCTGAGGCACTGGAGGGTTAAGTGGCTTGCCCAAGGCCACAAGGAGCAGCTATAGGACTAGAGACCCCAGTCCCTCTGGCCTGAGACTACAGTCCCTGAGTGGGAATTGAACCCCTGGTCCTCTGGCCTGAGGTAACTTGTCCCAACCACTGGGCATTCATCTCCCCAAAACGTCCATGTGTCTTCTAAAATGATCCCCTATACATTTATTCAGCACTGCTGACTATTTATATAGGGGCAACGAATATATGTGTTTTATTAAACACTGAGGAATTTTTTTTTAAAAAGGTTGACAGCCATCTTTAAATACTGGGCCCTAAGAATTTACCTGGGTAAAAGAGCCTGAGCACTGCCCTCCTCCATGTGGTTTAAAGTATTTGGATTTCCAGAGCATGAACATGTTGAACTATGTTAAAAACGGTTATAGGAAACCTCGCCCCCCACATTTCGCCCCTGCACATCTCGCCCCCGGGAAAATTTGTCCCCACACATTTCGCCCCGGGAAATTTCGCCCCTGAAGTAGACAAGCTGTTTTCAGAATATTACCATAGTTCATATTTTGGAACAACCTTCATTTGCGAAGGCGCTAACTAAAGGACGTTGGCTAATTTTTCATGTTTTTCAATTTTTGCACAAACTTTATGTTTGTACGTTGCGCAAATACTGGATCGTATAGTTGATGGGCTTACTATCCCCTCCTTGCTAATCAGGTGATAACAGACCTCAAACAGACCAGGGAGATGTCAGTATAGTTGATGGGCTTACTTTACTTGATGGGCTTAGTTTGCCTGATTAGTCTGCAGACAAACAGCCCCTCCTTGCTAATCAAGTGATAGCAAACCTTAAAACAGCAAACCTAAAAACACAAAAATAGCTCTCTTGCTTTTCTTGCTCTTTCCTTATTCATCGGACATGAGGCTCTGACACCCTAACTGCACAATGTGAAATTTCGGGGGTGAAATTTCCCGGGGGCAAAATGTGGGGGGTGAAATTTCCAGGGGGCAAAATGTGGGGGGTGAAATTTCCCGGGGGCAAAATGTGGGGGGCGAAATTTCCCAGGGGCGAAGTTTCCTTGGGGGCGTAATGTGGGGGGCAAAATTTGGGGGGCGAAATGTGGGGGGCGAAGTTTCCGTATCCCATTAAAAACACACGTTCCAGTGAGCGTTTTTCCGTCGGAGAAAGAAAACAACGTACGTACATGCGATTTTCATATATACGTGCAGTATTTCCCCCTCCCCCCACCCAAACAACAAATGCAAAGTTGCAAACTAAATAAATGATTTTAAGACATGTTATTTTTGGAAAACTATCAGAAGTCCAGTTATTAAACATGCCGAAAGTTAAACCCGGATATTCAATGTCGGGGCCATATCTGGGCCGCTCAGATAGCCGCAAAGCTAACAGGGCAGCGGTGATATGCAGCCATTGCCCACTTAGCTTCTGCAGTGAAAGTTAGGCCAGGGTCTCCTGCACCTGACTGAAGCCATGTATCGCTAACTGGGCAGCTGCTCAATGATGGATGCTGTCCCAGAACACCTCCAACATGCCCCGATGCTAACCAGTTATCACGGAGGCGTGTAACTAGATATTCAGCGGCACTAGCCATGTTAGTGGTGAGGAATATTCGGAAGAGCGGCCTTTACACAGTTTGTAGGTTTGCAAAACGTGTAAAGGCCTTTGAATATCGTGCAATGTTCATTTTCACAACACATAACTAACATCCACGGAAGCAGCTTCCTGATATATCTCCTGAAATCTTTTTCTCCAGTCTTGTGTCTTTCTAGAAAGGCATAGAAAAATCCAGATTTCAGAACCAAAGAGCTAAATATGCTGATTGTAGAAATAACAGAGCCAGGGCTGGTGTCAGGGGTGGCAAACAGGGCACTTGCCCTAGCCCTCTGTGCCACAGGGGGCCCCAAATCTGCCTCAAGCTGAAGGAGTCTGCAGGTGGATTTTGGGGCCCTCTTACCAGTTTTTGCCCTGGGTCCCTGCATGTCTACTACCGGCCCTGAATAGATCCTACTCTGGGGAGAGGACTGAATTCTCTGGAACATTGAGTATTTGAGTAAGGTACTTCTTAAATAAATTCACAGGTGAGATGTCACAGTGGGAAGTTTTAAAACAACAGATTAAGATGATATGCATAAGTCTCTAAATTGTCCAGTTTCCTATGTACAGCAGCTTTATCCAGTACCAGAGATGACTGCGTAAATGGTATTTGGTGGAAGCGTGTTATTCATTCTTGTTTTTTCTAAATACTCAAACAGATTAGACTCTTAGGCCTGAGACCACTGATAAATTTCTGAACGACCTATAGAATGTTTGCTGGCGGAAAATGTCAACCACTAATAAAATAAATAGAAATAAAAGTCAAGAATAAAATATGGGGCCCAATATTCAAAGGCATTTACATGACTAGTGCTGCTGAACATCCGCAGGTGCCATCGCTACTCGCCCTGGTTACCATCGGGGCATTTCTGGGCAGAACCCATCACTAACCAGGCAGCAGCGATATTGAGCCACTGCCCAGTTAGTGGCATGCAGCAAAATTCAAGAGCAGGAAAGACTGGCCTAAGGTTTGCTGCAGAAGCTAACTGGGCAGGGGCTGACTATCGCCACTGCATGATTAGCTTTCGGCAATCCAGGCAGCCCAGATATGGTCCTGGCATTGAATATCCAGGTTTAAAGTTCAGCAGTGATGGCTAGCAGTGTTAGTCAGCTAGCCGCCATCGCTCAATATCGGGCCCTTTGTTCTTAAAACCACCATCTTGAAACCCTGAGTAAACAGAGGGGTTTTTTTCCAGTGCAGTTGTTGAGTTTTTTGATAGTTCCTGTAAACCTGATTGATCTCGCTCACTGTCCCCCTTCCTGCTGCTCTTCTCTCTCTCTCTCTCTCTCTCTCTCTCCCCTGCCCTTCATTCGTTCTTTGGGTATTTCTCAATCTTGCCATTTACATCGTCTCTCTCCTCTTTCTTACTGCCTGTGTATTTCTCATTCTCAGAAGGTATAAAAAGCCCAAGTACAGTTCGGAAATCGGCTTAGCGATTTGAAAAATGAGTTTATTTCATCATTTGGTACTTGAATAAAAGCTAAAGCAGATCAAAAGGGTGCAAAGATGCTTGTCACTATAATTCATAACACCAACCCGATGGATGTTGTTATTCCAACTGGAGTCTTCATCAGAGGTCTTTAAATATGAGAAACCACATAGATTGAATCCCGATTTTAACCCCAGTACATGCATGACTTTGAAGCATTGGGTTCCCTAAGAAGAGCAGAACTACACATTCATGAATGAAGGGGTTAAAGGACTGGATCTACATGTTCAGCTAAATCAGAGCAGAGGCAGATATAGGAGTAGCTCTCCTACCATGGAGTGAGGATACCCTGGAGGATCCACAAAAAATGGGTGGCCCACACATATAAGTAAGGTGAAGGAGTTCTGGTTGACCGGGAAGGTGAAATCCTCCACAGCCTTCACCGGGAAAGTCAAAGAACACTCAAAAGCCGTGACCAAAGTACAAGTTCCCACCTAGGATACCTGTTTGGCAAGATGGATTCATGGGGCTACAGAATGATTTTTTATTTTATTTTATCTTATAGGGTCCCAAGGGGTATGGGGGAGAGGGGGAGCAAACTATCGCCAAGACCATTCTATGATAACCTACTCCAAAGCTAGCACGCCACTCTACCCTATTTTCCTGTTCTTCAGGTGACTCAAGAGATCTACAGCATACGCTTGAGATTAAATTGAAATCTTCCTTACTGAATGAACCATAAGTGATAACACTTGGTAGACATTTGATTGTCCAAATAAAATCTGAAGCAGTCTTCACCAACAGGATAACTTTTATTTTTAAGTTCCTTTGAGTCAATGCTGACTCCTGGTAACCCAGCAGCTCCTAAGTTTTTTTGGCAGTGTAACTGGAGGTAGATTGCTAGGCTTTTCTTCCAAGGAAATAGAGGGTTAAGTGACTTGCCCAAGGCCAGAGGGTGCAAGTAGGAAATGAACCCTGGTTTCTTTGTTACCAAGTCAGTGCTCTAACCACTAGGCTACTCCTCCATGCCAACAAAGCAGTGACTGTATTTTCATGCAAATAATGTGCCCGCATACTGTATATAATGTGTGGAAATTATGCCATTCTGTTCGAGAATCTTCAGATAATGCACCCACATATATAATACGCATGTGCATGCCCTTTTTGCTACTGACCATACCGGGAATGAAATGCAAGTTCTACTTCAAACTTAAAGTCGTGAGAGTGGAAGAAACAAGCAACGGAGTGGCGGTGAGAGTCTTCGAGGTTAGAGGGACGTCCATTTGCAAATGGAGAAAGTAGAGAAAGGAGCTTGGGAATATGAACCTCCAAAAACGTGCACGTTGTGGGCCCAAAGCAAAATGACCTAAATTGGAGAAGGACTTGAGAGATTGTGTTTTTTCTCAGAGGGAACAAAATCAAGTTGTCTGTACTGTCGCAATTCATATCAAAGTGAAGCTTCTGGCAAATGAAAGAGGAATCACAGATTTCAAAGCGAGTTTCACCTGGATTTCTAGAGTCATGAAAAGAAATGGACTTTCAGGAAGAATGAGAACCACTGTAACCCAGCAACGTCCAGACAACTGAGAGCAAAAGATGAACAAATTCTGTGAATTTGTCTTCAAAGAAATCTCTGATCATGGTATCTCTGCAGTGGACGTTATAAATATGGACAAGGTTCCAATATCTTTCGACATCACTGCCACCAGGACTATAGCTGCTTCAGGTATGATAAATGTACCATGCCCCGTGAAAAACTGCCCACCAGTGTGGTTGTTCATTGCAATAGGAAGGGATAGATGGACTGTGACCTTATGAAAGTATGGGTTTATAAATGTTATAGGGCAAGGCAGGGGGGATTTTTCTCCAAGAAGTCCTTACTCATTTTCGATGCCATGGCAGCCCACAAAGAAAAAAATGTTCAAAATCATTCCACTTGTGCCCACATAGCTGTAATACCTGGTGGTCTTACCTGCAAGCTACAGCCAATAGATATAGTGGTTAACCAACCATTCCTAAGAACATAAGATATGCCATACTGGGTCAGACCAAGGTCCATCAAGCCCAGTATACTGTTTCCAACAGTGGCCAATCTAAGTCATACGTACCTAGCAGTTTCCCCAAAAGACACAGGTTCCACAATGCTTGTACTGGCTCAAGCATTAATATCCTGGGTCCCTTCTTAATAATGGTTTATGGACCTTTCCTCCAGGAACTTGTACAAACCTTTTTTAAACCCAGCTACACTAACAGCCTTTACTACATCCTCCGGTAACAAATTCCAGAGTTTGATTACACGTTGAGTGAAAAAATATTTTCTTTTATTAGTCTTAAATAGTTTACCCTGTAGCTTCATTGCATGTCCCCTAGTCTTTCTATATTCTGATAATGTAAATAATCGATCTACGTTTACCCGTTCTACTCCGTTCATTAATTTATAGACTTCTATCATATCTCCCCTCAGCCGTCTCTTTTCCAGGTTAAAGAGCCCTAACCTTTTTAGCCTTTCTTCATAGGAGTATCCTTCCATCCCCTTTACCATTTTGGTGGCTCTTCTCTGAACCTTTTCTAAAAACTCTATATCCTTTTTAAGATACGGCGACCAGAATTGCACACAATATTCAAGGTGCGGTCTCACCATGGAACGATATAGAGGCATTATAATATCTTTTGTTTTATTTTCCATTCCTTTCCTTATCATACCTAGCATTCTATTTGCTCTCTTTGCCGCCGCTGCACACTGGGCCGAGGGTTTTAACATGTTATCCACAATGACGCCTAAATCTTTTTCCTCGGTGGTGGTTCCTAATGTGGAACCTTGCATTGTATAACCATAGTTTGGGTTGTTCTTCCCTAGGTGCATAACTTTGCACTTGTCCACATTAAATTTCATCTGCCATTTTGATGCCCAGTCTTCTAATTTATCAAGATCCTCTTGCAATTTTCCACAATCCTCTTGGGTTTTAACAACTTTAAATAGTTTTGTGTCATCTGCAAATTTGATAACCTCACTCGTTATTCCACTTTCCAGGTCATTTATGAATATGTCAAAAAGCAGCGGACCCAGCACAGATCCCTGGGGTACACCACTATTCACCTTTCTCCATTGGGAAAATTGGCCATTTAGCCCAACCCTCTGCTTTCTATCTCTTAACCAGTTCTTGATCCACAGTAGTACACTGCCTCCTATCCCATGACTCTTCAGTTTTGCCAAAGGTCTCTGATGAGGGACCTTGTCAAAGGCTTTCTGAAAGTCCAGATACACTATATCAACCGACTCACCTTTGTCCACCTGTTTATTCACACTTTCAAAAAAACATAACAGATTAGTAAGACAAGATCTTCCTTGTCTAAAGCCATGTTGGCTGTCTCCCATTAGGCCATGACTATCTACATGCTGAGTAATTTTATTCTTTATTTTATTTATTTATTTATTTATTTATTTGGTAAACATTTATAAGCCGCCACTTCCAGCGATCAGCAGCGGACCATGGTGTAGATACAGGGAGTAACTTATTCAATCAAAGATACAGTATGATTTGAGGGAGGGGTACACCAGAATCAAAGAATTTCAAATATACATTACATTTTGATCATCCTAGTGCGAGTAACAAAAATGAGCTACAATCACATAGAATTACAAATATACATTACATTTTGATCATGCAGGTTTGGGCAACAAAGTGAGCTAATAAATAAACATTTGTTTGATCAGATTTTAAATATACATTACAGATTTTTCAAGTACATAAAATACATTTGTATATGCAATCCTACTAACATTGACATCGGGTCTATTTTGCCTCCTAAGCTTCAGGGGTTAGGCAACTTGGGTAGTGAGAGGGTGATGAAAAACTGTCTAGGTGATACCGTAATGTTCTTGGAAAAGGTGGGTTTTAAGCTTTTTTCTGAAGTCCTGAATATTGTTGATCAGTCGTAACTCATGCGGAAGCTTGTTCCAGAGTATGGGTGCAATGTACGAGTATGCCCGGTTGCTCGTTCCCTCTTTAACATCTCTTATACTACTGGGAACGCAGAGAGTATTCAGGTTAGTAGTCCTTCGGCATCTGTTGGGGGGCTGTGTGGTTATGAGGTTGTCGAGGAATAATGGGGCTATCCTGTGAATGATTTTGAAAGTAGTTACCAGTATTTTGTATACTGCTCGTGCTGAGATTGGGAGCCAGTGAAGCTCAATCAGTACTGGTGTAATGTGATCCCTTAGTTTCTTATTCAAGATGATCCTGGCTGATACATTTTGTGCCAATTGTAAGATGTTTATGGGTTTTTTTGGAAGGCCTTGCAAGATGGCATTACAGTAGTCAAAGTGAGGAATGATGAGCGCTTGAGCTACTGTTCTGAAGTCAGTTTGTTCGATTATGTTGCGTAGGGGTTGAAGGACTCTCAGTTTATGAAATATTGCTCTGTTGGTCAACCGGAGATGTTTGTCCATTTTTAGGTTAGCATCAATGAGAACTCCTAGATATTTGATCTCATTTTTTGATTGATAGGTGTTGTTGTTAAGGGTGATTGAAGCAGGTGGTTTGAAGTCTTGTTTACTTGATATGAACATCACATCAGTTTTTTTGTGGTTTATCGACATGTTGTTATCTTGGAGCCATTTTTGCTTTTCGCCCAGGCATTCTTCTATTTGAATGAGATTAGGATTATTTATATCAAGTTGAGTGTACAACATGATATCATCTGCGTATAAGTGGTATCTGATGTTATGTTTTTGGAAAATCGTACAGACTGGCTGGATGTAAACGTTGAATAGTAGGGAGGAAATAGCTGAGCCCTGAGGTATTCCTTGGGTTTGTGGGAAAGGCTTTGCCTGCTCGTTATTGAAGCGTACCTGTTGCATTCTATTTGTGAGGTATGACTTGAACCATTTTAACGGTGTTCCTGCTATACCTATGGACATAAGTCTTTGCAAGAGTGTTTGATGATGGACTGTGTCGAATGCAGCTGATATATCAATGAATATAAGTAGGAACATCTTATTTTTGTTTTCCAGACCCTTGATGAGGTTGTCAATGAGAGCAATGAGTAGGGTCTCAACTCCATGGTATGGTCTGAAGCCGTATTGATGGTGGTCAAGGATTTTGTTTTCATCTAGGTGGTCCTGCAATTGTAGTTGGGTTACCTTCTCAATAATCTTAGCAAGGAAGGATATGCTTGATATAGGCCTGTATGAGGTTGGATCTTCTATGTTGAGCGCTTTATTCTTTAAAATAGGCCTTATTAGGGATCTTTTAAGTTGGGCGGGCATAATACCCTGCTGAAGAGATTGGTTTACTATGTGCGTTATCAGCTGGGCAATTTCCTGTTTAGTAGATTTGATCCATTCTGCTGGGCAGGGATCTAGCAGTGAAGTTGTTGAATTTAGGTTAGTGATGGTGTTTATGATCATCCTTTCGTTGATTATCTGGAAGGTAGACCATCTTTCTTTCTGTTTACAGCTTGAGTTCATGCTGTCCAGCTGCTTGGGGCATGTAGTGATTACATTCTGTGATTGGATAGTCAGGTTTTGTGGGTTTAGTTTGTTAGCATAGTGATTCGCCAGATCTTGGGCCTTTATATTTCCATTACAGTTGACTTCCGGCAGGGGCTTCGTGAGAGATTTGACTAGCTCAAACAGCTCTCTGGGTCTGTTAATAGCCTTGTTGAGTACTTTGGTGTGGTGAGCTTTCTTGGCAAGGTTGATCTCATATTTATATTTGGCTAGGAGCTCTAGGTATTCAGACTTGTGCAGATCAGACTTAGTTCGTCTCCATTTTCTTTCCAGTTTTCGTAAGTCCTGTTTCATTTTGTGCAATGGTGAGGTGTACCAGGGCTCTGTTCTAGTTTTTGTCTTCCTGGTTGATGACTTCCATGTTGGCTCTGAGCTGGCCTCTATTGTAGAGTTCCATTGTTTGATAAGATCTTCGACATCATAGTTGTCAAGGGTTATGTGTTCGTTGAGTGATGTTATCAGGGTTTCCTTGTTGAATTGTTGGAACTTTCTTCGTTGTTGATTAGTTGGACCAGATAATAGCTTGTTCATTGAAGGGCCTGGGTAAAGAGTGATCTGGATTTGATAGTGATCGGACCAGGGAACTTGGGTTATGTGGATCTTGGGTTGCGTCAAGTCAGGTTGTAATGGCATCTTAGGGAGAAATACCAAGTCAAGGGTGTTTCCTTTATAGTGGATTTCTTCTTGTATTAATTGATTATATCCGAGCTGGTCCATGGCTTCGAGGAAAGAGGTTGCCTGGACATGGGGAGTTGAGTTCAGATTGAAGTCGCCTAGGATTATCTGGTTTCTACCATTTCTCCCGGTACTGACGTGAGGCTCACCGGTCTGTAGTTTCCCTGATCACCCCTGGAACCCTTTTTAAAAATTGGTGTTACATTGGCAATCCTCCAATCTTCAGGTATTAGAGATGATTTTAATGATAGTTCACAGATTACTAATAGCAGATCTGCAATCTCATATTTCAGTTCTTTCAACACCCTTGGATGTATACCATCCAGCCCAGGTGATTTGCTACTCTTCAGTTTATCTAATAGTTGTAATACATCTTCCCGATGTATCGATATTTCCTTCAATTCTTCCGCACCTTTAAATACCACTTCAGTCATGGGTAACATCCCTACATTTTCCTCAGTAAAGACTGAAGCAAAGAATTCATTCAGTCTCTCCGCTATCGCCTTGTCGCCTCTTAGTGCCCCTTTAACTCCTCTATCATCTAATGGACCAACTGACTCTCTCACAGGTTTTTTGCTGCGAATGTACTTGAAAAAATCTTTATTTCGCGTTTTTGCTTCCACAGCAAGCTTCTTCTCAAATTCTCTCTTTGCCTGCTTTATCATTGCCTTGCATTTGATTTGCCAGTGCTTATGCTGTTTCCAGGTTTCGTCATTTGGCTCTTTTTTCCATTTCCTGAAAGATGCTTTTTTGGCAACAACAGCCTCTCTGACCTCACCTTTAAACCATGCTGGCAGTTTTTTGGACTTCCTTCCACTTTTCTTAAAGCGTGGAATACAGCTGGTCTGGGCTGCCAAGATAGTATTTTTCAACAACACCCAAGCTTGATGTAAGTCTTTAACCTTTGCAACTGCTCCTTTTAGTTTTTTAACTATTTTCCTCATTTTATCATAGTCTCCCTTTCGAAAGTTAAAAGGTAATACTGTGGATTTCCGTACTATCCCTCCTCCACTAATTAAATCAAAGGCGATCACACTTATTAAAAGAGGGCTGCTACACAGTACCCTGTCCTGTGCTGCTGAGGTAAGCAATATTCTTATTTGATTTAAATTATAGCTCTTTGCTGCTGCTAGGCTCTAACTTATTATGAAATTTAAACTACAAGCTCTCTGCTGGGTTCTAAATTTAACCAGAAAGCTCTCTTCTGTGTTTTAAATTTAAACTAAAAGTACTTTGCTGATGCTAGGCCCTGAGTGACTATTAAATTTAAACTACAAGCTCTCTGCTGGGTATGAAATTTAACCAGAAAGCTCTCTCTCTTCTGTGTTTTAAATGTAAACTTAAACTGCTGCTACTAGGCCCTGACTGATTTAACAAAAAATAGTGGGTTCACAAATTAATTAGCTTTAATAAAAAGAGTTCCTTTCAGAAAAGTCCCAGAAGTATATACTCGCAGATCTCTCTCCAGAAGTAACAGGCCCCTTTTCTAGTCTTTCAAGACTGAGGCTCACAGAGCTCTGGTTGAGCTATTTATGCCTGTGCTGCTGAGGTAAGCTGTGACCAACTTCCTGGATGATTAACAGTCCTTTCTTGGCTGAGTCTTTCAAAATGGCCTTTTGATCTGCCACCTGGTGTTTACACTTATTGAAAAAAGTTTCACAGGTCTCTTGCCCCCAAGATGTTCATGATAAGAAAGTGGGACGAATGGATGCAGTCCTGGATTCATGGATTCACACCATCAGGAAGACTGAAGCAGGCACAGTTTTCAGAAGTCTGCAAGTGGGTGTCTTCTGCTTGGAGTAAATTAACGCCACAAACCATCTGCAATGGCTTCAAAAAGGCTGGGATTGTCTACCAGCAGAATATGACACATTCGAATACCAACAAATACATTGGAAATACCAAAAGAAAGAGCAAAGTGCAGCCAAAGAGCGAACAATGGGGCTTTCTTGTTTTATGCCCCATCACTATGGAATTCACTTCCACCACAAATAAATAAGAACCATACAACATATGGAAGACTACCGCAAAAGTTTGAAGACATTTTATTCCTCAAACACTATGGACCAAACCCAAACAATGAATAACTCCTCCATCATCACCTCACATATCAAACACCCATCTGTTTCATAGTTCATCATAACTTGTACATAGTTAGCTAACCCCATTAGTATCTGTTATAACATTTGTAACATGAATTCTATGTAACGTGCACTATTGGTTATAGTAGTTTCTGTTCCTGCACGGAGTTTCATGTAAACTTATAGAAAGACGGTATAGAAAAATTGTTAAATAAATAAGATGCCAATAGCAGTGACGACGACATCGCTTCAGAAATCCCAGAACAGCATCTGCAGTTGGCTCTTAGTTATTCAACGATGATAGTGATGAGGGAATGGGCTTTGAAGGGTTCGAGGAGTCAGATGACGACGACGTTGATTGAACTGGAATTGGCCTGGTCTCATGTAGTCTCATTGGAATTCAGCATTTCAGAAATAAAGAAGCTATAAAAAAGTTTAAAATGACTGAATTTCTTTTTGTGTTGTGCTGATAATTACGTATATAACGCGCCCACGCATATAACGTGTGAGGGGGACGGTTTCTGCAAAAACGCATATAACGTATGCGTTATATCCGTGAAAATACAGTAATTCACTTTTATTCTTAGTTCCAAGAGTAATTCTATTCGCTCCTCACAATACCAATGGCTCCTTTCTGTCACTCTACTCCATACACTGGGTCATGAAGAATCCACCTCTTTCCTTGGACCACAGCTGGATTAGCTCTAATGCCCCCCCCCCTACCCCTTTTCTGTACAGGTTCCCATCCTCATGCTATTTGAGGGGCTCATCACTATATCTGGGTGGCAGGAAAACCTCCTGGGGAAATCCTTCAGACTCATTGGTCCTCCATTCAAGTGAGGCGATGAGTGCCTGGGACATATGATCACTGAGTTCAAATGCTGTGAGTCAGCTTGACAGAAAGGATAGTCCATGGGGAAGGCATAGCAGAGACAGACTTCCCTCCAATGGGAGTTTATCCTTTTTTCATTTGCCCTGTGACTAGATTAGTCCTTGGGGAGTCACCCTCCACAGGGTCCGAGGCTCCTGGCTGTTGAGCAATCCACCTGCTTTTGGGAGGCAGAAAAAAAGGCAAAACCTCCAAAACCTGGCCCTTTATAATGGCAACCCCTAGCTCCTCCTTCGGGTTCTTCCCCTAATAGAGAACTCAACTAGGGTATAATTATGCTGGTTCCAGATCAGAGTTACCTCTGAACAGGCAAATTCAGACAACATTAACTCCTGTTGTAGAGTCTTGGGATATCTGGCTACTTCCTAATAATAAACTCTATATAGGGCACAAGTAAGACAATAGCAGATATACAAAAAAATTACAAAATCAATGGATAAAGTCCCAAAAAATTTGTAAACTTGACTCTTTGGATTGTAAACAGGCTTCTTCTTTAAGCTCTTCTTTCTCTCCTGGGACCATGGCTGGACTCTCCCTCCTCTTTTCTCTTCAGAGCCCCAGGCAAGGTACCTCAGCCTTCTCCGGACAACTCCAGCAAACCTTATCACAGGAGCATGTCTCCAGAAACATCCAAGTTCATTAATCAGCTTTTTGGATAAGTACTGAAAGCATGAGCTCCTCAGGACTCCCAATTTAAAAAATCCAAATCATTTTTCTACAAATATCTCCTGAAGGGAAATATGAATAGGGAAAAATATCTCTCCTCCAATTGGGAAAAACAGAAAAACACCACTTCACAAAAAGTCTAATTGTTTGAGTGCCCCGGATGCACTGGGGAGACTGGGCCCTCACAAACAGAACTGGGTCCTCAGGGGTGGAGTTGGGATGCAACCAGTAGGTCCCACTCACTCCCTGAGGGATATCAAAAATCTCTCTACCTGCTGTGTGCATTCAGGATACATAGGCTGTGTCTCTTGACCTCTGCAGCTTTCATCTCTCCCAGATGGACTCTCCTCTAGACCCTCCTTGTGTCTGGCGTCCTTCCTCCTTGGTTAGGCCTAGCCAACTGGAAAGAAAGCTTCCTCCTTTTGAGTGACCTAGCTGGCCGTCAGAGAGGCAGCCCCCCACAGGGCTTCCAGGCAGCCTGTGCTCTCTGACAACAGACTCCCCACAGAGCCCTGAAACAGGGCCTTTTATACTTCCCTCCAAAAATCAGGATATGCCCACTGCCTAGTGACAGACATCCTCTAGTCTAGTACATCACACTCCAAACAGGCCACTTTAGGAGAAGGGACTCCAGAATTTTCCTCTGTTTAACTACAGAGGAAACATTTTGGTGTCCTGAAACATTTAGATCAACCAATTCTTCATTCTTTTAGCCAATGTTATAAGTTATGTGTCCTTAGATGCAGTGAAATTCAGTCTTCAACAGAACCAAACCTGAACCTAAAATCTGAGCATTTATAAAAAGAAACATACTGTAAATCTAACTGATAATTTATCTTATCGGGTATCACAGCCTCTCATCTGGGAATTCAATAATAATTCGCACTGAATCCGACACAAACCACTGAGCAGTTTCTCAGTCAAATAGGACCCAGGCCTTAAGGTCCTGATCCCAAAGTTCAGGAGTTTTTCCTATTACTTTCTCTTTCGCTGTTCATCCTGTCTCCACCCCACCTCACAGCCCTCCTTGAAAGACTTCAACAACCAAATCCAGGTGTTCGATTTTTCCTACACTGCAGTGTTTATGGATCTCTCTCTTTCTCCACCTTCCCGTCTGTCTCCCAGGAATACAGCTGGAATTGAAGGAACAGATGTTGAAACAGTGGTTCATAGCTGGAAGAAGGGAAAGCAGTTTCTTCCTGCATCCATCCAAGACTTACTCTGGAGTTAGAAACTAGGATCAGCGATTTGGAAAACAGAACAGCAAGATGACTTCTTCTGTCCCCTGCTTGTGGCACAATCCCGTCCCATCGACTGCTGGAAAGCAAGATCTTGCCCAGGTATGAGAGCTGGAAAATGTAGAGTGAATTGGGAGAATTAATGTAGAAGAGGATAAAGTCAGTGGAGAGAATGCCTTTCAGCTCAGAGCTGTCAGAGATGGGATTCCCTTCTACCGCAGTGATGCCGAGTGTAGGATTTCCTTTTAGTGTGGAGCTATCAGTCATGGGAATCCCTTTTTAATGTAGAGCAGTCAAGTATGATAATCAATTTGTAATGCAGGGCTTCAAGCTATAGAAATCCAGCATAGCTTCTAGTTCTGTGCCGTCAGGTGTGGCAATCTGCTTGGTCTGGGGGTAAGTAGCTCCCATCCCAGCTAACGTCAGTTCTGAAAACTGTAGAATTTAGACTGCGGTATGAGGGAGTCATCGGGCACTAAGGAGAGGAGGGGAAAAAGTGGAGCTGTGAAGGATTTGGTCTGGGGAATCTCCAGGCACTAAGGAAACAGAGGGAAAGGAGGGACAGTCACCCAGCACTGAGGAGAAAGGGGTAAAAGTGGAGAGGTGCACCTGGGGGAGTGTCTTAGAACTGAAGGGAAACTCCTCGGATCCCACAGCAATAGGGGTAAGCTGTGGATTTGGTCTAAGCAATAGGATCTTTTGATTTACATTTTTTTGTATTTGATTTTAGTCCATGCTAATGGACAGATTAATGTGATACAGACTGACACCTAGGCAGGGGATATTTACTTATTTTATATGCTTCTCACTCCCCGGACCAGTGCTATCCAAGTTTGGCTTAGAGGATGGCGGGATCTTGGATCTGGATGAAGATGGTGCCGCTGCTGCTTCTCCATTGGCTGGCATCATCCAGGCCCGCCCAGGCCACGCCCACTCCCACACCATTTGATGAAAGCAGCGAGATCGTGGTGAGTCTATTGTATTGAAGTCCATCAAAGCAGTGTGGTATCTTTCCAGGGCCACTTTTACCTATAGGCAAAAGGGGCAGCAGCTGCAGGCCCAGGGAAAACAGGGGCCCATCTGCCCATGGGTAACAGCGGCCCTTCTCCTGCCCCCACACCTGCTGCCGCACATCCCATGGTGCCATTCACTCTTCCGCTTTTGCCCCCCTTTGATTCACTGGAGGGGGGTAGAAACAGAAGTATGAACAGTACCACGGCACCAGAAAAGAAGGTAACTCCGGGGCTCTGGTGTCCCACCGCATGTCCTGCAGAGGGGGATCCCTACCAGAAAGGTTTGCTCAGAGTCCCATAACGGATTGAAGCAGCCCTGGACTTTCTTTCCATTTTCTACTCCCTTCATGCACACAAACAAGTGGACATCTTATCTAGACTCCAGTCCATACTATACAACTTCCATGCACTATAAGATGTGCTATAAGGTAGCAGCTTTCTTGGCTGCATTCCTTCACTCTTCCTTCCTGTTAAGTATTTAAACATAATGAGGATCTGAGATAACCTCTTGTTCTCCTACTTTATCTCTCTCTCCAAATCTGAAGTCTTTCTTGCTACTTACCTCTACTCTCTTCCATAGCCTTGGATAGCAAAGGAGCTTTCCAGCTACCTAGCCCCCTTCTGCACCTTCTAACTAATTCAGATGATTTATACATTCGTTCACAGTTTTTAGCCAATAGAAAAGACCTTCCCCAGCTGCGTGTACATGCTTCCATATCCTCTCACCAACAGAAGAACTCTTCCAGCTCCCATTCTGTAGGTGTACTTTGAAGCAAGGGGTAGGAAGGTCAGCTTGGCAGATCAATGGGTTCCCCTCTCTATTCCCACTGGCGCTATCCCCCGTTCTCCCAAGCCCAGTACTCTCCCCCCTCCCCTGCCCTGAAACATTTCCCCCTCCTGGTTTTCCTCACATCCCCCTGCCCTGCAACTTCTCCCCACCTCTGCTTTCCCCCATCCTTCCCCCCCCCTAGTTTTGTCCCCGCCCCCTTGCCGGCAATATCGCTCCTCCTCCCCGATTTTTCCTCCATCTCACTGCCCTGCACCTTCTCCCCCTTCTTTCCCTGGTTCCTTCACCCCATTATCTTCAACATCTCCCCACCTCTTTCTGCTTTACGTCCAACCCCCTCCCCCTTTATGGTTTCCCCTGACCACCTACTTTACAATATCAGGAATAAAATGCACAGTCAAGGCATCTCTGCCTGATCCCTCACAATCCTTATCCATGTTTCCTCCTGTTTAGGATTGGCTGACGCACTATGGTTATCTCCCTCTGCCTGATCCAGCCTCCGGCAAGCTGCAAACCTGGGAAGCGGTGACCAATGCAATACGGACCATGCAACGCTTTGCAGGCATCACAGAGACAGGAATTCCAGGTATGAGACCCAGAGCTGAGCAAGGCGACAGACAGAAGTCGTCAAACCTCCAGACCGTATTGAAGCTTTTCTGCAAGTCAGTCCTATTGTCACTTGCACAGACACCAGTTTTCTGTAATTCCAAAGGCACAGTAATTTGTCTTCTGCTGTAGAATTACAGGATCCAGCTTCATTACTCTTCCATCTTCCACCAAGACAGGAGCCTTTTCTTTCTCCCTGTAGCACCCTGCTCTCAGCTTCCTCCCTCAGGCGATTCAGACTGCTTAAGCCTCCTTTTGTGCTGAGTATCTCTGCTTTCTGCAAGATGCACACTGCTGGTCAACCTTTCTAACCTTGTGACAGTTTTACCAGCATCGTGCATGTCCCAGTAAGCAGAGCAATGTGGCCCCAGAGGAGGATTAGAGAAGTAGAGGCATTTCAGGGGGGGGAATTCAAAAGCCAGCAACTGGGGCAGGGAAGGAGGCCAAAGCCTGCAGTGGTAATCTGTTCTGCATATGTAGGCTGGGGACGGAGAGGAGAAGGTTAATAGTGCTGGGAGAAGGGGAATGGAGAGGGAAAATATGACTAATGTCTAGGGAAGATGTAGAGGGAAGCTTGTGTCTTGGGGCGAAAGAAGGAGAGAAGATGGCCAGTATTTGGGGTGAGAAGAAGGAGGTCATTATTTGGGGGTATGAGGAAAAAGTGGAAGAGGTCGATGTCTATAGGATGAGGGGAGACAGGCGGAAGCTGGTATCTGCTGGGAGGAAGGGAGCTGGAGGCTGGTGTCCCTCTGGGAAAGGGAGGAAGAGGATATTAGCAGCTGAGAGAGGAAAAGGCCGGCGGCTGTACTGGAAGGTGAGAGAGGAGAAAGCCGGTGGCTGAATTTGGGGGGGGGGGGGGCAAGAGAAAAGCCTGGCAGGTGGGTAAAGGCTGAGGGAGTAGAGGAGGCTAATGACTGGCTAGAGAAAGTGAAAGAAAGGAGGAGACAGCAACAGGTTATGGGGTGAAATGTGAAGAAAAATGGAAGAGAAGAAAGAGGGGACGATGGAAAGGAGGCGAGTGTGAGGAAGAGAAGGAAAGAACGAGGAAACAGGAGGCAGATGGAATAAAATGAGGAAAATGGGGAAGGGAGAAGCAGTGGGAAAAGGAGAGCGAGAGGAAGAAAGAATGAAAGAGGGGAAATGGCTTATACTGTAAACCCGAAAAATAAAGAAACCAAATGGAAATAAAGAGGAAAAAACTGAAACAAGGAAAGGTAAAAGCAGCAAGTGAAGAAAGTACGGAAAACTACTTAGAAAATATTTAAAGGTAACCATTTCTGGAAAATTGTTTCCTCATTGTATGCACAGTCGTATATATACATTTATGCAAATATATTGTAGAATCACCACAAAATTTCCAGATAATGCTGCACGATTTTCTAACCCTTGTTGTACAATCTGCCTTTGAACTGCTGCAGAGAAATTGTGCCCCTTAGATTGTAGTTAGTGACATTTTTCCAGTAATGTTATAACACCCCCTAGCAGGCGTCCCTGGGTCTGGAGTCCCCTCTCTAGTGGGTTCCGTCAGTCCCTAAGAGTTTTGGTGCCAAGGTACATAAGAACATAAGATATGCCATACTGGGTCAGACCAAGGTCCATCAAGCCCAGTATCCTGTTTCCAACAGTGGCCAATCTAGGTCATACGTACCTAGCAGTTTCCCCAAAAGACACAGGTTCCACAGTGCTTGTACTGGGTCAAGCATTGATTATCCTGGGTCCCTTTTTAATAGTGGTTTATGGACCTTTCCTCCAGGAACTTGTCCAAACCTTTTTTAAACCCAGCTACACTAACAGCCTTTACTACATCCTCCGGTAACAAATTCCAGAGTTTGATTACACGTTGAGTGAAAAAATATTTTCTTTTATTAGTCTTAAATAGTTTACCCTGTAGCTTCATTGCATGTCCCCTAGTCTTTCTATATTCTGATAAGGTAAACAATCGATCTACGTTTACCCATTCCACTCCGTTCATTAATTTATAGACTTCTATCATGTCTCCCCTCAGCTGTCTCTTTTCCAGGTTAAAGAGCCCCAACCTTTTTAGCCTTTCTTCATAGGAGTATCCTTCCATCCCCTTTACCATTTTGGTGGCTCTTCTCTGAACCTTTTCTAAAATCGCTGTATCCTTTTTAAGATACGGCGACCAGAATTGCACACAATATTCAAGGTGCGGTCTCACCATGGAACGATATAGAGGCATTATAATATCTTTTGTTTTATTTTCCATTTCTTTCCTTATCATACCTAGCATTCTATTTGCTCTCTTGGCTGCCGCTGCACACTGGGCCGAGGGTTTTAACATGGTATCCACGATGACGCCTAAATCTTTTTCCTGGGTGGTGGTTCCTAATGTGGAACCTTGCATCGTGTAACCATAGTTTGGGTTGTTCTTCCCTAGGTGCATAACCTTGCACTTGTCCACATTAAATTTCATCTGCCATTTTGATGCCAGGTCTTCCAATTTATCAAGATCCTCTTGCAATTTTCCACAATCCTCTTGGGTTTTAACAACTTTAAATAGTTTTGTGTCATCTGAAAATTTGATAACCTCACTCGTTATTCCACTTTCCAGGTCATTTATGAATATGTCAAAAAGCAGCGGACCCAGCACAGATCCTTGGGGTACACCACTATTCACCTTTCTCCATTGGGAAAACTGGCCATTTAGCCCTACCCTCTGCTTTCTATCTTTTAACCAGTTCCTGATCCACAATAGTACACTGCCTCCTATCCCATGACTCTTTAGTTTTGCCAAAAGTCTATGATGAGGGACCTTGTCAAAGGCTTTCTGAAAGTCCAGATACACAATATCAACCGACTCACCTTTGTCCACCTGATTATTCACTCCTTCAAAGAAACATAACAGATTAGTAAGACAAGATCTTCCTTGTCTAAAGCCATGTTGGCTGTCTCCCATTAGGTCATGACTATCTACATGCTGAGTAATTTTATTCTTTATGATGGTTTCTACCATTTTTCCCGGTACTGATGTCAGGCTCACCGGTCTGTACTTTCCCGGATCACCCCTGGAACCCTTTTTAAAAATTGGTGTTACATTGGCGATCCTCCAATCTTCAGGTATTAGAGATGATTTTAATGATAGTTCACAGATTACTAATAGCAGGTCTGCAATCTCGTATTTCAGTTCTTTCAATACCCTTGGATGTATACCATCTGGCCCAGGTGATTTGCTACTCTTCAGTTTATCTAATAGTTGTAATACATCTTCCCGATGTATCGATATTTCCTTCAATTCTTCCGCACCTTTAAATACCACTTCAGTCATGGGTAACATACCTACATCTTCCTCAGTAAAGACTGAAGCAAAGAATTCATTCAATCTCTCCGCTATCGCCTTGTCGCCTCTTAGTGCTCCTTTAACCCCTTTATCATCTAATGGACCAACTGACTCTCTCACAGGTTTTTTGCTATGAATGTACTTGAAAAGGTCTTTACTTTGCATTTTTGCTTCCGCAGCAAGCTTCTTCTCAAATTCTCCCTTTGCCTGCCTTATCAATGCCTTGCATTTGACTTGCCAGTGCTTGTGCTGTTTCCAGGTTTCGTCGTTTGGCTCTTTTTTCCATTTCCTGAAAGATGCTTTTTTGGCAACAACAGCCTCTCTGACCTCACCTTTAAACCATGCTGGCAGTTTTTTGGACTTCCTTCCACTTTTCTTAAAGCGTGGAATACAGCTGGTCTGGGCTTCCAAGATAGTATTTTTCAACAACAGCCAAGCCTGATGTACGTCTTTAACCTTTGCAACTGCTCCTTTTAGTTTTTTCTTAACTGTTTTCCTCATTTTATCATAGTCTCCCTTTCGAAAGTTAAAAGGTAGTACTGTGGATTTCCTTACTATCCCTCCTCCACTAATTAAATCAAAGGCGACCATGCTATGATCACTATTGCCAAGTGGCCCCAACTCCCTTATCTCTTGCACTAGATCTGGTGTTCCACTAAGGACTAGGCCTAATATGGCTTCCCCTCTGGTCGGTTCATGAACCAGCTGCTCCAAGAAGCAGTCATTTATTTCATCTAGGAACTTTATCTCCCTAGCATGTCCTGACGTGACACTGACCCAGTCGATATCGGGGTAGTTGAAATCACCCATTATTATTACTGCGCTGTAACTTTTGTTAGCTTCCTTGATTTCTTTGAGGATTTCATCATCCATTTGGTCATTCTGGCCAGGTGCTCGATAGTACACCCCCACTGCCATTGCCTTCCCCCTTTTATATGGAATTTCAATCCATATAGATTCTACAGCAGATTTTGTTTCCTGCAAAACTTTAATCCTTTCTGAGTCAATGTCCTCTCTAACATAGAGCGCAACCCCTCCACCAATTTGATCAGCTCTATCATTACGATATAGTTTGTACCCAGGTATCACAGTGTCCCACTGGTTGTCCTCCTTCCACCATGTCTCTGATATTCCAATCATATCTAACCTTTCATTTAGTGCTATATATTCTAACTCTCCCATCTTATTCTTTAGACTTCTAGCATTTGCATACAAGCATTTTAGAGAATGTATTTTATTCATGTTAATTTGGCTATTGTTAGACATGGGTAAATTGGGATCTTTAAGCTCTGTCTGCTCCATACTTGAGGGCATTTGGGCTACTTTACTCTTTTGTGGAACCTCTCTGCTTTTGGTAGTATCCTTCAAGGATACATTCTTCCGAACCATCCGCTCTTGGGCGACTGTCGGCTTTCCCCTAATATCTAGTTTAAAAGCTGCTCTATCTCCTTTTTAAAGGTTAATGCCAGCAGCCTGGTTCCATCCCGGTTAAGGTGAAGCCCATCCCTTCGGAAGAGCCCCTCCTTTCCCCAGAATGTTCCCCAGTTTCTAACAAATCCAAAACCCTCATCTCTGCACCATTGTCTCATCCACGCATTGAGACTCCGGAGCTCTGTCTGCCTTTTGGGTCCTGCGCATGGAACAGGAAGCATTTCTGAGAATGCTACCATGGAAGTTCTGGATTTCAACTTCCTACCTAAAAGCCTAAATTTTGCCTCCAGAACCTCCCTACCACATTTTCCTATGTCATTGGTACCGACATGTACCAAGACAGCAGACTCCTCCCCAGCACTATCTAAGACCTTATCTAGGTGGCACGTGAGGTCCGCTACCTTCGCACCAGGCAGGCATGTTACCAGGCGATCCTCACGTCCACCAGCCACCCAGCTATCTACATGCCTAATGATCGAATCACCAACTATAACGGCTGTCCTAACCCTTCCCTCATGGGCACATGGCCCTGGAGAAACTTCCTCGGTGCGAGAGGGTTTTACATCTCTACCTCCACCTGAAGTAGAAGGATGTTAGAGAGCAGGGTTACCCTCCTATCTCCCCAGGAAAATGAAAATAAAGAAGTAGCGCTGTGAACAAGGCTGGCTCAAAACATTTATCAGTATTAGAACATTTAACAGCTCAGCTGATACTTAACAATGAACATGCAATGATGCTCTTAATATTTAACTACACAGTACCTATTACGCAGTACCTATCCCCTTTCCGTTTTACACATTAACCAATAAGAATCATTGCTTGGATAATCCAATAGTTAGGGACATAGGGCCCAATATTCAAAGGCATTTACATGGTTTAAAAACCTGTAAACCATGTAAATGCTACTACAGAGGGATATTCATCGGTTCTGCCACCACACGGCCTTGTAGAATAAGGGCGTGTTGTGGGCGTTCATAGTGCAGCGGAGGTGGCATCTTTTGCTAACTAGGCAGGGCAATATTGAACCGCTGCTCGGTTAGCAACCTGTGGGCAAAGATGTATGTGGGAAAACCTTGACTATCTTTACTATGCTATCCAGGCAGCGTCTCAATATCGCCACAGCCCAGATAGCTTCCAGGCCGTGCGGCACATTGCGGCAGACCTAGATATTCTGTTCTGGTGGCCGGATATGGGTAATATCTGGGGTTAAATTTCAGCAGCGATGGCTATGCGCCTCAGTATTGGGCCTATAAACCTTACTATTACTAAGATGCTTAACAACCTAATTGCCAATCTGCTTGTTTCCTCCCACAAGTCTCACCCATGTGCTGAACTGCAACCGGTGGCTGCTGTGGGTCCTGGGGATGTCTGCTGAGCCAGGCCTGAGGTGGCCAAATCCTGCTGCAGGGCCTCCCTCCCCTAGATGAAGGCCTACTCCAGAGTTCTGCCTCCACTGCCAAGCCATCTCCTGACTGGGGGTTGCCGCTCTTGAGTTCCACCTCCACCAACACCCAACTCAAGGAACTGCCACTTCCAGGCTTTGCCTCACTGCCAAACCATCTCGCAAATGGAGGGGTCGCCGCTTTCAAACTCTGTCTCCATCACCTCCCAACAGGAGAGGTCATTGCTGCTCCTAAGCTCCACCTCCACTGTCAAGCCACTTCGTGACAGAAAGGGTCACAGCTCCCGAGATCAGCTTCTTATAAATAGAAGTGGTTGCATCCCTGCTATACCTAGGCTCAGTGTGATTCACTCATTTAGCCTTAAGCTCTCTTGTGATCTCAGCCCTTTAAACCTCTTGGGTAGCAATGCAGTAGTTTCCGGGGTGGAGAGACTCCTCTACCTCCTAGTTAGAGGCCTGGAGTTAGGTAGGAAAAGCAAAAAAATGTGCAAGTTCTCCTCCCCTCTGTAACATTTTTCTCAGGAGACAAGCAGGGGGGTGCAGGCACACTCTTAAGGTAAAGTCCCGACTGACCCTTGTGTTTCCGGATCTCTCAGCTCAGTTTTGCTTGGGATCTCTGAGCCTGCATGCCTGCTTGCTTCTGGATGTCACAATTTTTTCTGGTCACGCTAGCAATGCCACAGTTCCTCTCTCTCTCCCTCATCAGCCTACAGCAACATCGCCAATTCCCTGTCGTGATTGCCAGCGGCACCCGATCACACCTCCATCTGTCATCGGCCGCTGGAAACAATAACAAAAAAAAGTGTTCAAATAGATCAGCCATCGTGTCAGCAGAGCTGCCGCAGGGGACCCGTGAACCAACCAGCAGCACAAAGAGCAGTTGAAACAAAGCAACCCCCCCCCCCCCCGCCCCCAAGATCAAATGATCCTCTGGAACTCTGCTCGGTGGCTCACACTGCCCCTGCGGGCCCCTTCCAGCATATTTTCTTCATCAGATCACTCCTCCTCCCTCCTCCATCGGGCCCTACTCAGGCACAATCTGGACCCTCGAGGGCAACCACACAGCCGGAGGCAGCACTCCCCCGGGCAATGGCTTTGGGATCAGAGGGTCCCCCTCTGCCAATTTTCCACACCGGTTCCCTCCCTCCCCCACCAGAACTCACACTGAACCTCCCCTGCATCCTCTTCCAGCCAAGGGACAGCTCCAAAGTCTGGGACTAAAGTCAAAGGGAAACAGAAGCATTAGAAAATCCACTATTCCCCCTCAAGGGCCAGCTCTGCCAGTAAGATTGCAGTGAAATGTCAGGGCAGCTGCTCCCAAGCTGCCCCCTCCCCCAAGCTACTCACAAGGAAGCATGATAGCCCCCCTCCCTTCTCTGGGGGCCCCTCAAGCTCTCTGTCATCCTTTTCTCTTCTGCGGAGCTTTGTCCAGGACAGCTCTTTTATCCTCCAGGCAGCCTCCTCCATCCCCACCCCACACCTGGAAGTTCACGTCGACCCTAGGATCTCCAACCCTCCAGGGATAACAAAGTCTCCTTCCCTCATGAACTGATGACCTCCACTGCCACTAGATGAGAATGTCAACTCCCTGCGGGCTTATAAACACAACCAGGATCAACACAACTGGGAGCCCTGCGATTCCATCATGAATGATCACCTCCCACTCCCATCGACCAGGACCTACATAAATAACCAATGGACAACCTCTCCTACCCTAAATTCCCCTAGATTTCCTGGCTGTACACCCTCAATGACTCAGTTCCCAACCAACGAAAGCGAGCTCCATTCCATCCTCAAGGCTTGAAGTGCCCTCAAGGAGGTCCTCACCCTGCCTGTCCTACTACTACTACTACTACTACTACTATTACTATTACTACTACTGAACATTTGTATAGCACTATAAGACGTACGCAGCGCTGCACAGATACATGTAAAAGATGGTCCCTGCTTATCAGAGCTTACAATCTAGTCAAGACAGACAACACAATAGCTGTAGACATAGGATACATCTAGGGGGAATGGTAAGGAAACACAAAGGAAATCAGGTGAGTCAAGATCCGAAAGCTGCAGCGAAGAGGTGTTTTCAGCCTGGATTTGAAAAGGGTCAGAAAAGGTGCCAGACGTACAGACTCAGGTATTTGTTCCAGGCATAAGGAGCAGCAAGATGAAAGGAGTGAAGTCTGGAGTTAGCAATAGAAGAGAAGGTCACAGATAGAAGCGATTTGCCAGAAGAGTGGAGTTCCCGAGGAGGAGTGTAGAGAGAAATAAGAGAGGAAAGATAGTGAGGAGCTGCAGAGTGAGTGCATTTATAGGTCAGCAAGAGAAGTTTGAACTGGATGTGGAAACAGAGAGGGAGCCAATGAAGTGACTTGAGAAGAGGGGTAATATGAGCATGATCCAGATCCTCTTAAATCTACAGGCTTCCTGCTGGAAAACACCCACATCGGGCAGCGCCACGTCTTGTCGACTTGTCCTAAAGTACAAAGTTCTGCTAGCCCCCAGCTTTGAGCATCAGCAACTGCCCCATCAGTTGGTGGTCTCTGAGGCCATTCTGAAGAAATTCAAGAGTACCAAATCTGTCTCAAACATCTCCAGGCAAGGAGCAGCGAACCCTGGATGCCATCTTTCAGAAATCCTACAAAAACAGTACCTTAGCTATGCAAATCCTAGCCCACCAGCTGCAGATGCTACATTATTATCACAATCTTCTTTAGCTGGACGATCTCACTTCTACTGACCCAGCCAGCTAGCAACCAGCAGAGTCAGCCTTATCCACTTTTCACCCATCAATTCCTTCCTATTGACGTTCTTATCACTACCAGTACTTACAACAATTCTTCCCATGTTGTCGATACCAGCCTTACCCACGGCCGCCTCAGCAGTGCTATCAGAATCAGCCCTATAAACCTTGCAATTACCAGCGAGAGAGGAAAACCCAATCTTTTCCTCAAACCACTGATCCCAAGCCCACCCCCAGCTTTTGACCCAGCATCTGACACTTCACAGAGGCATGGTAATAGATCACCACAGACTGCTGGGTCCTCTCCATCATCCAATTAGGGTACAGACTCAACTTCTTTGCCCTCCCAACCTGCTCCCAGCATTGGTGAGCTTCCGGGCCATCACATGCCCCTGCTGACACAGGAGGCACACCAACTACTCCTCAACAACATCATCGAGATGGTTCCATTTAACGAGAGCGGTCAGGACTTCTATTCAAGAATTTTCCTGATTCCTAAGAAATCCGGAGGCCTTCTCCCAATCCATGACCTCTGTCATCTCATTATCAAGCAATAAAAATTCAAAATGCAGTTTTTGAACACCATTCTCCCTCTACTCAGCTGCCAGGATTGGGTCGCCTCTTTAGACTTGAAGGATGCTTACACTCACGTCCCCATTCATCCTCATAATTGGAGATAACTTCACTTCAGATTCCTTAACAGCCACTATCAATATGAAGTCCTCACAAAGTGCCTAGCACTAGTAGCTACCCACCTGTGGCACCAGGGCCATCGTGTATATCCCTATATTGACAAATGGCTCATCTCCGGTGCATTGCAAGAGGCCACTGTCCAAGCCACTCAGGCCACCTCTGCTGCTCTCCACGATCTAGGCTTTATCATCACCTGCAAAAGTCTGAACCCATTCCTCAGCAACAATTGGACTATCGGTGCACACATAGATACTCTTCAGGCCAACGCCTTCTTCCCAGTTCAGTGCGCTCAGGCCTTACAATTACTCTGCAGCACTATAGCCATATGATGGATGGCATCAGCCCGTATGCTTATATGACTACTGGGGCATATGGCCTCTTGGATTAACATTGTGGTACCTCAAGCTCACTAGATATCAATGCTCTCAGTCTCTATGCACCATAAGTCCCATAGGGGGTGTGCACAGTAGACCTTCACAACAGCCTCCAGTGGTGAATGATGCCATCCAACCTGGCTAAAGGCTGTCTCTTTTAGGCACCTACCCATCACCTTACCCTGAAGTCCAATGCCTCCATGCACGGTTGGGGATCGCACTTGCAAATGCTCTCTAGACAAGGAACATGATCTCCTCAGGAAAGTGCCCTGCACCTCATTGTTCTGGAGCTTTACTATGCTCTCACCATGTTTTCCCACTGGATCCATCAAAAGATTATTCTTGTAAAAACGGACAATGAAGTCTCCATGCTCTACATCAACAAGCAAGGAGGCACAAGTTTGCTTCAGCTTTGCTGCAAAGCCTCGCATCCCTGGGCCTTCGCCCTCTCCATTGGAGAAACTCTATGGGCAACCTACCTCCTTGAAGTTCAAAATCAGCTAGCCCACAAACTAAGTCACCAACTGAACCCACATGAGTGGTCCCTCGACCCCATAATGCTTCAGACTATCTTCACTGCCTGGGGCAAGCCAGACATTGATCTCTTTGCCTCAGCTAAGAATGCCAAGTGCCTGGTTTTCTACTCCATTTGACTGTGCCCACAGCAATGGGTGCTTGAGGTCATCATCATAGACTGATCCTGGGGCCTTCTTTATGCCTTCCCTCCTTTTCCGCTCATAACACGGGCCCTGCTCAAGATCAAACAGAACAAGGCCTTAGTAATCCTCGTAGCACCGAAGTGGCCTTGTCAACTCTGGTTTCTCTGTCTCCTGGCACTCCTGCAGGAACCTCCCATGCCAGCATTCTTACCTATTTAAGTGGTCCCGTTTCTCAAGCTGGGCAGTCTCCAACAACCAAGATCCCATTCATTGTTCCTTAGGATATGTGCTCTCTTACCTTCTCCATCTGTCCATCTCTGGTCTCCATCACCTTACCATGTCCATTACTACTTATCTGTGATTGCTGCTTCCCATGCTCCAATCGACAGCCAGCCTACCTCCATACATCTGGTTGTGTCCAGGTTCATGAAAGGCATCATGAACATTAATCCACCTATTTGACTACCCATACAGGCCTGGGACCTCAACATTGTTCTATCAGAGCTTATGCAAATGCCCTTCGAACCCCTGGCATCTGCATCTCTCAAGCACTTGACTTGGAAAACAGCATTCCTAATAGCCATCACTTCTGCCAGAAGGATTGGGGAACTTCAGGCTCTGGTACACTGCCTTCCCTACACACAGTTCCTCCATGACAGGGCCATCCACCGAACCCAATCCAAGTTCCTCCCTAAAGTATGCTGATGACATAATTGTGCTCTATCACACTCACTCGCATCAGCCCGACCTCTCCACTCTCAATGACTGCTAACACAGATCTCTAGCTGGCTTTCTGCAAACTGCTTACATCTCAACCTCAACAAAACCTTTGCATTCTGGTTCACGTTCGACAGCCCCTGTCCGTCCGTTGCCCCAGTTATTACCAACGTCACAATGCCCCTGGTCTTAACACTTTGTTATCTTGGTGTGACTCTGGACACCTTGCTCTCCTTCCATGAACATGTCTCACTCCTCTTTCACCGTTTCTTCTTTTACCTCCACCAGATTAGAGCTATCCGTCCCTTCCTGTCCTCTCAAGCATTGACCACACTCCTTTTATCCCTAGTTATGTCATGACTGGAATTCTGTAACTTGGCATTTGCTGGCATTACACAAACTCAACTGCATCAGCTTCAACTGATACAGAACACTGCTGCCCAGGTTATTACCATACTTTGCATCAAGAATATATTACCCCAATTCTTAACCAGCTGCATTGGCTCCCATTACAAAATTCTCACCTTGACCCACCAGGCCATACATACAAATACACCCCAATATCTGGCCGATCTCCTTGTAGCTTCCATTCAATTCACATTAACTAGTTGGATTCTCCCCTCACCTTCTCGCTCCAATCTACCCGACTCTCTGCATATTTTTTCCTGGCTCCCTCCCTCTGGAACTCCCTCCCTAATGTACTGCGTCAAGAACACTCATATCTCAAGTTTAAGAATCTCCTGAAGACCCACCTCTTTCAAACTGCATCCCTGGGACACATTGGCCCCATAGCATTAGAGCTACAGCTGAGTCTATAGCCAGTCTGGCTTCTATCTCCTCGCAAGACATCTGCAGAGCTGTCACCTGGTCATCCATTCATACTTTCACAAAACATTAGTCTGGACTGCTCCTCAGCAAGGGACTTTGCCTTTGGCCATGCAGTTCTTCATAACCTCTTTGCAACTTATCTACACTCCTTCTCTCTCCTCTTGCACAGGCTAGTCAGCAGGGCTGTGCAGCCACGCTGACCCTTCCACATTCCCTCGACAAAAAAAAAAAATTAAGAACAAGAACAGGGGAAAGGCACACAAATTTTCCTCTTCTATGATATAGAAACATAGAAACATGACGACAGAAAAAGACCACATGGCCTATCTAGTCTGTCCTTCCATATCAACCACTACAACAGTCCGCTTTTTTCCTTTAGGGATCCTTTGTATTTGACCACTGCTTGTCCAAAGGCCAAGTCATGCGTCCCAGATTGGTCCAACTGTAGTGCTTGGTGAAGGTATGGAGAGAGGCCCAGGTAGCTGCTTTGCAGATGTCTTGGGCAGAGACAGAAGCCAAGCTGCTATGGAGGCAGCCATAATGCAAAGGCTGTGATGTTCTACGAGACTAGGGGAATGGAGATGAGCCTGGTTGTAGCATAAAAAATGCAGTTAGCTATCTAGGTGGCGATTGTCTGCTTGGAAGCTGCTCGGCCGGGATTATTGAGATTGAAGGTGATGAAGAGTTGCGAGGAGCAGCAGTAGGAAGCAGTCCGCTGGAGGTAATACAAGAGTACTCGTCTACAGTCCAAGGAGTGAAATGCTTCTTCCAGGGAACCTGCTGACGGATTTGTGAAGAAGGCAGGCAGCATGAACGGTTGATTGATATGGAAAGCTGTAGTGGTCTTTGGAAGAAACTTGGGATGGGTGCGGAACACCACTTTGTCATGAAGAAACTGGGTGTATGATAGGTAGTGAATCAGAGCTTGTAATTCCCCAATTCTTCTGGTGGACGTTATGGCCACAACAAAAACTGTCTTCCAAGTTAGGTGCTTGAGAGAGGCGGTTGCCAGAGGTTCGAAGGGCACCTTCATAAGTTCAGTGAGAACCACATTCAGATCCCAAGCTGATACTGGAGGGTGCACAGGAGGCTTAATGTTCATAGGTTCCTTCATGAATTTGGTTATTAATGCGTGCGCAGAGATAGGATGACCCTGCATAGGTGCAAGGGAAGCCGCAATGGCCGACAGATGGTAGCGGACTGAATTGGTCTGGAGTCCTGTATGGGAAAGATGCAGGAGATAGGCTAACACCTGGCCAAAGGAGCAGTGAATGGGATCAAGACTCTGGGCGACTGCCCAGCTGGAAAAGCATGACCAGTTACGCTGGTAAGAGTGTTGAGTTGATGGTCTTCTAGAAGCTGTGATGATGCTCTGGACATCATCCGATAGGGGAAAGTTCTGCATTAGGTGCCCTGTAGCTTCCAAGCTGTGAGTGATAGGCTCCTGAGGTTGGGATTTAGCAGGAGACCACTATTCTGTGTAAGAAGCCCCGTTTGGAGCACCAGAGGGATTGGTGGTTCTCTGAGGAGGGCTAAGAGATGTGGAAATCGGGCCTGTCGAGGCCAGCGAGGTACTATGAGGATGACAGAGGCCATGTCTTGTTTGATCTTGAGGAGTACACATGTGATGAGTGGAAAATGGGGGAAACATAGAGGAGTCCCTGAGACCAGCTCATAGCAAACCCATTGTGTGCCCAGCTGGGTCGGATGGAACAGAAGAGGGAACATGTGGCGTTCTCCAGTGATGCAAAGAGATCTATGTTTGGCATGCTCCACATAGCAAAGATATTGTCCAGATCATTGAGCCAAGAGATCATTCGTGTGGCTCTAGATGATGACTTAGTGAGTCTGCTATTTGGTTTAGAGACGCCGAGAGGTAGGTCGCTCAGAGTGTCATGCCGATGGACAGGGCAAAGATCCAGAGATAGGCTGCCTCTCAACATAGGCAGAGGGAACCGGTTACTCCCTGCTTGTTGATATAGAACATGGTGACTTGGTTGTCGGGGAGTACCAGCACGACCTTGTCTCTGGTCCAGTGTTGGAAGGTGGATAGAGCATAGAACACTGCCCAGAGTTCAAGTACATTGATATGGAGGTGTTGCTCCAGCGGCGACCATTCTGCTTGCGTAGACATTGTGAGGAGGTGCGCCCCCAGCCGTGGGCAGAGGCATCGGTTGTGAGGACAAGGTGATGATGAGGAAATTGAAAAGCACGGCTAGTGAAGAGATGTGATGAGGTGGCTCACCACTGGAGACTGCGGTGAAGCGGTGAGGTAGGGGAAACAGACATACGAATCTTGCTCTGGGGAGTGCAATTTCTCATCGGGGGAGCAGACGTGGCTGTCTTTGGAGCTGCGGGAGCAGTGCAACAGGTGTCCGGAGGTACTGCTGTGATCGGGCAGGCACACGGAGTACGGCTCCGGTGTGAAGGACCCCTCCCTCTGCCTCTATATCATCCTGAAGCTCCAGGAGGAGTGTGGAGTGCGATTTCTCATCGGGGGAGCAGACGCGGCTGTCTTTGGAGCTGCGGGAGCAGTGCAACAGGTGTCCGGAGGTACTGCTGTGATCGGGCAGGCACACGGAGGACGGCTCCGGTGTGAAGGATCCCTCCCTCTGCTTCTATATCACCCTGAAGCTCCAGGAGGAGTGTGGAGTGCGATTTCTCATCGGGGGAGCAGAGGCGGCTGTCTTTGGAGCTGCGAGAGCAGTGCAACAGGTGTCTGGAGGTACTGCTGTGATCGGGCAGGCACATGGAGGACGGCTCCGGTGTGAAGGACCCCTTCCTCTGCCTCTATATCATTTGGAATCTCCCTTACGCGGCCGCGTGTCACGGCCTGCGTGGCGTGTCCTAAGGGGCGTGTCACAAGGGGCAGGATACGCCCCCTTGGCGCCCCTTCGGCACATCTGAGGAGCTGAGGTCTGAGGTTTGTCTTCATGGGTAAAAGGAAAGTAAAATTGACTGCAAAATCTGGAACCAAGGAGCAAGGAGGTAAGATGGTGGGTCCCATGGACAAACATTTGACTTCCCTGCTGCTTGCTGTATCGTCACCAGAAGGAGCTTCTTTGAGCTCTCTTTCTCGGTCACCACCGCTGTTTCCTCAGCCTCCTTTTTCGCCTACCCTTTTGGATTTGTCCCCAGAAGCTTGTCCTCCAATCCCTAAGCCTGTGTCCCCGGTTGTATCTGATGCTTTGGCCTCTACTCCCCAGGTTGGGGAAGTAACTCTTATGGATATTTGGTCTGCTATTCATAATATTGATAGGAGATTGTCCTCTACTGTGTCTTCCCTCTATCAGTTTACTTATGATGTTGTTGGTAAAATGCAATCTACTGATAAACAATTAAATTCTTTGGCTAAGATCTTGGCCCGTACTGATTCTCAGCTCCAGTCCTGTTCTGATAATGATACCGCTTTAATGCGAGATTCCTTAGCTTTTTCCTATTGGTTAGAGGTTCTTGAGACTCAACTGCGGGCCAAAAACTTGCGTTTCCTGAATTTTCCTGTAACACATTTGTTATCTCCTGATATTTTGTTAAAGAAATATTTTACTGAAGTGCTAAAGTTAGAGGGAAACTTAGACATTATCCACATGTATTACTTTTCTCCAAGATCTTTTCCTTCAGATAAGGATAAGGATCTTTCCTCTGAGTTAGATTTCTCGGTAGGGCAGGATCTTACTGCTTTTCTTCAAGATTCTGCAGATGTCATTTCCAAACGCACTACTCTTGTGGTGACCTTTGGTTCTGAATCCATTAAGTTACTAGTCCTGCGGGCTTATTTCAAATACCGGGAAATCTCATTTTGTGGCCAAAAAATTCAAGTTTTTCTGGATGTTGGCAGGGCTACCCAGATCAGGCGTAAGCTTTTTCTGGCATTGAAAGATCGGGTAGTGGCGTTGGGGGCTTCTTTCTTTTTAAAATTTCCCTGTCGCTGTATACTTAATTTTGAGGGACAAACTTTTGTTTATACGGATGTTTCTCAATTGCAGTTATTTTTGTCTGAAAAGGAAGTTGCTGAGGGTTAGGGTGGTGAGATAAATGTTCCCCATTGTGGAGCTTATTGCTCCTGTTTTCCTATATTATTTTCATTTGCTTTAAATTTGAAATCGCTCTTCCTTGATGTGGGTTTTGATATGCTACGTTTTTGCTTGAATCATTTTGATATGTTTATTGTGAATATGTTGCCTATAAGGGTGTCTGTATTCAAGAAAACGTAAATAAAAATTTGAAAAAAAAAAAAAAAAGAATCTTGCTCTGTAGGGACCGTGAGCACTGATTCCAATTGAGGTGGAGATGCCACTGCAGTGGATGCATGTATAGGCATGCCAGTGGGACAGCGTGGGCAGCCGCTGCCATGTGCCCTAACAACCTTAATACAGTGCAGGCAGACGTCGACTGTAGTTGAGTCATCTGGCCGCTGAGGGTTTGGATGGTCTGTCCCCTGGCCTTGGGGAAGAAAGCCTTGGCCAGGGGGTGTCTGTGCAGGCTCCAATAAAATTTAGGCACTGATGGGGCACTGGTTTGGACTTTTGGATGCTGATCATGAAGCCCAGCATCTGTAGTAGGTGGGCCGTGGCTTGTACTGTGTAGGCCACTACGTCTCTTAAGGCGGCCGAGATCAGCCAATCATCCAGATAAGGATAAACATAGTGCCCCTGCCATCATGATCAGAGACTTGGTGAAGACTCGGGGAGAGGAGAGGCCAAACGGAAGTACCTTTTCCTGGTAGTGCTGGTTGAGGAACTGGAAGTGAAGGTATTTCCAGGATGGTTGCGAGAGAGTGCATCTTGAACTCTTCATGCTTGATGAACAAGTTGAGTTGGCAGAGATCAAGGATGGGAAGAAGAATGCCAGATTTTGTGTGGATGAGAAAGAATCTTGAATAGAACCCTTGTCCAATTTCATCCTAGAGGACAGGTTCGATGGTATCGCTGTGCAGCAGCTGATGTATTTTGTAGGAGGAAGTTATATAGGATTAGTCATCCCAGACAACACCAACCAAATCTGTAAGGGAAGGGAGTGTTTCAATTACTCATCCCAGAGGATGAGACCCAAACCTGTGGGGTTTATTCGGTAGCAAATCAATACTCAATAGGTCTAGTGGTAATTGCTACGTCCCACTTTTCCCAAGATTCTATAGGTCTGTCTGGCAAATAAACCACTACTACTACTACTACTATTGAGCATTTATATAGCGCTACCAGTCGTATGCAGCGCTGTACAGACATGTAAGAGACAGTCCCTGCTCGTCAGAGCTTACAATCTAGTTAAGACAAACACAGAGCTGACAATCTAGACAAGACAAAAACACGGCACTTACAGTCTAGTCATGACAAGCACAGAGGTCAAGATCTGAAAGCAACAGTGAAGAGGTGAGTTTTCAGCCTGTATTTGAAGAGGGTTAGAGAGGGTGCCTGGCATACAGATACCGGTAGCTTGTTCCAGGCGTAAGGTGCAGCAAGGTGAAAGGAGCGAAGTCTGGAATTAGCAGTAGGAGTGGAGGGCATAGACAGAAGTAGTTTGTTAGAAGAGCGGAGTTCCTGAGAGGGGTTGTAAGGAGAGATAAGAGATGAAAGGTACCGAGGAGCCGCAGAGTGAATGCACTTAAAGGTCAGGAGGAGAAGTTTGAACTGGATGCGGAAGCGGACAGGGAGCCAGTGAAGTGACTTGAGAAGAGGAGTAATGTGGGTATAGCGAGGCTGGCGGAAGATTAGTCACGCAGGAGAATGAACCACGTGATATAAAGAAACCAACCCTGTGCATGTATATAAATTAGACTTTATTTCTGATAGAAAAATAGTGCATATATAGAATAAATTAGTTTTTTGAGGTAGTAAATTATGTAACTCTATGATTACAATACCAAGATAATGAATCACTGTTTTATCACTGTCATTGATTTGCTCTGCACTCCTGACGTACAGAAAATTATGCTTGTCTAGGCTAGACCCACACACCCATGGGAGGGAAATTAAAGACCAGTACCTTAGCTTTTGCCTGAAGAACAATTGTGACTGGGTCCAAGAAGTTGTCTGTCTCCGAAAAAGCACAAAGTCCAAAGAATGGCAGAGGTTCAACGCAGGCTACTGGCAGGAGAGCCGAGCCTCATGATAACACTGAGCTTCAGGTCTGTGGGAGAGATTCACTCCTTCCCGAGGTTTGTCCTTGTACTAGCACACTGTATTTTAGAAAGAGACAGGCTGGCAACAAAGCATGAAATGCAGAAAATGGCAGAGTGGAAAGGGTAACTGTTGAAAGGTGTTTAAAAGAAGTCCAGAAGTGTTCTCCTCTCTCTGTGTGCAGCGTATAATTCTTTGTCCTGACCTCCTCATCATGGCATGGTTATTGACTCGTTTCAGATACTGTGTGTCATCTTCAGTGAATCCTGTAACACTGGTCAGGTGGTCCTTCTCCAAATGAAGGTCCATGGTGCAAGTAAGATGCTGGTATGCAAGTTCATACATTGTTACAAAAGTTAGGCCCAGTGGCACAGTCTCTGGATGAGAGATCCTCTTGCATGTAGTCATAAACAATAGCTGCTGTATGGTACATAACCTTGCAGACTTGCTTGAGTTGCAGATTTAATACTGAGACATAGTAGAAGGAATCCATCTTGTTTGGTTCAGAACAATTCAGAACAGGTCCCATCTTGTAACAAGAAGCCATGTTGCATGATTCAAGCTTCAGTTTCTGAGCAGGTACCAGCCCTACAATTTCTTGGGTTACCTGGCTGAAGTAATGGCCTGGGAAGTGCTGATTGCAGGCGGCCAGTGAAGCATGGGGAGGGGTTAGGAAATTGAGTTGATATCCTGCCTGGATGATGTTTAGGATCCAGTGGTCGGTGGTTATGGATTGTCAAGCCTCTCTGAAGTAACGGAAACAACCCCCCCACCCCAGGCAGCTGGTAGTCAAAAGCCAAGGGTACTGCCAAAGCCAAGGGTACTGGAGGTGACTGCCTGAGGAATGTTTGTTTCCTCTCACTCTGTTGGAAGCGTTGCATGTAGGGCTGATTGGAGAGGCGCTGTGTTGGCGGGCGGGAGTAGGGTTGGTACTGCAACACGGTTAAAATTGCTGGAAATACTGGTAGTGATATGGCCGATGGTATTGCAGAGGTTGTGAACGACGGTACTGAGTGGCAGCTTCTGCTGGCTGGACTGCGAGTTCTCTAAATGTCGACAAGTGGTCTTAACTTCCAAGACGGCTTCTTGTACCTTGGAGCCGAAAAGACTATCTCCTTGGCATGGGGCATCCACCAGCCACTTGTATAAGTCCTCTTGAAGACCAGAAACTCTCAGCCAAGCAGTGCGCCTGGCAGATATGGCAGTGGCCATGGAGTGAGCCACAGAGTCATAGGCATCATACATGGTATAGATGATGTGATATAAGGATTCATAGAGATCTGCAGCTAGCTGATCAAGGTGCTGGATAGACAGATTATCCAGCCGTAGCAGGAGATCATGGCAATAGTGGAGAATTTGAATCTGATATGCAAAGTTGCAGTGCTGCGTATGTCTTCTAGCGCCAATTGTCCAAGCAGTAATGGGCTGTGAAGGTATGAACCGAGGCCCAAGTGGCTGCTCGACAGATGTCGTCGATAGACACAGAGTGCAGGTGAGCCATTGAAGCTGCCATGGCTCTCACGTTGTGAGCTGTGACATGACCTTCCAGAGGAAGGTTCTTACTCTGATAGGCAAAGGAAATTCACTGAGCAATCCAGTTGGATAGTGTTCTCTTGGAGACTGGAAGTCCCAAATGAAAAGGATCAAAAGCAACAAAGAGTTGAGAGGACTTTCTATGTTGCTGTGTTCTTTGCAAGTAAAAGGCTAAAGCTCTTTTACTGTCCAAAGTATGAAGATTCCTTTCTGCATTTGAAGCATGAGGCTTTGGAAAAAACACAGGCAGGTAGACCGCTTGGTTTAGATGAAAAGGCAAGACCACCTTTGGCATGAAGTGTGGATGAGTCCTAAGGACTACCTTGTCATGATGGAACCTTGTATAAGGTGGATCAGCTACTAATGCCTGCAACTCACTGATGCGGCGTGCTGATGTGATTGTAATGAGAAAGATAACTTTCCAAGAAAGGAATTTCAATGAGGTAGTAGCTAAGGGTTCGAAAGGTGGCTTCATGAGCTGACCAAGAACTAGATTTAAGTCCCATGTGGTGGCCTAATGGGAGGCTTAGTTAGAAGAAGGCCTCTCATAAATCTTGCTATAAGAGGATGGGAGGAAATAGGTTGTCCATTTAGAGGCTTGAAAGAAGCTGCAATAGCACTCAAATGGACTCTTACTGAGTTAGTTTTAAGTCCTGCATTGGATAAATGAAGGAGATACTCCAGTAATGATTCCAGAGGTATTGCAAGGAGGTTAAGACCCTTCTGCGAACACCATATGGTAAATCTTTTCCACTTGAAAGCATGAGAGCGTCTTGTGGAAGGCTTCCTGGAAGCATAAAGGATATCCTTCACTTGCTGAAGGAGGTTAAGATCATGGAGATCTAGGCCTTCAGCAACCAAGCCCTGAGATGCAGAGACTGGGGATTGGGATGCCATAACATTCCGTCCTCCTGAGACAGGAGATCTGGAGCAGAACCTAACTCCAGAAAGGGAGCTTGAGAGAGATGTAGAAGCAGAGGGTACCACACTTGCCGTGGCCAATGTGGAGCTATGAGAATCATACAGCCTCTGTCTCTCTGAAGCTTGAACAGGGTTTTGGGAATTAGGGGAATGGGTGGAAAGGCATAAAGGAAGTCTTGACCCCAGTGAAGGAGGAAAGCATCCATGGCCTGAGAGCCTTGAGCCAGAATTCTGGAACAGAACCGGGGAAGTTTGGCATTCAACGGACTTGCAAAGAGGTCTATGTCCGGGGTTCCCCAAATTTGAAAAATCTTGGCCACCTGGTCTGCATGTAGAGACCATTCGTGTGGAAGCAGAACTCGACTTGAGTCTGTCTGCCCAAGAGTTTTGTATGCCTGGAAGATATACTGCCAGGAGATGAATCTGATGCTCTCTGGCGAGGGCCCATAGTCGCAAAGCTTTGTTGCAAAGCGACAGAGAGCCTGTTCCACTCTGCTTGTTCATGTAGAACATGGCTACTTGATTGTCCGTATGAATGAGGACTGTCTTGTAGCTGAGCAGGGTGTGGAACACTCGAAGAGCAAGGAAGATTGCTCTGAGCTCTAAGAGATTGATATGTAGATGAGTCTCCTGTGGAGTCCAAGTGCCTTGGGTGGAGAGGTCTTGTAGATGAGCTCCCCAACCCATTGGTGAAGCATCTGTTGTGAGAGTTGCTTGGGGTAAAGGCTGTTGAAATGGGGATCCCACCAACAGGTTTTGAGTGGACTGCCACCATTTAAGGGACAAAATAAGGCGATTTGTGTTTGCTATTTTGTCTGACAGGCACCCTGATGCCTGGGTCCATTGAGTGGATAAAGTCCACTGGGCTGCTCTCATATGGAGGCGAGCATAAGGAACCACATGCACAGTAGATGCCATGTGGCTTAGTAGTTGTAACATTTCTCGAGCAGTGAGGTGAGGCTTTGACACTGCCTGAGAAGCTAACTGCACCATGCGAAGGCAACGGGTCTGGGGAAGATAAGCCCTTGCTTTTTTGGTATCCAGTAAAGCTCCTATGAACTCTAGAGACTGAATGGGAGTTAGACTGGATTTTGGGATGTTTATGACCAGACCCAAATACTGAAGGATACGCATTGTGCAAGCTAAAGAAATCCTGGCCTCTGACTCTGATGGGGCTCGAATGAGCCGGTCATCTAAGTAGGGGAAGACGAATATTCCTAGAGTGCGGAGAAATGCTGCTACCACAGCCATGCATTTCGTAAACACCCTCAGTGCTGAGGCCAGGCCAAAAGGAAGCACCCTGTATTGATAGTGCTTTCCTTGAAAAAGGAACCAAAGGAACTTTCTGTGAGTTGGATGGATGAGAACATGAGTGTAAGCATCCTTGAGATCTAGAGAACAATGCCAATCCTGACTCTGAAGGTATGGCAGCAGAATTCCCAGAGAAATCATCTTGAATTTCTCTTTGAACAGGAATTTGTTCAATCCTCTGAGGTCTAAAATAGGTCTGTGTCCCCCTGTTTTCTTTGGGATAAGGAAATAGGGGGAGTAAAACCCTGTACCCTGTTGAGGAATGGGTACCTCTTCTATTGCCCCTTGGGCAAGAAGCATAGTGACCTCTTGATCTAACAGGTTGATGAGAGAGGTCTGAGAACTGAACTGTTTTACCATTGTGGGAGGGGGTATGCAAAGAAAGTGAAGCTTGTACCCCTCTTTTATAATGGATAGAGTCCAATGTTCTGCTGTTATCTGCCCCCATCTGGGGGCAAAGTGACACAACCTTCCTGGAATGGTGGAAGGCTCTGGACCATTGAGAGCCAGGAAGGCTAAGTTCTCTAGATGGAAGTCAAAGGCCTTGTGGAGGCTGAGGCTGCTGAGACGTTTGAGGCTTTCCTTTGCTTAGGTGGTTGCTGACTCTTTCGGGTAGGCTGACCTGCAGAACATCCCTGCTGGGAATAAGAGGGATAAAACCTCTTCTTTTTTGAGAAGAATGGTTTCTTGAAAGATTTCTTCCTTGCAGGATCAGCTGTGGCTTTGGATAACCTATCCAAAGTGGAGCTGTCAGCATCCAACTCATTGGCTTTTTCTTGCCAAGCTTTGCCGAATAGATTCTCACCTGTACAAGGGATATTGCCCAGTTTGTCCTGCACCCAGAGCTCCAAATCAGATGCCTGGAGCCAGGCAATTCTACGTGCACCTATGGCAATGGCAGAGGTTCTGCTTAGGCACTTAAAACAGTCAAAAGCTGCACGGTTGACAAAACTTAGAAACATCTTGGGCATGTTTAACCAGTGTGAGAAAATCTTGCCTTTTATCCTCAGGAAGAAGAGGGCTCAAAACCTCTAAATCTCCTGTGACTTCCTTAAGGAACATTCCCATATAGGAACTGATCCTGGTAGAAAGCATGGAAGCCTGGAAAGTACGACGTCCAAAGGCATCCAAAGTTCTACAATCACATCCTGGAGGATTAGAGGCATGCCTCTTTGCACTCCTGATCCTTCTCATAGCTGATTCCACTACAATAGAGTGGTGAGGAAGCTGAGTCTTCTGGAAACCAGGACAAGGAGGGACTCAATACATGGTATCCAGTCTACGAGAGTGAGGAGAGGTGGTAAGAGGTGTTTCCCACATTCTTAACATGAGGTCATGTAAGATCTCATGGATAGGCAAGGTAGCTGCCTCTTTAGGAGCCTTGGGATATTGTAGAATCTCCAACTCCTTTGCCCTGGGCTCTGTTTCGGGAGCCACAGTAATGGAAAGACCTCGAGCCACCTCCCTGATAAAATCCTGAAAGGAGATATCTTCTGGAGGAGACATCCTACGTTTAGGAGAGGAAGGCTCCTCTGGGAGAAGTATTCCGGTACCGACAGAATTATCAGAATCCTCAGACTCCTCCGAGGATTCGAAGTACCTTCTGTACGGATGCTCTTGAAGAGCCTGATACCCGTACCGACCGAAGTCGGTACCGGGGGGAATCAGTACCGGTGTATCGGTACCGGAAGGCATCGCATGACTGGGTGCCGGCAAAGCTGACACCGATGTCGATGCCGATGCTGTTGGTGCCGGTACCAGTTGAACTGTCTGACGCGGTTCCGAGGGCGTCGATGCTGCAAGGAGAGCCGCCAGACTGCGTTCAATAGCCAGGAACCTCTGGACTATCGATGCTGCCAATGCCTGGGTGTCGGTACCGGAGAAAACAGCCAGTACCCCAGAGCATGGCACCAGTAGTTCTGCCGAGGTCGAGGCCTCGAACATCCTGGAGCCCCGATAATGCTTGGGAAGCCGAAGCTTCCCTCCGGGGCAATTTTGCCATTACAGAACCCTCAAGGGCAACGCCAGAGGCATCTCGATGCTTAGAAGGAGATCTACCCTTTAAGGACCGGCTAGATTTATGTTTAGTTACCTGAGGTCCATGGGAGGAAGACGAAGCCCTGGAAGACGTCGATGCCACAGAAGCTGCATCGGAGGGAAAAAGGGTGCTGAGCTTAGCAGCTTGGTTTTGTTGACCCCTCTTGGACATCATGGCACAAGCCATACATTCGGCGATGGAGTGGTCAGGACCTAAACATTTGAGACACCACTCATGGGTGTCGGTGACAGAGATGGTACCGCCACACTTGGTGCACTCTTTGAAACCCGAAGCGGGTTTTTCCATAGTGGAGGAAATTTTGGGCCTAAGGCCCAAAATGGCGCGTGCACCTGGAAAAGAAAAGTTTGGAAAAAAATACTATATATATATTTTTTTTTTTAAAAGAAAGAAAGAAGAACTGGCGGTACCGGTATAGCGTCGGGAAGGCAGACGCGACCACAAAAAAGAAGGGAATAAGGAAAAGATTTTCTGCGGTGACAAGAACAACGACCTGCTGGCTCCGCGGAAAACGAAGAACTGGAGAGAGGCAGTTGGGAAAGGCGGGAAGGCAGCACGCAGGCACTGTGGGATGCTCCCAAAAGCTTTCTAATTGGATGCTGGGGAGCATTCCCGCGCAGGCTCCGTCGGTACCGACGATACCCATATGTGAAGACTCATTCCTGCTTGTTCCTGGAGATAAGAGGTTCCATAGGCTTGGAGAAGGGCACCTGTAGTTGCTCTTCACAAAAGTGTAACAGAAGAGTGGGAAACTGCAGGCCAGTAAGCCTTACCTCAGAAGTGGGAAAAGTAATGGAGCCGCTACTGAAAGAAAGGATAGCGAGCCACTACAATCCAGTGAGCTACCTTTTATGTGACCTAACTTTATACAGTTTGTTATCCAGTTAGCAGCCTGAATACCACCGCTAATGGATAAACCCCAGGGATTGCCCTCATTCTGCACACCGACCATCTTGGCACTAACCAGATAGTGCTGCAGTGGTCAGAGGAGAGATATTCAGTGGCACTATCTGCATAGTGCTGTTAAATATCATGGTCAGTGGGTCTCGTGGTTAGCAGGCACTGTTAGCATCATAAATCCCGCTGAATAGCAGGCCCAGTGTGCAGGGCCAGCACAAGGAGATGAGGCCACCTAGGCGAACGTCATCCCACAGCGCCCATTCCCACCACTGCCGCCCCTCTTCAGGACTGGCAGCTGCGGCAATAGCCATAAACTTACCTTCAAGCTTTGGCGCCTGGGGCTGTTTGCTTCTGACACGCTCTGATGCCCGAAGCCGACTTCCTGTCAAAACAGCCCCGTGGCGCTGAAACTTGAAGGCAAGTGCCATTGGGCTGTTGGCGGGTATTGCCTAGTTTGCCTAATTGTAGCGCCAGCCCTGCCAGAACAAAGATGGAGTTCAGACACACAAAACTCAACGTTCTGGATTTCAAACAAACTGATTTTAGTAAAATGGAGAAGTACCTGAAGGAGGCGCTGACAGGGTGGACGGGGATAAGGGACGTGGAAAGACAATGGGCTGAATTGAAAGGAGCTATAAAAATGGCAACAGATCTCTATGTAAGGAAAATAAATAAAAGCAAGAAGAAAAGGACACCAATATAGTTTTCCAAGGAAGTACCTGAAATAACGAAGGCAAAAAAGGCAGCATTCACATTCACAAATTATAGACGGTCACAAGAAGGAGAACATAGAAAAGAATACAACACAAAGCTGAAAGAGACAAAGAAATCAGGATGGCAAAAGCACGGGCAGAAGATGCAAATGAAGTGACAAGACATTTTTCAGGGATTTTGGGAAGAGCAGGAAAGCTAGACCTGGAACTATAAGACTGAAAGGTGCTGAGCACCGATGTGCAGAGAATGATGAGGGAAAAGTAGACATGTGAAATAAATACTTCTGTTTAGTATTCATGGAAGAGAATCCCGGAGAAGGATCACAGATGGCTGACAAAGGCATATATGGGAATGGAATAGATACCACACCATTCATGAAAAAAAGGTGCTTATGAGGAATTTGAGAAACTAAAAGTAGACAAAACCACGGAGCCAGATGAGATACATTCTAAGATACGGAGGGAACTCAGAGAGGTTCTGATGGGTCCTCTAAATAGACCCTTGGAGACGGGAGTGGTTCTGTAGGATTGTAGAGGGGTCTCTCTTCACAAGAGTGGTTAACAGAAGAGGTGAGAAACCACAGACTGGTAAGACTTACCTTACTGGTAGGAAATGTAATAGGAGTGCTAATGAAGAAATGGATAATGAACTATCTACAATCATGTGGGTGGCAAGATCCGAGGCAATATGGTTTTACCAAAGCAAGATGATGCAAAGCAACCTGATGGATTTCTTACACTGGATGACAAGAGAACTAAATCAAGGGCATGCACTGGATATGGTCTACTTGGATTTCAACAAAGCTTTTGATAGTGTTTTTTTTAATCTATTTAACAGATTTTGATATACTGCTTTTCTGCCGGTCAAAGCGGTTTACATAGAACTTAGATTTTACAAGGAACAGATTTCGATCAACATTGGAACTTGAACAATAAATATAGGGAACATAACAAAGAACATTATAAGGTTGTTAACAAACACAACTATATACGGTGGGCTGAGAGGTTAGCAGGAATGGGGTCAAATGGGTTTTGAGAGGGTGGTAAGGAGTGGGGTCATAAGGGTTTCATGAGTGGGGTCAAGTAGGTTGCTTATTGTCGAAATGCTTCTGGAAGAGGTGAGTCTTGAGTTACGAAATTCATGAACAAACAGCACAGCCTGAAGTTGGGAATCAAGATAATGACATGGATTAGCAACTGCTTGACTGACAGACAATATAAAGTGGTGGTAAGTGGAATTCATTTGGAGCAAAGAAAACTGAGAAGCGGCATGCTTCAAGAATCGGTTCAATATCTCTGTGAGTGATATTGATGTAAGGTTAGAAGGGAAAGTTTGCCTTCTTGCGGATGACACAAAGATTTGTAACAGAGTGGATACCACAGAGGGATTAGACATGAGAAGATATCAGCACAAATTGGAAGAATGGTCTAATGCTTGGCAATTAAGTTTAATACAAAGAAGTGCGTTTGGGATACAGAAATTCAAAGGAGCTATATAAGATAGGGGTCAAAAAGCACAGCCCAGTAGAGAGACCTTGGGTCGATAGTGTTTGAGAATCTCTACACAACAAAATGATTTGACAAGGTGTTGGCTAAACCCAAAGAAATACTAGGCTGCATAGAGAGGGGCATAACCAACAGAAAGGAGGAGGTGATAATTCCCCTGTTCAGATCATTGGTGAGGCCTTACCTTGAGTTCTGTGTTCAGTTTTGGAAGCTGTATCTCACCAAGGGCATACTGTAAAAAGCCTAAAAGTGGCTCAGATGAAAACAACCAACTGATATGGCGACTATGCCAAAAGACCTAAATATGTATACCCTAGACAGGGGCAGTGAAAGGGCTTTTCCTTTGGGGGAGCCCAAGCTCTTCCCCTCGTCTTTAATGCAATCGTGACTTTTCTTCTGCTTGTGGGCAGACAGGAAGGGTCTTTGCAATGATCATGGCTGGCAGACAGTAGGTTGCCCACAGGGATCCTATCCACCATAGGCAGAGAAGAGAAGTTGTGATCGCAGCAAAGATCTTCCGATCTCCTGTGGGCAGACAGGAAGGGGATTTTCTTCTTCTGCCACAGGGGATAGGATCCTCATGGGCAGCCTGCTGCCTACCATGCCATGACGTTTGGTGGGGCCAGGGCCCATGTGGCCCACCCTTTTCTGTCACCTATGGACCCTTGAGGAGAGAAGGGACAGGGAAGATATGACACAGATGCTTAAATACTCGAAAGGTATTTCCAAAGAAGGGGAAACTAGAACCAGAGGACATGAAATGATGCTGAAAGGAGGTAACTGAAAAGCAATATCAGGAAATGCTTTCTCACAGAAAGGGGGTAGGTGCTTGGAATGCCTTTCCGGTGGAGTGTTAGAAACAAAAACATTGATGGAATTCAATGTGGGATAAACACAGAGTGTCCCTACATGTCAAGGTCACAGAATGAAAGTACAGTATAGAGTGTTTTTGCTCAAGAGCAAAAGTGAAATGATTTTTGCACTTCAACAAAGGGCATGGGGGGCGGGGGGTAGGGAGCAGCTTGCACAGCGCAGCAGTTACGATCTTAACCACCTTACTTGGCAGACCAGATGGCTTACATTGGTCTTTATCTGCTGTAATTTACTATGCTTTTATGAATATTTTACTATCTTCAGAGTGAAGCCATAATGCTAGAATCATAACAATAACCTCTGTGTTCTGGGTGGAGCATCTCCACACCTCATTGCATGATGGTGATGAGTGGTACATGATCTATCTTTGCTTGAAACTTTCGATCTTAAAGGTACTTATAAAGCATTTCACAACCAACTGTAAGTGCAACGATCTGTTTTGCTACTGCATGTGTGCATATTATTGTTCTGTCTTGGTCAGTTGCCCATAATGCAGTGGCAACCAGGCATCTGCGCTCCCCCTGCTTTATGCGCCATCTGTACAAAGTCTATTGGATAGAGCAAAATCAAAGAAATTGTAGCACTGCAGCCCATCTCTTGAACAGCAGGTGAGGGGAACATACATAGTTACACAGTAAATTAATTTATTTATTTAACCTGTTTTTTTTATACCGACTTATCCTGCAATCAAAGCAGTTTACATTAAACTTTAAACTCAAACAGGATACATTTAAGTTGGCTTAGGGTATTTAACAGGGTAGTAACTATTTACAAGTTGTTTAACATACTGTATTTACATAGGTTCTGTCCATTTACATCTGAGCAGGGTTATTGTAGCTGTTCAAATGTTTCAAAGAGTCTTTGGTTTGGGGCAGTGTGATTTTCAGACTACATGATTTATTTATTTACATTCTCTTATATACTGTGCTATTCTGCATCAGTGCAGTTTACATTGAACAAACTGAAATTACATTGAACAGGGCATTATAACTTGGAGATAACTATTTTACAGGGAACATGGGCTATGGAGGGTTAAGTGGCTTGCCCAAGACCACAAGGAGCACCTGTGGGACTAGAAACCCCAGTCCTTCCAGCCCAAGGTTGCTGTCCTCTAGTGGGATTTGAACCCCCAACCTTCCAGCCTGAAGTACCTTGCCCCAACCACTAGGCCACTCCTCCACTCCTGATGTGTGATGTGTCCATAACGTTCTATGAACAGAAAGAGTTTGAGCTTTTTCCGTAAGGCCTTGAGGTCTTCAGTGGAATGGATTTCTTCAGGGAGGGTGTTCCATAGTTGTGGTGCAGATAGTGATAGTGCCCTTTTGGAGGTTGATTGTTTGCTTTTCTGGTAGTCTGATGGAACATTGATCATGTGTCTGTTGTTGCTCCTTCTAGGGCTGGTGCTGTCTTCTCTTGTGATAATGGTTTCTAGTATGTCTGCTGAGGAGTGGTGGATGATTTTGAAGTTGTTTAGTATTGTTTTGAACTTGGCTTGTGCTTGAATTGGTAGCCAGTGTAGTTGGTGTAACACCGGTGTAATGTGATCTGTCTTACTGTTTCTGCTGATGATTCATGCTATTGTGTTCTGAACCATCTGTAGTGGGTGTGTGACTTGCTTTGGTAGGCCTTGGTAGAGTGAGTTGCCATAGTCCAGTTTTGGTGTGACAATGGCTTGGCAAATAGTCTGGAAGTGCTCCTGGTGTAGGAGTGGTTTAAGTCTTCTTACGAGGTACAGTTTGCAGTATGCCTTCACTGCTGTTTTGTTTATATGTGATTGAAGGTTGATGTTTTTGTCTAGCACGACACCTAGGTAGCATACCTCTTCTTTTACAGGAATGGTTTGGTTTAGCAGTTGGATTTGTTGTGGTGGGTTGAAGGTGGTACTGCTGACATGATTGAGATGTTTAAATACCTCCATGCCATAAATGCACAGGGGGAGAGCCTCTTTCGATTAAAAGCAAGTTCTGCTATGAGGGGACATGGGATGAGGGTGAAGGGAGATAGATTCAGGAGTGATATGCGGAAATATTTCTTCACGGAAAGAGTGGTGGATCCGGGAATAGTCTCCCAGTGGAGGTGGTAGAGATGAAGACAGTATCAGAATTCAAAAAAGCATGGGACAAACACAGAGGACTCTAAAGGAAAAAAGGGGACTGTTGTAGTTGTTGATATGGAAGGACAGACTAGATAGGCCATGTGGTCTTTTTCTGTCGTCATTTTTCTATGTTTCTATGTATCCTAGATACTGCTCCCATCTCCCCCTGCTCCCTATTGTATGCTGTGTCTACTGCAGCCTATTGACTTGCTTTGTCTGACTAATGGTTGCCTGGGCCATGGGGAGGAAGCAGAGCCAGATTTTTCAGATGTGCTTTGGACTCAGGAGTTTAGGATTGCCAACCGTCTACATTATTTTAGGATTCTACAACTTTGTAAAGTAGCTGTCTTAATTAGAATGATGTCTAAATTGTCTGGGTGTTTTTAGAATTTAGCTCTACAGTTCGCCAGTGCTCCCCCCTCATTGTGCAGAGTAAGTGGTAGGTTCCAACCAATGGAAAGGCTGCACTAGTCAAAGGAAGGATGGGCTGATTTTCTGCACAGGATCTGGGAGAAAGTCAGTGGAATAAGTGGTTTTCTTGAAAGGAGTGAGAGGGGTTGCTGAGAAAGGGTAGAAATGTAAGAGGAAGGGGGTAAGGTGTGAGGAGGCTATTGTAGGCTGAGAAAAAGAACTGGTAACAAAAGCAAGAACTGGGGGCATTAAAGTAGAGGAGAGCAGAGGCAGCACAGCATCAGTAGACAGTCAGTGACAGAATCTGTCTGTCTGAAAAGTGCTAGTGTGCATGTGTGCACCTGATTTTGGGGGGTGGGGAGGAGGTGGATGAATGCATGTGCATGTGTGTATGACTGAAGTACAACAGGGTGCATGCATGAATTTGTTTCTGCGTCTCTGATGGACATAGTCTCATATAAATAGAGTTTCCCTTTGAAAATTTTAGCTGGAGTGGAGAAGCCCACTGGTACAAATGTGGAGGAGTGCAGGAGTGTGGCACATATTTTAAAATAGGGGACATTTAGGTATCCCATACGATTCCAGGGGCAATAAATATGTGACTGTCCCATATCATACGGGATGGTTGGTCACTTTATACAGTAATTAGGGTGGATGGGTGTCAGTGTAAGTATTACACACGTTTGTGAGACTACAAAATCCCTTTATCTCTGGATGATTCTTATGTTGCCCGAGTAAAAGCTTTCTCCTGTTTTCTTCAAAATTGATACGAGCACTAGACGTCTACAGTCTGAAATACGCCAAACTTGAATGTCACTCTAGGTGACAGCCAGCTGCTTTCCCTATCTCAGGCCTTTAAGCATTTTGCTCAATTTCTGCCCCAGATGATGCCACACTGGCACTTATCCGGACACCACGATGCTCGTTGCCAGACATCAGCCCCATTCCTCTGGAGAGGAGGAAGAGGAAACGGAGAAGCGGAAAAAGACCGGAGCGCAGTGCGGGGTCTTCCTGGGCAAAGAGGAACATCTCCTGGAAGTGAGTAGGACCAGGAATTGCCTCAGCATCTCACCGTCTCTGTTTCTTTCTTTCTCTCTTGTCCTTCTCTGCCTCTTTATTCTTTCAGCTTCCTTTGTTTTATTTTCCATCTCCTCGCCATGGAAATGAGTTGAAAAAAACATCCGAAATGGACAATCCTCCAGTAGAATCAAGACAGGATCAGCCAGACCAGCAGAGATGGAGCCAGCTGACAATCCTGTTTGAAGGAGAATATTATTACTTAGAAATATATGGCCCGGTATTCAATGAGTTTATATGTTCAGCAACAGTTGCTAAACGTATAAATCCCTTGTCCGTTAATTTTCAGCGGCTCTACACAGTGTCGCTGAAAATTGTCACCGACTGTTCCAGCACTATACCCATAGTGCCAGGATGGAATGAGAACAAAGTGAAAGGCAAAAAGCCAGTGAAGTTCAGCTGCTATCCATGTAATTGAGCAGTTTAAATTAAGACAGCAAAAAAAGCTATTTAAACTTAAACCGCTCAGCCGTACAGATAGAGGCTGAATATCAACACTGTCTGTAGCTCGCTGTCCTATAGTTTGTTCAGTGCCACTGCTGATCATATGCGACGTAATTAAACACTCTCTGGAATTTAAAAAATCTGGCTGGGAGGTTTAAATATCGCCTCATCAAGTCGGCGACAGTATACGGAGATGATGCAACCTGCCAGTCTGCCCGTCACACCAGCTGCTCGGTTCTACAATTCCCTCCTCTCCCCTAGAGATCCCCTGGGCTTGTCCCATGCTTTACTCAGTTCAGGTCCTTTCCTTGTCTCTGCCACCTCCATTGGGAGGCTGCTTCATGCATCTGCCGTGAACTAATGAATAGCAAGTGCCACTCAGGGGCATGCTTACTAAGCTCCAAGAGGGTAATTCACACATGGGTTGCATTGCCAGCACGGAGCTTCTAGCTTACTGCAGGGGGATGTACATCCGTCCCCCTGCAGAGTTAATGCCAATCTTCAACCTGGTAAACTGGCCACGGGTGCAACTAATACAACCCACTGAGGTGACATTAGTTGCATCCGCGCTACCAGTATGAAGCGCAGTTAGTGTGGGCCACAAGTGTTCAAGCTAGCTGCAAAGCACCAGGAACACACCCATTCCACCAGTCTCTTCCCTGATGGACTCTACCAGGGTAGCATAGAGTTTTTAGTGTGGGCGTCCTGCACTACGTTTTGGCATGGCACCGACACCATGCATTAACCCTATGCTACCCTAGTAGCGCATTTAGCAAACATGCCCCTTAATGCAGAAGCCAGTAATGTTTTGAGGTAAATTGTAAAAACCCCACAGCATCTACTTGTACTACGTTGGAGTGCTGGGCCAGTAAACCTGGCAAGGTGGGAAAGGTGGAGGGGAAGAGGGATGTGGGTCAGGTTTAGAGTTTGTCTCACGGGCCCTCACTTTCTCACTGTCTGCGTCTCCGGCTGGATGAGGGTCTCTCTCTCTATCTTGCTTTCAGATTTGGGGTGCTTTCTTGGCATGACGATTTATAAACATATTGCCAATGCCATACATAAGAGGGCAATGTTATAACTAGGGCTTCTGATTTTAGGTTTTGCTTTTACCACTAAATGTAAAATAGGTATTTTTTGCATAAACACAACTTCCACTAGTACACTCTCACCCCTCCCTCATTGGCTTGGATCCTCCATACCATTTTTGTACTATTTCTGTGCTGATACTTCAACTGCACAAATGTATAGATATCATTCAAGTGGAAAAAATCTCCAGCAATAGTATCTGTGCTGCAAAGACACTAATAAGCCCTGATTTTTCATACTCTCAAAACCCCCTAATTAGCTCCTATTTTTACATTTTATAAACCCCTAAGAAAAGAAGCTCAAGTTATAACAAGTGCCTACAAACATTTAAAAAATAAGCGTATTTTAGGCCTCTGTTATAAAGGCTACACAAAACAGAATAACGGGCAATGTTCCCAAAATATATAACAAACACAATCGTGACCCCCAAAGCACCAAAATACTTTTTCTTCCTTTAAAATGTTGTTATTGGTACACTGTGGGGCTGATCTTATAAGAGACGCGCAGAGATGTGGTAGTTACATACGTGCGTCCCTAGTTTAAAGGACTTAGGTGTGTGAATGGGCAGATAATGCGCTTTAGGCCATTGCTATTCTGTAAGCACGTGCGTAAGTTCTGTTGTGCATATTGTCAGTTTGTGTATGCGCAGGGGCGTAGCTTGGGTGGAGTATAGGCGGAGTCTAAATTTATGCTCATAAGTTATAAAATATTTCTGATTAATCTAGGCATTGGCATTTACACCTGTCTTGAGTAGGTGCAAGTGCCACAGCTAGATAGGGGCATAAATATGCGCCTCAATTATATAAAGTAAATTAGGTGCACGCTTCACTTTATAAAATAGGCCCCAAATACGTGCATGACAACACGCATTAACTGCGAGAGAGTTTATAAAATTATATATAATGTATGGCATATTATGGAAGGGACATCAACATATTCTCCCCCCAATCTCCACTTGGAACTATCTTATCTCAGGTTTAAATCCTCACTCGTCACATTTCTTTCAAAAAGTGTTTCTCAACTCCTGACACAGACTGGCCTGTACTCTGTTCTTCTCTTTTCTTTCCTTCTCTGCTTTGTAATGTATTTCTGTCTGGTATGTTTGTCTCTTTCCTTTTTGATTGTTGAGTTCTTTTAATGTTCTAACTACCTGTTGTTTTTATTGTAAACTGTCTTGTTGGCTCGATATGGTGATATATCAAATTTTAAATAAACTAAACAGCGGAACTCCACAACGTTAATCTTTTTAACTGCTTAAGGTTTCCAAGGAGTTCTTTCAGCTCATCCTCTGTGCTGTCAAATCATGCCCAAAATACCTGCACAACAACTTCACTTGTCTCCAGAAAGTTCTTCAATTGCCATAAAAATTCTTCTCTACACAATTCAAAAACATTTTTCCAATAAAAATACTTAGAGAAGTTTTAAAGTGCCACTTACATTGACTTGCTTCTTTTCCTCCAACCCCGACTCCCACCCACCCCAGGGATAATCTTAGCTTTTTAGGCTCTTAAACCTATTAAGGGGGGGGGGGGCATGCCCGTAATCATTTTCAGCTGCTGCTGATTATCCTCATCAGGAATATGTTTGTTAAGGACCTGAAATTAATTATTCTTGAGATAAACAAAGTCCATTTAACATATAATATATAGTTGTATTAATATAAATATCCCCACGAAAACTAAGTAAGTAAACAACTTTAATATCTGAACAAAACCTTAAAACTAAGATACAGACAGCAGTCCAGCAGTGAGATGGGGGCTTTCCAGTCTTTTGCATTGAGTGTCACATGTATGATTTTCTTCCAGTTGGTAAGGGGTCTTACGTGTGCACTAGGTGCAAGGAGTTCTTTGCTCTCAGGGAATGAATCCGAAGGCTAGAATAGCAGACTTTGAGGACATAAGGAAAACAGAGAGGTACATAGACAAGACCTACAGGGATATAGTCCTGAAGTCCCACCTCCAGTCTGGCAGCATCCCTGTTGCCATGGAGGAGAGAGGTCACGTGACAGGAGAGTGTGGCAGGAAGTGATTCTTTAGCTAGGACCTGACCTCCAGGTGATGTAAAACCCTCTCGTACCAAGGAGGTTTCTCAAGGGCCATATGCCCATGAGGGGAGGGTTAGGATGGCCGTTATAGTTGGTGATTCGATTGTTCGGCATGTGGATAGCTGGGTGAGTGGTGGACATGAGGATCGCCTGGTAACATGCCTGCCTGGCGCGAAGGTAGCGGACCTCATGTGCCACCTAGACAAGGTGCTGGGGAAGAGTCTGCTGTCTTGGTACACGTCAGTACCAATGACATAGGAAAGTGTGGTAGGGAGGTTCTGGAGGCCAAATTTAGGCTTTTAGGTAGAAAGTTGAAATCCAGAATTTCCAGGATAGCGTTCTCCGAAATGCTTCCTGTTCCATGCGCAGGACCCAAAAGGCAGGCAGAGCTCCGGAGTCTCAATGTGTGGATGAGATGATGGTGCAAAGAAGAAGGTTTTGGATTTGTTAGTAACTGGGGAACATTCTGGGGAAAGGAGTGACTTTTCTGAAGGGATGGGTTTCACCTTAACCAGGATGGAACCAGGCCCCGAGATAATAGGGGAAAGCCGACAGTCGCCCAAGAGTGCATGATTTGGAATGATGTATCTGTGAAAGATACTAGAAAAAGAGTGATGTGAGGGCATATTGACAGAGAGGTTCCAATAAAGACAAAAGTAAACCAAATGCCCTTAAGTACAGAGCAGACAGAGCTTACAGATTCTAAATTACCCCTGTCTACCGATAACCAGATTAATATGAATAAAATACAGTCTCTAAAATGTTTGTGTGAAAATGCTAGAAGTCTAAAAAATAAGATGGGAGAGTTAGAATATATAGCACTAAGTGAGACGTTAGATATGATCGCTATTTCAGAGACCTGGTGGAAACAGAACAACCAATGGGAAACTGTGATACCCAGGTACAAATTATATCGCAATGATAGAGTAGATAAAATTGGTGGAGGGTTTGCACTCTATGTTAGAGAGGGCATTGAATCACACAAGATTAAATGTTGCAGGAAACAATACATGGTAGAATCTCTATGGATTGAAATTCCATGTAAAAAGGGGAAGGTGATAGCAGTGGGGGTGCACTATCGACCGCCTGGCCAGAATGAACAAATGGATGGTGAAATGCTCAAAGAAATCAAGGAAGCTAACAAAAGTTACAATATAGAAATAATAATGGGTGATTTCAGTTACCCTGGTATCGACTGGGTCAGTGTCACGGCAGGACATGCTAGGGAGATAAAGTTTCGGGATGAAATAAATGGCTGGACAAGTGCAAAGTTTGCACCTAGGAAAGAACAACCCAAACAATGGTTACATGATGCAAGATTCCACATTAGGAATCACCACCCCGGAAAAAGATTTAGGCGTCATTGTGTATAACATATTGAAACCCGTCACCCAGTGTGCAGCGGCAGCCAAGAAAGCAAATAGAATGTTAGGAATCATAAGGAAAGGAATGGAGAATTAAACAAAGGATATTATAATGACTCTGTATCGTTCCATGGTGCGACCGCACCCTGAATATTGCGTGCAGTTCTGGTCGCTGTATCTTAAAAATGATATAGCGGAATTAGAAAAGGTACAGATAAAAGCCACTAAAATGGTAAAGGGGATGGAAGGATACCCCTATGTGGAGAGGCTTAAAAGGTTAAGACTTTTCAACATGGAAATGAGACGGCTGAGGGGACATATGATAGAGGTCTATAAATTAATGAATGGAGTGGAACGGTAAACGTAGATCAATGCTTTATGCTTTCAAAATGTAGAAAGATTAGGGAGCATGCAATGAAGCTACAGTGTAACCCATTTAAGACTAATAAGAGAAAATATTTTTTCACTCAACGTGTAATCAAACTATTGAATTCGTTATCAGAGGACGTAGTAAAAGTTGTTAGTGTAGCTGGGTTTAAAAAAGATTTGGACAAGTTCCTGGAGGAAAGGTTCATAAGCCATTATTAAAGAGGTCCCAGGTAATCCATTGCTTGCCCAAATACAAGCATTATGGAATCTGTGTCTTTTGGAAAACTGCTAGGTACTTGTGACCTTGATTGGCCACTGTTGGAAACAGGATATTGGGAATGATGGACCTTGGTCTGACCCAGTATGGCATTTCTTATGTTAGTATGACCTGATACCAGTATTTAGGCAATCCTGCTGGTTTTGGAAGCTTGAGCGCCACACAAATTTCCAGTCCAACACTTTGTGGATTTAAACACTATAGTGAGGGTGGATCTAAACACTATAGTGAGGGCAAGTATTTAGATGCCAAATTCCAACCTCATTTTTACAGGCCTCTAATCACTACCTCCCCTACCATTCTCATTGGCAACCACAGAAAAGCCAGAAAGATGCCTGGGTGCATTTGTCTGGCTTTTACTAATTTTTGAAATGTTTATAGGCACCCTGTTATAACTCAAGCTTCTTTTCTTAGGTGTTTATAAAATGGAAAAATAGATGTTTACTTTACAGGTCTTTTGAGGGAACAATGGTCAACACAATTTTTGTCACAGACCCGCTCTGACCTGTTTCATATACAGTTTTTCCCATTGTTTACAAATATGGTATCAGAATTTTTCTATCACCCATACTTCAGGAGATATCATCTAGTAAAGTGCATATATTACTGTAAATTAGCCGTTACAGTTTTGTTTCAGTAAACAAAGGTTGAATACAAAAAATTTCCATCATAATTATTATTGTATGTTGTCAGCCACATCCATAATGCTGAGTCATGTAGTTATAATAGAATTAATTAACCGGGCCCCTTGCCCTACTTGTCCGGCTGATACAAGCAGAAAATGCTGAGTCATGTATTGGTATGCTTTCTGTCACCGTCAGCGATTGTGGTTTGTATTGTTTGAAAAAAACAGAATCTGAATGGATGTGAGTTTGCGCTAATCTATTTCATAAACAGCAGTTGGTTAATAAATATTACGGTTATTGCTTGTAGTTTAACAATGCCTTGAAAGTGTGTGTTAATCGTCAGGATTCATTTTGCTACATTTGCGGTGAGGTTACTTTTAAGAAGCAGAGAACCAAGAGATCACTTGACAGATTGCTACTTTTGCCTTACAAACATTGCAGGCATTACTTCAAAATCAAAACACACTGTAAATTATCCAAATTTACCATCTGCCATGAGGCCTGAGCCTCACTGTCAAGAATTGCCAGTGCCAAAACGTCCAGAAAATCTTACAGTGAATGAGGATGAAGAAGAACCAATGAATGCTGATGTTGACGATGATGGCGATGCTGTAATGCAGGATCCAAGCTCTGAGGAATCTGGTTCCTCTTCTGAACCACATTTACTGGACCAAGGCGATTTGAATGATCTCGTCAGGGATTTGAATCTCTCAAAGCGACAAGCAGAACTGTTAGGGTCACGATTGAAAGGCTGGAATCTTCTTCAGAAAGAAACCAAAGTGTGCACTTTTAGAAATAGGCATACCGAGTTTGTGGATTACTTTGCCTTTGAAGATGGAATTGCTTTTTGTTGTGAAGTTAAATCCCTGATGGAAACACTTTGTCCGGATTATAGAACAGAGGATTGGCGACTATTTATTGATTCTTCAAAATATAGCCTAAAAGCTGTGCTTATCCACAATGGAAATATTTTACCATCAGTTCCAGTAGCTCATGCCGCCAATATGAAAGAAACTTACAGCAGTATGCATCTCCTGCTAACAAATATCAAGTATGAAGAACACAAGTGGAATATTTGTGGCGATTTGAAAAAATTATGATGTTTACTGATATGGTTAATAGCACCTTACTTGGAGGGAGGTGGGGGGGAATGACACAGTTCAAGGCTGCCAATAATGTGGTGTTGGATGTTAACCAAGCTGTATAATATGTACTTTATAATGCTGGTTTTTGAGATTGTTTGTATTAATTCTTGCAATACTAATAAAAAATTTTAAATGGAAAAAAGTAATTGCCCTCTTGCTTGGACAACAGCTTGGTTGGACAAAGTATTGTTGCTTTCTGTGTGAGTGGGACAGCAGGGACAGGAAAAATCATTACGTTCAGAAACAGTGGCCAAAGAGAACATCACTAGTCCCAGGCCAGAAAAATGTTGCACATGACCCACTTGTGGAGCCGAATAAAGTATATCTACCTCCACTCCATATAAAGTTGGGTCTTATGAAGAACTTTGTAAAAGCCATGGATAGAAGTGGACTTGGATTTGCATATCTAAGAAAGACATTTCCACGAATCAGTGAGGCGAAGATCAAAGAAGGGATCTTTGTAGGACCTGATATTAGAAAACTGATGAAAGATGAAAACTTTGACGGTCAGTTGAATGAAACTGAAAGAGCTGCTTGGGAGTCCTTTGTTTGCCGCGACTTCTTGGGAAATAACAAGGCAGACAACTACGCAGAATTGGTGGATACTCTACTGAAATCTTACCAGAAGCTGGGATGTAACATGTCTTTGAAAATGCACTTCTTGCATTCACACCTGGATTTTTTTCCTGCAAATCTAGGAGCAGTCAGCGATGAACATGGGGAAAGGTTTCATCAGGACATTTCGGTAATGGAAAATAGGTACCAGGGCAAGTGGAGCTCCAGTATGCTTGCAGACTATTGTTGGACCCTTAAGAGGGATGTTCTTGAGGCGCAATACAGCAGAAAATCATATACAACTGCCTTTTAGGAGACATTACGTTACAATATACATCTAATGTAAATATGAGCAACATAGTCTAAATTTAAACTACATGTCACTCAAAAACGTTAAGTGATGGAGAATTTCTAAGTACATATCCCAGTTCGTAACCAAAAACAGTACTAGAATCAGCCATTTTCATTTCTGTGACAGAAAACATTTTGAATTTTGTTTACCATATCAGTGTTTTTAGTGTTTTTGCAGCTCGGGTACTATTGCTTGTTTCCAGTATACTCTAAAAGAAACTTGCAAAGAATAACTTCCCTCAGAGTAAAAAAACAATCTAAGTAATAAACCCTAAGGTACTTAAAGAACAGCCTCCATTTTAACCACAACCTTTTGTCGGAACCTTCAATCAAAAGGGGAAGGAATCAACTCCTACCCCTCGCTGTGATTGTTCTTTTTATTAAATTTGCAAAAACCGATGTGATTATAAAAACACTTAACTGCAGAATGAATTCATCTGCCTTAAACTTCTTCATGAGCTGAAAACCACAGAATCCAAGATGGTAAATGACGTGGCACGTTTCAGGTCAGAATGCCATGACCCTGCATCAGGTTACATGAGATGCCTATGGTAGTAACAGCAACAGAGAATGGCTTTTCCTGCCCTCCAGATCATCTCAAAGAGAACAGTCATTAGCTGATACGGTGACAGGGGTTCTCCCATATGTAGGTGGTATTTCGAGAGTCACTAACATTTTACAACAATTCTGGCCAATTTTAAGTTTACATGCGTGTTTTTCCAACAAACGCTTAATGATAGCGTATTCCAGAGGATCTAATTTACGTGACATGGTGGTCAAGACTGTTTCCCCAATGCACCGGCCCCTTTTCTTTCATCAAGACCCTGGCCATTTTATGTGCGGCACATGCTGTTACTGTGAGTTGGCCACAACCGGACCTATTTGGACGGATGTTTTCACTTCGATCATCTACAAATCAAAATGGCGTACTACTTGTGATTCCTCTTTTGTAGTATACCTCATTCAATGTCCTTGCCCCCTTTATTATATAGGGCACACCACACGTAATGTTAAGGTCCGGCTGGGCGAACATGCCTCGCGGCTTCGCACGAAAAATCTTACAGCACCTATGGTAGATCACTGTCTGCAGAAGCTCACACTTTTGACCAGCTTCGCTGGCGTGTGATGGACAGTGTTCCTGTGAACCCTAGGGGAGGGGACCGGATCTTGAAATTACAGAAACTGGAACAGCGATGGATCTACACATTAGGATCCGTTTCTCCTCGAGGTCTAAACACTTTTTTGTAATGGTACAGTATCATCTAACTTTAATGACTGGCTTTTCTTCGGTCATAAAAGATAGTTTTACTTATTCGACCTATCAGGTTTAGGGGATCCCTTATTGGTAGGGTTTCCCTTGCCTTTTAAGGTTGTAACAAGCGTCATCAAGCGATAATAAGTGTTCGGCAATCATTGGTTAATCGTCAGCATGTACGTCATGCCGGTTTTTTAAAAAGCAGAAAGGCTTTGTTTACTTGTGACATTGCAGCTGTTACTACCATAGGTATCTCATGTAACCTGATGCAGGGTCATGGCATTCTGACCCAAAACGTGCCACATCGTTTACCATCTTGGATTCTGTGGTTTTCAGCTCATGAAGAAGAAGAAGTTTAAGGCAGTTGAATTCATTCTGCAGTTAAGTGTTTTTATAATCACATCGGTTTTTGCAAATTTAATAAAAGGAACAATAACAGTGAGGGGTAGGAGTTGATTCCTTCCCCTTTTGATTGAAGGTTCCGACAAAATGTTATGGTTAAAACGGAGGCTTTTCTTTAAGTACTCTAAAAGAAAGGCAGGAGAGGGAAGACATGACAGATACATTTAAATATCTCTGTGGTAGAAACACATAGAAAAAGAGCCTCTTTCAATGGAAATGATGCTGGTTATGTAGGGTTGCCAACTCGCCGGTTTTCAGCCGGCCTGGCCGGTTTTTCTATGGCCAGGCCGGCTGCCGGCGCAGAGGCAAAACCGGCCCTTGAAAAGCCGGTTTTTTTGCTCTGGCCGCAAGATCGGGAGCGGCCAGAGCAAAAAAACTGGCTTTTTTCCCAACCCGGAGGGCTTCAGAGGGAGCCGGGGAAGCCCGCGCGAGGCCCCGGCTCCCTCTGAACAACCGCCAGCGTGAAGAGCCTTTACCTTCATGCTGGCGGCTGTTCCTGTGAAGCCGCGATTGGTGGGAAAGGTTAAAGGCAATGCCCTTTAACCTTTCCCAGCATTCGCGGCTTCACAGGAACAGCCGCCAGCGTGAAGGAAAAGGCTCTTCACGCTGGCGGTTGTTCAGAGGGAGCCGGGGCCTCGCGCGGGCTTCCCCGGCTCCCTCTAAAGCCTCAGACAGCCGCGGTATTGGGGGGGGGGAGGCCAAGGACTGCCTGGGCTGTGATGGGGGGGAGGGGGCCTGGACTGGAAAAGGGCTAGGAGGGGGGAATTTGACTGGAAATGGTTTGTGATGGGGGGGGGGACATGGACCGGAAAAGAGCTATGGGGGGGGGGTGACTTGGACTGGAAAGAAATGGCTGTAATGGGGGGGGGGACCTGGACTGTAAAAGGGCTATGGGGGGGGGGAAGGGACATGGACTGGAAATGGGTTTTGATGGGGTGGGGACCTGGACTGGAAAAGGGCGGGGGGGGGGGACATGGACTGGAAATGGGTTGTGATGGGGAGGGGGACCTGGACGGTAAAAGGGCTATGTGGGGGGGGGACATGGACTGGAAATGGGTTTTGATGGGGAGGGGGACCTGGACTGGAAAAGGGCTATGGGGGGGGACATGGACTGGAAATGGGTTGTGATGGGGAGGGGGACCTGGACTGGAAAAGGGCTATGGGGGGGGGGGGGGACTTGGACTGGAAATGGGCTATGGTGGAGGGAGGGGGAACTTGGACTGGAAATAGGCTGTGATTAGGGGGGCTAGGACTGCAAATGGACTGTGATGGTGGGGGGGGGGCTAGGACTGCAAATGGGCTGTGATGGTGCGGGGGGACTCGGACTGCAAATGGGATGTGATGGGGGACTTGGACTGGAAATGGGCTGTGATGGGGCCGGTCTGTGATGTGAGGGCTAGCACTGGAAATGGGCTGATGAAGAGCTGGAATAGGACTGGAAATGGGCTGTGATTGGGGGGGGGGGGCTAGGACTGGAAATGGTCTGTGATGTGAGGGCTAGCACTGGAAATGGGCTGATAAAGAGCTGGAATAGGACTGGAAATGGGTTGATGTGGGGCATGGGAGAATGGGACTAGAAGGGAGTGGATGCTGGGTGGGTCTAGAACTATAAGGGAACTGATTTTGGGGGAGGACTAGAATAGATGGGGAATGAGAATGGAGAGGGGAAAAAATATTTTGTGTGGAAGAAAAGTCTATGATGGGCTGGGTATTGGGAGAGTAAGAGGGGCTTGAGAATGGAAGGGTGAAATTTAAACGGATGATAAAGGAATAAGGAAAGAATTGGGGGAAAGAGCAAAAGGGAAACAATCAGTATGTTAAAGCAGAAATAGAGAGAGAATGGAAAACATCTAAAAGAGAAGAAAGGACAAATGGATAGCTTGCAGAAGACACAAAGAAACCAGAAGAAAGTGACTGGAGCAATTGCAACTGAAAAATAAAACGCCCAAACAGAAGGTAGAAAAATACTTTTTATTTTGAATTTATTAGCTGGAATATGTCTGGTCTGGGAAGTGTGTATTGATAACATCTTTGCGTTTTTGTTTAGTGGAAGAGGAAATTACTTTATAGTTTTATTTCTCCAGTGTTGTACATTTCATGTTTGGATTTTGGGGTTCCCAGTTTAATTATTATCTGACCAAGGAAGTTAGCCTACACGTATCCTCGGTAATTTTTGTGGGTGGGGCTGGGGGCGGGGCAGGGGTGGGACTAGGGGCAGAGAATCGGTGGAGCATGGCGAGCCACAGGTGTCGGGTTTTTCTCGGTGAAAAAGTTGGTAACCCTATGGTTATGGGATGGGGGAAAGGGGATAGACTCAGGAGTAAGTGAAGGAAATGGTGGTGGATGCAGTGGAGTTAATGGAGACAAGGACTGTATCTAAATTCAGATAGGAATGAGACAAGCACAAGGGTCTCTGAGGCAGATTAAAATGTAATCTTTCGCCGCTCTCTACTTTTGGTTACTCTCTGTTTGGTCCTGGGTTCATTTCACAGAGACAGTAGGGTTAGTAGCACAGTAAGACAACCAAAACTGGTGTGGCTTGGAAAAAGGTTTTTATATAGAAATAGGCTTATTACATAGATACAGAACAGAGGTAGAAGGTTGTTATAAAGCTGCTTCAGTGTACTTCAATGCATTTGTGTGTCTGTCTGTGTGTGGGTGAGAGAGAATAGGAAGAGAGAGAGAAGGGGGGGGGTGTAAGGAGTGTGTGTTCAATGAATAGGAAGAGAGGGAGAAAAGGGGGGGGGCTAAGGGGAAGTGTGTGTGTGTCCGATGAATAGGAAGAGAGAGAGGGAAGGGGGGGGGGTAAGGAGTGTGTGTTCAATGAATAGGAAGAGAGAGAGAGAAGGGGGGTGTAAGGAGTGTGTGTTCAATGAATAGGAATAGAGGGAGAAAAGGGGGGGGGGGTAAGGGGAAGTGTGTGTGTGTCCGATGAATAGGTAGAGAGAGAGAGAAGGGGGGTGTATGGAGTGTGTGTTCAATGAATAGGGAGAGAAGGGGGGTGTAAGGAGTGTGTGTTCAATGAATAGGAAGAGAGGGAGAGAAGGGGGGGTGTAAGGAGTGGGTGTTCAATGAGTAGGAAGAGAGAGCGAGAGTAAGGGGGGGGGGTAAGGAGAAGTGTGTGTGTGTGTCCGATGAATAGGAAGAGAGGGAGAGAGGGGGGGTGTAAGGAGTGTAGTTGTAGTTGGTGTGGCTAAGCAGACCTGCTGTCATTTTCTCTCTATCCACCTTCCTTAGCTAATGGGGGGGGGGAGGGGAGTTCCTTTAGATTTCACAATATGTAACTTTAAATATGTACTCTTTGCGCTGATGGACGTTTTACATTTTAGAGTTTCCAGTGCAGTTTTTCCAGGGAAGTTCCTCTCAGAGCCATTAGAAATGGGTTTCCCCTTCTGACTAGGTTTATCCTAGTCTACTGCTGTTTTTGACTTTCTCATGCTGTCACCGGAAAAACCTGCAAAGCCTGACGCTGCTTTTCCCTCTTCATATTAGAGTCAGACTAAAAGGGGAACTGTGTTAGCCATGGTAGCCCGCTTGGATGCATGACAAGTTGCAGTTCTAACGTGCACTAGGAGAGGGGAGGGGAGGGTTCATTGCCCATAATGTTTCTCTCTCACAAATTTGCCACCCGCATACACACGCTTTCCAGAAGTTCCACACTTTTCTGTTTGCATCTCCAGCGCAATTTAACACCCGAGAGTCTAACAAAAGCAATTGAATCTCAAGCAATACCACTGAACGTTTATGTAATAAAAGTCATACCTTTTCTCCTGAAAAATCAAGAAATCCATTATTTTAATTTATTTATTTTTTAGTATTTAGCTCATGCCTTTCCAGTAAGTTAGTGGTAGCAAAAATGAAAGAAGACTTATAAATAAGAGCAAAAGAGGATGCAAAAGTGAAAAGAAACAGATAAATTAATATTTTATGTGACTGTAACATGAAATGGTTCCTGCATCATAACTAAAGGAATATGAATTCATTCATGTTTGTTCTCTCTCAAGCCTCCCACTGTACATGTCTCTCTACTGTCTCTAATCTACCTCTCAGTCTGTTTCTCTGGCCTTATCTTTCTCATGTCCTTCTTATTCCCTTCCTCTCCTTGTGTAGGGTGAAGTCATACCCGCGGCACTCGCTTCTGAGCAGGGAGACCATGCGGGTGCTGATGTTCTATGCACTGAAAGTGTGGAGCGATGCCGTGCCCTTGAACTTCCATGAGGTGAGAGCCCGGAACCCCGACATTGTGGTGGAGTTCATGCAGAGCGAGCACCAGGACGGTTACCCCTTCGATGGGATGGGGGGAATGGTCGCTCACGCCTTCTTTCCCCGTGACCCTCTCAGAGCTGGCAACGTCCATTTTGACAGCGATGAAAACTGGACATTCCGGTCGGCAGGTGAGGTCATGAATCTTCGCTTCCCTCTGTTCCCTTCTCACAGAGGCCTTTCTGCAGCATGTGAGAGAGTTCCTGAACCTCGTCTCCACCATTTCATCCCAAATCTAGTTTGAGCCTAGTTCATTCACATTCAAGACAGAAACGTAGCCATGGGTGGCCCTGGGTGGGCTACGGCCCTTCCACTTTGGAGTTAGGCCCAACCAGTCAGTAGCAGCAGCACAGATCAATGAGGGGAGAACTGGAGGTGATGTCAACATCGGCACAGCTTTGGCCCCACCAAAAAATCCATTCCACTGGTTCAAGAAACCTTCTTGGCATGAAACTTGTGGATATGTTGTCAAAGCAATACAGGGTAAATGGCAATAATTACAGAAGCGAAATAACACAGACATTTCCTGAGTTCTAATGACGAACAGCATTGCCCTGCTCAGATTAACTTTCTGGCCAGATGCAACAAATTTCACAGCAATAACTGATGTTTCTCCTGTTTCCACCGTGAGCATTCAGTTTTTCCTGCTCATTCTTTTATTTCTATTTAAGCTTTGAGAAATTTGCATCTCTTGTATCTTTACATTTTGCACAGTACAGGAGCAAGGTCAGATTTACCTCTCAGTTGTCCCCAGACACAAGAGTTGGTGACAGGAGGCCTCTCTCCAAAGATATGCAATGGGTAATTGAGGGTGCCTTCCTCTGAACCTCGTCTGTGTTGAAAGGGCGCCTCCTTCTGTATCTCAACAGGATTTTCTCACAAACACCACTCAACTGGAGCAGCAGACTTGCTCTCTTAAAGGCACAGTGTTGAGCCAGAGAGCATTATTATTTAAAGTCTTGCAAATGCTGGCAGCCCACAAACCCTGTGCCTTTAAAAGGGGGGACTTGAGGAGACAGTTACGCTCGGGCTGAGTAATTCTTGTGAATAGTGCCACTGGGATGGAAGAGGTGGTGCTTCATCACTCTGGATCTCCTCGGCAATTGCCTGCTCCATGTATTTCGAAATCCAAGCCGGTATAGGAGGAAATGCAGTTCTGTTTTTGTTTCTGTAGTGTGCACGGCATGTCGAGTCTGCCTTCTTGAGGGACCATTTCAGTTTTGGTCTGCATATACCTGTTTCTAATTTGTGGTCACCTGCTGTGCATTTGGTAAGCACCTGTTAATAGATAGGGAGAAACCTTGCAGGTGGTTACAGACAGCATGGGCAGACTGGACAGGTCGGAAGTTCTTTTTCTGCCATCGTTTGCTAAGTTACTCTGCCCTGCATGTGTGGCCGAGATGGAGTATCCTTCTAGTGTGTAGGTTCCACAAAGGGATCTCTAGCAGTTGAGCTGGTTTGGTTTTCCTACCAGGAGTTGTATTGGCGTGTTAGGGTCTTATGTGCTATTTGCAATGCTAGTTCTCATAGGTAGAGTTGTTGGCAAGCCCGTTCCCCCCTCCAACGTGCTGAGCAGCTGTGAGTCGCACTCCGATCCTTCCGGAGCACAGCTGGCAGGGGTTTGCCTCTGATGGTGCACTCTTGTGCTGGTGGCCATCATGCAGTCTTACTGCTCATATTGCAGTAGTGTAGTGTGCAGATGCCCCCTCGCAGCCTGGTGTCCTAAATGGTCACCCATATCACCTGCCCCTTCTGACAGCCTTGGCTGTGGCTGTTATTGAGCTCTGTGAGTTCATGGTGCTATGGTATGTTTCATTCATAGCTGCTGAGTGTTTTTTGCAGGGTCTTCTGTGCTGGAATTTAGGTCACCGTTAATGAGGTGACGCCTCAGTCTGAATAGTCCTATTGATATAGTGAATAACAGTGGTGGTTCATGAGTACATGTGATGGTGAGATCACACCCCAGAATAAGACCCACCAAATTAATGGAGAAGGAAGAAGAAGTGACAACGAAGGGGAATGATGGGGAGGAGTACCGGTCTGAGGTGAGAGGAGAGAGGGCAATTGAAGGGAGAGGAATGACATCATGTCTGCCACACCACCTACTTTTTCATTCATCAGCCCCCCTAGTGAATATGAAGGGAAACGACACTACTTCTGCTCTGTACCACTGGCTGGGGAAGTCTCTATGTTTGTTTATGTTTATGTTTATTAAAATTTGATATACCGCCCATTCAAAAAGACCAGAGCGGTTTACAATATAAAATCATATAAAAGCCGTATAAAACAATTAAAAGACAATAGCCAGAAAAAAGGAAAGGAAGTTACAATCTTAAATAAAAAAGAGGGGGAGGTAAAGAACACAACACAAGAGTTAAGAGAGAGAGGTCACACAAAAGGGGAGGGAAGGTCCAAGGCAAGGGAGAAGAGGTGGGTTTTCAGATTACATTTAAAGGTGGGATGATGGGGTTCAAGCCGGAGGGAGGGAAGAAGAGAATTCCAAAGAGCAGGGGCTGTGAAAAAGAAAGCAGAGGAGCGGGTGGACTGTAGGTGGGCCAACGAAGGGGAGGGGAGAGTGAGGCGGTTGAGATGAAACGATCGGGGTGTGCGCTGGGGAGTATGATAAGTGAGGAGGTCAGCCAGATATTGCGGAGTGTTGGTGTAGAAGGCTCGATGGACCAGCGTAAGCAGTTTGTAGTGGAAGCGGAAGGGTAAAGGCAACCAATGGAGACGGGAGAGGAGAGGTGAAACGTGATCACGGATAGAGGAGTGAGTGGCAATACGGGCAGCAGTATATTGAATACGTTGAAGTCTGCGCAGTTGTGATTTAGAAAGACCGAGGAAAAGAGAGTTAGCAAAGTCAACACGGGACATAACCAGGGAAAGAAGTAGTGTAGCAAGTGCAGAGGGAGTAAGAAAAGGGCGAATAGCACGAATTTGGCGTAAGAAAAAGAAGGAAGTTTTGGTGACGTGAGAAATGTGATCATGAAAAGACAGGTGTGAATCAAAAACAACGCCGAGGTAGCGGAAAGAAGAGACCAATGAGATAGGAGAACCTAAGAAAGAGGGAGCGAGGGAGGGAGGGGAACCACCACGGGAGAACCAGATGGCAGTGGTTTTTGTGAGATTAAGATGAAGACAGTTTTGTGATAACCAGTTAGCGACTGTGGAGAGACAAGAATTAAGTAAGGAGAGATCAGGGTGAGAAGGAGAGGTGTGGTGAAGGAGAACAATATCGTCAGCGTAATAGAAGGCGCTGATCGCAGTTTGCTGAATCTGAAGGGTGAGGGGGGCTAGGAAGAAGTTAAAGAGAAGGGGGCAAGGACAGAGCCTTGAGGAACACCACATAGCAGAGGAAAGGGGTCAGAAGCAGGGATAGAAGGGGAGGAAGAGAGGACAGAACAAGACCGTGAGGATAGAAAAGAGTGAAACCAATGAAGAACCGTGTGGCAAAGACCCGCCTCTTGGAGACGGAGGAGAAGAAGAGAGTGATCAACAAGATCAAAGGCAGCGGACAGATCAAGAGCAACCGCCACCGAGATATCACCACGATCGTGAGTTACGTGAAGGGCATTAGTGAAAGCAAGAAGAATAGTTTCTACACTGTGACCCTGACGAAAACCGGATTGACGTGGGTGGAGGAAATTGATGTCATCTAAGTGGTGAGAAAGTTGGGCGAATACGAATTTTTCTAAAAGTTTAGAGACGAACGGAAGATTAGAGACCGGACGATAGTGGGAGGGAATCATGGGATCAAGGGAGGGCTTTTTTAGAATGGGGCGAATCAGTGCGTGCTTCCAGGAGTGGGGAAAGATACCCGAGGAAAGGCTGGAGTTGAGCATAGAAAGAAGGGAAGGAAGAAGTGCCAGGGATGGATCTAGATGCCAGGTTGAGGGGATGGGATCAAGGGAGCAAAAAGTCTTATTGGAAGAGGAGACGAGTTGGTGGAGTTCAGCAGAGGTTATTAGGGAGAAAGAAGACCAGGTGTGAAAGAGAGTAGAGGATGAAGGAGGAGACATGATAGGAGGGGGGCAGGAGATAGGCGAGGGACAGGACGGAAGGGTGGCCCTGAGGTTGAGGATCTTATCATTAAAGAATGTGGCAAGAAGTGAAGGCTCAAACCTGAAACTAAAGTGTCCCTTTTTGCCCCCTCCCAACCCTCTACTTCTGATAAGTGCCCCAGATTTGCCTGCAAGAAATGTGCTAACCTTAGCTGGGGATGGCCCCTTTTGACTTTTGAAGCTGTTGAGCATGGTGGGTTAACAGCCAGCCACCTGATCCCATTGAGACCACCACGATATAACAACCATTCCCAAAACCTCCTAGTTTAAAAGCAAACCAGAACATTCTTGATGAGTTTGCATTATTTAACCATTGTGTTTTTGGGGAAATGTATTACTGTGCACGTGCTAAAACCTTTGTTACGTTTTTACCAAGTCATACACTAAAGGAATTTCAGATTTCTTAGTACCAGACTAAGGGGCATGTTTACTAAAGAACGCTATTTGCGCCGCATCCTGTTATCGCGTGGTAAGGTACATTTCCGCGCGATAATGGCGCTTTAACGGGCGATAAGATACCTTATCGCCCGTTAAAGCGCCATTATCGCACGGTAATGTACCTTACCGCGTGATAACGGGACACGGCGCAAATAGCGTTCTTTAGTAAACATGCCCCTAAGTTATGTATAATCTAGGGTGTGATCTTGACGGTTTACATCAAATTAGAATTTGTGCTGAACTTTTTTCGGGACGCTTTTTCTGGAAAATAATTTTTGTCTTTTCCAGGTTCATCCGAACAGCCCGTGATTTGCAGTAGGCCTCTAGTAGGTAGAGACTCACTTATAGGCCTTCTGGAGTAGGGATTTCTCCACAGACAAGCAGGGGGATGCAGCTGCCCTTGATAGGTGACGTCTGTTGACTTGTCTGCGCATGCGCGCTCCCCTTCCTGCCCTGCTGTCTCCGTCACTGATCAGTTTTTTCTCTGACCGTGTGAAGCTTGCCATTGCTCTCCCTCCCTGCACAGTCTTGTGCCATTTTTCGACTGCTCCAGCAGCTCGATCTTCAGCGATTCATCAGCCGAGTTCCTCAGACACCGTTCCCGATATTTAAAAAAAAGCAAACTGAAGGCAAACGCCTTCTGCAGCGCGACTGCATGCCAACGCACCAGCCTCAGCCACCTGATTCTTCAGTGCTCCCCAGGCACCGTCCCCGGCAGCCACAAAACAACAACAACAAAAAGAAAGTACTGACAAAATTAGTACAGCGGGATTGTGAGTGAACCCCCCCAGGAAAGATCGGATCCAGAAGTGCCATCAAACAAACAAAAATATCCCACAAACCTCTGAAGACACAGCATAATGACAGCAACTTAATCTCCCTCATCGCCTGCCCCCTCCCAACAGGCCCAGACTCGGCATGATAGGGAATCCCCGGGGCAGCTGCGTGACCGAAGGCAGACTTCCTACTAGTCCCGCTTCGATGATCACACACACAGAGCCTCTACCCTCAAGCCCGTGGTGCTACCCCTCCCCCCTAAACCCTGCAGCTCTGCCTCAAGCCACTGCAGCCCTGGGGGCTACTGGAGGGAAGGTTAAGGAGAAAACCATGCACAAGCATCAGGACCAACAGGCAGGACCACAAAGGTCAGGGTTCGACTGGAGAGCCAGCCTCTAAGATGGCCAGACAAGCAAGCAGAACCCATCATGCCTGCCCTTTCTCCCGAAACACTCCCCTCCTGAACCCTGGAGGAATCCTGCCTGAACTCGTCTTTAATATACCTCCTACATAAGTTTATGGAAGACAGTGCTGCCATCCTTCAAACCCCGATGATAACAGAGCCTCCATCCTCCCAGAAAACCCCCTCGAGACTCCAGCAGACCCCCATCTTCCACCTCGGCCAGAGCCCCCTCTCTTGGTCCACTAGAGGTCCCCCCTCCACTTGAAGAAGATGCATGCTCCCTCTGGAGCGCCCCCTTCTCTCAAGTGGATACACAGTCACCAGGAGACGCCTCCCCGCATGCTCCAGAGCATGGTTTTGCAGACACACCTGAGGACTTCTCATATCCCAAATTTCTACAGAAGATCTCCTGCGCTCTTATGTTCATTGACACCCAGACCCCAACCAATAAGAGGAACTTTCAATCCATCCTCAAAGTGTGCAGTGTTCCCAAGGAGGTCATCGCCTTGCCACTTACCCCATTCTCCAGGATCTTCAGGCCTCCATCTGGAAAACTCCCACATCAGTGCACACGACATCCTGACAATTGGACTTGAAATATAAAATGTTTCTGGCTCCAGGTTTTCAACTGCAGCAGCTTCCCCATGAGTTTGTCGTCTCAGATGCTGTCCTCAAAAAACTCCAAAAATACGAAATTGTCTTTCCAGACTCCACCAGGAAAGGAACAAAGGACTCCAGATGCCACCAATCGGAAGTCCTATCAAAGCGGCTTTGTGGCAATGCAAATTTTTGTACACCAGCTTCAAACCTGCACTACCATCACGACCTCCTCCTGTAGCTAAATGACCATTCCACCTCGTCTGTTGAGGACCAGGCCCAAATACTGTCCACCTCCATGAAACCTTTTATCACATCGTCCACACTACATATGATGCTTTTGGTTCCATGGCTTGTTCCTCGGCCACTGCCATCTTAGCACACTGTACTACCTGGCTGTGAGTATCAGGCCTCCATGCATGAGCGGTTAGGAGACCCCCATGCCTGGGGGCTAGCCTCCTTGGTTCCAAAGTGCAAGAAGCAGTCTCAGAGGTTAAAGACCATGCCTCCACAGTCTAAGTGCTAGCAGCTCAACCAGCGGAGACTCAGCCACAAGCTTGCCAGATACAGCTCCCACAGTACCAGAGGGCATATCACTACCAGTATTTCCAATTCTTTCCTTGGAGGATATTCCAGTCCTATCCCCATGGCTCCAGTATACCCGCAGCATTCCCAGCCACGGGAAGGAAAACAAATCACCACAAACCCAGCTCTTGCCCAGAAACACACACCCAGTTTTTGACTACCTGTCAGTAGGGGCAGGATCCGGCACTTCAGAGAGGCCTGGCAGTCCATAACCACAGACTGCTGGGTTCTCAATATCATTCAGGGAGGATACCAAATCAACTTCATAAGACAGCCACCAACCCATCCCCCTCCCCTCCTGGAGCACCATCTACATATCTTGCAGCCGGAGATCTCACAGTTCCTCCATAACCCGCAATAGCACCGGTCCCACACAAGCAGTGCAACCAAGGCTTCTAGTTCTGCTTCTTCCTGATCCCAAAGAAATCCAGTGGCCTCCAACCCATCTTTGACCTCCATGACTTCAATCTCTTTATCAAGCAGGAAAAATTCAGGAGAACTCTCTCAACACCATCTTTCCCTTGTTGCACTACAATGACTGGCTCGCCTCCCTGGATCTGCAGGATGCCTACACTCACATCCCTATCCACTTCTTCCACTGCACTATCTCTGGTTCAAGTTCCAAGACTATAAACTCATAACCCCCCCCCCCCCCCCAGTGTAACCACAATAATATCCCTAAAAAAGAAGGCACACTCAAAGTGATCCCTAAAGTTACCAAAATATATTCCCGTAACTTAACGGACAAAACAAATCATTTACCCAAAACCTTTTTGTTGGATCGCCTGTAATGAGGATGTCAGACATTCTCTAGTAACAGACCCTCCATTTTAATCTACATTTAAAAAGGCTATTCAGCCAACTTCGCATGAGGCTATACGGCCCAATGGACCAGCCACTGCAAACAGTAATATTCATAAGCCATATATTATCTTTGTTCAGATCCCAAAACGAACAGGAACTTGTTTCAAAGTATCAAATAATGGCACCAATATCGCTCTTGAGAAAACAAAACTACTCATCTGACAAAGTGAAGCATCTTATGATGAGTTAGCTCAAAAGCAGAGACGTAAATCAATCTGTCCGCCTGCGAGATCTGCCCTCCTGGCTCGGCAGTTGCTAAAGGCAATCAACGTCCATGCTGTAAAGTTTTCCACTGGGCGTTCAAACATTCTGTTGGGTAACTGCAACACGAACTGTTGTGTTTCAAGTTCCAAGACAGCATTATCAATATTAAGTCCTTCTCTTTGGCCTCTCAGCAACCCCTCGAGTCTTCACCAAGTGCTTAGTCATAGTTGCAGCACATCTACGCCGTCATGGCCACTGTATCTATCCCTACCTTGATGATTGGCTGGTATCAGCCTTGCACAGGACTGCTGCACAACAACCCTGCAGGATATTTTCAGTGCACTATAAGTAATAGACTTCCTTGTCAACACCAAAAAGTCCCAACTGGAGCCCTGGCAAAGCCTGACCTTCACAGAGGCATTGATCAACACCATCGAGAGCAGGGCGTACCTCCCTGGTGACAGAGCCATTGCCCCGCAATTACTCAGCACCACTCAGAGTGGTTTTCTATGCCCTCATGGTCTTTTGGTCCTGGGCCTCTCACTGGATGCTCTCGGTGCAAAGAGACAATCAGATCACGATGTTTTATATCAACAAACAAGGAGGGAGGCGTTCCCTCAAACTTTGCTGCGAAGCAATACCCCTCTGGCTTTTAGTCCAGATCATGCAGACCTCCCTCAGGGCAACGTATCTTCCAGGAGACAGCAACCAACTAGCAGACAGTCTCAGCCGGAAGATGGATCCACATGAATGGTCTCTGGACATCGAAGTTGCCTGCAAGAACATCACCAAATGGGGCACCCCGGAAATAGACCTCTTTGCCACTGCTGAAAATAGCAAATCTTCCCTCTTCTGCTCTCTATGCCCCAATCCACACTGGTGGGCCCATGAGGCGTTTGTCATCAGCTGGAGCCACTGGTGGTTGTACGCCTTCCCTTCATTTCCTCTGATCAGCTGAGTCTTGCTCAAGGATTGCGAGGACAAGGCAAATCTCATCCTCATAGAACCTCAGTGGCCTGGCAAATCTGGTAGCTGCAACTCCTAGCCTTGACGGGGGATGTTCCACAACCCCTAGGAGCAGATCCCTTTCTCCTCACACAGAAGCAAGGAACATTACTGCATCCCAACCTCTCCAGCCTCTCGCTACTGGCCTGGAAACTTTCTTTCATCTAGCGGAAGGCCTTGCCCTACCCAATGAAGTGTGCATCATCATCTCTGCTTCTAAGAAATTAGCAATGCGATTCTCCTATCACTAGAACTGGTTGCATTTCCCCAGCTGGGCTAAAAGCCATCACCTGGACCCTGTCACATGTCCCCTGGGTCAAGTTCTCACCTACTTGCTTCAGCTTACCCACTCGGGCCTACAAAAAACATTGGTGCAGTATCATCTTTCCGCCATTGCTGCATCACATGTTCCACTGGAAGGGAATCCTATCTCAGTTCATCTCTTTGTTTCCATGTTCATGAAGGGCCTCATGAATATGACCCCTCCACTGAAGCATCCTGTACTGACTTGGGATCTGAACGTTGCTTTTTCACATCTAATGAAGCCTCTTTTCAAGCCCTTAATCTCTACTTCCTTCAAACACGTCACCTGGAAGACAGTCTTTCTGATCGCCATCACCTCAGCCAGGAGAATCAGCGAATTGCAGGCATTGGTACACTACCCACCATATACACAGTTTTTCCAAAATAGAGTGGTCCTGCGCACGCATCCAAAATTCTTCCCCAAAGTCATCTCCTCCTTCCATCTCAATCAAGCTATTGTTCGCCCATCTTTTTTTCCCAATTCTCCAGTGGACTCTCTGGAAGAAACCTATACACATTGGATTATTGACGGGCCCTTTTATTCTACCTCCACATGACCAAGGATATACAAGTTTCTTCACAACTCTTTCTGACCTTCAACCCAAATAATCCAGGACAATCCGTGTCCAAAAAGACTATTTCATCCTGGACTGCATATCCTGCTATACCCAGGCATACCAGCAATCCCCTAGCTGTCGTGCCACACCATCTAAGAGCCACAGCAGCTAACATAGCCTAATCCTCTGTCTCGGCCCAAGACATTTGCAAAGCAGCTACTTGGACTTCCATTCATACTTTCATCAAACACTACAGTTTGCATTGCTCATTGGCCCAAGACCTCACCTTCAGCCAAGCAGTTCTCAGGAACCTCTTCGCTTCCTAGCCAATGAACAACAGCAACCTTTTTCTGCTGCCCACGACCACAATCACTGGGTCACAGCCCAAAAGACCACCCTGTGGCCTTCAGCTCTGGACTCACCTATCAAGTGAATCTGTGGCGAAAGCGAAGTTGCTTACCTGAAATGGGGATTGTCTGTAGGCAGCAGGGGTATGCAGCCACACTCACCCATCCACCGTTCCTCCAATAGGCAAAGGACAAGGCATCTCTTTTCATGACTTGGCCACTCAGCTAAGTGATGAACTGATCAGTTACGGAGACGGCAGGGTAGCAAGTGGAGCGCGCATGCTCAGACATGTAGACAGTAGGCAATGTCAGAGACGTCACCTATCAAGTGCAGTTGAATACCCCTGCTGTCTACAGAGAAGCCCTGTTACAGGTAAGCAACTTCACTAACATGTCCCAGCTAATCTGTGTAGACAGGTATTTGATCTTTGAGCTTTTTGGTTTCAGGCCTAGACTGAGGATCTTTCCATTGCTTTGGGATAGTCAGTAATGTAGATGTTAAAGAAGATAATCTATGATATGATTAAATCCATTTATTCATCTGTTTTATACCTGATTTCCTTGCAGTAGCTTTAAGTTGAGGCCTAGGTGTCAGAATTCAAAGCTTCAAATTATTTTCTGTTTTCATTTCCTCTTTAATTTATTTTCAATCTTTCTGTAGTGTTTCTTTCTTGATCTTTTCCTGTGTTTTGGTCTCTCTTTATACAATATCTGTATCCTTGTGCCTGTTTTTCTCCTTCTTTCTCTCTGTCTCCCTGTGTGTCTGACTCTCTCTATATATCCCTTATTCACCCTGTCTGGGTCTCTTTCTTCTGGTCTTATTCCCGTGTTTTACTTTATTTCTCAGAGGACTATGGGACAGATCTCTTCTCTGTGGCGGTCCATGAGTTTGGGCACAGCCTGGGCTTGGCTCACTCCTCACTGAAGCGCTCCATCATGCGTCCATATTACCAGGGCCCAGTGGGGGACCCCCTGCAGTACCAGCTGAATATCGATGACCAAGCAGAGATACAGAGACTCTACGGTGATGCAAATATGGCCATCTAGCCATCGCAGGCATTGTATAGGCTGGGACTAACTGTGTTTACTTCTAGACCTGAAAGAAGCAAAGCAATTTATACAGAAATCTGTAAAAAGAGAGAGAGAGAGAGAGAGACCAGAAGAAGCAAAGATACGAAGGTCAACGAGAAAAAGAGGAGAATACCATTCAGGGAAGTGTAGGCGACAGAAAAGCAAGATAAAGAGGGAGAAAGAATATAAGGTGCTGTTATACATTGCACTATTCATTTCACCACTAATGATTAGTTTATTGAATTAGACCACAGAGGAAATGCTCTGGGCTGAGCGGATAGGACAAGATTAGGGCAGGTGACATAGGCATGGTTCTAGCTCCGACCTACATCCTGGGATGATTAGTTCCATCTGAGCTGACAGATGAGGACTTTATGAAGAGCATGTGAGGAACACTGCAGTGATAATAGGAGACAGTAAGGATGCCCATTGCCCTGTTCTACACTCTGCTTAAAGCAGGAGCAAGACACACACTTCTCTTCTTTTCTTGTTCCATTTTCAACCAGACTGAAAATTTTACTGAATTTTGGTCATGGTGCACGTGAGCAGATTTAGGATTTTACAAAGGGGGTATAGATGCTGTGGTGCATCATCTTCTACTTCATCCCTCTCACGTTTGCCCTTCTCTCTTTCTCTGGACCTCTCAATGTTTGTCTCCATCTCTACCGCCCCAGGATCCTCCATGTGTTCCCCATTTCTCTCCATCTTAGTCCCCCAGCCTGGTACCTTCTTCATGTCCCCTTCCTTTACCTCAGGTAACCCCACCATCTGCCCCTTCCCATCCTTCCTCTCCAGGTTTCTCTAACATACTTGCTCTTAAATGCTTCTCTCTCCCTCCCCGAGCTGCTTTCTGGTTCATTCTACCTTTCTGCACCATATGCCTGGAACTGACTATCCGAGTCTGTACGTCATGCTCCTTCTCTGGTGTTATTCAAATCCAAGCTAAATACCCACACCTTTGAGGCTGTTTTTGGATCCTGACCCCCTTATTCTCCTGTTTACCAACCATGTGTGCTACAATCATTTCCCCTTAATTCTACCTTAGCCCCCTGTTTGATGTATTTGTCTTTCTTGGATAGACTGGGAGCTCTTTTGAGCAGGGACTGACTCTAATGTGTACATATGCATGCTTTGTAGCACTATAGAAATGATTAATACTAGCAGTAGTAATAGAAATCCCTCCTTTTCCCATACATTTTCCTCCATCTTCCCCTTCCCTCTTTTCCAAATATCCCCATCTTCCTCAGATTCTCATCCTCTCGGTTTATTTTAATCTCTTCCTTTACAGCCAGGGTTCTCTTTATCTCCCCTTGGATTCCTCTCTAATTCTCCCCTTCTCCATTGCCCCAGGTCACTCTAGATCTCTCCATTCATCCTCAGATTCTTCACTGTCATCCACCTCCAGGTTTCTCAGTACCTCTCCCTTCTCTCACATTCCTCTCAGTTTCATGGGGCAGAGTACTATGGATAGCATGGTGGCAGGCCAGTGGGGTGGGAAAATGGTGAACACTTGCTCCTTGTCCCGTTGGTCTTCTTGTCTATTGAGACATTCTTCCTTAGTAATCAGGAAACACAGGAGGGGGGAGGCGAATGAGTACCCTAACTGCTAGGGAAGAGGTGAGGTGGAGGATGTACCCTTTGCACATATTAATATGAGATACGGCTTTTACCAATGGGATGTCCTAGATTCTGGGGATTTGTCAGTGACCGACCTAGGAGACAGGGAGGCTCAGATAGAAATTATAATGATTTGCATATTTTCTGGTTTAAAGGCAGCCAAGATCTTCACTCAACAGAGCAATCTGCTGTGACTACTGAGCTGGTAGAGGTGTCACCCTTCCCTCGGGAGATCCCAGCATTCAGGTGAGAACAAGAAAGCGAGGGTGCAAGAAAAACAGGAGAGGAAAAGAAAGGTAAAGAAGTTGGAGTGTGAAGAAGAGAAGAAAGAGCGTGTGAAAGGAAGAGCAAAAATGAGGAAGAAAGATCAAGAGAAAGAGAGAAAGAAGAGAGGAAGGGTGAGAAAGATAAGGAGAAAACAGAAGAAGGTAAAAGACAAAAAGAGAGAGGGTGAGACAGAGAAGAAGAGCATGAGAGGCAGGAGAACAGAGGAAAAGTAAATAAAGATTTAAGGAGAGAAGGGACGAAAGTGAGGGTAAAAGAGGGAAAGATGGGAAGCAAGGGAGAGAGAGGGCAAGGGCGAGACAGCTAGAGAGGGAGAATGAAAGCAAAATAAGGAGAAAGGGGAAAGAAGAGTTTGGCAGGTAGAACAAAAGAGATAAAAGAAGGATTGAAAAGAAGCAAGACAGAATCAGTGAAAGAAAAGGGGGACAAAGGAAACAGAGAATTGGAATTGTGTGAGCATAGCTGTCAGCTTGTGAGACCATTAGGACACTTGTGAGAGCTCCTTCACCGCAGTGTTATTAAAAAGATCTGTCTCCTCCGCTCTTGCTGCTCCTCTAATGCCATCCCCTTCATTCTCCTATTATTTATTTCTTTAAAAAATACATATCCTTCATAAACTACAAATTTATTCGGGTTGCAACAAGCATAAATTAATACAAAAAGACAGAACACTACGATACAATAAAATATAAAAGAATAAAACAAAGCCAAACTATACAAAATAGCATATCTCCATGTCTCACACCTGCTGCCGTGCCATCTCTTTAATAGCATCAGTCATTAGCTGGAATCTAGAGAGCTGTTTTCACAGACTGCTCAGCTGTCTCTAGCAAGCATTTCTGTCTGCTTTCAGCAAAAATTCTTCAAAACAGGTGCATCTTGAAACAAAATGCACAGGAGGACATTTTCAGTAGTTATGGCAAAGAGCTTCATGTAATTGACCAGCACTAGCATTTTAATTTATGTTGTTGTTGTTAAGTGCCGTTGAGTCGGTGTCAACTCATGGCGACCCTCTGGAGAGTTGTCCTAAACTGTCTTCGGTCTTCAGTCAGGTGTTTCATTGTTGACAGAGTGGCACCCATAGCTGCTATTATTGTATCGATCCATCTCATTGCTGGCCTTCCTCGTTTGCGTTGACCTTCTACCTTGCCAAGCATGATGTCTTTCGCTAATGATCTTGCCTATGAAAACCAATGTGCCTTCAGTCATAGAAATATGACAACAGAAAAAGACCACATGGCCTATCTAGTCTGCCCTTCCATATCTACCACTACAGCAGTCCCCTTTTTTCCTTTAGAGCTCCTCTGTGTTTGTCCCATGTTTTTTTGAATTCAGATACTGTCCTCATTTCTACCACCTCCACTGGGAGACTATTCCATGGATCCACCACTCTTTCCGTAAAGAAATATTTCCACATATCACTCCTGATTCTATCCCCTTTCACCCTCATCCCATGTCCCCTTGTAGCAGAGCTTGCTTTCAATCGAAAGAGGCTCTCCTCCTGTGCATTTATGCCACAGAGATATTTAAATATCTCAGTCATATCACCTCTATTCTGCCTTTCCTCTAAAATATACATATTAAGATCCTTAAGTCTGCCCTCTTATGCTTTATAACAAAGACCACTAACCATTTTATTAGCCACCCTCTGTAATGACTCCAACCTGTTCCAATCCTTTTGAAGGTGCGGTCTCCAGAACTGCACACAATACTCCTAATGAGGTCGCACCAAAGGCTTATACAGAGGCACTATTACCTCCTTTTTTCTGCTGGCCATTCTTCTCCGTATGCACCCAAGCATCCTTCTAGCTTTTGCTGTCGCCTTTTCTACCTGTTTAGCTACTTTAAGATCATCAGACACAACCACGCCTAGGTCCCGCTCTTCTTTAGTGGACAAAAGTACTTCACCCCCTATACTATATTGCTCCCTTGGATTGTTGCAGCCCAAATGCATGACCTTGCATTTTTTAACATTAAATCTCAGCTGCCAAATTCTAGACCAGTCTTCAAGCTTAGCTAGATCCCTCCTCATGTTATCTACAACTTCCTGGGAGTCTACTCTATTGCAGATTTTGGCATCATCCCCAAAGAGGCAAACCTTACCCTACAGTCCTTCCGCAATATCACTAACAAAGAGATTAAAAAGAATCGGACCAAGGACAGATCCCTGGGGCACACCACTGGTAACTTCCTTCTCCTCAGAGTGAACTCCATTTACCTGTACCCTTTGTCACCTCCCACTCAACCAATTTCTAACCCAAGCAGTAAAATTTCCTGAAAGACGCAGTATTATCAACTAGTCATAATGCAGTGGGCAGCACATTCCACATAGATGACTCTGCCACTGAGAACGTCCTGGCAAGAGTTTCCATCAGACGAACAGAACGGAAAGATGGTACATCCAATAAGCAACCGTTCTCTGATCTCAATACCCGAGATGATCTGTACAACTTCAGTGCTAGTGCATACTAGTGCATCACTGACTAGCACTTTATATATCAATGTCAGAATTTTAAATCTAATCCGCCATGCAATCAGCAACCAGTGTAATGAACATAGAATTGTGGTGATGTCTTCACATTTACTCACACTTGCCAAAAACTCGTGCCACTGCATATTGTACCAATCGTGAAGATCCAATTAGGAAATTTGGAAGCCAGAAATATAGACCATTACAATGATCCAAATGTGAAATAACTAATGACTGAACTGCCTCCCCCAGTTCCTACGTGCATTTCTCCCTCGCTTTGGTGTTTGGAGGGATGAGGATCATTGGCTACGGCATGTCTGCAATGATTCCTATGTTTGCATGGAGGGTTTTGCCACCCTTCTCCTACCTGTCTGTCTCCGTGGTACACTCTGCCACTTTTCCTTTCTTTCTCCTCAGCAAGCCCTCCCTCTGACTCTTTCCCATCAAGTCACACTAACCATGTACTCATTAACTGTGTCCTAAAAATGGCTTTCATGATTTTGCCCAACTCTGATGTCTGGTTCACTGATCTGTAGTTTCCCGGGTCATCTCTAAAGCTCTTTCTAAAACTGGTGTTACATTGACTAACTTCCAGTCCTCACATATCATTAAGATTGCCAGTAGCAGGTTTATGTTCCTTCCTCCCTCTCTCCGCCTGAACATCAAGAGGAGTGTTTTTTAGTCCATTAGCAGGTCTGCTAATCAGCTAAAACACTTTGAATATGCCTTTCTTTATTTCTATACATTCAAGTGGACTAACACAGCAACCATACTTCTTTTCCCATGATCATGCCTGTATTATGTGTAAATAACTGGAGATCAGGGGGTAAAGTCTTCAGCCATCTTAATGGTTTTTTTAATTTATGGCCAAACTGAAGATGAAAGCACTCAAAGTAAACGGCGACCACTGTTCTCTATGGCAGCATGCTTTTACTTCAGTCAAAACCTGAAATAATGGAAGACGGCTCTAAACCTGTCATTCCTCTTTTCATTGGAAGCTACCCAGAGAGCTCATTTAAGTGTGTATAGTTCTCACACATTGATGCTGAGCGATGAGACTGAGCAATTCGCAATGCAAAAGAAAATAAGATATGCCATGCTGGATTAGACTAAGGGTCCATCAAGCCCAGTATCCTGTTTCCAACAATAGCTATTTTAGGTCTCAAGGACCTATCGGGTTCTCAAAAGTACACACATTCCATGCTGCTGGACCCAGGGGTAAACAGTGGATTTCCCCAGTCCTCTTTAATAATGGTTTATGGACTTTTCCTCCAGGAACTCAACCAAACCTGTTTTGAACCTAGTTAAATTAGCATTAGTCTTAATGTGCCACGTTGTAGCCTCATTGCATGTCGCCTAGTCTTTCTACTTTTTGAAGGAGTAAACAACTGATTTACATTTACCCATTCTACTCCGTTCATTATTTTATAGACCTCTATCATATCTCCCCTCAGCCGTCTCTTTTCCAAGTTGAAGAGCCCTAACCTTTTAAGCCTTTCCTCATAGGAATATCTTTCCATCCCCTTTACCATTTTGGTGGCTCTTCTCTGTACCTTTTGCAGTTCTGCTATATCCTTTTTAAGTTCTGGTGACCAGAACTGCAAACAATATTCAAGATGCAGTCACACCATGGAATGATGAAGAGGCATTATAATTTCCTTGGTTTTATTTTATTTTCTTAGGGGTGGGGGGGAGATTCCTAGTATTCTATTTGCTTTCTTGACACCGCTGCACACTGGGAAGAGGGTTTCAACATACTATCCACGATGACACCCAAATCCTTTTCCTGAGTGGTGATTCCTAATGTGGAACTTTGCATTGTGTAACTGTAGTTTGAGTTTTTCTTCCCTAAGTGCATAACGTTGCACTTGTACACATTATATTTCAAGGTTCTTTTGCAATTTTTCACAATCCACGTCAGAGGTGGAATAATCAGACAGAAAGGTGGTGTTTGTGCCCAGAATCTCCCCCAAAAGCCTGGATCAGCCAAAGGTAGGCTCCCACCATCCGATACGGGCCCTAGCTGGCCCTGCAAAGGGTCAGGCAATGGGGAATTGGGGATTTTCAATGCAGTGGGCCGTCTGAGTTGTGGGGTGAATGTCCACGCAGGTATGCAGGAGCACACCATGCTGTCTCAGAGCCTGATCCTGTACCTGCGGGAATGTCTGGCTCCCGCGGTGCAGAATCAGGTCCTAATGGGCCCATCCTGCTTGGGGGCCATCCAAATGGCCCAGACGTGCCCCTACTGGGATCGGGCTCCAAATGAAATGGCTCACCTTTATTTGTTTATTCACACCTTTGAAAAAATATAATAGATTAGTGAGACAAGACTTCCTTTGGCTAAATCCATGCTGGTTTCCTGCCATTAAGCCATGACTATCCACATGTTCAGTAATTTTGTTCTTTATAATCGTTTCTACCATCTTGCCTGGTACAGACATCTGTAGTTTCCTGGATTACCCCTGGAACCCTTTTTAAAAATTGGCCATTTTCCAATCCTCAGGTACTACAGATGATTTTAAGGATAGTTCACAGATTACTAATAGTAGGTCTGCAATCTCGTATTTCAGCTCTTTTAGCACCCTGGGATGTATGCCATTCGGTCCAGGTGATTTGTAGCTCTTTAGTTTAACAAATAGCTGTATTATAATCTCCCCAATTTATCGACATTTGTTTCAATTCCTCTAATACATCACCTATCATTTTTAGCATGGGTAAGGAGTAGCCTAGTGTTTAGAGCAACTGCCTAGTACCCAGTCAAGGGTTTGATTCCCACTAGTGTCCCTTGGGCAAATCACTTAACCTTCTATTGCTTCAGAAGGAAAGGCGTGGCAAACTACTTCTGGTTATACATTGCCAAGAAAACCCAGAGGCTGCTGGGTTGCCAGGAGACAGCACTTAAAAAAAAGTTTCCTACATCTTCCTCAGTAAAGACTGAGCAAAGAATTCATTCAATCTCTGTGCTATGGCCTTGTCTACTCTTAATGCCCCTTTTACCCCTCTACCATCTAATGGTCCAACTGGCTCTCTCACAGGTGTTTTGCTGCGAATGTGCTTGAAAAAGATGTTATTATGCGTTTTTGCTTCCTTGCAGGGCTGGGACATCCACTAGGCAGGTTAGGCTACCTCCTAAGGTGGCATACCATGGTGGGAGGCATGGCAGCTTTGTGCCACCCCTTTGATGACTGTGGCAGGCCATGTACTTTGGTACGCATGGCCTGCTTCTTCTGGCCCCCCCGACACTGCTTCCAAACTGCACCGCCAGCCTCCCAGAAGACAGAATCAGCGGTAGGGGTGTGGTAGTATGATTTGGTGTGGGGGTGTGGGTCACTTGGCGCTGGGGGGGGGGGCAGCATAGCCGGGGTTCCTGCCTGGGGCAGCAGAAACCCATGGGCTGGCCCTGCTTCCACGGCAAGCTTCTTTTCAAATTCTCTCTTTACCTGCCTTCTCATTGCCTTGCATTTAACTTGCCAGTACTTACTTTATGTTGTTTCCTGTTTTCATCATTTGAATCTTTTTTCTATTTTCTGAAGGATTTTCTCTTAGCTCAAGAGCCTCTTTGACCTCACCTTTAAGCCATGGTGGCTGTCATTTGGCTTTTCTTCCATCTTTCTTAAAGTGTGGAATACATCTGGTCTGGGCTTCCAAGATAGTATATTTAAATAACACCCAGGCCCAATGTAAACTCTTAACCTTTGCAGTCTTCTTTTAGTTTTTTTCTTAACTATTTTCCTCATTTTATTATAGTCTCCTTTGTGAAAGTTAAATGCTAGTGCAGTGGATTTCCTGTTATCCTCCCTCTATTTCAGTGGTTCTGAACCAGTCCTCCTTGAACCCCTAGGCCAGTCGGGTGTTCAGGATAGCCCTAATGAATATGCATGAGATATATATGCATTAGAGATATCCTGCCAACCTGACTGGTTTGTGGCCCTCTAGGGCTGGATTTGGAGACCCCTGCCTTACACCTCTGTCATTTAAGATTGTGAGGGGGCAAGGTGCAGATGTCCTAGACATCAAAAGGGTAGATAGAATGTGTCACATGCTTCCTCAATTCTCACCACCACCAAAAAGTTGTCTAATAGACAATATTTTGGTGGTGGTGAGAAGCAAAGAGGCATGTGACAAATTCTATCTAATCTTTTAGATGTCTTGGAGATCTGCACCTTGCCCACTCACAATCTTAAATGACAGAGGTGTAAGGCAGGGGTCTCCAAATCCAGCCCTGGAGGGCCACAAACCAGTCAGGTTGGCAGGATATCTCTAATGCATATATATCTCATGCATATTCATTAGGGCTATCCTGAACACCCGACTGGCCTAGGGGTTCAAGGAGGACTGGTTCAGAACCACTGCTCTATTTATTAAATCAAATATGATCATGTTTTGATTGCCATTGCCAAGCGGTCCCAAAACCGTTACTTCTTGCACTAGATTGTGCATTCCACTAAGAATTAGATCTAAAGTAGCATCCCTTCGAGTCGGTTCCTGAACCAGCTACTCCATAAAGCAGTCATTTATTTCATCTAGAAACTTTATCTCCCTAGCATGGCATGATGTAACATATACTCAGTCAATACCGGAGTAATTGAAATCTCTCATTATTACTGTGTTGTAAACTTTGCAAGCTTCCCTAATTTCTTTTAGCATTTCATCATCTATCTGTATCATTCTAGCCAGAAGGGTGGTAGTACACCCCCATTGCCATTTCCTTCCCCTTTTTACATGGAATTTCTCTCCCGCTCTGTTTGTGCGAAGGTCCCTCTGCTTTCTGACCTCCTGAATTTGCACCATCTTGACATTAAGTTCTTGACTGAGTCCTGGCTCAAGGATGGGTAGGAGTCCCTACTTTATCAAGGGCTTCACCTGGACTATGCTGTCTTTTCCGCCCCTCATTTAAATCATTGTGGGGGTAGTCCTCTTGTCGTGTATTGATGTGCTTTAGACCTGGTGGAAGTCACTTCCTCTTCACTTCTCCACCCTGAATCACTCCTTGTTTCTCTTAAATCCTCCCAACAAATTCCTTTTCTTCTTCTTTACTGCCCTTCCGCTCTTTCTTCCTCTCTCTGGGATCAACTGTTACTATCAGTGAAACGATGCTTTGTTATCCAAATTTAGTCATCATGGGTGACTAAAGGATCACTATGATTCTCTTTCTTCACTAAGGGACCGGCTTGTTCTTCATCTGACCTCAGATCTTTCTTTAACTCAGCTGGTGCACTCTCCTGCCTATGCTAAGGTACGGGCCACACTTCGGACCGGATCTTCACAACTCCCACTTTGTCTTGTCCCATTTCTATCTCTTCTGCTTTTCCCCTTCCTTGGACCGACCACTACTGTCTGCCTTTCTGCTTCTCTTCCTGTACCGCTGATGGTAATGTCAGGCCCGCTTCCTCTCATTGCCCCTATCGCAAAATCACTGCCGAGATTCTAGCTGTGTTCCCTTCCTTGGACACACTTTTCCCTTCAACCTTTGATTCTTCCCCTGTTGCTGAGCAGGTCACTACCTGGAATTCTCTTCTCTCTTCTACTCTTGAGTCCCTTGCCCCTCTGCATGCTAGGCACATTTTCTCGAAACTACATCAACCTTGGTACCATCCTGGCCTGCATCTTCTTCATCATCAGGTGAGGCTGAGTGGCACTGGAGAGGCACCCAGTCCCCTAGCCATCTTACAATGTTCCATACTTGATGCACTCACTATCGTTCGGCCCTTGCCGAGGTGAAGAAAGCCTACTTCACTGAAACTATCACTTCCTCTGCCAATTCTTTGAAGCAACTTTTCACTACAGTCTCATGACTATTTCACCCCTCTGCCTCCCTACCTCCCCCTCCTGCTCTGACTGCAGAGCAGTTTGGATGTTTTTTTTCTTGACACTTACCCAGCTTCAGTCTCACTTCCCTTCCCTCCCCCTTTCTTCCTCAGGCCCACCACTTTCCCTCCCGGTTCCCCTCTCCGAATCCTCTGCCTCCTCTTTCCCTTTCCCACCCTGTGAGTCCCTCGTCAGAACCCCAATCTTTCCACACAGATGATCTTCCTTCACTCTGCCCTCTCTTACATCTCTCTCTAAATTTGTCAGCTCCCTGCACAAAGCCACATGTGCTTTGGATCCTTTTCCCTCTTCTTGGATTCTCTCAACTCCCTGGCCCTTCTCCCCAGGGCACACTCAATTCTCTGTAGCTTCCTTTCTGCTAGGGTTATGCCCCTTTCCTGTCTGTCCACTTCTGAAAAAAACATCTCTTGATCCGTCCACTCTAGCTAGCTATCGTCCCTTTTCTCATCTTCTTTTCTTCTCTAAGGTTTTTGAATGACTTATCTCCTCTCAACTCACTGACCACCTGGAAAACACAGGGGTTCTGCACCCTCATCAATCAGGCTTTTTCCCCCCTTCACAGCACCAAAACTATTCTTACAGCTCGCCTTAGTAAAGGCCATCAATCTTTCAATCATGGCAACATCTCTCTTCTGGTGTCTTTGGATCTCTCCTCCGCTTTTGATCTAGTTGAACATACACTTCTTCTATCTCAGCTTTCTGATTTGGTCTTCAGGGAATTGTCCTTCACTGGTTTCGCTCTTTTCTGTCTCTTCACTCATTTGCAGTTTCCTTTCATTCTTCTGTCTCTCCTTCCTACACCCTTGAGTGTGGAGTTCCCCAGGGGTCTGTCCTGGTGCCTCATTTTTTTCAACATCTTTTTTGGCTTCTCTTGCTCTTCTGATTCAACAACATGGTAGGTGTGCTGCCTTTCTTCTTCTCACAGATGATTTAGAACAGAAGTCAGATTCCCTTAATTGGTTTGTTTGGAAAGTCCCCTTGTTACTCACTGCTCCATGAACTTCCTGACTGGGAAGAATCTCACTGGTGGGGTTGCCTAGTCTTCCCAGGGGTCATGCATTTCTAGAAGGTTTTTTCTTCATTGTGAGCTCTTGTCTGCCCGCACTTGTTTCACACTCCACAGTTCCGACGCACACTGACCTGATTTTTCTAGAGTATTCTCACTATACTCCCTAGGTCTCTACCACTAGGAATAGTGGCAGAAGTTGAAATTATCAGCCTCCCGACAATAATTTTGAAAGGGCCTCTAGAGTGGGAGGAGTCTACTTCAGATGTTCCAAAAGCAGCTGCAAGCGGGTCCTCTTCTTCTCATGGTGCATCGCCAAGTAACGTGTGTAAAAGAAATGTACCAAGGTCACTTTCAGTCCTTTTCAGCTAGCAAGTAGTTGACTGTGACATTACAGAAACATTTTCTAATCTCAGTGAAGAGATGGGCAAAGAGACAGAGGACTGGAGAAGATACAAGAGGAGAGAACAAATGAGAAGATACAGATAGAATGAAAGAGAGAGGGGAACAGAAGCAGATGGAGAGAGAGTGTCTTTATATTGATATGCTTCCAAAATCAAGTGAGCTGCATCCAGTAGAGAGACAGAGAGAGAAAAACAGATAAAGGATGGATTGGAGAGAGAGGAAGAGAGTCAGACAGTACATAATGATGAGCAAGTGGAGTGTCTTGGTTTTCTTTATGTCTCAGTTTTGCTGTCTCCCTTTACTCTCTCATTTTTTTCTGTTTGTTTTAGGTCCGGTAGGAAGGTCCCCGATCGTTGCATGCTGGGGGTTGATGCTGTCACTCAGATCAGAGGGGAGACCTTCTTCTTTAAAGGTTTGTTTAATTTTTGGGATGAGTTCTTAAGTATTGTCAGGAATTTCTTGCTCACATGAGATGGTTCCTTCTCGGCTTTAATTATTGGACAGGGTCCATCTTTTCCTCTGTGCCGCTATCACATTGATTTCTTAGCGTCCTCCTTTTCCTCCAAGGTCAGTATTTTTGGCGCCTCACTGCAGCTCGACATCTAACTTCCCTTCGCCCAGCACTGATTCAGGGGTTCTGGCGGGGCCTCCCGGGGACCCTGGAGAAGGTGGATGCTGTTTATGAAAGACATTTGGACCATCGCATCCTCTTCTTCAGTGGTAAGAAGACAGGAGGGAGCATCTCGAGGGATCTACCTCTGCTTCAGCACTTTCAGCTTTTCTATTTTCTCACTTCTTGATTCGTTCTCTCTGACATACACACTTTTTTATACTTTCTTTCTCCATCCCATCTCTCTCTCTGTGTTTGTCATTTTTCTTCCCTCATTTATTCTTCTTTATCTCACGCACTCTATTTTGGTGATTTTTAGGCACATGTTCTCAAGCTATATTGCCTGTTGCAGGGGCTCATTTGTCTCTCTGTCTGTCTGTCCGGTTCATATGTTTGGGTTTGTTCGTGCTTCTGCCGCCTGACAGGTGTGCCACCCTTAAGGGATAATCTTTAGCAGCTCTCTTCCCACCTATTCCCTTGCCCAGAAATGCCTGAGCTTTCAAATGGACGGAGGGGACAGCTGCCATTGTTACACTGTAAGCGTGCACTTTTCAACTTTTTCTTCTGGCTGTCTTTATCTCTTTCCCTTTGTATCCTTCTCCCTTTTTCATTTCCCAATTTCTCATGCTCTTTCTCTAGTACTATCTTCCTATTTTTCTCTTCTCTGCATCCTCCTCTTCCATCTCCTGTCTCTGACTCTGAGCCCATCTTCTTTTTCCCATGTTCCTCCCGTCTCTTTCTCTCTCTCTCTCTCTCTTGCTCCATCCATTTTTCTTTAAAGAATAATTATTTCAACATTCATTTTTAATGCCTAATTTTATTTAAAAGGAATTCATAATCCAATACAGACAGTGTACATCAGAAATACATACACAAAAAAATATAAAACATGACAAATCAACATAACATGACAAAACTAACAAAATAAAATCAATTACAAAAATGAGTCATTTAAATAATATTATAGCCCTGTTCTTACCTGAGCAGTCCTAATAATATCAGTTTAACTAAATGCACGGGAGGATAAATAGGCTTTAAGCCTTCTTCTAAGCAGTATTTTTTTTATCTGTACGTAATTTCAATGAATTCTAAAACAAATGTCCAGTAATAGCAAAATCTCTAGAGTGAGTCTCAGGCAAACGGCATTGCTTAACTATTGGAACCACAAGAAGAGCCTGAATCACTGAACACAGTCCACAAGTAGGAATATAGTGAATCAACAGTTGTGACAATATTGAGCCGCGACAATGAACATTTCTTTTAAAAGCTGGCAATGGTGTTTTAAAAAGTATGTATATTCAGAATCACTATATGCAGACAGCGCTCACCAGGGCCCACCATCTGTAAAGTGGTGACATGCAGCCACGTAATTCAGCCTTTTTCTGTGCTAAATTAAACGGCTTAGCCATACGGATAGCAGCTGAATATCACTACTTTAGTATACCTGAATGAAACCCCCTTGCTCCTGCTTATTTGTATAGATCAGATTACTGAATATGTGTGTGACCAGGCCACTCAAGTACCCCAGTGATTTGACATGTTGTGCCTCAATTATTAGCTGAATGTCGAATGGCAACGTATAATGTTATGCGGCAGGGACACCACTGGCCCTGCTCGCTGTATGGTGCAATAATGTGGATATGGATATGTTAGAATGGCCAATGGAAATATGATGATGTCAGGCATGAAAAGGAAAGCCCAAATTTAGGAGGAAAAATGGTCTTTTGCCTCTCTTCTGCCACCCAGAAGCAGTCTGAGAGTTCAGCAGTCCGCACTCTAAGGCCTTGGGAGAGTTGGACCCTAAAGGACCAAACTGGTCCTGGAGTCAAGGAAAAAGAGGATTCATCCGTTTTTTGCTTCTTCCCTGCCATCCTGAAAGAGGTAGTGAGCTTAAGGCTCTAGGCCTAGAGGCACTGGGCCCTGGAAACAAAAAACAGCTGGAGTAAAGGAAAAGGAGACAAGGATTCCATCATCTATGGCAGAGAGGCCCAGAGGAATGAAATCCCAGGACTGAGAGATGGGAATTCCTAGTTCTGAAATCCTGCCGTGCCCTGAAGGGTCAGAATGGCTGGACAGTGCAGTTTAGGGCTCCGGCAGTTAAGTGTCCTGCAGGATTGAAGACACTAGATAAGAAGACCCATTGGGGTAGTGATCCATTTACTCCTGGAGGCTTGAGGAGCCACAGTTGCGAGAGAGGAGAAGTTGTGAGAGTGCCTATTGGGAGTTTCCTCTTAGGGTTAAGAAACCCTGAGCATGAGAAATGCGGACTAGATGGGAGAATATCGGATGGGAGATGGGCAAGACGAGTGCTTTGCAGAACAGAGGAGTGAGGTCCTGCTGGCTGTGAGCCTAGAGGAAAGACAAGAAGGATTTTCTAGCAATTGGGGCAGGATAAGCCCTGGCTTGGAAGCTGAACAAGAGTCCCAAGAAGAGGAAGAAAGAAAGAAGAGTAACAAGCGTCCCAATTATTTTTTTCTTTTTTCTTTATGTTGATCTGATTTCTAATCACCCAGTAAAGAGTTTTATTGTGCAGCCGAACTCGGTTTCATTTTGCTGAGTCAGGAACGAGTGCGGCGAGGACCACTGGCAGCTGCCACGGAAAGCATCCTTGAAGTGAGTCTTCCTTCTCCACAGCCCTCAAGGGCCTGGAAGGGAAGGAGAACTAGAGGCCTTGGATACAACCCATAACAGAAGCTGCCTGAAGGCGTCTGCTGCATGAGATCCTAAGCTTAAATGGATATGTTGTCCATCTAAAGTTGGGACTGCTGGTTTTGCCCTCCTCTTATATAAGTTATCTGACGAGTGGCTGAATATCTCTGCTGCCCACATAACGTTTGGCACAGAACATCCCTGCCCTTACCTCAGTTTAAACAGATGAAATTCATTCTTTCGTTGGCAGGAAATTTCAAAGAAAAAGCCCTCGCACGACCAGCAGTGATCCAGACTGCAGAAGCGTTCTTGAATAATGACCTGCTTAAAACAACACTTAAGGGGCCTATCTACTAAGCCTTTTTCCCATAGGCACACACCCTTTAGGGGCACGCATGCCCATTCATTTCTGTGGGCCATTGTAGCACTTAACGTGCGTTAACTTTACTTAACATGCATTAACATTTACTAAACATGCCCCTTAGAATTTCACATTTAGATGTTCTACTGAAAATGTACTGCTACGTTATATTTTTGTAAATAATTTAAGTTTATTTATTTAAATCCTTTTTAACATTAAACGTCTCCTCCTCCCGTGTGTCGTTCCCCCTTCTCCTGCCCACCCCCCTCTCAGATTCAGGAAACTTTATTGAAATAACCATTTAAACATGTGTTATCGCCTCCTTCTCCTACCCCCTCGTTCTCTCTCCTTTTCTCCTAGGAAGGCAGTACTGGGTATTTAAGGACAATAGCATGGAAGAGGGTTACCCTCGCCCAGTGACAGACTTTGGTTTACCAGAGGTGGGAGTGGATGGAGCTTTCTCACCCCCCCAAGACAGCAAGACATATTTCTTCAAGGATGGAAGACACTGGCGCTATGACGAGGTTGGGAAAATAATGGATGCTGGATATCCAGAGGAAAATTCAGCCTGGCTCCACCTCCCTAGTCCAGTGGATGATATCATCACTGGAGCAGATGGTGAGTGGCCTGTGACTTCTTCCTGTCCCCATGGGGCCATTACTCTGTTCTTTCTTCTGTCACTCAATATTCTTCTCTTCATACCCTCTTCCTTTCCCTTTAATATTCTCTCTCTCCTTTCCTGCATCCTCCCCTCTTTCTGTCCTTCTGTCTTTAAGTATCATTTTCCTTCTTGTCCTTGGTTTTGTTTCGCCTCCTTCCAGAAGTCTCTAGCTTGCTGACTTTCTTCCTCTCCAGTTCCTTCTTTCTTCAGCCTCAGACCCTTTCCTTCCATCTTTTAGTCTTTATTTAGTTATTTAGTAGCACTTGATTGCACACCCAACCAATGAAGTTCTGAGCAAAGTCTAACAATTAAAAGTAGTAAAACATTGTATAATATGAGCTGGGAGGATGTCTTCCTTTACTGACTGCACTCATTTTCCACTGTGTCCACTGCTCACCACACTCACTCTCCAGACGTCTGGAACTGATCACACTCATATTTCAAGCTTCCACTGCTCACCACACTCCCTCTCCAGATGTCTGGAGCTGATCACCCTCATGCTTCAAGCTTCCACTGCTCACCACACTCACTCTCCAGACGTCTGGAACTGATCACACTCATATTTCAAGCTTCTGCTGATCACCACACTCACTCTCCAGACATCTGGAACTGATCACGCTCATGCTTCAAGCTTCCACTGATCACCACACTCACTCTCCAGACATCTGGAACTGATCACGCTCATGCGTCAAGCTTCCACCGATCACCACACTCACTCTCCAGACATTAGGAACTGATCATGCTCAAGCTTCAAGCTTCCGCTGATCACCACACTCACTCTCCAGACGACTGGAACTGATCATGCTCATGCTTCAAGCTGCCACTGAACACCACACTCACTCTCCAGACATCTGGAACTGATCACGCTCATGTTTCAAGCTTCCACTGATCACCACACTCACTCTCCAGACATCTGGAACTGATCACGCTCATGTTTCAAGCTTCCGCTGATCACCACACTCACTCTCCAGACGTCAGGAACTGATCACGCTCATGCTTCAAGCTTCCACTGATCACCACACTCACTCTACAGACGTCTGGAACTGATCATGCTCAAGCTTCAAGCTTCCAATGCTCACCACACTCACTCTCCAGACATCTGGAACTGATCACGCTCATGTTTCAAGCTTCCGCTGATCACCACACTCACTCTCCAGACATCTTGAACTGATCATGCTCATGTTTCAAGCTTCCGCTGATCACCTCACTCACTCTCCAGACGTCTGGAGCTGATCACGCTCATGCTTCAAGCTTCCGCTGATCACCACACTCACTCTCCAGACGTCTGGAACTGATCACGCTCAAGCTTCAAGCTTCCGCTGATCCCCACACTCACTCTCCAGACATCTGGAACTGATCACGCTCATGCTTCAAGCTTCCGCTGATCACCACACTCACTCTCCAGACATCTGGAACTGATCACGCTCATGCGTCAAGCTTCCAGCTTCCACTGATCACCACACTCACTCTACAGGCGTCTGTAACTGATCACGCTCATGCGTCAAGCTTCCAGCTTCCACTGATCACCACACTCACTCTACAGACGTCTGGAACTCATCACGCTCGTGCTTCAAGCTTCCGCTGATCACCACACTCACTCTCCAGACATCTGGAACTGATCACACTCATGCTTCAAGCTTCCACTGCTCACCACACTCACTCTCCAGACATCTGGAACTGATTACGCTCATGCTTCAAGCTTCCGCTGATCACCACACTCACTCTCCAGACGTCTGGAACTGATCACGCTCATGTTTCAAGCTTCCACTGATCACCACTCTCACTCTTGAGTCATCTGGAACAGATCACGCTCATGCTTCAAACTTCCGCTGATCACCACACTCACTCTTGAGACTTCTGGAACTGATCACGCTCATGCTTCAAGCTTCCGCTGATCACCACACTCACTCTCCAGATGTCTGGAACTGATCACGCTCATGCATCAAGCTTCCAGCTTGCACTCATCACCACACTCACTCTGCAGACATCTGAAACTGATCACGCTCATGCTTCAATCTTCCGCTGATCACCACACTCACTCTCCAGACGTCTGGAACTGATCACGCTCATGCGTCAAGCTTCCAGCTTCCACTGATCACCACACTCATTCTCCAGACGTCTGGAACTGATCACGCTCATGCGTCAAGCTTCCACTGATCACCACACTCACTCTCCAGACGTCTGGAACTGATCACGCTCATGCTTCAAGCTTCCACTGTTCACCACACTCACTCTCCAGACATCTGGAACTGATCACACTCATGCTTCAAGCTTCCGCTGTTCACCTCACTCACTCTCCAGACGTTTGGAACTGATCACGCTCATGCGTCAAGCTTCCAGCTTCCACTGATCACTCACTCTCTAGACCTCTGGAACTGATCACGCTCATGCTTCAAGCTTCTGCTGATCACCACACTCACTCACCAGACACCTGGAACTGATCATGCTCATGCTTCAAGCTTCTGCTGATGACCTCACTCACTCTCCAGACATCTGGAACTGATCACGCTCATGCTTCAAGCTTCCACCGATCACCACACTCACTCTCCAGACTTCTGGAACTGATCACGCTCATGCTTCAAGATTCCACTGCTCACCACACTCACTCTCCAGACCTCTGGAACTAATCACGCTCATGCTTCGAGCTTCCACTGATAGCCACACTCACTCTCCAGACCTCTGGAACTGATCACGCTCATGCTTCAAGCTTCTGCTGATCACCACACTCACTCTCCAGACATCTGCAACTAATCACGCTCATGCTTCAAGCTTCTGCTGATCACCACACTCACTCTCCAGACATCTGCCACTGATCACGCTCATGCTTCAAGCTTCTACTGATCACCAAGCTACTTCTCTAGACTTCCACAGACCTCCAGGCTATCTTTACTTGAGCACACTCATATTCAGGATCTTTCTACTGACCACAAATGGTCATTCTCTAGAATTCTCTTACTGACCAAGATCATTCTTTAGGATTCCTCTAGTAACCATATTCATACTCAAGGCTCTCTCTACTGACCAGTTTCATCCTCATCTGTTTTCTTAGTGACCACTCATCTCTAGGTTTCCCTGCTGAATAGACTCATCCTCCAGGTTTACATTATTGACCACCCTCATTCTGTAGGTTTCTACTATTGACCACTCTCTTCTCCAGGCTTTCTCTACTGATCACACTCATTTTCTAGACTTACATTCCTGGCTATGCTCATTCCTCAGGCTACTTTACTGACCACTGTGCTGTATACACAGTGTGGGGGGGGGGGGGCTATTCAAAAGCATTTATATTGTTAGTGAGATACTGGATATCTGCAGGTTCCGCCACTACGCTGTTAGCATTGGGGTGTTCCAGGGGCAGAACAGAAGCAGCGCCCACTGTTAACCGGACAGAGGCAATGTTGAGGTGCTTCCTGGTTGGCAATCAACGGTAAAGTCAAGCACAGCAAAGACTGGCCTATCTTTACCCATGGAAGCTAACTGGGCAGCGGCTCAATATCGCCACTGCCCGTTTAGCTTCCGGCTTTTATGGTGACTCAGATATTCAATGCCGGGCGGCTGGATATGGCTCCAGCATTAAATATCCAGGGTTAGTTTTCAGCAGCAATGGCTAGGCACCGTTTGCAGTTCTAGCTGCCGCCGCTGAATATTCCCCCCAGTATGTGTGCTATGTTGTGCCTGATAGCTGTAGAGAAAAACTGCATGAGAAGGACACCATATAAAACTCCAAGCAGACGGACACAAAACAATGTCAGAAAATATTGTAACCTCCTGCCTGCATCTGCACCTGCTGCTTGGCAGACAGTGGTCACAACCATCCAAGAGCAATGCAGCTTTTCCGTTTCTACTCTTGAAAGAATTAAGTGGGTTCTTTGAATGGGACCAGTATACACCGGGAGGCCTTGACACTTAAACTCCACTTACTGCTTCTCCCTTCTCAGAATAAATGAGTCCTGTCCAGAATGTGTATTCTGAACCACTTTAGGGTCACTGTTACAATAACAACATAAAGGCAGAGGCAAAAAATCTCAACTATTTCACCGGCAGAGATTTTTTCAAGGGTACTGACTACTGGCACCTTTCCATTGCCTGCTAAAATTGACCCATGGTCCTCATATATTAATTAAAGGCGCTGCATATGAGTACCAGCACTGATCGCCAGTAAAGCAAAGATAAAATTAGTAACTATAATACAGACTTCTATCTCCTTTTCTTCTTCCTTAAATATATTATAAGCCGTTGGACATCTGATGCTCTTTTCTTAGTGCTAGAGTTTTTCTTCAAGCTTCTTCCTTCTTTACCCCACATTACACTGTCTATGATAACTTTTGAGAGGGTTCCCTTCCTCCTACACTGCCGAGTTTCACAGTACACCTCTGAGTTGATGACTTCTACAGATGCAGGTACCCGGTACTGTGCTGTGGGGGCTCCTGGCTCTGGGGTCACTGGATTTCTGAGATGTTGCTTCACTCCCCTGCATCCTCTCTCCTTCCCTCCGAGAGCAGGTGGCCCTCTCTTCCTCTCTGCTCCTCCACAGACAGGGCTGCTGTCCTCCTAAGCTAATGGGAGTGTTGGCCAATTAGACACAATCACACAGGAACTTCTTGGTATAGACAGGCCTGGATTTAGACATAGGCAACTGCTCGGGGTGCCCAATTTTGAAGGCATCAAATACCCGAGCTAAGCAGAAGCCTGAATCTCTTTGCTTTAGGAACCACCAGGCTAGAGCGAAGGGTGATACAATCTTTAATTTATTGCTTCACCCCAAACATTTGGATGATTTATTTCTTTGAAGTCCAGTCGTTGCAGATGGAAAATAGTTCTCTTTAGATCTGTCCCCTTTTATTGGCTGGCTTGTCTACCCCCTCGTTGATGTATAACCTTTGCCTTCCCTTTTAATCTGTCGCCCTGTCTACCCCTCTCCCTCCTTCTATCCTTATCTCTTCTGTCCTGTTTTTACATTTTTAATGGCATTCCTTTTCTTTTCCTTGCAGTGTTTAGTTTTGTTTGTAAACCACCCAGATGCTTCTGTTATGGGCGGTATATTAAGTTTTTAATAAACATAAACATAAGAAGCGCAAGGTGCCTTAACTAGCCAGTCCCCTCACCAAGGCAATGCCGAAATACGGCTGTGTCGTGTGGCCCTTAACAGCCCTTTGGGGTGAAGCAATAAATTAAAGATTGTATCACATGTCTCTCTAGCCTGGTGGTTTTTAGTGGACTGTGCGAGTTTGCAGTCTCTTTGCTTTAAGAGCATGTTCTATGATCTCAGGAGAAGAAACCTCCCTTCTCCACCATTCTTTAGTCCTGCTTATGGATGCCAGTATCTTAAATCCAGCCCTGGGTGTAGGCTTGAGCCCAAGACACCATCCTACCCCTCTGCTCTCTCTCTTCTTGCAACTTCTTGGGCTATGGTCCGTCTTGATGGACTGAGGGCTAGGGATAGCCACAGGCACGTGCCCATTAGGACAGTCACCTTTCTCCCTCCTCATGATGCATTGGCTATGTGCCAAAAGACAGCATTCGACCTTTTGGAATGGTTTATATATGAGTTAGATTTTCCTTCCCAGAGGAGTCTTCGTTCAGAATGATGTACCTGAGCGGAAGGTAACCTCCCCTGTTCTGGAAAATGACCAGTTCATCTCCAGGCTACATTGTAGTAATTTAGTAGGGCCACTGGAGGTCTCTGCTGCTCAAAGCAGTGGCATCTAAGGGGTCTCTACAATATCTTTTCACAGAAAACATGGTGGAGGCCTGGAACACTCTCCCAGAAGAGATGACAGAGACAAAAAAAGGATTGATTGTACATCGCTTTGAATGCTTTGGCAAATGGAGGTATATAAATGTTTTAAAAGAAATAAATAAAGCATGAAATAAACACAGAGTCCCCAGTGGCAAGAGAATGGAAATGAAGCATTGGGTTAAGCTACCCAGAGCAACAGCTACAACCCTAAATACTTTGAAAGGGTGAGTGAGGGACCGGGGCAATACGTAGTGGATCTGTATGCCAGGAGCCCCCTTTCAGATACTTGTAAGTCTGAGAGAGCAGTACTCAGTATCAGAGCTGAATCCCAGGTTGTTGACTGAAATATTTAAAGGAAACGATGCAGAATGTATGTACATACAAGAGGCCTTTTACACACATACCCTGGCATATACATATGAAAAGTCCTTCATGAAATGACCTCCATCATGTCATCCACTGGGAGGAGCACAGACCTTAGTGAAAGGGCCAATAGGGTCCCTTCATATGGCCACCTAGCCAAAGTTAAACGCTGCTGCTGGACAGACTGAATGGGTTTTACTTGCTCTCATTTACTATGTCATTACATGTAGGGTCTCTCGGGCCAATATTCAACCAGCCTGACTGGCGTTGTTTTTAAATACAGCCACAGTGGTTAAATTAAAGAAGGATGTTCAGTGGCACTATGCAGATAGCAGTGATATCGAGCTGGCTAAAAATTGCACAGTTCTTTTCCTGTCCTATCTGTGTCCAGATAGTTATTTGGATAGCAAGCTGAATATCACTGCTATCTAGGTAACTTTCCACTCTGCCCTCGCTGCACCCGCCCATCCCATCTGGATTGTGTGAGGTATCGGCAAGGACGTCCAGCGCCACTATTTGGATATCCGCTGATAGCAGTGGCTACCCTTGTCTGGATAAAGGCCTTTGAATGTCAGGCCCTCTATGTCTCGGTACTTATAAATTGTGAATTGAGCTGCTTATTTCCCAGCTAATTAGGGATGTTTTGAGGGTATAAAAATAATTTTTTCAGTGTCTTCAAAGATAGCCTTCCCAACTGAATAAAATGCATACATTTTCATAACGCAAATGTAATAGCAAAACAAAACTTGCGTCCCGGCCGCACTCCCTGTAATCAGCTCCAGCATTCATATCCCTCCGCCTAGCATGCCCTCCCTTGTCCTTCCCCCGTAGCCCCAGCACTTTTCTCCCACACAGACTCATTCCCGGCATTTTTCCACCACCACTCTCTCTCCCGTCCAGTCGGTCATCAGCTTCCCCCCCCCCCCCTTCCTCCCCCAGTGTTCCTACTCCTCTCAAACTCTCCATCTTTGCTCATTGTGTCCTCTTAACCACCAGTTCCACGTCTTGCTATTGAGAACAGCTGTGCCATAGTACCAGCAGGAGGAGGAGGAGGAGAATGGAGGCCCATCCATGGCTAAACGCTTCTCTACGAATCCCTCATCTCTATTATGCAAATTGGAATAATATACTCTGGAGCAGGTACAAGGAATTTTCTAGCACAGAAAATGTTCTGGGTGAAGAGAAAGGTGTGTTGACTGGATTCTGCCAGTAGGTGGCAGATTACGGCCTTGGCAAGCAACAGACTAGTACAGCTCTGAGCTTGCTTTTGAAGCAAGTTCCTGCTCTCCCAATAAAGAAGGCAGCGAGTCATGGAGAACTGGGGAAAAGTCAGCCCTGTGATCTCTCCAGAATGCCAGATGAAGGAGGAGGAAGAGTTCAAGCTGCATAGAAACATGTCTTTGCTTCTGCTCCATAGAAATATGATGACAGAAAAAGACCACATGGCCTATCTAGTCTGTCCTTCCATATCAACAACTACAACAGACCCCTTTTTACCTTTAGAGATCCTCTGTGTTTGTCCCATGCTTTTTTGAATTCAGTTACTGTCCTCATCTCTACCACCTCCACTGGGAGACTATTCCATGGATCCACTACTCTTTCTGTAAAGAAATATTTCCGCATATCACTCCTGAATCTATCTCCCTTCACCCTCATCCTGTGTCCCTTCTAGGGTTGCCAACCGGCCGGTTTTCAGCCGGCCTGGCCGGTTTTTCCATGGCCAGGCCGGCTGCCGGCACAGATGTAAAACCGGCCATTGAAAAGCCGGTTTTTTGCTCTGGCCGCAAGATCGGGAGCGGCCAGAGCAAAAAAACAGCTTTTGTGCCGAAGTCCGTGGCGCGAATGCGATTCCCCATAGCAGTGCAGCCGCTGCTTCTGCTTTGTACAGAGCAGCGGCTGCAATACACTTACATTGAAAACTAAAGATAAACTGTGTGAGGAGCCCTCCGGTCATCGCAGAGCACGAGGAAGTGATGTCATGGGGGCGGGCTCCTCACAGGTTGTCTTTCCTTTTCAAATTAACTTTAGCTGCAATAAAGTTAATTTGAAAAGGAAAGACAACCTGTGAGGAGCCAGCCCCCATGACATCACTTCCTCGGGCGCTGCGATGACCGGAGGGCTCCTCACACAGTTTATCTTTAGTTTTCAAAGTAAGTGTATTGCAGCCGCTGCTCTGTACAAAGCAGAAGCAGCGGCTTGGGCAGGGGGGGGGGTGGTGTGAGTGAACCAGCAGGGGAGGGGGGGTGATGGTTTGAGTGAACCAGCAAGGGGGGGGGGGTGGTGTTAGTGAACAAGAATTGGAGGGGGGGGGGTGGTGTGAGTGAACCAGCAGGGGAGGGGGGTTGGTGTGAACCAGCAGGGGAGGGGGGTTGGTGTGAGTGAACCAGCAGGGGAGGGGGTGAGTGACAGGGGGATGGGTGAGTGAACCAGCAGGGAGGGGAGGGGAGGGGTGGTGTGAATGAACCAGCAGGGGAGGGGGGTGAGTGAGTCAGCAGGGGGGGTGAGTGAGTGAACTAGCACTGAGGGGAGGGGGGCTGACTGAACCAGCACTGAGGGGGGGTGTGACTGAATCCTCGGTAATTTTTGTGGGTGGGGCTGGGGGCGGGGCAGGGGTGGGACTGGGGGCGGAGAATGGGTGGAGCATGGCGAGCCACAGGTGTCGGGTTTTTCTCAGTGAAAAAGTTGGCAACCCTAGTCCCTTCGTAGCAGAACTTGCTTTCAATCGAAAGAGGCTCTCCTGTGTATTTATGCCATGGAGGTATTTAAATGTCTCAATCATATCACCTCTATCCCGCCTTTCCTCTAGTCTAATGTGTACATATTAAGATCCTTAAGTCTGTCCTCATATGCTTTATAATGAAGACCACTAACCATTTTAGTAGCCACCCTCTGTACTGACTCCAGCCTGTTTATATCCTTTTCAAGGTGCGGTCTCCAGAATTGCACACAATACTCCAAATGTGATCGCACCAAGAGGCAGAAATCTTCCATATGAATCGTTGGTAGTCTCTACCGGTCCAGGAGTTCTCACTGCATATCTTTGGGCTGTGTAGCAAACCGAGGTTCTTAGAGCAGGGAGATAACACTGTCTTTTCAAGTTTAACTCGTTGTAATTTCCAGGTTCATGTGAAGTGGACTCATCCTGGAAAGCTCAGTCTGTAGGTGCTGTCTGAGTCTGTCATTTTTATCACCGATGTTTCCTGATGGCCATTCCTCCCCCTCAGTACCCAAGCAGGGGCAGTGGAACACCTTTTTGGTTGAAGGGGCCAAAGAAACCAATCTCCTGCCGTAATGCCAAGCTCTCTGTTGATGATGCTGTGTTGGGCAAAATATTTGTGGGGCATGGCCCCTGTGGCCCGCCCCTTTTCACTGCCTATTCGCCCAAGCATCTTTTGGCCTTTTGCCGTTGCCTTTTCTTGGTTTGCCCATCCTAAGATCATTAGTTGTGATTGCCCCCTGGTTCCATTCTTGTTTTGTGCACAGAAGTACTTCACCCCCTATACTGTACCACTCCCTGAGGTTTTAGCATCCTAAATGCATAACCTTTCATTTTTAGCATTACATTTTAGCCACCCTTTAGACCATTCCTTAAGCTTTGCTAGATCCCTCCTCATGTTATCCACACCTTTCAGGGTGTCTATCCTGCTGCTGGTTTTGGTATCATCTGTAAATAGACAAATCTTTCCCTACAGCCCTTCCACAATATCACTTACAAAAATGTTAAAAAGAACTAGATCAAGGACTGATCCTTGCAATGCATCACTAGTAATGTCCCTATCCTCAGCGCGAGCAACATTTACCACTACCTTTTGGCACCTCCCACCCAACCAGTGCATAACCTAGTCAGTCACTTTAAGGCCCGTACCAAGAGTGCTCAGTTTACTTATATGTTGCCTGTGTGGAACTGGGACTGCACCAGTCACCTCCTCCCGTCTACAGTTTTCTCAAATTACTCCTAACTCTAAGGAAGCATTGAAAAGGTCAGACAACGGATTCGCCAATTCCATCATTACCCTCAGATGAATCCATAGGGCCTCATCTCTTCCTCCACTTTTAATTAGCTAGCTCCTCATGAACCCACTCTTCCGAAAATCATTCGAGGTCTACCTCTCTTCCGTTCTATTTGTGTTCCTTTCTGTGACCCTACTCCCAGTTCTTCATTTCCGAATGCAGAGCATAAATATTTGCTAAGCCCTTCTGCTTTATTAGTCTCTACATATTTCCCCCTTCACCTTTAAGTCTCATAATGCCACTTTTGGACTTTTTCCTGTCACTTATATACTGTATCTCCCCTTGTTTTACTCTATTGGCTGTTTTTCCTTCCATTTGCATCTTTTCCTTCTTGACTATTTTCATAGCTTCTATTACCTTTTCTAGATATTCTGTATAGGCCATTCACTCAGGTATTTGACTTGATACTATTCATATTTATTTATTTATTTGAACAATTTTTCTATACTGACCCTTCCAGCGATCAGGGGTGGTTTACATTGAACAATGAAACTCCGTTACATGGAACAAATCAAACTATTATACAACGATTCAAAGAACTATTTACATACCAGTAAAAACCTGTACAATGGCATGGTGGTAGCTGGTTCTCTTAACTATTTACAGAACTATTTACTATGTAGTTTGTAAACGGGGGCGCTGGGCGTGAATGTCCACAGTCTTGGCAAAGGCAAAATACTATTATGACTTGCAAAGCATTGTGGGGAATGTAGTCCATTCATAACAGAATCAGCCGTTCACAAAATAATGAGTTGTGTTGCTCGAGTGTAAGCAAAAAAAAATATATTTTATTTATGGGGTTAATTCTCCCACACAGATTTACTTGGTAACACAAAAGGACACTTGCTTTCAGTATTGTACTTAGGAAAAACAAATCATGATATCAGCAACTGAACTTCTTAAGTAATCAAACAATAAAAGACCTTGATGGGAAACAGAAAAGGTCTTTTTAAGGGCTCCTGCTAATAACTTTTAGCAGTGCTCCAAAAGCAAAAACAAAACCCAAAAGTAACCAAAAACTGTTCTTTTTCAAGGATAACTTTCTTCTAGTTTCACACACAAACAGTAGTTTCCTTTCAGAGCTCACGTGCAACTGTGTATGGCTTAATTACCAATAATTAAGCCAGCTGCAAACCCTTTTGCTGGTTCACTTTCACTACGTGGCTCAAATCCTACCCTAAAGCTTTCTTGCAGGCTTTTCTGGTAGATAAAAGAACAAATTATAGTTCCTTTTGATGGTTGTTGTATTTGTGAAAGTATTTTACCACAGCAGCCTAGTCAGAGAGCAATCCATGTATTCATTCTGATCATTTAAAATATCTCCTTCTTCTTCAAATATCATAGAATCAATATCATGGTCTGGCTCAGAGGAATTCCTTAATGGAGCACTCTCAGGATAATAGTTGTTTCCCTGCTGTCTTCCAAATGAAGAGCTAGGGCATAGATCAGAGTTCATACCTGAGCTTCCTTTGCTGTTAGGTTTCCTCTCCAGATATCCTGGCCAGTAAGTAGTCCAGCTTTTATGTCCAGCCTTCCAATCAAGATCCCTGGACACTGGGTCTCTCTTTACATACCTTCTTGCACTGGTCTTAGGGCCCCTTCCAAATGCAGCCGTCTCCTTCACAGGTGCTGTCCGGGAATTCCTGGCTCTGTAACCCCACTCCTCTGGCTTCCTCCAGTCCAATGGAGTATGATTGCCTCTGGAATGACTCCCAACACACGTACTGCTATGGGCTCCTTCTTTAGACCTCCAAGATGTTTTCCTCTTCTTCCTTCCACGTTGATGCTGCTGCTTCCTCTCTCTGTCCTTGAGCTCTGAGTTCCTCAACTGATTCTGTGTAGAATATGTTTTACTTTTAACTTGTTTAGAGGGATACTCCACCCTAGCACAGCTCAGCTGTGCTGAATCAAGCCCTGCCCTTGGAGATGAGTGATTGGGGATTACCTCATAGCTCTCCTGATTGAACACACGTTTCCCCACTTCAGCTCTTCTAGTGGCTGTTTGAAACCTGGTGCATTCTGGGACTGGTAGACTTTTATGAAAACATTCTGTTTTAGTATTTCTACCAGAAAAGACAGGTTGCTTGTTCAGAGCCAATTCACCTCTATTATAGCTCCTTCCTGAACTATGATAAGCTTCCTTATCACATACCCCCCTGCTTAAGTTATTACGGACTGGTGCAACTGGTGAAACTTCTTTACTACAGTCCGTAATACCTACGAGAGTATTATCTTTTTGACGCTCACCTACTTCTTGGCTGGCTTCAGGGTCATTATTATTTACAGGCCTCTCCTTCCAAGACTTAAGTACATTAATGTGGTAGGTCTGTCTACGACCTCTTGCATTTTCTACCACATAAGATACTGGGCTCACTTGTCTAACAACCTTCCATGGCCCTTTCCACTGTACTTCAAATTTTGGGGCTGTACCTGCTACTTGAACCAAAACCTTTTCACCAATGCTTAATTGGCGGCTTTTGGCCTTCCTATCATACCACCCTTTCTGGCGCACTTGACTGTCTTGCAGGTTTTTCTCAGCAACCTGCGAGGTCCTTTTTAAACGTGCTCTCAAGTCACGTAGAAACTGTGGCACCTCCTGATTTTCTGGTTCAGGATCAATCCATTGTTCCCTCAAAATATCTAACAAACCACGTGGAGCCCTACCATACATCAATTCATATGGAGTTACACCTAGGGACACCTGAATTCTTTCCCTGCAGGCATATAAGGCAAAGGGCAATAACATATCCCATTCTTTTACCTCTTCTGCTAACCCCCTTCTCAACATTTGTTTGAGAGTTTGGTTGAATCTCTCCACCAAACCGTTTGATTGTGGATGGTAGGCTGAGGTTTTCACGTGATGAATGCCAAAGGCATCCCAGACCTGGGCCAAATATTTGGATACAAAATTGGACCCTCGGTCAGTCAACACCTCTCTTGGGAATCCCACTTCGCAAAACAATTTGACTAGCTCTAAAGCTATTGTTTTTGCAGAAACATTCCTCAATGGTATGGCCCAGGGAAACCTTGTTGCCTGATCTACCATAACTAGGATGTATTGGAAACCTCGGGGCGTTTTGACTAATGGGCCTATAATATCCATAGCAATGCGACCAATTGGGTCTGTGATAATTGGCATGGGAATCAAAGGCACCACCGGTGGGTGAGTTGCTGTAACTTGCTGACACGCTGGACATGCAGCACAAAACTGGGCAGTTTCTTTGAAAATACCTGGCCAGTAAAAACGCATAAGTATTTGATCCAGCGTTCCTTGCATCCCTTTATGACCTCCAACTGGATGATCATGTGCTAATCTAAGTACTAGTCCTTTGAAAGTTGTGGGTACCACCAATTGTTTACGTATGGTCCCATTTCTGGGGTCCTGACTCTCTCTATATAATATTTCATTATCTAGTCTGAATCTGGGCAACTCCTCCCTGACCTCCTGAGCATACTTAAAAGCTCGGGTGAGAGCTTGATCAGCTCGCTGTTCTTGTGGAAAGTTAGGAAACTTTGCCACTAAGTCAGCTGGCACCCAGGGTAAACTTTGACCAGCCAGCATGTCAGCCCTACCCTGTGCTCTGCAAAGTCTCTCACGACGCTTTTGTGCTTTCAACTTTCTTACTTTCCCAGATGGTGGAGTTATTAAATCATCATGAGAGGGTAAGTCTCCTAATAACTCTGCCTGCTCCCCCTCCTCCTTCTGGCTCTCTACCTTAGCCTGTGAGCGGGTGGATACAAGGCCCCTCTTCTTACCTATTTCCTTCCTTATAGTTTGGCCTTCTGGAAGCTTAACCATCTTTTTAACTAGGGACTGAGGACTTCCAAACAAAGGCCCAGGAGCTATTACCATCATTCCTTCTCCCTCCTTCTTTCCTAGCCCTTTCACTAGTCCCTGCTTAAATCTTGGCCAGTCCCTTCCTAGAACCAAATCAAATGGAAGCCTAGGCACCACTGCTAAAAGAATTTCCTCTTGTTCCCCCAGGCACTTAACCATTAGCCTATAGGTGGGATATGATGTTGCAGCACCATGAATGCATCTGATGTGAACCTGGCTTTCAGGGGTTCTAGGCACAAATCCTTCTTGGGCCTCTATCCTCTTCCAAAGCCTCTTTGACAGCATACTCTGGTCTGCCCCAGAGTCTAACAGAGCATTTTTGTGGTAATTCCCTGCACATCAACCACCAAAAGGAATCCTTCTTTGGGCTGTTTTAAATCAACACCCATCAAGCTAGTGTGTGTCTGGCATCCCCTTTCCGAATGTCCCCATTTTCCACATTTGAAACATTTCTTTTTACTCCACTGTGTAACCTGGGTTGGCACAGTACAATTATTCTCAGAAACATTTTTAACCATTTTCTTTTCTGATACAGCACAGCTTGCCTCAGCACCAACCTTCAGAGGGCCACCCATTCTATGGCAAGCCTGCGTGGCTTCCAAGAATCTCTCTGCTAGCATGGTTGCCTCTCCAAGGTTTTGGCAATTTTGCTGTATAAGGAAAGTGTGCAGATCTTTAGGCACAGCAGACATAAATTGTTCAAGCATAATAATGTCTAATAACATTTCCACAGTCTTTCCCTCAGGCTCCAACCATTTTACAGCCAATCCTCTGATTCTCTGACTCAGAGCCCTGGGTGTTTCATCCACTCTTAATGCAGTAGCTCTAAATATTCGCCTATACTCTGAAATAGACAACCCTAGGCGATCTCTTATAGCAGCCTTTACATCTTTATAATTCAAAGCCTGAGCTGCTGGCATTGCTCTATAAGCTGCAAGCGCCTCCCCAGTTAATGAGGCTGCCAGCCTTACTGCCCACTGGGTCTCTGGCCATGCTAATGCTTGTGCCACTTTCTCAAAAGATTCAAGGAAATCATCAACATTATCATCTGGAGTCAGCTTCCAAAAACTAAATGCCCCAATTCCCTGATTGAGTCCCACATTGTCCACATGTGGTATACCAGTTGTTACTGCTGGTCTTGCATCCGGTCCACTTTGGTTATGAAGAGCAACTAAGGCTTCCACCAGATCAAGCACTGGCTTCTGCTGGTCCCTTAATGCTTTAATTGCAGTGTCCTGAGCCTGCTGCGCTAGCTCCTGTTGCCTGCTAAATTGGGCTGCCATCCAGCTGGCCAGTTCCCTCGGATCCATCTTGAATCCCTGCAAGAAAACAAAAGAAAAAAAAACACAGAGCAGCACCCTCCAAACAGGTGTTTTTCTCCTATTTTTTTTTTCCAATTACCCCTGTGCCTTACTCCCATCCACCACTAGACATGCCCAGGTACTTATTACCTTATGCCAGTGATGAATCCAGCTCACACAGGGTCTTTTCCTCCTGGGACAGCTCCTGGAACAGCTACCTCTTTTTTTTTTCTCCAAAGTGTTGTTAAGGGAAAAATCCTTTTTCCAGCTTTTAACTTGAACTTTTTTTTTTCTTTCAGATTTCAGTTGTAATCCTTATATCATGTAAATCCTTTGCGCAAAAGCAATCCGAAAAACTACGCCAACTGTAAACGGGGGCGCTGGGCGTGAATGTCCACAGTCTTGGCAAAGGCAAAATACTATTATGACTTGCAAAGGATTGTGGGGAATGTAGTCCATTCATAACAGAATCAGCCGTTCACAAAATAATGAGTTGTGTTGCTCGAGTGTAAGCAAAGAAAAATATATTTTATTTATGGGGTTAATTCTCCCACACAGATTTACTTGGTAACACAAAAGGACACTTGTTTTCAGTATTGTACTTAGGAAAAACAAATCATGATATCAGCAACTGAACTTCTTAAGTAATCAAACAATAAAAGACCTTGATGGGAAACAGAAAAGGTCTTTTTAAGGGCTCCTGCTAATAACTTTTAGCAGTGCTCCAAAAGCAAAAACAAAACCCAAAAGTAACCAAAAACTGTCCTTTTCAAGGATAACTTTCTTCTAGTTTCACACACAAACAGTAGTTTCCTTTCAGAGCTCACGTGCAACTGTGTATGGCTTAATTACCAATAATTAAACCAGCTGCAAACCCCTTTGCTGGTTCACTTTCACTACGTGGCTCAAATCCTACCCTAAAGCTTTCTTGCAGGCTTTTCTGGTAGATAAAAGAACAAGTTATAGTTCCTTTTGATGATTGTTGTATTTGTGAAAGTATTTTACCACAGCAGCCTAGTCAGAGAGCAATCCATGTATTCATTCTGATCATTTAAAATATCTCCTTCTTCTTCAAATATCATAGAATCAATATCATGGTCTGGCTCAGAGGAATTCCTTAATGGAGCACTCTCAGGATAATAGTTGTTTCCCTGCTGTCTTCCAAATGAAGAGCTAGGGCATAGATCAGAGTTCATACCTGAGCTTCCTTTGCTGTTAGGTTTCCTCTCCAGATATCCTGGCTAGTAAGTAGTCCAGCTTTTATGTCCAGCCTTCCAATCAAGATCCCTGGACATTGGGTCTCTCTTCACATACCTTCTTGCACTGGTCTTAGGGCCCCTTCCAAATGCAGCCGTCTCCTTCACAGGTGCCGTCCGGGAATTCCTGGCTCTGTAACCCCACTCCTCTGGCTTCCTCCAGTCCAATGGAGTATGCTTGCCTCTGGAATGACTCCCAACACACGTACTGCTATGGGCTCCTTCTTTAGACCTCCAAGATGTTTTCCTCTTCTTCCTTCCATGTTGATGCTGCTGCTTCCTCTCTCTGTCCTTGAGCTCTGAGTTCCTCAACTGATTCTGTGTAGAATATGTTTTACTTTTAACTTGTTTAGAGGGATACTCCACCCTAGCACAGCTCAGCTGTGCTGAATCAAGCCCTGCCCTTGGAGATGAGTGATTGAGGATTACCTCATAGCTCTCCTGATTGAACACACGTTTCCCCACTTCAGCTCTTCTAGAGGCAGTTTGAAACCTGGTGCATTCTGGGACTAGTAGTCTTTTATGAAAACATTCTGTTTTAGTATTTCTACCAGAAAAGACAGGTTGCTTGTTCAGAGCCAATTCACCTCTATTATAGCTCCTTCCTGAACTATGATAAGCTTCCTTATCACAAGTTCTGAAAATACACAGATAGTGAAGTCAGAGGTTCACCGGCTGCTGGTAAGTTTATAACTTCCTTCGAATACTGGTCCGAGTAAGGCTGATTCAGAATCAGTGTGTAAAAGAGTAAGTGATACTTGTTGTTTCCTTAGTCCAATTAATTGGCTAAGTAGAGCCATGTGCTTTAGTAATTGGGTGGTAAGTAAACCACGCTGCAGAGTAAATATTCATGACTGAGTTTGGGCATCTTGTCCTATACTATATTAAGATCGAAAAGGCTTTGAGTTTGGTCTTCACCATAAATGTTAGTGGGAATAACTCATCATGCTATGATCTAAAGAAATCTCAGAGGACTTATGAAAGAGAGTAGTTGATTCTCATTGGATGGAGTTATCCAAAGCTGGTGCAAGGATCCAGAGGTGCCCTCGGCGGGCTCTCCATCCTCTCACCCCTTTGTTTCCTTGTCGCGGCAGCGGCAATGGCATGGAAACCGCGATGCTATGCTTACCTATATTTTGCAGTGCTTCGGCGCGGTCCCTCCCTTCTATTATCTGCCATTTCTGCCCCGCTCCAATGTGGATCTCTGGTTTAAACTGCAACAGAGCACTGCAGAGCTTAAAGAAACACAGCATCGCAGTTTCCAGGCCATTACTGCCGCCGCACACTATGGCGAAGGGTGGCAGGGGCAGCATGGGTGCCTCCAGGAGGCCGACACGCTAGGCGACTGCCTAGCTTACCTAATGATAGCACCAGCTGTGGGGTTACCAGATCATTTCTAAACATTTGGCCCTCCATCAAAAAAAAGCCGAAGACCAATCCCTCTAGCCAGAAGTAGTTTTCCAGTCAAGAGCAAACCAAAAAATCATCCATGAAGTTCCAAAGAATGCCATACTAACATCTAACGATCTTCAGGCCCCTCTCGCTGTGGCTAATGCGGGAAATCCAAGGTGAATGGGAAGGGCGTTCATATCAAGATACCTGGGAAGAAGCCACTGCTCTCTACAAAGAGCAGTGCTGCCCATCTCCAGTTTTCCAAAGAGCATCTAGATGACCCACAAGATTTCTGGAATCTGTTAACCATGTTCATTTCCTTGTCCGAGTTAGCAGTGGGGCGCTCCAAGGACAGAGCGAGGGTGGTACCTGGTGATATTGAGCCACTGCCTGGTTGTTGGCGCAGCAAAAACTGGTCTATCTTTCGCCGCTGAAGCTAACCAGACAGCGGCTGAATATGGGGCCCATTGCTTATAACTACCCATTAGAGTAGAAAAGATATTTCAAGGCACACCCAGTTACAAAGCAATCAGCTTGTCACTCATTACTGCGGGCTGAGGCTGGATTGCTGTAACTGAAAAGGGCTGGCCACATTCTCCTCTACACTGCATGTTCATAGCTCCCTTCTGTGCAAAAACAGACCTCTGACTTGTGTATGCACTGGCTCCACTTGCTGTTATGAGTAGTAGTAGTAGTAGTTATGAGCTATGCTCAGTAGGTGTAGTAGTAGTAGTAGTACTAGTTATGAGCTATGCTCAGTAGGTGTAGTAGTAGTACTAGTACTAGTTATGAGTTATGCTCAGTAGGTGTAGTAGTAGTACTAGTACTAGTTATGAGCTATGCTCAGTAGGTGTAGTAGTAGTAGTAGTAGTTATGAGGCTTGCTACTTCAGGCCTAAGCAGAAAAGTGTGCAGTACAGCAAAACTCTAGGCAGACATCCTGTCAGCCTCACACCTCCGCAGATCAGATCCACGCATGCTCCACTGTCACCATGTGCGTATGCAGAGGTGGAAAAATCCATTGTGCTGTGCTAACGGAGTTCTGAAGCCTGTCTCTCTTATGCCCCTTGTTCTCTGTAGGAGAGGTTTATGCCTTCAAGGGCTTGGAGTATTGGAAGTTTGACAGTGAGACCCTGCAGCTGGAGGCTGGCTACCCTCGCACTATCGCAAAGGACTGGATGGACTGCACAGAGGATTCAAGTGCATCACGAATCATCACTTCGAGCCCCTCCTTGGGTGCCAAAATCCAGCAGGACGGTCGGGGACCTGAGCTAGAAGTGGAGAGGTGCGTGTGTTACAACTCTCGGACTGGCTCTGGCAGCAGAAGGACTTTAGCATCAGAGGTGATCTGTGTCCTCCTCGCAGTGGTCAGTGTGCTGCTGCCGCTACTCCCAGCGGGATGCACATAAGCGCCACCTTCCTTCTCGCCCCTTGCGCACGAGCACATTCACTGGACAGTAACTCACGAGGCGATGTAAATAGTTGTCCAAAGAGCAAAACAACAGTAAATCAAACATGGAAATTTTGGATTTGCAGATTTGTTCTCTCTATTCTGGCAGTGTTTAAGGGAAGGAGTAACATCTAAGGAAAAATATTTGTTCTTGGTCCTGCATTTAGGCGGATCTTGGCCTCACGTCCAGTCAGCATGTTCTCAGTGTCAGGTTGGGCCAGGCTGTGACTTGCAGGTGGGACTCCTGGGTGTCAGGCTCTGATTAGTGGGTGGGGTTCTGGTTGAGTTCCAGGTGCTAGCTGGGGGTCTGTAACTGGTGTAAGGCTGTGATTGATGGTTGGGCCACAGATTTGTCACTAGTGTCTAGATGTCAGGCTGCAATTTGTACAGCGGCAGACATTTCTGTGCAGCCTCCTTGCTGTGTGAGTTACTGATTTTACATCACCAGCTGCAGCGCGGCACCATTACCGTTGTTCTTCTTCTTACTTTCCATACTAGGGGGGCTCTTTTGAACCACAGCAGCCTTGTGTAGCCATTTCATTCTGACAGTACTGCAGGATTTTCGGTAGACTCGATAGTTTGTTGGGATGGGTGACGGGGAGAGAGCCGCTGTTGGCATGCCTAAGAGCAGCCAGAGGTGTGAATCTGCCATTCTTCTCTTATCTCTCCTTACAACCCCCCTCGGGAACTCCGCTCTTCTGGGGAATCGCTTCTATCTGTGCCCTTCTCTTCTACTGCTAACTCCAGACTTCGCTCCTTTCACCTTGCTGCACCTTACGCCTGGAACAAACCTCCTGTGTCTGTACGCCAGGCTCCCTCTCTAACCCTCTTCAAATCCATGCTGAAAACTCACCTCTTCGCTGCTGCTTTTGGATCTTAACTCACCTGATCTCCTTTTTCTTTCCCCTTGCTTTATCCCTGCCTACACCTTCTGTGTTTGTCTTGACTAGATTGTAAGCTCTGATGAGCAGGGACTGTCTCGTACATGTCTGTGTGGCGCTGCGTATAACTGGTAGCGCTATACAAATGCTCAGTAGTAATAGTAGTAGCATGCCGCTGAGCTTCCAGACGGGTTGATGGCAGGGTCTAGCATTGGATTGCAGCTTTTAGTCAGGGCTTCACTTTCAGTCGGGTGCACTGTGCAGTGTAATTAAGAACCCAGGAGTGGACCGTCTGTAATTACACATACCTGGAGCCCTGGCTGGCTACATACCTCAGCCTCACACCCGGGTCCTCAGCCATACCTGGGGTCAGGGTTGCCAACTGGTTCCAGATGTGCCCAACACACTTGATCCGGCCCTGGTTTTACCCTATTGCACTCCATAAGAAAAGCAAGGCTACAAGTCTGTGCATGTGATGGGGTAAGCCCAGGACTGGATCAAGTCCGTCGGGCGCATCAGGAGCCCTGACCCCAGATATGCCTAAGGGCTGAGGTATGCAACCAGTCAGGGCTCCAGAAGTTTGTGGTCCAGGCTCCCGTTTCAGTCTATGGTTTGTGAATGGTCCCTTCAGCGTTGGCCTGTAATAGGTTGTCTAGACTCTAGATTACAATTGTGCCCCCTTCTGCTAATCAGTCACAGAGGAAAACAAGACATAAAATAAGTCCAGGTAAGGAAAGGTATTCCTACAGCTAACACAAACTGCCATACAGTAACTAAACAAAATACGTAAAGAGTGAGCTATTCGCTGGTTACTGATGCCGTCGCTCCTGTGCATCATAGCGCTTCCTGTTCAGTGCCCCCGTCTCCTTCTTTCTGTTTTCTGTCTATTGAATTCCTTTTTCTGTTTCGTATTCCTCCTCTCAGATGTCCTCTTGCTCCCTTTTCCTTTATAGAAATATTTCTACCATCTTCCTTCTCTTCCCTCTTGGATTTTAACCCCTTCCTCTTTGTCCTCTCAGTTTCTTCTCCCCTAAGGTTGAATGCCTCCCCCCTTTTCTTTTCTCATAGTTACATGGTTGGCCAGTTTGAAATGATAATAATTTATAATTGTTACACCGCGTATCGCCAATAATGTCTCTTACAACATACTGTATACTTTGTCATAAAACAATCAGATTACAATTGGTACAATAAATATCACAACGATCAACTTTAATAATCATATCAGTGTTTATATCTAGCAGCTTAAGTTTTGAAAGGGTAATCTATCAATACATATAGGGGGGATATTCAAAGTGATTAATGTAGTTAGCAGACCAGTGCTGGCCACGGTTAGTGCTGCTGAATAATCTGCAGGTGTCAGTGCATTCCAGGGGTAGCACCCGGCAGTAACCAGATGGTGGCAGTATTGAGCTGCTGTCCACTAAAGACTGGTGTAACTTTTGCCTGAATATCGCCGCTGCTATCTGGCCGACCCAAATATTCAATGCAGGTGGCCGGATATGGCCTCGGCATGAATATCCAGGTCTTAGTTCAGCGGCAATGGCCGTCCACTTTAGATCAGCTAGCCGCTGCCGCTGAATATCAGGCCAATATGGTTTAAGAACGTAAATGCAGCAAGATAAAAGAAATGGATTTGGCTCGTGCATTTTAAAGTTCAAGGCTGGTTACATTCGAGTACAGGAGTGTTTCTCCATCCTTGCAGGGCCACAATCTAACTTTGTACCTGAGGCAATGGAGGGTTAAGTGACTTGCCCAAGGCCACAAAAATATCAGTGGGAAGAAGCCACTGCACTAGGCGCCAACCTGAAACTCCGAAAAGATAGATACTAATCCAGAGTAAGCAACTGTATCCAATAAACGCTGATTCTTTCCTCCGTTATTATCAAACTGTATCGGCTACAAATAACATCCTTATAATCCAACCCCACATCCCTATTAACACTGGACCTCATCACATTTGTATGTTGTAACGATTGTTAGGTTCTATTATTTATGTTTTAATGTTGTAGTCCACTTTGAACAACCGGTGAGACTGTAAAGGTGGAATATACATTTTTAATTGAATTAAATTATTCAGTGGCATCTACATGTGAATTGCGATCATTTTCCTGGCTATTATATAAAAGGCTTATCGAACATGGAGCCTTTTGTAAAATATATACAAGAGTGTGTGGGAGTGCAAATAAGAGCGACATCCCTCATGGTTTTGGCCATGTAACTGTGGGAACTTACACATTAAATGCCTGATTATACAAACATGAATGCCCAGGGTCAGCCAATGAAGGACTTAAGTGAAATAACACATTTTAGGGACTTTCTGAGAGAGCTTCAGACATCAGAGAGGTAAATACAGTTGCCACCTCGGTCACTGGTGCAAATCCCAGATCCAAAGAGGCTGAGCAGCGGCAAATGTTGGGGTCCATATTAGTTAACATATGCATGTGTTACCATGGAGCGACACAGAGGCATTATACTGTAATAGCCTTGGCTTTATTCTCCATTCCTCTCCTTATGAGTCCCAGCATTCTATTTGCTTTCTTGGCCACCGCTGCACACTGGGCAGAGGGTTTCAATGTATTATCCACGATGACGCCTAAATTCTTTTCCTGGGTGGTGGTTCCTAATGTGGAACCGTAATTTGGGTTGTTCTTTTGCACTTGTCCACATTAAATTTCATCTGCCATTTGGATGCCCAGCCTCCCAATTTCTCAAAGTCCTCCTGCAATTTTTTATAATCCTCTTGTATTTTATCAACTCTGAATAATTCTGCATCATATGCAAATTTGATTACCTTACTCATTGGTTTCCATCTAGGTCATTTATGAATATGTTAAAAAGAAGCGGGCCAGCATAGATCCCTAAGGTACGCCACTATTCACCTTTCTCTGTTGAGAAAATTGGCCATTTAGCCCTATTCTCTGTTTTCTCTTTTAACCAGTTCCTAGTCCAAAATAGTACACTACCTCCATGACTTTTTAATTTCCTCAAGAGTCTCTTGTATAGGACCTTGTTGAAGGCCTTCTGAAAATCCAGATATACTATACCAGCTGGCTCACCTTTGTCCACCTGTTTGTTCACACTTTCAAAAAATATAGCAAAGTAGTCAGACAAGACTTTCCTTGGCTAAATCTATGTTGGCTTTCTCCTATTAAACCATGACTATCTACTTGTTCAGTAATTCTGTTCTTTATAATGGTTTCTACCATTCTCCAGGAACAAGCAGGAAGTCAGTCCTCATATATGGGTGACGTCGGCACCGACGGAGCCCCCATGGAAGCATCTCCACAGGTTTCAAAGAAAGTCTTTGGGAGATGCCACCATGCATGCATGGTCCCTTTCCTGCCCAAGGATGCCATCTTACTTAGTCTCCATTTTTCCACGGAGCCCAACAGACGTCCGTCTTCTTTCCCCAGAATAAAGTTGATAATTTTGTGCATAAAACCTTCCTGCTTTCTCCAATTAGCATCAGTTCCTTTCCCCATTGCACTGGTATCGCGTCTTGGAAACGTTTTTCATTTTTCTTACAGCGCGATTTCGCGCCCTTTTCTAACTGCTGGCTGCATCGAAGGTCTTTGACCTCGCAGTGGTCCTTTTTGCCCTAATGGCCAGTGGGTTCAAAAAGTGTCACTGATACGCAAAGATCATGTCCCTAACCGATACATAAGAACACCATACTGGGTCAGGCCAAGGTCCATCAAGCTCAGTATCCTGTTTCCAATAGTGGCCAATCTAGGTCACAAGTACCTAGCAGTTTCCCCAAAAGACACAGGTTCCACAATGCTTGTATTGGGTCAAACAGTGGATATCCTGGGTCCCCTTTAATAATGGTTTATGGACCTTTCCTCCAAGAACTTGTCCAAACCTTTTCTAAACCCAGCTGCACTAACAGCTTTCACTATATCCTCCGGTAACAAATTCCAGAGTTTGATTACGCGTTGAGTGAAAAAATATTTTCTCTTATTAGTCTTAAATAGGTTATACTGTAGCTTCATTGCTTGTACCTAGGAGCATAACTTTGCACTTGTCCACATTAAATTTCATCTGCCATTTTGATGCCCAGTCTTCCAATTTATCAAGATCCTCTTGCAATTTTCCACAATCCTCATGGGTTTTAACAACTTTAAATAGTTTTGTGTCATCTGCAAATTTGATAACCTCACTCATTATTCCCATTTCTGGGTCATTTATGAATATGTTAAAAACCAGCGGACCCAGCACAGATCCTTGGGGTACTCCACTATTCACCTTTCTCCATTGGGAAAATTGGCCATTTAGTCCTACCCTCTGCTTTCTATCTTGTAACCAGTTCCTGACCCTTAATAGTATACTGTCTCCTATCCCATGACTTTTTAATTTCGTGAAAAGTCTCTCATGAGGGACCTTGTCAAAGGCTTTCTGAAAATCCAGATACACTATATCAACCGGCTCATCTTTGGCTACCTGTTTATTCACACCTTCAAAATAAACCTTAACAGTAAGACAAGTAAGACAAGACCTTCCTCGGCTAAAGTCATGTTGGCTGTCTCCCATTAAGCCATGACTATCTACATGTTCAGTAATTTTGTTTTTTATAATGGTTTCTACCATTTTTCCTGGTACTGACATCAGGCTCACTGATCTGTAGTTTCTCGGATCACCCCTGGAACCCTTTTTAAAAATTGGCGTTACATTAGCCATCCTCCAATCTTCAGGTATTATAGATGATTTTAGTGATAGTTCACAGATTACTAATAGTAGATCTGCAATCTCATATTTCTGCTCTTTCAACACCTTTGGATGTATACCATCCGGTCCAGGTGATTTGCTACTTTTCATTTTATCAAATAGTTTTAATACATCTTCCCGGTGTTTTTCTATTTCTTTCATTTCTTCTGCAGCATCACCTTTAAATACCATTTCAGTCATGGGTAACTTCCCTACATCTCCCTCGGTCCAACTCCCTGGTCACCCAGTCAAAGAAATCAATCAGATTTGTCTGACAAGACCTGCCTCTGGTGAATCCATGCTGCCTCGGATCCTGTAATCCGCTGGACTCCAGAAACCTCACTATATTCTCTTTCAGCAGTGTTTCCAATAATTTACTCACCACTGAAGTTAAACTAACCAGCCTGTAGTTTTCAACCACATCCTTACTTTCGCTTTTGTGTAAAGGCACCACATGAGCCTCTCTCCAGTCCTTTGGCACCACTCCCGACTCTAACGAGGCATTGAAAAGGTCAGTCAGTGGAGCTGCTAGAACGTCCCCAAGTTCCCTCAGTATTCTAGGGTGTATTCCATCTAGTCCCATCGCTTTGTCTACTTTAAGTTGAGCTAGTTTCTCACGAATCCAGTCTTCTGAAAATTGTTCAAGATGTCCCTCGCTTCTGTTCCTGTTTGTGGATGTTTTCTGAGGTTCTGCTCCTGGTTCTTCATCTGTGAACACAGACATATTTGTTAAGCAATTCCGCTTTATCCTCATCAACCTCTACATATTCCTCCCCATCACCCTTGAGTCTGACAATACCACTTTTGCCCTTCCTCTTCTCACTAACATATCTGAAAAATGTCGTATCCCCCCATTTTATTGCATTTGCTATTTCCTCCTCTTTTTGACTCTTTGCTTTCCTGACTACTTTGCTAGCTTCTCTAAGTTTTTCCAAATATAGATGCCTGTCTTCCTCTCTCTGTGATCTCTTGTATTTCATGAAGGCCACCCTCTTTTTCTTCACTTTTTCAGCTACTTCTTTCGAAAGTCATAGCAGTCTCCTTTTCCTTTTACCTTTATTTACCATTTTAAAAAAAGGTTGGTTGCCCTTAAAATATCCCTTCTCAGTTTTGCCCACTGTTTTTCTACATTCCCCAGCTGTTCCCATCCCGCTAACGACTCCCTGAGGTATTGGCCCATCTTGGCAAAGTTAGTCTTCCTAAAGTCTAAGACCCTCACCTTTGAATGGATTCTAACAGCCCTAGTCCTAATACTGAACCACACCATCTGGTGATCACTGGATGCAAAATGATCTCCTACTATAACATCAGAAACACTTTCACCATTGGTAAGCACTAAGTCCAGTATGGCCCCTTCACGTGTGGGGTCTGTTACCAATTGCCTGAATAGTTCTCCCTGTAGAGAATCCAGGATCTCTTTACTTCTAGATGATACTGCAGCAGGAATGTGCCAATCATCATCTGGCATATTGAAATCCCCTATCAGTAGCTCTTCCCCTTTCCTAGCAATGTTGTGTATCTTCAATTAACTCTCTGTCCACCTCTTCCTCTTGTGAGGGAGGTCTGTATATCACACCAATGCAAATAGATTTCTCTTTCCCTCTTTCTAGTTTAACCCACAATGCCTCCTCTCTCCCTTTTAAGCTCTGTAATTCCAAAGCTTTAATAGTATTTTTTACATATTGTGCCACTCCTCCTCTCCTTCTTCCTACCCTGTCCTTTCTGAATAAAGTATAGCCAGGTATAGTTACATCACAGTCATGGTTTTCTGTGAACCATGTTTCTGTAACTGCCACTAAATCCAAGTCGGCCACTGCCACCAAAGCTTCAACATCAGGGATCTTATTTCCATTGCTACGGGCAATTATACACACTGCTTTTCATATGTTACCCCTGTTACCCATTTCCATAAAGGTATTTAATGTATCACTTATCTGGGGGCTTTCTTCGCCCATCCCCAACGAATCTAGTTTAAAGCCCTCTTCAGTAGATTAGCCAGTCTACTACTGAGGATGTGTCGACCTTTCTTGGACAGATGGATGCCATCTCTGCTCTGCTTTAAACAACACCCATGCTTGATGTAAGTCTTTAACCTTTGCAACTGCTCCTTTTAGTTTTTTCTTAACTATTTTCCTCATTTTATCATAGTCTCCCTTTTGAAAGTTAAAAGATAGTACTGTGGATTTCCTTGACATCCTTCCTCCATTTATTAAATCAAACATGATGTTGCTATTATCACTATTGCCAAGTGGCCCCAACACCCTTATCTTTTGCACCAGATCTTGTGTTCCTCTAAGGACTAGGTCCAAAATGGCTTCCCCTCTGGTCGGTTCATCAACCAGCTGCTCCAAGAAGCAGTCATTTATTTCATCTAGAAACTTTATCTCTCTAGCATATCCTTTTGTGACACTGACCCAGTCAATACTGGGGTAATTTAAATCACCCACTATTATTACTTTGCTGATACACATGACTGCTGCCTCTGGTGTCCAGGTGCCGACCATGAACTGGAGGCCTGTGCCCAGTGTAAAACGATGCCCGCGAAGGCCATCCAAAGTCGTCAGCAGAAGCAAGACGACATCTTCCACAGGTCAGATTCTGCCCCAGCATCCTCGGTAGCCTTGCGCTCTACGGCCCCGCACAGATCCTCCGAGTCATGTAAAGCCCCTGCGGCACCCAATTGGGCCTGCAGACATTTCAACAAGGGTTCTCTGGAGCATGAGCACAAGAAGAAGAAGAAATCCTTGAGGACCTCATCCTGGGAATTGAACACATACAGCAAGTCCTATGCCAGGTCCCACAGTCTCCGGAGGGTATCAGAGGAGTCGAAGCAGGAGTGGCCAGCAAAGGTGCCGAGAACAGATGCTGAGAGCTCTGGTGACAGGTCACTGACCCCCCCTCCCCCCTGCATCATCGAAGACTCCCTCTCCTCACTGACACCGGACTTGGTCACTCCGGTGTCTACATCGAAGGCTGCAACTCCTGAGTGGGAAGCCAGGATGATGGCATTGGAACGCGGTCTCACTGCCTTCCTTGCCTTGCAGCAAGCATCAATGCCCGGCTCCACCAGTGCTAGCACTAAAACTGTAGGGACCTCAATATCGAGGACTCCCTGGGCCGCCGATACAATCCTCGAGAGCCCGAGCCTTGAGCCAATCCTTGGCGAGGGTCTCGATCCCACTCCCGTTCCTCGGGAGCCCTCTCTGACACAGACTGCATGGGGGCCATTTAAAACACAATGCAGCACAGGAGAGATCGGGTGAGCGAAAACTCCTGTCCCTATTACTGGTTATTTATATAGTGCTATAAGGCGAACACAGCACTGCACGGATACATGTAAAGACTGAGACCTGAGAATATTTCTTTGCCTAGGCAGTGCTTGGTAAAGTCTCCTAGGCTCACTCCAGGGTGATGAGAGCAAGCCATTCTCCTAATGGGAATAGAAAGCCATTGCTCTTCCCTTCTCTGGGACACTGGAGGATGCAGCCTCCTGCTTCCCCCCCCCCCCTCCCTTCTTTTCTGGGTCATGACACCTTCCAGGGCCTCGGTGTCCCTTGTACACCATTTCCTATTTATGGAGATGGCCAGCACCTCTCTCAGAATTACTTTACTCCTATCTCTGACAAGTTCCCTTGTTATTTACAAGAATACCAAAGTAGAGGTCTACGGGTCTTTGCACAGAGGTGTGTGTTGCCTCACAATCTCTCCGGTAATGGATTGAGCCTGTGTCACTGTTATTGTGGTCACGAAAGAATTAGAAAATTTTTGCCCAGTGAGTAATAAGTGGGAAACTCTGTAGTTCAGCCCAGCTAATCATTTCAGAGATCGCCTTCATCTAATACAGTTATAGCCAACTTTATTGGCATCCTTGCATTTTAAGTATGTTGTGCACAATATCTTGAGATGCAAATGGAAATATTCCAACTATATGTCATCATAATATTTTAATAGTATGTTGAAAGGTATACAAGAACAAAAAATAGCTGTGTGACTTACGTAGTAATTTCTGAGAAAAAAAAATGACCTGGACAGGATTAATGACGCCCTTTACTAATATTTGGTTACACGACCCTTGGCAATGATGACAGTCTCCAAACATTTCTTGTAGCCATCTATAAGTTTCGGACATCTGTCTGCTGGGAGTTTCTCCCACTCTTCAACTGTGATTTGTCCCAGCTCATGAATGTTTCCAGGATCCCTTTTACCAGTGGCAGATTTCAGCTCTTTCAAAAGGTTCTCGATTGGACTGAGATGCTGGCCAGTTTAAAACAGTCCATTTGTTCCTTTTTCACAATCTTTTGCACTTTTGGGTGTATGTTTTGGGTCATTGTCCTGCAGGAGGACCCATGACCTTCGACACAGACGTAGCCTTCGGACACTAGGTACAGTACAGTATGTATGAGCATTTTGTCCTAGGGGGGATGTAAGTCAGTGTTTACTGTAAATAACACATGTTTTTACCATTTATGCTAGGATTTTATAATGACAAGTAAACGCGTGCCTGACTTTATAAAACACACATGTAGCGGCCAGTACTAAAGCCAGCGCTGACCCTAGCCATGCGGCAGTGATATTCGGCACAGCTATGTGAATAGGTAATCTGCTCAGTAATTCAACGTTTCTTTCTGACCTGAGTTCTGCAAATAGCAATCCATGTAGCAGCTGATAGTTGCCGCTCTATGAATAATTTGCCCACGGATGATCCTGGGGTGGTCTGTCAGGACACGCAGCGGCACTAGCCATATAGGGTCACTGAATATCTCTTTCAGCGGCACTTATCTGGTTGGAAGGTGTTGCTAACCTGGTAGCTGCTTCTGAAAACTGACCCGTAATTTATTCTATCACAGATGGAACAGTCATCAGATGCTGTGGCCTGATTTCTGAATCATATTTCTTGTGTGTTTGTGTATATATGTATATATTTCTTGTGTGTTTGTGTGTGTGTGTGTGTATATGTATATATTTTTTGTATGTGTGTGTGTGTGTGTGTATGTATATATTTCTTTTATTTATTTATAGTTAGCTCACACACTTCAAGGAAATTTACATTCAGGTACAGTGGGTATTTCCCGCAATCTAAGTTTGTACATGAGGCAGTAGAGAGCTACGTGACTTGCCCAAGGCCCCAAGGATCATCAGTGGGATTTGAAAGCTGACTTCCTAGTGCCCAGCTCACTGCTCTAATCACTAGGCTACCCTCCACTCCAAATTGTAGTATTTAAAAGTATCGGGGAGGAGGATACAGTTTTCACAACTGTATGTTTTGGTACAAAATCCATTGGTACTTTTCTACCCATGGGCTTTGCATCAGTTTTGAAAGATAAAGTAGAAGCAAGCCTTCCCTTTGAAATGTCATATTTTTAGGGTGTGCAGCCATCATAAAGCCCTTTTCCTTTGGTAAGCTGGTGTTTGCTGGGGCTCTGCATTCAACAGTCTGCATGTGGTTTGTTAGTGCGCCTTAAAAAACTTACTGTGCACAAAATTGATTTAGCACGCACTAATCAACTTAGCACGCTGCAATTCATCAGTAAGTGCATGTCAAATCAATTCAGAGCACGATACAAACTCCCTATTAAAATGAATGTACGTATGAAGCTAACTGCAAAGCACTCCCAAAATCAGAAAACATTCATGGAAAAAAAATCGAAACGTGCCAAATTTTCCTTGCCTGTGCACATCCCTAAGGTTTGCGGAAATGGCTTTTGGAAATTGTCTTTCCTGGGTCCAATTTTGTGTTTTTACAGGATAGTTCTGGGAAAGCTGGTAGTGCTGCAGTCGTCATGATTGTTACATCTGATTATCAAAATCTTGGTGGAAGAGCCACTGTGGGCCTGAAAGCTAATTGGGTGGTGGAAGGGGCAAGGCCACAAGCCAGAAGATTCATGTAGGGTGCCCAATACCCTACCGCTGACGGTGGGGTGTATGAATTGGGGCAGACCACCTTCACTTTGAGTTCAGGATCATTTCTCACCATTGAGGCAGTTAAGGGAGAGGCAGGAACTCACAGCTCACAAATCAGGCCTGGAGCTCTATAATATAATGAAAGCAGGTGAGTCAGCCTTCTGCCTGTATTACACTAAGCCTCAGGAGAGGAGCAGGGGTGCGGCTCAGAGCAGAACCACATTCCTATCGCATTAACAGGACCTCCGTTACAAGAAATCCTCTGATGGTGCTAAAGCAGTCCTGGATAAGGGAGAGGGGGGCCGTACTGTACCTGGGCTTTCTCCATCATGGAGAGAAGTGGGAGAAGAGTCTTGCTTCAATGCCCTGATGATTTGGGACCTTGCCTTTGGTTTCAGGAATAAAGGCAGGTCAAGGAATTATTTTAAAAAAAAAATGATTTTACTGAGATACTTGTTGCATAATAAATGAAAAAAACCCACACTTTTTTCCAGATAATATCAATAAAATAAATCCAAATTCTCCAGGACCAAGCAGGAAGTCAGTCCTCACATATGGGTGACGTCGGCGCCGACGGAGCCCTCGCGGAGCAATTTTCCCCAGCTTTCAAAGAAAGCCTTTGGGAATTGCAGCGCGCATGCGCGGTCCCCTTCCCGCCCAAAGGTGCCATCTTGGCCAGTCTTCTTTTTTCCGCGGAGCCCTACAGACGCTGTCTACTAGTCACCGCTGAAAAGTTGATTTTCTTATTATTATTTAATTATTTTCTTCGGTTCGACGCCGGTCCCTTTTCCGTCCGGCCTCGCGACGCCGGTTGCGAGGCCTCCCCTTCTTTTCAGTTTTTTCTGTCCTTAGTGACAAATTCACTTTTTCCCTGGCGGCACGAGCGTTCGACCTCGCAGGGGCCCTTTTTCCCCCGATGGCCGCCAGTGGCTTTAAAAATTGTGTTAAGTGTAAGAAACTTATGTCTCTTACTGACACACATGATTGCTGCCTCCGTTGCCTGGGCCCAGATCATGAAGAAATGATCTGTGGAGCCTGTGGCAAGATGTCCGCCAAATCCTTGCGGAGTCGGAAGCATCAGAGGGAGAGAATCTTCTCTGACCCCAGCCGTACCCGGACCTCGTCAGAGGCGTCGTTGTCCAGGGAAACTGGCTCTGAACACCGTCGGAGCTCCTCTGAGAGGGGGTCTCCTACCCGGGAGCATCATCGGAGGAAGAAACCCACGAGGACGGTGTCAGTGGACGCTCCTGGCTCTGCGAGGGCCAGGTCGCATAGCCCCGATAGCCGTCCCGGGTCTTTGGAACTGGAGCGGCCGTCCAAGCAGCCTCGTCTGGAGATGGACTCGTCTGCTCACGTAAGTCCTGTTGACCTCGTGGACTCGCCTCCGAGGGGTCCGCCGTCGGGGCCCGAGTCGGGGGCTGCTGGGTCTCCTGAGTTCGGACTCAGGTTGACGGCCTTGGAGAGCAGCCTGGCTGCCTTCATGGACCAGCAGCGGGCATTGATCGCTGGCCTCGCTGGCGCTTCTGCCCTGACCGCCGGGACGTCGACGTCTAAGTCGACCCCGGAGACCGAGCCGATCCTCGAGTCCATGCGGGCTCGAGTCGATCCTCGGTCGAGGTCCCCTTCGGCCTCCCGTTCGGGGCCGAGGTCGTCGATGCCGACTCCCTCGGCGTCGGGGCGGACGACGTCTGCCCGCCCGGCCTGAGCCGCTCGACTCCTCCTCCGAGGAGTCCGCTTGGGAATCCGAGGTGGAAGAGTCACCTGATTCTTTTCGGACTCGGTGTATCCCTTCGGACTCCCCCGAGTCCGAACCTCGGAGACAGTCCCCCCCGGAGGATGCACGGTTCTCGGACTTCGTGAGGGATATGGCCAAGGCCTTGGCCTTCCCTGCGGATCCCGAGGAGGAGCCTCGAGCCGAAGAGCTCGATGCCCTCCAGTATGACTCTCCTGCAAAGGAGCATTTTACTGTACCGGTTCCTCCGATGCTGGAACGACTTCTCTTCCGCATGTGGGAGAGCCCGGCGGCGTCGCCGGTATTAAGCAAGCGGGTCGATGCCATATATCAAGTCCGCAAGAGCCCTGGCTTCCAAAAAGCACAGCTGCCGCACCATTCCATGGTGGTGGAATCGGCCATGCATAGGCTCAAGAGCCAGAAGATGCACTCCTCGGTGCCTCCCGGCAGGGAAGCCCGCAGCCTGGATGGCATCGGTAAGAAGTGTTTCTCTGCTGGTCTCTACGAGGAACCTTTGTGGAGGTTCCTGGCCCTGTCCACCGGTATTCGGGAGTGCTCAAAGTTTATCTCTCGAGCAGCCTACGATGGCTTTGAGGCATCGGCTCGGGTAGCCGCAGCCGGCATCGGGGCCCGCCAACAAGCTTGGCTTCAGTCCTCCGACCTCGAGCCCTGGGTGCAGGACAAGTTGGTCGATGTCCCCTGCAGAGGTGAAAACCTCTTTGGCAAACCTATGGACGAGAAGGCTGCACAACTCGAGACAGAGACTCTCACCAGGACTCGGCTCTCCAGGAAAACCTCTGCCCCTTCCCAGAAGAAGAAGGGCTCGGGGAAAAAGCCCTTTTACCCGAGGAAGGCGGCTGCCTATAAACACTACCCTCATTATCAGGCCTCAGCAGCTCCCCAACAGGGTCAGCAGGCCAAGGGACGGGGTAACGGGTCCCGTAGGCAGCAAGCCCCCAAGCCTGCGCCACCGGCCCCTGCTCTGCAGGGTGGGGGTTTTTGACTCTTTCAGCATAGCCTCTCCCCCTCCGCTGGTGTCTCTCAGCACAGGAGGCCGGCTGGTCCACTTTGCCCACAGGTGGGCCAACATCACGTCAGATACCTGGGTGCTCCACATAGTCCGAGAGGGCTATCTTCTACACTTCCACCAGGTACCTCCCCCTACTTTCCAGGGGAGCCTCTGCGACCCCCTCTTCACCGGGACTTGCTCCTTCAAGAGTTGGCAAGTCTTCTTCAGGAACAGGCGGTGGAGCCGGTGCCCCACCACCTGAGAGGTCAAGGCTTCTATTCCAGGTACTTCCTGATACCAAAGCGTACTGGAGGCCTCAGACCCATCCTGGACTTGCGGAACCTCAACAAGTTCCTGGAAAGGGAAAAGTTCAAGATGCTTACCCTTGGAATCCTGCTGCCCTACCTCCAGCAGGGAGATTGGCTATGCTCCTTGGATCTAAAGGATGCCTATACTCACATCCTCATCCACCCAAGCCACCGACAATACCTAAGGTTTGTGGTGGCGGGCAATCATTACCAGTACAGAGTACTGCCCTTTGGCCTATCCTCCGCACCACGAGTCTTCACAAAATGTCTCGCAGTGGTGGCGGCTTATCTCCGGCTTCAAGGCCTCTTTGTCTTCCCTTACCTCGACGACTGGCTCATCAGAGCTCCGTCCTCCACGGAGGCCACTCACGCCACGCAACGTACTGTGACTCTGCTCCAGTACCTGGGCTTTGTCATAAACTTCGCAAAGTCCACTTTGCTCCCCTCTCAGGATCTCGAGTTCATCGGCGCCAGGTTAAACACGCTTCAAGCGCGCGCCTTTCTGCCGCTCGACAGGGCACAACGGCTCATGGCTCTAGCCAGCCGCTTCCGTAGCCATTCCCGGGTCTCGGCCAGGCACTTTCTGAAACTGCTCGGCCATATGGCTTCCACGGTCCATGTGACCCCCAATGCCCGCCTGAATATGCGGCCTGCTCAATGGTGCCTTCGCTCCCAGTGGCGTCAGGCCTCGGGGAGACTGGCGGACTCCGTACGAATCTCCAGCCCGCTGGTCTCTTCTCTACGGTGGTGGCTTCATCTGCCCAACCTAGTGCTCGGAATGCCTTTTCAGTCTCCTCCGCCTGTTCAGGTACTGACGACCGATGCTTCTCTCCTGGGTTGGGGAGCACATTGCCAAGGGACATGTACTCAGGGTCTCTGGACCCCGTGGGAATCTGCCCAGCAGATCAACTTCCTGGAGCTCAGAGCGATCCGCCTGGCTCTCCGGGCCTTCTCCCACCTTACCGCTCGCCAGTCCGTCCTCGTCCAGACGGACAATCAAGTGGCCATGTTCTACGTGAACAAACAGGGGGGCACGGGCTCCTTCCTTCTCTCTCGAGAAGCACAAAAGCTCTGCGCTTGGGCCGTCAGCCGAGGAATCCTCCTCAAAGCTGTCTATCTCCCAGGTCAAGAAAACTACCTGGCAGACAAACTGAGCAGAATCCTCCAACCACACGAGTGGAGATTGGACCCGTTGGTGGTTCAAAGGATCTTTCTCCAATGGGGCCTCCCCACACTGGATCTCTTTGCCAGTCCTCTGAACAGGCAACTTCCTCGGTTCTGCTCTCGGGAACCGCATCCCCTCCGAGTAGCGGCGGATGCTTTTCTGCTCTCATGGTCCACGGGCCTTCTGTATGCCTTTCCTCCCATGCCGCTGGTGTCTCGAACACTTTTCAAGGTTCTCCAGGACAAGGCTTCGCTGATACTGATAGCTCCCCGGTGGCCCAGGCAACCGTGGTTCCCGCTTCTGATGCAACTGGTGGTAGATACTCCGTTGCCTCTGGGGTTTCAGCCCGATCTCCTGACCCAGGATCAGGGGTCTCTCTTACACCCCAACCTCAGATCTCTTCATCTGATGGCCTGGCTGCTGAAAGGGTAGTCCTTGCTCCCCTCCTGCTGCCTCCAGAGGTGGAAGAGGTCGTGCTAGCTTCCAGGCGACCCTCTACCCGGAGATCCTATGCCCTTAAATGGCGTCGCTTCTCCACATGGTGTACTCAACAGTCTCAAGACCCCTTCTCCTGCTCGGTGTCGGTGGTCTTGCAGTACTTGCTTTCCCTCTCCAATCTTGGACTAAAGTCCATCTCGGTCAAGGTTCACCTCAGTGCTATTTCTGCACATCATGTGCAGGTGGAAGGCAGGCCTCTTTCCGGCCACCCTCTCGTGGCACGGTTCTCCCGAGGTCTCCTTCTCCTTAAACCACCTTTGTGCCCCCCAGCCCCAGACTGGGACCTTAACGTGGTTTTGCAGCGGATCACCTGTCCGCCCTTTGAACCCATGGCTACCTGTCCTCTCCGTTTTCTTTCTTGGAAAACCTTATTCCTGGTAGCCCTCACTTCCGCTAGACGCGTTAGTGAACTGCAGGCCCTAGTGTCTGATCCCCCTTACACTAGGTTCTACAAGAACAGGGTAGTCCTGCGGACTCACCCTAAGTTTCTTCCAAAAGTGGTCTCCCCTTTTCACATCAATCAGGAGGTGGTGCTTCCAACCTTCTTTCCCAGGCCGCACTCCAGCCGAGCTGAGATGGTCTTGCATACCCTGGACTGTAGAAGGGCGCTGAACTTCTACCTTGATCGTACGCGGGAGCACCGTAAGACTGTTCAGCTCTTCCTGTCTTACGACCCTAATAAATTAGGGCTCCCTGTCTCCAAGCGTACTCTGTCCATCTGGGTAGCTGACTGTATCGCTTGGACTTATGCGGCGGCAGGCCTCTCGCTGGAAAGTCGAGTCACGGCTCATCGGGTTAGGGCGAAGGCTGCGTCAGTGGCTTACCTCCGCTCTGTTCCATTGGCAGACATCTGCCGGGCCGCTACTTGGTCTTCGAGCCAGACTTTTGCAACCCATTACTGCCTCGAGAGGGAGTCCCGCAGGGACAGTGCTTTCGGACAGGCAGTCCTCCGTAATCTCTTCGAGGTTTAAGCAACTCCTACCCTCCATCCCGGATGTTGGGCTACCGGTTGGAGATTAGTCAGAGAAGATTCCTTCCTTCTGTGCTGCTGAGCTAGAGGGAGCTCATTTTTGTGCTTAGGGTCTCCGGTAGCCTTAAGCTTGGGAGTCCCATATGTGAGGACTGACTTCCTGCTTGGTCCTGGAGAAAGCGTAGTTACTCACCTGTAACAGGTGTTCTCCAGGAGCAGCAGGAATCAGTCCTCACAACCCTCCCTCCTCCCCGTGGAGTTGCAGTCATATGATTTAGTTTTTGCAATTTTTTTGCTGTCTTTTCGCTATGTCATCAGACTGGCCAAGATGGCACCTTTGGGCGGGAAGGGGACCGCGCATGCGCGCTGCAATTCCCAAAGGCTTTCTTTGAAAGCTGGGGAAAATTGCTCCGCGAGGGCTCCGTCGGCGCCGACGTCACCCATATGTGAGGACTGATTCCTGCTGCTCCTGGAGAACACCTGTTACAGGTGAGTAACTACGCTTACTCAAATACACAATTTATTAACAATCTGGAGCCTCTTCTGACTGCAAACCCCTGCCAGTCTCTCAAGGCTTTCTAGGGACTTCCTTTTTGGGACCTGAATTAGCCTGAAGATTTCTCCTTCACTGAAATTCTCTGAGTGCAGAGGGCAGATTCCCTTCACCAGAATGAACTGCTTCTCCCTCTTCTGATTCTCCACGGAGACCGATTCTGACGATTTTCCTCTGGCCGCCATTTTTCTGGGTGCAATTCTTCCTCAGCTGCAAGCACACATGCCTGAAAGTCTATCCACCTCTCCAAAATACAAAACTGGGTGACTCCCCAGAAGAGATAGATAGCTAGGATAGGTTTCCCCTCAAAAGAAATCTTACCAGCATTCCTGCCTAAAGCCCCTCTTTGAGCTTGAGTCCAGTTCCCACTACAGAGATCACCCAGAATTTTCTATGTTCTTGGTTTTATTTACAGTGTAAACCTTTAGCCCCCCCCCCCCCAGTATGACGGACTGTCACCAACATTTGTTGATCTTGCATTGCAAATTGTGGGTGGCTGGGCAGAGGTAACAGGATTTGGGGGCGCTGTCACACAGAATGGGGACTGCATGGGCTTAGCTTGAGTGAGCCGCGCAGGAGCCCCTTAATTGCTAGTCACCTGGTGTGCTCCCTAGCCCTCATCTTCTGAGGGGGCCTCTTCTGGACCTGCACTGTGACATAACTGATCATTGCCCTGTCACTGATTTTTAACACTATCAAGCAAGCAGTCTGCAAAGAGCGCCGTAGAATGTTTGCCACAACTTAGTCCTGATAGTTAAATATACGTGATTGGCAAGCGGCCCATGGTGCGTTCTTTGCAGAAGAGTTTGTTTGACTGAATTCTTCCGTGGAATTTTTTTCCTTTCCTGAAGCTGCGGCAAATTCAGACGATTGGATAAAAGGTGTGTTGTTGCTGAACTGTGCAAGAAAATGCAAGTCACGAGTAAGCCGGTTACTTTTTGTTTAAAGCAAAAATCCTGCTTTATAGTTGATGTAGAAAGCAGATTGTGATAAGGTCTCGTACTCCACAGCAGGGCCAGAGGAAGAAAAGGGCAGGCTCGGGACAAACCCAGCCAAATAAGGTTATTTTAGGAAAAAGCAGAAGATAGAAAATCATACGGCCTATCCAGTCTGTTCACCGACACTAACTACTAAGCTCTACAACTCCTTCCTCTCCCTCAGAGATTTTCTGTGCTTGTCCCATGCCATCCTGAATTCAGATACCATCCTCATGTCCACACATTACAACTCTTTCCGTAAAGAGAAAGTGTAAGGCTGTCCTTGGAGAGAAGCCCTAAAAGAGGGAGGGTCAGAGCTCCAGCCTCAGTGACCAGACCACCAGGCCCCAGGAGAGAAAAGGGTGGCTGGAGCGGGAAATCAATGGAAACTGGTGGATGGAACAAGAGACCCCACCAGGGGTACTCAGATGAACGGAATCAGAAAGAGGAAGGCTCTTACTGCTACTATCATTAATCATTTCTATAGGACCACTTGGTGGGTAATTTAATCTTTTCTGCACGTAAAACACTGATTTATGCATGTTAAATGTCTCTTATAAAATTAGGTCACACCTAAAAGTAGACATGGTACAAGCTGGCATGTATTAGTGCAGTAGGTGTGCTTGGGGGTGGTGTTTCTGCAGAGCATGGACGGAGTCAAGATTTATGCGTGTATTTTATAAAATGTGTGCATTTTCATATAAAGTAGGGGCTAACATTTACACTTGCTCGAGAGCAGGCATAATGTCTGTGCCTGGCTTCTAGCACAATTTCTGCCAGTCTGTGCCAGCATTTTATAGAAATAAGTAGGTGCCTATGAGCCCAATTCTAGAGGGTGCACATCCAGCCGACAGAAACATCTAAAGTGAAAACGGGCACTTAATACAACTGATTCCGATTCCTATGTGTCTTTATAAAATAGACGCCTTCTCCTCCTCCATATCTATGTGCCCTGCTATAGAATTACCCTCACAATGTACAAATACTCAAAGATTTCTTGCTCTGTGGAGTTTACAGTCTAGTCAGGACACAGACAAACAAATACACTTCCTGAAATTTCTTTTTTATTGTGAGCATGGCTAAAACTGAGAAGGCTAAAGATCTGGAAGAGTCACTAATCAGGACTGCAAAGCAGCCTCTAAAAGGTGAGCTTCTACATGGGAATTGTACGTGGCTAGAGAGGGAGCGGGGCGCACCTGCTCTGGAAGGCTTATCTAGGCCTGTGTCCCAGCAAGAGGAGCATGCAAGCAGAAGGCACTGCAAGCAATATTACAGGCAAAGGTAAAGGCTTGTAGGGAATCATACAGCTCAAGGCAGCCAAATTTGCTGATTAGAGAGGGAGCGGTTTGTCACTGAATGCGTTCGTTTGTTTGTGTTGCCTTTACTGCCTTGCATTAAATAATAGTCTTAACAATGATACAACACACAGCACCAGAATTAGGTATTGCGGTGCTTGGGACAAGCTGCATGAAACATGATGACTCCACTTCCTGCCCCACCCTGAGACCGGAGGTCAGCAGTCTAAAGATACAGCCTGCAGGACGACGTGCTCGTAGGCCTGCACTAGTTCTAGTCCCGGTGGAACAGAAAATAAAAGGCAAACCACTGGCTGGAGAAGTCTTGTGAGACCTTTGGACAATCCCTAGAGGACGCTGGGGGTGGGTAGCTGAGCTGCTCTTTCACACAGGCCTAGCCCAGAAAATCTCAGAGTTAGATGGAACAAAAATGGCCTTTTTCGGCTGCCCTGTTCCCACTAGCACTCCTTGTGGCCTTGGGCAAGTCACTTAACCCTCCACTGCCTCGGAAGAAAGGCCTGGCAATCTACTTCCGGTGACACTGCCAAGAAAACCCAGGAGCTTCTGGGTCGCCAGGAGTCAAGACTGACTCAAAGGCACACACTGCACTGCTGCCTTTCCCTAACAATGTCAAAGCTCGTATCAGCACACGTTGTATTTCTCCCAAGATCTAGGCTGCAGAATAGAAACGTGGTATAACACGGTAAGATATGGGATTGCTTTGTTGCAGTACAAGCATCTTGGTGTAGAGTAGGATGTGGCACTGTTCTTTTAAACCCTATGGGGGTAATTTGATAAACCTTTCCATGCATAAAATCTGGTTTTACACACAAAAGGGCCTTTATAAAATTACCTCATAGGTAGGGTTGCCAACTTTTTCACCGAGAAAAACCCGACACCTTTGGCTCGCCATGCTCCACCCACTCTCCTCCCCTAGGCCCACCCCTGCCCCGCCCCCAGCCCCACCCACAAAAATTACCGAGGATACGTGTAGGCTAACTTCCTTGGTCAGATAATAATTAAACTGGGAACCCCAAAATCCAAACATGAAATGTACAACACTGGAGAAATAAAACTATAAAGTAATTTCCTCTTGCACTAAACAAAAACGCAAAGATGTTAGCAATACACACTTCCCAGACCAGACATATTCCAGTTAATAAATTCAAAATAAAATGTATTTTTCTACCTTCTGTTTGGGCGTTTTATTTTTCAGTTGCAATTGCTCCAGTCACTTTCTTCTGGTTTCTTCGTGTCTTCTGCGAGCTATCCATTTGTCCTTTCTTCTCTTTTAGATGTTTTCCATTCTCTCTCTATTTCTGCTTTAACATACTGATTGTTTCCCTTTTGCTCTTTCCCCCAATTCTTTCCTTATTCCTTTATCATCCGTTTAAATTTCACCCTTCCATTCTCAAGCCCCTCTTACTCTCCCAATACCGGCCCATCATAGACTTTTCTTCCACACAAAATATTTTTTCCCCTCTCCATTCTCATTCCCCATCCATTCTAGTCCTCCCCCCAAATCAATTCCCTTATAGTTCTAGGCCCACCCAGCATCCACTCCCTTCTAGTCCCATTCTCCCATGCCCCACATCAGCCCATTTCCAGTCCTATTCCAGCTCTTCATCAGCCCATTTCCAGTGCTAGCCCTCACATCACAGCCCATTTCCAGTCCTAGCCCCCCCAATCACAGCCCATTTCCAGTCCAAGTCCCCCATCACAGCCCATTTCCAGTCCTAGCCCCCCCCCCCCATCACAGCCCATTTCCAGTCCAAGTCCCCTCCCATAGCCCTTTTCCAGTACAGGTCCCCTCCCCAACATAACTCATTTGTAGTCCCCCCTCCCATGCAGCTGCTGCTCCTGCTTCTTACTGAGCAGCAGCTGCAATAAAGTTAATTTAAAAGTAAGGAAACTTGTGAGAAACCCTCAGCTCCTATGAAACTCCTTCTGCAGGGTCCCTGGCTGAAAAGGAAATGACATCAGAGGGGCGGGCACTGCAGAAGGAGTTTCATAGGGCCGGAAGGCCTCTCACAGGATTCCTTACTTTTAAATTAACTTTATTGCAGCCGCTGCTCTGTAAGAAGCAGCAGCAGCGGCTACAAGGGGGGGCCAGGACTGTGATCGTAAGCGCAAGCGCAAAGCCGGTTTTCTGCTCTGGCCGCTCCGATCTCGCAGCCAGAGCAAAAAACCGGCTTTTCAATGGCCGGTTTCGGTTCTCTGCCGGCAGCTGGCCCGACCACAGGAAAACCGGCCAGGCCAGCTGAAAACCGGCTGGTTGGCAACCCTACTCATAGGGTAAGCACATAAAAGTAGGCGCAGGAACAAGACGGCTCATACTTGTATGTGATGCAGGTGTAGACATGTTCTGCGGCAAAGTTTGGGTGGAGTCACATACAGGGTCTTTCCAAGCCACAAATAGCAGAGATGGACATTCTGTCGGGACATCCATCCCTGCTATTCGGCCTCTCTGCCAACCCTGGCTAACTTCCCATACGTTGTACAGGGAGGTTAGATGGGGGTGGGAAAAGGGCATTGTGGGGATGGAGTTGGGGTGGGCAGTGGGCACAGAGGTGGAATAAGTTCCTCTTGTCAGCAGGAGATGCCAGGCCTGGGCAGCGGAGGAGGTAGGAAGGGATAGAGGAGATTCTCCACAGCCCAACTCTGGCCTTGGAAGACGATTGGGGCTCGGGCTGCGGGGAATGAAGAATCTGGTTGGCAGCCAGGGATCACGGCTCCTGAATGGAGCCATGGCAACCAGACGCCATGGCGCCGCAGCTCCATTCAGAAGCCTTGACTGAGTTAGCCAGGCTAGGCCTGTATGTGCAAGCCGACTGGGATTGGGGTCCCGGCCTGCACATATAGGCCTGGACGCGATTGTGATCCTGTAGGGCTAGATGTGCCCCGCAGTATCAGAATCCCATCTAACTCTGTGCGTCCAGTTCTGACCAGGTGCACAGAGGGCCGGGACGTCCAGGATAGAATCAGGCCCATAGTATGTACGATTTTTATACAATATGCACGATCATATGTGCTCCCAAGTAGGCATAAATGTCCACGACTTCAATCTCTAGCCACAATTTCTGCCAATTTACTCCTAGTAGTTTTACAGATACAGATAGGCGCAAATGTGTCTTTATAAAATAGGCTAGATATTGGCCCATAGTAGCAAATGCAATGTGTCCAACAGGAGCGAGCATGATTCCACGTGCAGATAATAAACCCAGTACAAACCGTGGAATGCAAAGGAAGAATAGGTATTATTTTATTTCATTATTCAACTTCAGCCATTGGCACGACACAGGCCGTGTTTCGTAAAGCCTTCCTCAGAGGCTAAAATGGCTATGTATGTATGATCTATATCCAATCAATCTCCGAGGCTCCTGGGGATTCATGGCAGTGGGACCAGAAGTAGTTTGTGAGGCCTTTCTTCTGAGGCAATGGAGGGTTAAGTGACTTGCCCAAAGCCACTAGGAGGGCTAGTAGAAGTTGAATGCTGGTGTTTTGGTTACCAAGCCATTGGGCTATACCTCCACTCCCAATGTAACATATTAACAGATAAAGACCAACCTGGTCCACGGCACCTTCCGTGACCTGTTATAAAATGGCCCTAGGTTAAAGCAGTTTGGAAGCTATCGGGGGAGGCTGCAGAATTCCCCTTTGAAAGCACCTGTTTGCAGGGGAATCCGGGTACTTCCGCAGGTGCAAAGTGAAGGCGAGAATTACAAGAAGAAAACCTCACACATGCTTTCCCTCCCTGATCTAAGCCAGCCCACTTTTCTCTGCAGTCAGTGTTCAGTGTATTTATATTTTCTTATATACTGTGCTATTCTGCATCAGTGCGGTTTACATTGAACAAACTGAAATTACATTGAACAGGGCATTATAACTTGGAGATAACTATTTTACAGGGAACATGGGCTATGGAGGGTTAAGTGGCTTGCCCAAGACCACAAGGAGCACCTGTGGGACTAGAAACCCCAGTCCTTCCGGCCCAAGGTTGCTGTCCTCTAGTGGGATTTGAACCCCGACCTTCCAGCCTGAAGTACCTTGCCCCAACCACTAGGCTACTCCTCCACTCCACAATTATGTATGTAATTCTAACTACACTACAGTGGGCTGAGAGGAAGCAACATGCATTTACCCTTGTATAAAGCTTTTGAAAAGTGCCCTTTATATTGAATAATATCAAAGACTAACATGTTCTTTCGGTATTCTGCTTAGCTTTACTTAAAGAAATCTTGCTCGCATCCTTTCTGACCTGCCGTTCTGGCCTCCTCTAAGGACTGTTTTGCTTTCCTCAGATCAGCAAGTGAAAAAAAGCAAATACCTGCACTACAGAATCCATAGAAAGAATTCATTTTTTTATTAATAGATAGGATTCATTCCTTCTTTAAACTACTGCTACGACTGAGCATTTGTATAGTGCTACAAGGCATACGTAGCGTTGCATAAGTACATATAAGAGATAGTCCCTGCTCAAAACAGCTCACAATCTATCCAAGCCAGACAAATACAGCAAACAGAGAACTAGGGTAGAACTAAGGGGAAATGGTTTAGAAACTATGCCTCCTTTCCTTTCTGTTCAAAGCCTTTAAACGCCCTGGAGCCGGCATCCCACCGGAAAAGCATGCGCAGGCTAAGTGCTCTGTCGACGGCATTTCTTGAGCTGTAAGAGCAGTTTCAGAAGCCCTTCTGTAGTAACGTTCAGAAGCTGCAGCAACGGCGGGCGGATGGAGATTGGGTGCGAGGGCTGGGACTGCGGACGGCTGCATCCTCGCTCTACGCCCACGCCTTGAAGAACTGCTTGAAAAGGCCGCTCTCGTTCCCCTCTGAGACGATCTGCACCTGCAGGCCAAAAAGCAATAAAAGACACGACTTCAGAAGGGGAGAACCGAATGGTTTACAGAGCCTCCTCTTCCTCGCCCTGCAGGAGGATTATCGTAATAACAGTGAAACTCAGAGTCCTCAGGGCTGGGAGGTTGATGAGAACTGCTGATAGACAAGCTGACTGCTCAGCTAACATCTTCTTCTTATTATATAGCATGTCAAATGTTGAAAAAATAAATACACGTAAAGCCAGCAAGGTGTCCACTGTGCTGCTACACTCCTGATGGTTGAAATATAGGACCCGATATTCAAAGTGATAAACGCGGTGGTGTTAATCCTGGTGAACGGGACATTCAACCGCACTAACATTGGATATCCGCAGCTGCTGGCTCTACACACCCCAATGCTAAGCACATGTCGGGGGTGCATTCCAGGATGGAGCGGAGGCAGCCCTGCTCGCTAACCAGCAGCGGCGATATTGAAGCACTGGCCAGTTAGCGATACCCAGCGAAGGCCAGGCGCAAGAAACCCGCCGCTTATCACTAACCGGGCAGTGGCTCAATATCACTGCTGTCTGCTTAGTGAGCAGCTTATGACCCAGCATTGAATATCAGGGTTTAATATCCGGCAGCAGCAGCGAGCTGCGTTAGCAGAGCCAGCCACTGATGCTGAATATCGCACCCATAGTATTTATGACTTCTGGGTAGACACATAGACACCTTCTACCTCATAATGTGATCCTTCACAACCAGCCATCAGGAAATGCTTCAGATGTGGAATAATATGCATTGTGAAGCATCAGCAGTCATATCACTGGAGCACTGGAATAATCCAAGTTATGAATAGGGTTGCCAACAGGCTCCGGATTTGCCAGACAGGCTTGATCCAGTTTCCACTGCATGCAGGAACTTGTCGTCTTGCTTTTCTCATAGCATGCAATAGAGATATCAGAACTATAGGTCCCTAAAGGCACTAGGGTAAGCCCAGGACTGGATCAAGCCTGTCGGGCAGATTGGGAGCCAGCTGACAACCCTAGCTGTGAACGCTCTATTGTAGCCTACATTTCTCCTCTCGCAGTTGTTGAGCTACTCGTGGTCATGGTGTGAACCGCAATGAAGCTGCAACGTAATCCATTTAAGACTAATAGGAGAAAATATTTTTTCACTCAGTGCATAATCAAACTATGGAATTCGTTACTGGAGGATGTAGTAAAAGCCGTTAATGCAGCTGGGTTTAAAAAAGGTTTGGACAAGTTCCTGGAGGAAAAGGCCAAAAAACATTATTAAAGAGGACCAGGGTAATCCACTGCTTACCCCAGGACAAGCATTGTGGAACCTGTGTCCCTTTTTGGGAACCTGACAGGTACTTATGACCTGGATTGGCCACCTTTGGAAACAGGATTCTGGACTTGATGGTTCTTGGTCTGACCCACTATGGCATAACTTATGTTCTTAGGCAGGCGGATTACAGGGCCACCTTCTGCCCTTTTGTGATGCTGGTAATAAGATCTCAGATTCAGAGTGCATCTGATTAGCTGATCTAGCTACTTTCTCAGTTCAGTGTTTGGTGAAGCCTGCGTCAGTGCAAAGGTGTCTGAGTGTGCTGTCTGCACTCTCAGTATCAGGCTTCTGCTTATGACATGGCTGTGAAGGTGTTGGGGCAGTTTCATGGGCACACTGGCATTGCCTGCGATGTCAATGTGAAAGTGCTGTAATGTCTGCGGAGACACTCTGTCCTCCTCACCTGCGTTTTCACGCAGTACTTCATCTGCGAGATGACATCATTGGCCACTTTCAAAGCTGCCTTGCGTTCTTCAGTGTTGGCCTTGCAACCTGTAGAGGAACAATCAGTTAGACCATTAGTAGCTATAAAGTCACAACATATATGACCCATCTGACACAAAGGATAAGGCAACGGCAAAAGCTAGAAGGATGCTTGGGTGCATAGGGAGAGGAATGGCCAGCAGAAGAAAGGAGGTGATGGTGCCTCTGTATAAATCTCTAGTGTGACCTCATTTGGAGTATAGTGTGCAATTCTGGAGACCGCACCTTCAAAAGGATATGAGCAGGTTGGAGTCAGTACAGAGGGTGGCTACTAAAATGGTTAGTGATCTTCATTATAAAGCATATGAGGACAGACTTAAGGATCTTAATATGTACACCTTAGAGGAAAGGCGGGATAGAGGTGATATGATTGAGATGTTTAATACCTCCGTGGCATAAATGCACAGGAGGAGAGCCTCTTTCGATTGAAAGCAAGCTCTGCTACGAGGGGACAAGGGATGAGGGTAAAAGGGGATAGATTCAGGAGTGATATTCGGAAATATTTCTTTACGGAAAGAGTGGTGGATCCATGGAATAGTCTCCCAGTGGAGGTGGTAAAGACAAGGACAGTATCTGAATTCAAAAAAGCATGGGATAACCACAGAGGATCTCAAAAGGAAAAAAGTGGACTATTGTAGTAGGTGATATGGAAGGACAGACTAAATAGGCCATGTGGTCTTTTTCTGTCGTCATGTTTCTATGTTAAAAAGGTTTGGACAAGTTCCTGGAGGAAAGGTCCATAAACCATTATTAAAGAGGACCTGGGAAATTCACTGCTTGTCCCAATACAAGCATTGTGTCTTCTGGGGAAACTGTTAGGCACTTGTGACCTGGATTGGCCACTGTTGGAAACAGAATACTGGGCTTGATGGACCTTGGTCTGACCCAGTATGGCATATCTTATGTTCTTATGTAGGACATGACCAGTACCTGGTCAACAGCGATATTGAGCTACTGCCCGGTTTGCGATATGCGGTGAACGTCAGGCGCAGGTAACCTTGGCCTAACTTCCGCCCCATATCACTAACCAGGACGTGGCTCAATATCACTGCTGCCCGGTTACTGATCAACAAATGTGGCTAAACCGGATATTCAATTCCGGGGCCGGATATGACACATAGGAGTATTAAACAGGAGAATAAGGGGCTCAGGATCCTAAAGCAATCTTAAATCTAAACTCCTAAAATCACAAGGCACTTAATGTAAAACTCTTAAAACAGGCTGTGGCAAGTCAGAAGGTAATTGTTAGGTGTTCACACACTGATTTCCAGTGCTGGCCACCAATCTTAGTGCCTAAAGTTAGGTAAATCAATAATAAGTCTAACACTAAGGGGCTTGTTTACAAAGCCGCGGTAGCGGTTTGCGATCGTAATCGGAGCCGCGGCCCCATTGATTTCAATGGGGCTGCGGCTGCGATCGCGAACCACTACCACGGCTTTGTAAACAAGCCCCTAAGTTCCTAAAACTGAGGCTCCTAAAGTTAGATGCCTATGTGTGAAAATTAGGGACCTCAGCTTAAAATAGGTCCCTAACTTAGGAGTCTCCAGCACTCTCTGCCAGTAGCAGGTTCAAATGTACTACTGTAAGTTGGTCCAATAAAAAAAGTGTCACCTAGAACTTGTGTATGGAACTTACTTCTAACCGAAAGGAAACTTAGGCTGTCCTTTGGTAATGAGCAGAAAATTGGATGATATTTCTCTCCCCAGAAGTATACAAGTTCCAGGGATTTCTATCAGGAAAGGTGCAAGCTCAGATTCCCCATTCAGCGAGATAGGGTGGTGGATGCATCGCAGACCTCCCTTTCCATTGGCAGAGGAAAAATGGTAAGAGACTTCAAGAAAGCGTGGGCAAAGGATTCTCAGTTGCACAGAAGTTAGAGGAAAGGCAAAGACTGATAGGTGTTTGTGACATTGCATCAAGAAGTCAATGAGGCAGAACAACTGGGCTTTATCTGCTCTCAAATTTATGTTTTTCTGGAGAATCTTTCCTCTTTCAACTGGCTTGTGGTGTGCAATAAACCTCAGAGGTTTCCTGAAGGCGCAGAGAGAGAGAGACGAGTGGAATTGAAAATCTTCAGTTCTTTGTGGCTTCTGTTGCCAAGCAATCCTTCAGCTCCAGCCTCTTGGAAGCCGGCAAGGTTACACTCCAACTTTTATTTCCATTTATCCGCTTTTGAACTCTTTAAGTTGAATTTTAGAAGGGACGTCCAAGTGCAGTCTGGACTGTCTAAGCCAGAACGTCGGAAAAAAAATGCAGGCACGTCCAGCTGCAGACACGAGTTCACAAACACGGCTTTGCCTGATATGGACATCTATGTAGACAACACCAGAACCATATTTCAGAATCTGGACATCTAGAAGAGGCTAATGGTTAGAGCAGTGGGTTAGGAACAGGAAAGCCAAGGGTTCAAAATCCCACTGCTCCTATCATTGAAACTGCGCTGAGGGGATGATGGTGCGCCTTCTTCTGTACACCCTCTAGATCAGTGGTTCTCAACCTTTTTTGTACCGTGACCCCTTTTACCATTGGTCAACTTGTGGTGACCCCCAATGATAAAATCAAATGCGTCTCTCTTCCTTTACCGTCAACGCATTGTCACTTTAATCATTTGTTGAATTATTAATATATTATAGACCTTTGCAATATGTTTTTATTTATAAAATTTACTTATTTAAACCACAATCACAATAACAAGTAACAATATTTGATTTCAAAATTATAATGATTTTGTAGTCAAATCACTAATATGAAATAAAATTATTTGTTCTACCTTTGTTGTCTGACCAATTTATTCTCTGATCATGCTGGTCCCGATCTGAGGCTTCTGCTTTCCTATCTTCTCTTAGCTCTCTTTCTGTGGTCTATGGTCCATCTGCCATTTCTTATCTCTTCTTTCGTTTTCTTCACTTCTTTCCATCAGTCTGTTTCCAGTCCCAGTAACCCTCCACAGTATCAGCCCCTTTCCAGTCCTCACTCTCAGTACCTTCCAATGTCAACTTGCATTCCCATGACTGCCACTGGTGTCCGTTCCCTTCCAGTCCCCCTCCTTCCCCACTGACCAGTCCCTTCTAGTACAAATACCATGGCAGCCCCTCTCAGATCCACTCCCTTCCAGTTCCATTCTCCCATCCCCTCGTATCAGCCCATTTGTAGCCTTAGCCCCCAGTTTTCTTCCAGGGCCAGCAGCTCTATCCTCCCCCTCCCCACAATCAACCCATTCCCAGTCGAAGCCCCCCCAATCAGCTCGTTTCCAGTGCTAGTCCCCCCTCAACCCCATTACCAGTGCTAGCCTCCCCTAATCAGCCCAATACCAGTCCTACCCCCCATCAGCTCATTACCAGTTCTAGCCTCCCCTAATCAGCTCGCTTCCAGTGTTAGTCCCTCCTCAACCCCATTACCAGTGCTAGCCTCCCCTGATCAGCCCATTACCAGTCCTACCCCCCCATCAGCCCATTTCCAGTCCTGATCTCCCCGATCAGCTCATTTCCAGTGCTAGCCCCCCATCAGTCCATTACCAGTCCTACCCCCCCCCCTTGATCAGTCCATTCCCAGTCCTAGCCTTCCCTAATCAACCCATTACCAGTTTTAGCCCCCCCCCCATCTGCCCATTATAATCCTAACCCACACTGTCTCTCCCCTCTGTCCAACATTTATTGCCCATCTGTACAGTATGTCCCCGTCTCTTCCCTTTGTCCATGTCAGCCCCCCTCCCTCCATCCATCCATCAATGTCAGCCACCCCTCCCTCCCTCCCTCTCTCCATGTCAGCCCTCCCCTCCCTCCTTCCCTCCATCCATGTCAGCCCCCCTCCCTCCATCCATCCATCAATGTCAGCCACCCTCCCTCCTCCCTCCCTCTCTCCATGTCAGCCCTCCCCTCCCTCCTTCCCTCCATCCATGTCAGCCCCCCTCTCTCCATGTCAGCCCTCCCTCCCTCCCTCCATGTCAGCCCCCCCGTCCATGTCACCCCCCTCCTTCCATCCATCAATGTCAGCCCCCCTCTCTCCCTGTCAGCCCTCCCCTCCCTTCTTGCCTCCATCCATTTCAGCCCCCCCTCTCTCCATGTCAGCCCCCCTGTCCATGTCAGACCCCTCCCTCCCTCCATCCATCCATCCATCCATCCCTCCATGTCAGCCCCATTGCAGGTTCCCTGCCCCCTCCTCCCCTCTCCCTGTCTGCCTGCTGCTGCCCTGCTGTTCTTCTACAGCTGCGGCTCCCAGTCTCTTAGGGAACCGCGGCTATACCTGTAAAACCGTTGCAGAGCCTTCCCATCTCTCGACGGGCTCTGTTCAGCATTGTCCCACCTCCAAAGCAAGTGGTAAACAACTTCCTTTAGAGGCGGGACAATGCTGCACAGAGCCCGTCAAGAGACAGGAAGGCTCCGCAATGGTTTTACTGGCACAGCTGCGGTTCCCTAAGAGGCAGGGATCCGCGGCTGCATTAGAAGGGACTGGGAGGCGGTGAGTTTGCTGCACAGTGCTTCTCAACCAGTGTGCCTTGGGAAGCTCCTTGGTGGTGACAGCCAGAGATGTGGTAGGCAGGAGCTCCTGAAGCACTTGCCCCACTTCAGTTGGACAGTATCCCTGCAAATAGCCACCTGCTTCCTGCTCTAGCCCCATCTTTCCCAAGCAAAATACAGGAACAGGATAAGCTTGGAGAAAGAAGAGCCACTCTTTCTCTTAATCCACCCATGCCCTCCTATCATTTCAGGACAGCAAGAGAGGAGCGTGACTGACTGGAGCAGACAGTCCAGATCAAAGAGAAGTTGCTTCCATCCCCTTCCCCTTCTAGCCCAGAAACAGAAAAATACATTTTATTTTCAGGTTAGCAACTGTGATGTGATCTTGTAGCTGTAGCTCCCTGGAGTAAGCTGAATGCTCCCGAACACAGGGCAAAATCTGACTTGCACCTGTCTCCTACACAGAATTTACATGTTGGGACTAGTTCAATTACATCAGCTAATCTGATTTTTCTCTGGTGCATAACTGTCTTGTATGCAGGATATACCCACCAGGAACGAGGCTTTTGTAATGAACCCAAAAATATTTTGTAGTAACCAACCTTAAAGAATGTGCTTTTAGCTGTATAGCTTGAGAGTGGATTACTACAAGTTTTCATGGAACGAATCCACTGGATGTCCTTCCTTTCCTCCATCCAACTGAACTGATCGCTCAGTACTAGTGTCCAGAAAAAAATCGAATAGCCTTATTTCCCCCCTCCTCCCTCCCATTGGTAGGACAGCAGCACTTCCTACCTGTATTCCTCCTCAGCTGGCTTCGATTTGGTGTCTGAACGCATGGTGCCCTGCCGGCCTCGTATGTTCAGATGTAAGACTGAATCTGGCAGAATGAGGCACCCACAGATTTATTAAAAAATGCTGCTCTCCTTCTGTCAGAGGCTGAGCAATAAGGATCGTGCAAAATTTGGTGTGTGCCTGCCACGAGGACTGAGCGAAGTCAAAACGTGTGCCACAAAATCAAAAATGTTGAGAAGCACTACACTTTGCTCTTACAGAGAAGAGGCACTAAAAGGTAAAGGGGATGGACGGATACCCCTATGAGGAAAGGCTTAAAAGGTTAGGGCTTTTCAACATGGAAAAGAGACGGCTGAGGGGAGATAAGATAGTCTATAAATTAATGAATGGAGTTGAACAGGTCCATAAAACAGTAGAAAGACTAGGGGGCACACAATGAAGCTACAATGTAACCTAATTGAGACCAATAAGAGAAAATATTTTTTCACTCAACGAGTAATCAAACTCTGGAATTTGTTACCGGAGGATGTAGTAAAAGCTGTTAGTGTAGCTGGGTTTAAAAAAGGTTTGGACAAGTTCCTGGAGGAAAGGTCTATAAATCATTATTAAAGAGGACCTGGGAAATATACTGCTTGCCTCTTTGGGAACCTGCCAAGTACTTGTGACCTGGATTGGACATTGTTGGAAATAGGATACTGGGCTTGATGGACCTTGGTCTGACCCAGTAAGGCCTTTCCTATGTTCTAAGGTAGCAAGCCAAGTTAGGAAGCAAGAACTAGTGTTTTGAATACTGGAATAAAAGGGAGAGGTCCTGGGACATGAGTTCAAAGCTCCCCTCTGCTACTGACGGTCACCTTGGCCTTGTGCCTCTGTTCTGCATTCTTCATCTCCTCCATTCCAGGAGTAAGCAGGCAAAGGCCCTCCTCCATTAGGAACAGATGATCTATATTTAACAGAAACGGCGACTCGGTTTCCAGTGCATATCCTCACTACATGCTCTATGTGTCTATTATCCAGTCAGAGTGGCTCAGGTGCTATGGTACACAAGATCCAAGCTCAGACCCCCTCCTCCACCAGAGGACAGTCATGATTGGCTGAGCTGTGTAGATGATGTGCTGAAGCCCGGGGAGGGGGTGAAGACAGTGATTACTTCATTGGCACCGTCTACTGGCTAATGAGTGATACTGAGGATCACCCATGGGTTAGTGTGGGTCTCTCTGTCACTTGCAACATGCCATCTGGGGTGGGGCCTTTTGGAGAAAAGACTACAGCATGGCACCAAACACAATATACCCTGCAGTCACTCTGCAAGAGGAACAATTTCTATTCTTAAAGTGATGTCCCAAACATATAGACCAAATGTGGCTCCTTACATATTTATGTATTTACATATTTACTAAAGAGTCATGGGATAGGAGGCAGTGTACTGTTGTGGATCAGGAACTGGTTAAAAGATAGAAAGCAGAGGGTTGGAGTAAATGGCCAGTTTTCCAAATGGAGAAAGGTGAATAGTGGTGTGCCCCAGGGATCTGTGCTGGGTCCGCTGCTTTTGACATATTCATAAAGGACCTGGAAAAGGGAATATACGAGTGAGGTTATCAAATTTGCAGATGACACAAAACTATTTAAAATTGTTAAAACCCAAGAGGATTGTGGAAAATTGCAACAGGATCTTTATAAATTGGAAGACTGGGCATCAAAATGGCAGATGAAATTTAATGTGGGCAAGTGCAAAGTTATGCACCTATGGAAAAACAACCCAAACTATGGTTACAGGATGCAAGGTTCCACATTAGAAACCACCACCCAGGAAAAGGATTTAGGCGTCATTGTGGATACCATGTTAAAACCCTCGGCCCAGTGTGCAGCAGCGGCCAAGAGAGCAAATAGAATGCTAGGTATCATAAGGAAAGGAATGGAAAATAAAACAAAGGATATTATAATGCCTCTGTATTGTTCCATGGTGAGACCGCACCTTGAATATTGTGTACAATTCTGGTCGCCGTATCTTAAAAAGGATATAGCGTATTACAAAAGATTCAGAGAAGAGCCACCAAAATGGTAAAGGGGATGGAAGGATACCCCTATAAAGAAAGGCTAAAAAGATTAGGGCTCTTTAACCTGGAAAAGCGACGGCTGAGGGGAGATATGATAGAAGTCTATAAATTAATGAACGGAGTGGAACGGGTAAACGTAGATCGATTGTTTACGTTATCAGAATATAGAAAGACTAGGGGACATGCAATGAAGCTACAGGGTAAACTATTTAAGACTAATAAAAGAAAATATTTTTTCACTCAACGTGTAATCAAACTCTGGAATTTGTTACCGGAGGATGTAGTAAAGGCTGTTAGTGTAGCTGGGTTTAAAAAAAGGTTTGGACAAGTTCCTGGAGGAAAGGTCCATAAACCATTATTAAAGTGGACCCAGAATATCCACTGCTTGACCCAATACAAGCATTGTGGAACCTGTGTCCCTTGGGGAAACTGCTAGGTATGTATGACCTAGATTGGCCACTGTTGGAAACAGAATACTGGGCTTGACGGACCTTGGTCTGTCCCAATATGGCATATCTTATGTTCTTATGTTCTTATTTAACAGGTTCTTTTATACCACTTTATCATTTCAGTCAAAGCGGTTTACATCACAACCACTGTTCCCTCTAAGCTGTGCGCGTGTGCACGCGCACACACTTCACCAAGCAAGTGCACATACTTTACAACAGAGCGCACAAAAATTACGGTTCTGATTCTGATAGAAAACAACACAGACGTCTTAAAATGTAAAAGTTGTGATTGTAATTACTAGAAATGTTCCGCTTCATTTAGTAATCATCTATTTTCATTTAATTTGATTAAAATCAATGTGGTGTACATCACTGTTCCCTCTAAGCTGTGCGCGTGTGCGCGCACACACACCTCGCCGAGCGAGCGCACATACTTTACAACAGAGCGCACAAAAATTACGGTTCTGATTCTGATAGAAAACAACACAGACGTCTTAAAATGTAAAAGTTGTGATTGTAATTACTAGAAATTTTCCACTTCATGTAGTAATCGTCTATTTTCATTTAATTTGATTAAAATCAATGTGGGCGTACATACTGTATTCTGACGTGTAGTCAAATTTTAAAGTATATAACTCCGAGTGTCGTTATGTGGCGCACAAAAATTTAACCTTCCTTCAAAAGCTGCACAGCTGATATTTTATGTGCACACAGCCTACAGAAAATTAGAGGGAACATTGATCACAACTTAAACTTGGTAATGTACATTAAACAGGGACATTGATAACTTGGATTTTTCTGAGACAATGGAGGGTTAAGTGACATATAATGCCAGCTCCCATTGTCATGCATTCCGGAATGTTTCTCACCTTTCCAGATGAAGACCTGCCCATTCTTCCCATTGTCCAGCACAAAGCAGTCATCACTCAGCAGGAGATCCTTGGCGAAGGGGCTGCTGTCGCTCACCTTAGTCAGATTCATTTTACCGGTGGCATTAGAAACCTGTGGGAGTGGGAAAGGGAGACCAACAGTCTGGGCTCAGTAAGGAAAGGTCTGTCAAAAGTGTACAGACAGACCTCCTGCAGGGGAGGAGAGTAAATACAGTGTAGGCAGCAAATACTATGCAATAACAATAGCATATAGACGGCTGCTTGGTTACAAGATTCCTTTCCCAATGAGCTTACCATCCATAGACATGTGAAGGTTTCATACTCACTGACACATTCAGCAAAGTCATGGCTCATTTTCTGCCTAGCAATCTCAAGATCTAAACGTGAACATTTCTAGGTCCACACCCACCATTTCTATCCCTGAGTTAAAGACTGGATTTTAATAATGTATGCTGTTTGGTTTATTGTGATTTTATTTGCTATGTTTGAAATGTTTGTGTTTTGTTATTTGCATATGTTATGTTTGTAGCAGGAGCCTCAGATGTATGCTTTCTGAGGAACGTTCTGGAATTCCTGCTCTTAAACCAAGCCCAGCTTGCAATAGGATGTAATGTGGGTCAGACTTTCCTGTCAGTCACTAAACGGAAGGGAATTACAGACGGTCCTTGCAGCAAAGAGTCCGGGGAGAAGGAGAAGCTGTAATTATCCACTTGGGTGATACACAGCGAGGTGATCAGCCTGGCACTTCAGCCAAAAATAGCAATATGCCAACTAGCTTGACCCAGCACCAGTTAAATCAAAGGGAGAATGAGTACACAGATCAAGGGAGATCTGTGAGGAGGGAAATCCATACTAAAGGAATGATGGATCTTTGAAGGATACTAGCAAAACAGGGAGGTCAGGGCATCCCAATAGAGAGGTTCCAATAAAGGTAAAAGTGACCCAGGTGCCTTTAAGTAAAAATCAGACAGAGTTGAAAGATTCCAAATTAACTCTATCATCAAATAGCTAGACTTAATATTAGCAAAAAAAAAACCTTTGAAATGCCTGTATGCAAATTCTAGAAGTCTAAAAAATAAGATGGGAGAATTAGAATATATAGCAATGAATGAAAGGTTCGATATAATTGGCATTTCAGAGACCTGATGGAAGGAGGATAACCAATGGGACACTGTGATACCAGGTTACAAACTGTATCACAATGATAGGGTAGATCACATTGGTGGAGGGATGGCTCTATATGTTAAAGAGGGCATTGAGTCAAACAGCATAAAGGTTTTGCAGGAACTAAAATACACTGTAAAATCTCTATGGATAGAAATTCTATGTAAAAAATGGGAAGGGAATGACAGTGGGGGTGTACTACTGTCTGCCTGGACAGAATGAACAGACAGATGATGAAATGCTAACGGAAATTAGGGAAGCTAACAAAGTTTACAATACAGTAATAACAGGAGATTTCAATTATACTGGTATTGACTGAGGACATTCTAGGGAGATAAAGTTTCTAGATGAGGTAAATGACTGCTTCATGGAGCAGCTAGTTCAGGAAACAACATGCCGGGGTCACTATTTTAGATCTAGTCCTCAGGATCTAGTGTGAGAGGTAACTATTTTGGGGCTGCTTCGCAACAGCGATTATAACATGATCAAATTTGATTTCATAAATGGAGGAAGGATAACAAGGAAATTGACTGTGCTAGCATTTAACTTTCAAAAAGGAGACTATAATAAAATGAGGAAAATGGTTAAGAAAAAACTAAAAGGAGCAACTGCAAAGTTTAAGAGTTCACATCAGACCTGGGTGTTATTTGAAAATACTATCTTGGAAGCCCAGACCAGATGTATTCCATGCTTAAAAAAAGGTGGAAGGAAGGCCAAATGACAATCAGCATGGCTTAAAGATGAGGTCAGAGAGGTTATTATAGCTGAGAGAAAATCTTTTAGAAAATGGAAAAAGAGCCAAATGACAAAAACAGGAATCAACATAAATACTGGCAAGTGAAATGCAAGGCATTGATAAGACAGAGAAAGAGAAAATGTGAAAAGAAGCTTGCCATGGAAGCAAAAGTGCATAATAAAACCTTTTTTCAAGAATATTTGTAGCAAAACACTTGTGAGGGGAACCATTAGATGATGGAGGGGTAAAAGGTGCACTGAGAGAGAACAAGGCCATAGAAAAAAGACTGAATAAATTTTTTGCTTCAGTCTTTATTGAAGAAGATGTAGGAAACTTACCCATGCCAGAAATAATATTTAAAGATGATGTAGAAGGGGAATTGAAACACATCTTGATAAATTGGCAAGATGTAATACAGCTAATTGATAAACTAAAGAGCAGCAAATCACCTGGACCAGATGGCAAACATCCCAAGGTGCTGAAAGAACTGAATATGAGATTGGAGAACTACTATTAGTAATCTATGATCTATTGTTAAAATCATCTGTAGTACCTAAAGATTGGAGAGTGGCCAATGCAATGCCAATTTTTAAAAAGGTTTCCAGAGGTGATCCAGGAAACTACAGACCATTGAACCTGACATCATTACCAGGCAAAATGGTAGAAACCATTATAAAAACAAAATTACTGAACATGTGGATAGTCATGGTTTAATATCAGAAAACCAACATGGATTTAGCCAAGGAAAGTCTTGTCTCACCAATCTCTTATATTTTTTTTGAAGGTGTGAATAAACAGGTAGATAAAAGTGAGCCGATTGGTGTATCTCGATTTTCAGAAAGCCTTTGACAAAGTCCCTCATGAGAGACTCTTGGGGAAATTAAAAAGCCATGGGATAGAAGAGATTGAGGACTATTAGGGAGGGTCATGGAAGGCAAGAGGGGATGCTTGACTACTGGTGGGAGTCAGGAAAGGCAAGAGAATATGCTGGACATTTGGGGAAGGAGAGTAGGGAGGGGGAAGGAGACATGTCAGAACCTGGGGAAAGAAGGAGAAGAGGAGATGCTGGGGACACAGGGAGGGGGGGGGGGTAAGCTAGGTAAGAGGAGATGTTGGACACCTGGGGAAGGCAAGAGAAGAGGAGATGGGGCATGGGGATGGAAGGTAAGCTAGGTAAGATGAGATGCTGGACTACTGTGGGGGGGGGGGGTCAGGAAAGGCAAGGAAAGATAATGGACACCTGGGGAAGGCAAGAGAAGAGGAGATGCTGGGGCAAAGGAGGGGAGGTAAGCTAAGTATGGGGAGATTCTGTGAGGGGGGGTGCATGATTGAAGGTTCACTTAGGGCATCAGATAGTCTTGAACCAGCTCTGAAGAGTTGAGAGCGGCTGGCTAAGCAGATGCCTCTTTATCTTACACCTGAGAAGGACTCAGTGCTATGACGGAGGCACCTATCTTCCAGGTGGATCCCTCACCTCCCAGTCAAAGAGTTTCTTTAAAATCATTTTGGTGTCTATTTACTTGCACTCTTGGGGAGCAAAGCAAGTAAATCCTCTTACCTACATCTTCACCTAGAGGATGGAGCTCTCATAAATTAGAAGAACTGTTGGTAGTTTGATGTTTTATTATCTAGAGCGCTAACACACTGGAGGGACTTTCATATCTGAAGGAGAAGCTAAAATCTGTTACAGGAAGAGCTAGAGCATTGGCGACTGTGAGGAGGAAGACATCTACCTAGGGCCATCAGAGAGCAGAATCAAAAGGAAGAGTATTAAGGAATACTTCATGTCCAAAGACATTGGGTTACTATTTCTCTTTCTGATCTTTATTGCTTTTGCTTAGCTTTCAGGAATTGAAGATAACTTTATTTTAGACAGATCACCTAATAGAGATTTTTAATTAAATCTACCTAGAAGTGGTGTTTGCATGCCTATTTTTGCCTTTTGTCTTTTTTTCTCCAGTTTATGTCTTGAGTTCTGTCTCCCCCTATCCACCAGTACTCTTTACTTTCCCTGTTGGTGCACTGGTTTGCTCTTTTCTGTTAATCTCGAGCTTGTATTACTGTAACGCAGTCTATAGTGGACTCAGGGTTGTTGATTTAAAAAGGCTGTAGATTGTGCAGAACGCTGCCATCTGCGCTTATTACTTGCCCGATGGCATTGGTTGCCAGTCAGTTTCAGAATTAAATACAAGATCGTGTTGCTAACGCACAAGGCCTTCTACACTGGTTAGCCAGTCCCTCTTGCTGCAGCCCTTCCTGCGTATATATCATCTTGCTTTCCACCATCACAGAGGGAAAATCTACCTATAATTCCTGGTATAGTTCGGGCTAGGTTAAATATTACTAGAAATGCGGCATTTTATTATCTTGCTCTGAGGTTATGGGACTCACTTCCTTCATCTATTAGGTTGGAGACTCTTACAAAAAATATAAGATAGCCTTAAAAATTTATTTTTACCGGCAAGCTTTTGGCGCAAGCATATTGGGTCACGTTAACTAGATGTAGCAGCTGCAACAGGTCTTTCCTTCTTTCCCTCCCATTGTGTTTCTATATTTCTAATTTGTTTCCCATTGCTTATATTATAAACCACTTTGATGTGCTTATGAAAGATGGTATAAAAAAATCTTATAATAAATAAAATAACCCCAGGGATCTGTGCTGGGCCCGCTGCTTTCTAACAAATTCATAAATGAACTGGAAATAGGAATAACAAGTGAGGTGATCAAGTTTGTAGAGGACACAAACTTATTCAAAGTTGTTAAAACACAAGAGGATTGTGAAAAATTGCAAGTGGACCTTGATACATTGGAAGGCTAGACGTCAAAATTGCAGATGAAATTTAATATGCACAAGTGCAAAGTTATGCACCTAGGAAAGAACAACCCAAACTATGGTTACACGATGCAAGGTTCCACATTGGGAGCTACCACCCAGGAAAAGGATTTAGGCGTCATCGTGGATAATACGTTGAAACTCTCTGCCCAGTGTGCAGTGGCGGCCAAGAAAGCAAATAGAAGGAAAGGAATGGAGAATAAAACTAAGGATATTATAATGCTTCTGTATCGTTCAATGGTGCGACCACACCTTGAATACTTGAATATTGAGACCAGTGTGCAATTCTGGTCTCAGTATCTTAAAAGGTACATAGTAGAATTAGAAAAGGTACAGAGAAGAAGCACAAAAATGTAAAGGGGATGGAAGGAGACCCCTATGAGGAAAGGCTTAAAAGGTTAGAGGACTATAAATTAATGAATAGAGTGGAACGGATAAATGTAGATCAATTGTTTATGCCATCAAAAAGTAGAAAGACTAGAGGACACACAATGAAGCTACAATGTAACCCATTTAAGACTAATAAGAGAAAATATTTTTTTACTCAACACATAATCAAACTCTGGAATTTGTTACCGGAGGATGTAGTAAAAACTGGTTTTAAAAATGGTTTGGACAAGTTCCTGGAGGAAAGGTCTAGAAACCATTATTAAAGAGGACTCGGGAAATCCACTGCTTTCCCTGGGGCAAGCATTGTGGAACCTGTGTGCCTTTTTGCGAACCTGCCAGGTACTGGTGACCTGGATTGGACATAGTTGGAAACAGAATACTGGGCTTGATGGACCTTGGTCTGACCCAGTAAGGCATTTCTTATGTTTGTTCTAACCTGCCTGTGACTGTACAGAACATGCTTTTGTATGGGCTGCTTTATGCTCCACCAAGAACTTAGGTGGGCTAGTAGGAGATGCCCCCACCTGCTTTAGCTTGGTCACTCCTAGCCACCCCCCTATCAGTCTGTCCAGTCACAGGGAGGCTAAGGATTTCTCCAAGAGCAAAGAGTGAATTATTCTTATTAACCATTTGTATAGTGCATAACAGTATAAAGACACAGAATGGACAGTCCGTACAGGCACTGAGATGAGATTGCAAGCTCCTTCCTCTGCCCGTGATACTGTAGTGTGTGCTCCAAAAGCATAAATAGAATATAACAGCAGATCAGCTCCGCCCATCTCATCTCCGGCTTTTCATTCACAAAAATGCAGCTCAGGATCCTCTGTGCTTATATTACCATTTCAGCCTCCATAGGGGAGGCAAGTCTATACATTCAGCACCTTTTCCATGATGTTTCTCCCTATTCAATGGCTTTACTGTAGAGCCTCGTGTCTCAGTCATATCACCCCGCGTCTTCTCTCCTCTAGGAAATACATATTTAAGGCCTGATATTCAGCAACGGTGGCTAGCACGATTACAGTGGCTAGCTGTCACCCCGAACCCTAGACACGGGGCCAAATCTGGCCACCGGTATTGAACATCTGGGTCAGCTGGATAGCCAGGAAGCTAGCCTGGCAGGGGCAATATTCAGTCACCGCCAGGTTGGTTTCAACGGTGAAAGTTAGACTAGTCTTTACTGCACCTGACTTTTGCCGCCGAGGGATAATCAGATAATGACTGAATATCCCGCTGACTGGTTAGCTCTGGGTGTTGTTCCCCACTCTGCCCCTAGAAGGCCCCAAAGCTAGTCGGCAAGTATCGGGGTATACAGCGGCGGCACCCGTCAATATCCAGTGCAGGTCTGTAACCATGTTCATCGCTTTCAGTATCAGGTCCTTAGATTCTTCGGGGGCATATTCAAAGCGATCAGTGTGGACAACAGACCTGCTAATTGCGTTAAACGCAGTGTCCGGGATACATAGCTAGTACTGTTCAATATTCATGGGTACCACTGCTGCACATCCTGAGACCTGGGGATGATTATTTCTAATGATCTTAAGGGGGCTAAACAGGTAGGAAAGGCGACGGCGAAAGCTAGAAGGATGCTTGGGTGCCTAGGGAGAGGAATGGCCAGCAGGAAGGAGGTGATAGTGCCTCTGTAGAAGTCTTTGGTGTGACCTCATTTGGAGTATTGTATGAAATTTTGGAGACCGCACCTTCAATGGGATGGAGTCTGTACAGAGGGTGGCTACCAAAATAATCATTGGAATTTATCATAAGGCATATGGGGACAGACTTAAAGATCCCAATATGTATATTTTGGAAGAAAGGCAGGAGAGGGAGATATGATATAGATGTTTAAATACCTCCATGGCACAAATGCACAGGAGGAGAGCCTCTTTCAATTGAAAGCAAGCTCTGCTATGAGGGGACATGGGATGAGAGTGAAAGGAGATAGACTTAGGAGTAATATGCGGAAATATTTCTTTACGGAAAGAGTGGTGGATCCGTGGAATAGTCTTCCAGTGGAGGTGGTAGAGATGAGGACAGTGTCTGAATTCAATAAAGCATGGGACAAACACAGAGGATCTCTAAAGCAAAAAAAGGGACTGTACTAGTTGATACGGAAGGGCAGACTGGATAGTTTGTACTTTTTTGAGGCTTATACAACTGATTCACGTTTACCTGTTCCACTCCATTCTTATTTTATGGACCTTTATCATATCAATCACCTCACCTCAGACCTCTCTCTGGCACAATTACTTTATCATCCTCCCCTCCCCCCCCCCCAGAGACTTCTCACTGACACCTCCTCTGCTGGTTTTCCTCTGTAGTTGGAACCGTGTGGGACTGGTGGATATTGTGATACTACCGGACCCCAGACAGTTCTGAGTGCAGAGAAAAGCCAGTAGAGGAGGCAGTAGCAACTGGACAGACGTGCTGCTCACCAGCTCCCCCTGCCAGCTGGGGCAGGGAGGACAGACAAAGACTTTCGCAGAAGGCAGCAGATCTGGCCTACTCCACTCTTCTTCCAGCTGGGAAGGAAAGGACTTGGTAGGGCAAAAATCTGCTGGAATACCAGAAGACAGTGGTTGGGAACCACTGAATAAGCACATCTGACAGGGCCCCGCCTAAATATTTGCTCCTGCGTGCATGGGACCAGTCTGTAACCCATAGGGAGAAACCCAGACAGCGGGAAACTTGGGGAGTCATGGATTTCTGTAATCTGGGAGGAGAGAGAAATGCTGTAATCCAGAAGTCGGAGGAATACTATAACCCCTGGGAGGAGGAAATATAAAATTATTTGTCCTCTTTCAGGACATGTTCTTGCCTTGTATAGCACAGCAGTCTGTGAATGTTTTATGTCTGCCTCCTTGTCTTCCTCGGGATTCCCATCCTTCAGTTCTGGCTTTGGACCCAGTTTCTGTAAAAGCAAAATGTAAAATTATACTCAAGACTCCAATATCATGATAATCTTCCTCCCACCTCATTCTTATGTGTGCCCTAGCACTCCAAATTTCATCTGGCCCCTCTCCCTCCTTCCTTGTTTAGCAGCCATCATGGTTGACGTATAAACTGATAGACCTCTTTTGCTTGGAAAATACCATCCTGATGGTATTGTGGGATCTTCCAGGATCTTAATAATCATATTGGCATGGAGGCACACTGCAACATATGCATCCAGGCCCCTGTGCGCCCGATCGGAACCGGGATGCACAGAGGTAGACCCGATTTCGATCCCATGGGGGCTAGACATGCCCCGTGGATTCAGAATCGGGTCTAGGGTCTGTACGTGCAGGCAGGAACCTGATTTATTTTATTTATTTGCTTAAAAGTTCTTCTATGCCGCCCCTTCCAGAGATCAAGGACAGTTTACAAATAACAAACAATTATATTAAACTCTCTGGTTAAATCAGTCAGACTCCTGAATGGAGCCGCAGTTCTATGGCGTCCAGTCTGCCTTCCATGGCCAGGGTCGGGCTGCGGGGAACCCCCTTCACCCCCTCAGCTCACTTGCGCTGCCCGGGCCTGCCGTCCCCCAACATCCAAGGGGACTTATTCCACCTCCAAGGTGGAATAAGTCCCCCTGTCCAGTCTGCCGACTCGACATATAGGGCCAACATCAGAATCGGCCCTGTATGTCCGGGGTCGTGGACCGCCCACTGCCCACCCTAACTCTGCCTCTGCAATGCCCCCTTCCACCTTTGTCTAAGCCTCCCCATACAAACTCCTTATTCGTAATGGCAGGCTTTTGACAGGACTGGAAGGGAGGCGAATAAATCCCATAATGATTTACCTGTGTGGAAATGCACAGGTCAAATGCTATTCCATGGTCAGAAAGGGGTTTTATGGCAGCAACAACAAAAACCTCAAACCAAGATGCTCTTGACTTTGTTGGTATTCACCACTGGCTTTATGCTGGAAGAGGTGCTGTGATGCAGATTTCCAGTCATTGCCCCCAGTGTCCGATACAGCACTGGACCAGCAACAGCTATGGGCCCTGTACAACGACTCTTTAACCTCCTCCCATCTCCGGCTTTGTTTCCCCGATTCCCAGTTTGGCTCTGCTCTGAGTCTGACCTCAATCATCTCACTTGGCTCCTCGCCCTCTAGCACAATCTCCACTGTGGCTTTCCCTTTCCGCTCCCCATCACGGATCTGGTTGGCCAGATCTTTGGCTTTGTTGCGTTCGTGGATGTTGGACTGAGACCCGGACCAGGCGATAATTTTCTGCAAAGAGACAGACAGACACCACAAGGAAAATTCTGGATACGTCATATACAAATAAAGCTACATCCACACACAGATACCCCCAGGCAGAGAGACCCACACATATATTAAAAGCATTCACAATGATTTCTCTGCGCAGACACATATATCTGCACAAACATGAAGGAGTGTGCACGGATACCTCCATGTACACATACACAAAGCAGCCCCTTTCCTAAAATGTCTCAGATTGTAGTCTCTCTACTAGTTCTCTCTTGCTGCAGAGGTCCCGATGAAGTGGGTCTCTCTCTGCCTTGAACACACATTTAAACTTGCATTTTCCAAGTCCCGATGAAGCACTTCTCCATGTTGAAGGTGTCCATCTTGCCCTGTCTTTCTTGCTGTGGTCATCTCTCTGTCTTATAGATACCCACTCAACCACTTAGACTCACGTTTCCCAGGTCCACGATGAAGGAGTCCCCCTTGTTGAAGTTTTTCCAGCTCAGTTCCACCTCCGTGGCACGGATGTTTTTCTTCCCCTTTACCACATACAGTTTTGGGCTCTGAGACGCCTCACTGTGTACCTTGTGGAGTCCAGAAGACACACCTCCCTCCTGTGGGGGAATTAATCAGACTCTGTGAGCGATGCTCCTAAACAAACTAACAAGAGATACCCTGAAGGCAATGAGTCAGGTTCACAAGAACCAACAGGGCAAGGAGAGCACAAGTGAAGGAGGGAAGGGGAAGGAGAAAGACAGGAAGAGGAGACAACTGGTTGTCCAATCTAATAAACTGCACTCACCTCAGCACAGTGGTGTACTTCTGGTTTAGTGCCGATTTGGGGTCGCTATGAGCACTCCCAATGTAGCGAGCATTATAGCACACAAAATGAATGAAGAATTGTGTTGGTAGGACTGTGTCGTGTTTAAGTTGGTATTTTATGTGTTTTTATTATGTATAGTATTTTATGTCTTGTATTATGAAACTGCTACTGTAATCCACCTAGAGCGTAGCGCAGATAAGAAATATTTTTAAAAAAATAAGTGCTTAAGTGCAAGGAAACTGTTGTGCTAATCTTAGTGTAATTGTCATGTAAACGCTTGCGGATGAGCTGTACATGGAATTACTTCCAATGCAGCAAACTGTGCTAAATATTAGTGCAGTTTTTCTGATTAGTGCTGAACCTTTACATTGCCTATGGGGGTGAAGTAAAATTGTTAAGTTCTCAAATGATCCCTATGAACGACAACAGGGAAGTTAAGAAATCAGTGATGGATCCCCAGGCTGAGGTCTTACATGTCCCAAGGCCCCCCCTGACCTGGGCAGTCTGGACCAGAGCACTCAAACCACATGTAACTCCCCCCCCCCCCCCAGTGGACCACTAATCCTTAGGAGAACCTGGCAAAGTGTCCTCCCTCATCCAGCCAGCACCATCTTGGAAAATGCCGGCAGTTCAGCTGATGTCAATGATGTAAGTTTAATCTCAGATTTGGCCTGGAGTGGCCTGGCTCTGGGTATCGGGGGATATGCAGGGCAGGGAGTTCCTGGACCAAAGGATCTCCAGAGTTAAAATCGAAATAAACTTAGAGGTTATCTTCACTTCCATTTTAATGCTGAATAGAAGTAACATTTATTTTGTTTCACTGCGTTACCCCCATTTGAGTTCTATTTGTTTTACTTTTAGTTTAGCATCAAGTTTTACTTTGCTGTATTTTGCAAATGATTAGCATACAAGTCAAAAAGCGCTGCGTTAAAAATCCAAGACTGATTTTTTAATGCAGTGTTATTACATGACTGTGAGCGAGGTGAAGACAGATGCGGGGCTACGAACTTGAACAGGAGGCCCACACATAGCCCCCTCCCTCCACATGGGCAGCTGCTGGATACTCTTCTCTCCATTACCTGGTATTTGATGCCTTTGGGGAAGTAACTCATGAACTGCTCGGATTCATATCCCTGGGACTCCCTGTGCTGCACTGGTCGGTCCCCAAGAAACGTGTCCATCTGTGTGCAATACGCAGCACAGGCCCCCTGCTCATCCACTGAAGTGTCCTTACCTGCAACACAAGAGAGGGAGAGTGAAGACAGGAAAACACAAGACATCTGTAGCAATGGGAAACTGCTAGTCAGAGAGCAAAAGGAGAGGCGTCCCTAGCTACTGGTGACCATGGGGGTGATGCCCTTAGGTACTGACAGTTAAGGAGAGAAGAGGGGTTGCAACTAGGTATTGACAGCCAGAGAGCAGAATGAGAGGACAGAGAATGTGACACATGTCTACGGAGGCGGCATTATCTACTGAGAGAAGCGGCAGGAAGAATGCGGTGACTGAGCAACGTGGGGATGAGTCCCATATGGTGAACTGGATTAGAAACGGGTTCAATGATGGATAAATGGGAGATGATAAACGAAATTCAGCTCTGAGGAAAATGGATTTATTAGGAGAGTGCCTCAAGAATCAGTTCTGGGGTTTCTTCTAGTTCTGCTCAATATGTTTGTGGACGATAGAGCATTGGACCCTGCACAGTCATAAAGATACTGAGTAATTTCCCATTGTGTTGGGAGCCACAGGCTTGATTAAGAAGAATTTCCAAGCACATCTTGATAAATTAGCCATACCTGTTACATTTTACAAACTCCAGAAAGAAGCTCTCTTTGGCACGATGCAAGTACTACGCCGAGCATTAGCAGTAACTCTGTGAGACTGAGATCGTACTCCACATATCCTGGCTTAGAAGTGAGGTTCATGACTGTCATGGTATGTGCAAAATTAACCCACTGTGTATTGCTCCTTTAGCTTTTTTAACACAGATGAATAACTCCACACTTTTTTGCACTAGCTACTAAGCATACAACCACGCCTCAAACCTCCCTCTGGCACATCCACTCTGTTGTGTATCTTAATGTCATTTAAGACAAACCTTTCCGAGGTAATAGTTGCTCTCTGTACCACCACTGCAGAAGGGGGTGGCACAGTGAGCCAATTCTCATTTACTGAATGTGGAAACCTTCTGGGCACATTGGGAATGAGTAGATAGCTCGACCAGAATAAGGGCTCTGCGTGTCATAATTAATATTTTGTACTTGTAAACTGCTCTGATACTAAATAGTGTGGTATATAAAAGCAAATAAATAAATAAATACTTAATCGCGTAAACAATGGGTAGCTAGTGATTTTCTTTTGATAATGGAATAACCTGGTCATGATTGGGGGAATAAAATGTCAGTTCTGAATGTTCTACAAACCCTCGAGTGTAGATACCTCGAGTCCATTATAGAGGGTGTTGCAGTAGTCTAGCCAACTCATGAGTCAGAACTAATGTTGTCAATGTAGACTTTTTGAGATATGGCCTTATAGCAGGTATATATCTGAGATTCAGGAAACAAGATTTTACCACTGTGCTTCTAAAGATAGCTGTAAATCTAGTAACAGCCTAATATGTTCATGAAACTAATGGAATATATTGGCCTGCATGTATTGGAGCGTGAGTGGGAGCTAAAGAGCTATCTGTGGCCCACGTGGCCTGTGACTTTGAAACACTCTGGTGCAAGCAATGTAGGTGCAACCAGTGGGCAGTCATCTAATGTGGAAAAGTCTTGTTAGGCAGGTTCTCTATAGGCTTCCAATACAGAGGTTGTTGGCAAAATAATGAGCACGAGGAGTGTGCAAGCCAAAAACGTTTTTCATATCATTTTGTTTTTATTTTTTGGTTTTTTTCATGTTGCGTCGTTTGTTGTCAATAGTGTGCCTTGTTGCGCAATAGCATGCACACGGAGCAATCGTACGCATTATATGTGCATGGTCACAAAACGTGCATGCTATTGCATAACAGGGCATGCTGTTGACAGGAACTGGGAAATGATGACAATGTCAGCATTTGCCTGAAATGAAAGCGCTTCTCGAATGGGTACTGATGCCCAAAGACTGAATCAGAGATGCCAGCAGACTCATTAATACATTAAATAACATGTGGGCTGAAACTGAACCTCGCGAAACTCCACAGGGAGTGAAGATACCAACAAGATACAAGAAGAAGAAAATGACTCACAGGAATTGTCTTCAGTTGCTTGAAGCCATTCTTTTCTTCCTGTACCTGTTTTGTATCTTCGCTGGGGTTGTGTGAGTGCTATTTTGCTATCATAATAAATCATAATATATATGGAACTCATCTTCTTTTTTCGAATCTGTTGCCAACAAGATACAAGAACCGAAAGGGTCTGACAAATGCACACCTAGGCCTAACAAGCAAGTCATATACATGGCTGTTTGCTCTACAGTACAAGATTTCAAAGGGGAAGAATCAAAAGCAAAGCCTGGGAGAAGCACTGGGGGGAGGACTCAGTTGCAGGTACGGCACAGCAGGCTAAGGGAGGCTATGAGAGAGCAAAGAGTATTAATAATAGTGGGAGAAGTACTGGGAAGGATGAGGGGTGGACACAGAGAGGCTGAATGAGACGGGGAGGGACCAATAGTAGCTACTGGTGCCCATCACTGCCATCACCACCATGAGTTCTGGGACCGGTTCCTGTTTCCAAACAAAAATGCCTGCGGTGGTATCAACTGTAGTTTAAGGGAGAGGGACAGAAGAGCTGGGGAGGGTATCCTTTTCGTACCCTATCCTCATCATTTAACTAGACCAGGGGGAGAAGAAAGAAGAGAATCACAGCTCAGAGGACAGCTCTATTCATTACTAGTCTTAATCTTGTCAGCTAGCAACCCTAATCCCTACAGAGATCTATCATTATCTTTATCGGCATTTTCTAGGTATTATCGCACAATACAGCTCTGTCTCCCGCAATATAATACTGTATCATTCTGCGGCGTTATATTACACTGTCATGCTCAGCTGGCCAGCCCATAATAGCTTTATCTGCTGTACAATATTGTGTTTCCCATGCAAGGACAATCCAGTTTGCTCAAGAATTTAATTTTTCTTTTGCTTTTTTCCCCTGTTAGGCTGAAAACCTGCTCATGAAGAGATGATTCACTCCATGTCTTAGACAAAAAAGTGTGGGGTGGTGGGGGGGAGGCCCTGTTACTGGAGTTTGAGCAGCCTTAGGGAAACAGGAAGCCTCAGAGGCAGCTGGTTACGAACACCGAGCCAGAATTAAAGTGACGTTCTCACGCTAGAAGATTTCCCCTGCTGAGACACTTGCAGCTTGTGCTCAGGGCTGTAGCAAGAAAAAACACTTCCCCGCCTTCCATTTTCTGCTGTGTGCTTGCAGACTTATAGAATGACTCAGAGGGGTAGTGCAAGACCCGTTGACATAGCTCTCTGGGCGGTTGCCCGTCTTGTTCACTCATAGGCTTAGTCTGACCGTTTGATTTGGGAGAGGATGGGGCACAGAGTGGAGAGGGTCAGATTTGCCAGAGGGGGAATTTTCTGTCCCCCTCCCCCCACTCAGATTCACGTAAATTATCAGGGGAGGGCTCACTTTCCCTCACCTCCTTCCTAGTCCTGCAACTCTCCATTTTCTACCCTCGCCCCCTATTCTCTTCCCTCAAGCTCCTCAACCTCACCTCACTCCATAATCTAGCATCTCCTCTTTTCCTTCTGTCTTCGCCCACCATGGTGCAGGAGCTCCCCATTTTCTTTCCTCTCCTCCCGCCTCCATTTTCCCTTCTCTTTCTTGTCTACCCACTCCATAATCTAGCAGCTACCTGTTCTCTTCACCCCACCCCATCCCACTCTGTAGTTCTCTCTGCTCCAACCCCCCTCCATGGTCCCTATTTTATTCCCTATCCCTATCTCCAGCATGTCTTCTCTTTTCCTTGCCCCCTCCCATAGTCCAGTTGCAGCATCTCACAGAGAGATTATACTCCTCTCTCTCTTCTCCTTCCCTAAAAGCCCAACTTCAATCCAGGATATTTCCTCCAACCTTCCTCCCTTGTGCCACATTCCCTTCAGTGGGCTGGGTGGGCCACAGCAGAGGCAGCTAGGAAAGAAGCCAGTGCTGAAAAACCATCATGCTCCCAGGCTCTCAAAGGCCTGGTTCCATCTCGTCCCCAACAGGAAACAGCGTCAGAGGGAGTGGAACGGGTCCAGGCCTTTGAAAGCAGGGGAGCATGATGGCTCCGTGGCACTGTTTTACTTCCTTTGCTGCTTGGGCTGCTGCTGCCCAGGAGGCCTGCTCCTTTTTTATGCACCTGGGTCTCCAGTGCCCCCTCCAGACCAGGCTCAGAGCAGGTAGGGGCAGCTTGTTTGGGAGGGAGAATGTCCCTCCTATACTACGCCCATGCCGCTCACCCCTTGCTGTAGCTCTGTATGTGACTCAGGTTGCAGGGGGCTTGGGGCTTGGGGTCTGTGCTGGTCCAGCTCTGCATGCAGGGTGGTGTGGTAAGACACATCTAACACACAAGCTCCTTGCACAACATTAAAACACAGTCAGACCTTGTCAAGTCCTTTAGATGGCTTCTGCTTACCAGATATCCATTTAATTTACTTCTAACAAAACTTTGCCTGTTCTACACTGTCAGCTGCAGCACAGTGGAAACAGAATAAGAAGCTTAAAATACATTTTTCCTTTAGGTGATAACAGAATCATCGTTTAATGTCATGCATTTGATGATATTATCATGAGAGAACATTCTGAGCTCTCTACTCCATTTTCTTTCTGTAGAAGCTGCGGGTTTAGAAAGAGATTGTAGTAAACAGAGCAGATATCAGTAACTACCATGCGATGGGAAGAGTTTGGACAACAGGACCAGCTCGACCTGTTCCTTGTGACCTTCGGCCATCTCAGTCCCTGACCTAACTGGAAAAAGGCTGGGGCTGGGTTTGTTTGTTCTCAAAACTGATAGATTTGGATTTGTTTGCAGCATCTATATGTTTATGGAAAAGGGGCGGATTGGAAATAGGCTTCTGTGGCCTGATCCTCATTAACGGTACATCCTCCCGACACGGAGAATGAAGGGGGCACTGCAGGGATTTTGTTTCTCATCTTCTGTGGATAGGCTGCACTGGAGACACTCCACTGATCTCAACTGGCAAAACCTACAGAACAATGCACATTGGTCTACAAGGAAATGTTATTCTTTCATAGAGCTAGAAATCACCCCCAGAATCACCGGCACCTCAGGTACTCCCCATTCCCCTGCTCCCAAGCCAGCCAGGTTTTCAGGATGAATATGCATAGGATATATCTGCAGACGTTTGTAATTGTGCATTGTAACATATCACCTGCATATTCATTAGAGATATCCTAGTCCCACTGACAGGGCTGGCACAAGGATATCTGATGCCCTAGGTGAACCATAGGTCATGCATCCCCACCCTGCTCCACCTGTAGTCTAGCATCTGCCCTTCCCTACTCCCTCCCCCCAGGTCTCTAACATCTCTCTCCTTCCCTTCTCCCCAGATCTCCAGTATCTCTCTCCTTCTCTTACCCATTTCTCCAAGGTATTCAGCATATCCCCCCTCTTTCCTTCCCCCTACCGCTGTTGCTGCCGCCTCCACCACCCCACCTCCGTGGGAGGCCTAAAAATAGGGCTTTGGGAAGCAACAGCATAGCATCAACATAGCGCCAGGAAAGCCCTTTAAAACTACTCTCAGTGGCGGGCTTTGAGCATTTGTGTGCACGCAAGCATGTGTAGTCATGGTCTACTTTGTAGGGATGTGTCACGCCTTGAGCATGCACACCCACAAATACTCAAAAGCCGGCCACTGAGAGCAGTTTGAAAGAGCTTTCCTGGCATTGTGTCAGTACTATGCTGCCACCCCCATAGCCCATAGCCCAGTGTTTCAGCAACCCATGGAGGTAGAGTGCTGGAGGCAACAGCAGTGGTGGTAGAGGTAAGGGGGAAGTGTTGTGCTGTCTCCCCCCACTCCCCACAGCCCAAAGCCTGCCACCTTAGGCAGATGCCTAGTCCGTCTAGTGGCAGGGCCAGCCCGGTCTGCTGGCTTGGAACCCAGAGGTTGGTTTGGCAGCACTAGTTGTGTGCTTGAGAAAGAGGTTCTCAGCTTAGCCCTGTTTTCATTTCATCTATTTATATTCCATATTATTCAGGTAATGTTCAAGACAGATTACAATAAAACATACATATAGTAACTATTGCATTAATCTAAAACAGATACAAAAACAATACAAATTATATATATACAGAACACTTAGATATAATACAAACAAACGACACGCCGAGCCGCAGCATGCCATCAAGGAGGCATCACGATTGCCATTCCAACCACTCCATGCCCCAAGAGTCTGAGCGAATCGTAACACTTTCAGCTACTTCCTATAGGTCAAGTAATGGGATTGTAGGAAGAGATTTCCATCTCTTTGGGAAAATAACAGATTCTGCAGTATTCCTGGTGCCAGAGAACCAAGTGACAGGAGCCAGCTGAAGGAGTGCAGACTATTCAATTATCGGAATAAATTCAACTACATGGCCAGGCATTTGCTTATGAGCAGCTCCCTGAATCAGAGGTTTTCAGGAGATCCATGAGGTTCAGCCGCAAATCTAGCTCATGCATATTCATTTTAGATATTCTGAAAACCCAACAGGTGTGTCTCAAGGACTGGATTCAGAATTACTCTTCCAGACGAGCACCTCACCCCTTTATCCCCATCACTGTTTGATAGCCAAGCAGCCTTGTTTCTCACCCTAATAATAGTTCTCAAATTCCTCTTGTAACTTAATAAGTCCCTTGTCTAGATCTAAACACAAGGAAAATAACAAAACTGATTTCTCTGCTTAAGTGGATTTCTGATTTAAGTAGCACCTGAGAGGGTGAAGTAACTTATCCAAGGGCACAAGAAGAATCAATAGGATTTGAACCCTGGTTTCATTCAGCTATAGCCCTCTGTTCTAATCACTAGAATAATCCCCCGGTCTAATCAGAGAATACCTACTGCAGGGAGATTTCCCTCAACCTCTCCTCCCCCCCAAATCAGGAGGGGACGCGTCCCCCCCCCATCAGTGTTAATACAGCATGAAGGGTTTTCGTATTCCAGAAGTGTTGGAGTAGTGCGGCATCAGTCCTGAGGTAACGCTACAGTAGCAATGCACTGATGCCGTTGCAGAGGGAGTAGCGAAGATTGCACAGCACTGATAACACTTAGAAGAGGCTGAGGAAACCCTGGGTGCCCTCAATGCAGTACAAAACTCCTTCAATCCCTCCAGTGATCTGACTCAAGTGGGCCCCCTTCCAGCAGTCTGAGAGGACACGGCTTAGGATAGTCAGTGCACATTAAACAGTCATGCGGGATCAGCGCCCTGGGGGGGTCTGCTATGTACCCTTGTTAAAACCAAATGCACAGGGCGTGCTGGAGACATGATACAGAATAAAGCAGCTTGGAAAGCTGCCGGTAATTATATGTTTGGTGACAATGAACGTCAGCAGACCTGTGTTATTATTCATTGTCCAATTAAAGGTGTGTACAGTACAATGCCCGGAGCTGTAACTGTGAAATATCTTTAGGAGAAGATGGTCTAAGCCCACATCAGAGCTCGGAAACCCAGGAAACCACCTGGGAGCAAGCCAGCCTTATCCCCAAGTGCTGTATAGAGAGGGGGAAGCGGAGATGAAGCAGTCTTACATTAGAGTGTTTCAATGGAGAGGGGCCTTATATTGATGTTCAATGGAAACAGAACAGAGCTGCTGTTGTCATTTGAGAGAGGAATTCTAAGAGGAGTGCAGGGTGGTATTATAAGGAGGTAAAGGGGAGTACTGACATGGCCGTAACGAAAGGGGATTCTAAGTAACGGTGGGATAAGCCTTGCAAGTAAAGAGTCCTGCAAGAAGACCAAAGGGATTATAATCACGGAAGCAATGGAGTCAGGACTTGACCTGCAAGCAGCCCTATATCAGAGGCAGTGTTGTAAGGGGGTGAGTATAAGGGCGGCTGCACTGGCCTCCTGGTAGCATCCTCTTCTCAGATCTATACTTGGCGAAGAGAGGCTGACAGAGTGCTAGCGTTAGTTGTGTTTCCTCACCAATCCACATGTGTAGGTTGGATTTCCCATCGGCAGCGTTGTGCAAGAGCAGGTAGGAGTCTCCGGAGTAGAAGATGCCCTTCTGCTCCTTGGGAATTGGTACCAGTTTCATCTTCTCCACTCGGAAAGTGTGCAGCCCGGGCTGCTGCACACAGGGGTCAAACTGTACCCCACTAAGAGACAAAAAGAGAGCACAGGTAACCAGGGAGGTGCAGAGACTGCCAAAGAGACGTACAGGAAGGGAGCGCGGATAACAAGGGATGTACAGAGACTGCCAGAGAAGCACAGAGGGAGGGAAGGTGCACAGATAACAAGGAAGGTATAGAGACTGTCAGAGGAGGGGAGGGAGGTGCAGAGACTGCGAAAGAGAGGCAGAGGGAGGATGGGAGTGCAGATAACCAGGGAGGTACATGGACTGCGAAAGAGGCAGAGGCAGAAAGGCAGCAGAGATAACTAGAGAGGTACAGAGACTACTAAAGAGAGGAAAGAGGGCATAGTTTGGGGGAGATGTGGGGGGGGGGCACTGCCCCCAAATGGGCTGGTTGTCACACTGAAATGGCTACAGCCTCCCCCCCCTGTTGCATCACCACCACTGCTTTTTCTGTGTTGACGGCAGCAGCAGTGGTCTCAATGAAAAGAAAAAAACCCGCAAGCTCTCCTGAACTGAGAAGGCTGGTCTGGTCCCCCCCCCCCTCTCATGCATGCTTCATGTCAGAGGGGGCAGGATCAGACTGCACTTCCTAGTGCAGAAATACATGAGCCATGGGGTTGTTTCTTTTTTTAAATCGGATACCGCCGCTGCTGCTGCAGACACAGAAAAAACGGCGGTGGAGGTAGGGTTGTGGGATGGAGGGAACAGAAATGCTGGGTAGATGGACACGAAGGGGGGGGGGGGGTTAGGATTGGAATGGCTAGAAGGGAAATGCTGGGCAAATGTTGGACACGAAGGGTGGGGGGGCAGAGGGCAGATGCTGAATACGAAGCGTGGAGGGGATCGCACGCAGCAGATGAAGGACATAAGGGGAGGTGAAGGGCACATGCTGGACACAGTGTGAGGGGTGGAAGGCAGATGCAGGATGCGGGTGGTGGGTAAATGCTGGACATGGGTTGGAGAGCAGAGGTTGGACATGGAGGAGGGGGGATCATAAAGGGGTGGATGGCAGGTGGCTGCTGAACACAGGATAGATAGGGGCTATAGGGGGATACATGGCAGATGCTGGGCATGAAGTGGGAGAGTGGAGGGTAGATGGTGGGATGAGATGGGGAGATGCTGGACATGGGGGGAAGGATGAGAAAAGAGGGAGGCATGAGATTTGGGACAGAGGGGGAGACAAGATAGGGCTGGAGAGAAGGGGATAGATGCTGAACACAGGGAGGGTGGAAGAGGGAAAGAGTTAGTTAAAGACAGGGAATAAGTGGCAAAAAAAGGAAAGAGTGATGGAGTAAGAGGGTGTGTTAAAGGTTGAAAAGTGGTAGGTTGATGGAGCAAAAAGATGGAGAATGAGAAACAGATATAAAGAGAGAAATGAAATATGTAGATATTGTAGATATTATGTAGATATTGTAGATATTGTAGATATTATGTAGATATTGTAAACCTAATTTTTGAAGTGTCTAACCCTGCATGTTCTGCCTAACCCTAAATCTATGTATATATGATCCAATTTTCCTGTCTTGATTTGACATATCCCACATTTGTAATCAAACCGCTGCTGATCGCTGGAAGTAGCGGTATATAAGTGTAAACTAAATAAATAAATAAATAAATCCGAGTTGATAAAGAGAGAAAAATGCATGGCAGAAAGCTGAAAGGAAAAGATCAAGGTCAGAGATGGATGTAGGAGAGCAGGGGAGGAAGACTGGAGTGGAGAGAAGCGGCAGGTGGACTTCAGACTCTGGAAAAGAAAATTAAGAGAAGACAGAGGACACAGAAACCAGATTACCGGGACAAAGGCAATTAGAAAAACAAAACAGCTAGACGATAAAGAATTCCTTTTCCGTTTAATGACTGGAATATGACAGTTTTTTGATTTTATATATACCATCTTTATATTTTGCATCAGTTTCTATTTCTTGTGTTGCACTGCATGCAAGCCTAGCTTGTTGGGGTTTCAGTTTAATTTTGTTTACATATAATTTATTCTGTACTTGGTGAGGGTCTAACTATGTTCTGCCTGTGTGACAGAGACCATGTGTTCTGTAGCATGACGTTTCTATGTTGGATCTGTAGTAAATAATTTGTAGAAAGTTACCCCAGTTATGTCCAAGTTATAGTTCCTGTTTATTGTAAATACAATGCAGCCCCGCCTGCATTGTATAAGGTTCAGTTAAATGTACACCACACTGATAATGAATAGTGCAGTACAGAAGAGACGTTAAATAAATAAATTAATAAACAGTATTCTTCCCTAAGTGCCTAGCTTTACATGTGTCCACATTAAATTTCATCTGCCACTTGGATGCCCAGTCCATCCCTCACCTGTTCGATATACTGACCGTCCTATCCATTTAGTGTTTTTTAAAAGATAATCATAATGAATAAGCAAATTTGTCACCACGCCCTCCCCAAATGAAGCAGTCAAACTGTGCCCATGCAGATAACCAGGGAGGTCCAGAGACACACAGGGAAGGAGCGAAGAGATTTTTTGTCAGTGACAGCACGAACAAAAGCAGAAGTGCACCTTCCCTTAAGTATCTGCACAAGTTGCTGCTCTGTTGGACTCAGCAGATTTATGATATCATTAAGGTCCTGAAGCTGCCTTGGCCTTCTGATTGGCTGGTCCCAGTAATGCCATTCCACGTCCTGAGAGCCGCATTTATTGTGCAAGGGTTACGTTGTGGCTGGATGTGTGTTAAGACACTTTACACAATGCTCGACAAGAATTAGCCATTTTGATTTGTCAGCCACTTGCCCATGTGTTGAAATCCATGGTTGCACATTAAACCTCCCATCCTTGGCGAACTACAGGTCTCCTTTAATGTCTTCCTTTCATGGCTTTGCAAACGCACTTCATTTATGTTTTAAAACATTTGCTTAAATGCATTTCAAACTGAAAGGAGGTTAATAACCATATAGGATTTTGCCAAATCACTGGTTTTATTATACTTTAACCCCCTCCACTCCTTAGGCATGTCACGAAGTAGATAACTTAAGAGAGTGAGGGAAGGATCAGCCCATGAGCACAAATTTGTGTGCCATATTGGAACCATCTCCAGTTTGACTTTGATTACAAAGCTCTGTGATATCTGAAGTTAGACTGTGACTTACCATTTACTGTCTCCACCATACATCTTGGATTTGGCCCTGTGTGAAGAAGAAAAAGTACAGTTAGTATTAGATTGGGTACAGTGGAGAGAAACAGAGAGAAGTGAAATACTTTCAGACTTGTGGGTCTCACTGAGACCTGCCTCAGATGTTTAGGGAACTAGAGGAAAGCTGACGTTTTCCATCTCGTTACACAGAAAAGGGGAAACCTGTAAAAGCTCAGCCCCAGAGACTCTTTCTTTCTCCTCCTGGTAGGGCAGAGTTGTTCTTGTAAACAATAAAGTTTGTTTTCTGGGAGGATTTTTATATTAATGACCAAAAGCCTTTACTCTAATATTTATAGAGCTCCATCAATGTAGAAGATAATGCATGCGGTTACAGTGTGCCTTCCCCAAAGAGCTTACAATAGACATGTGAGCCTTCTCATGGTCACATGGTGAGTGATAGATGAGGGAGAGGGGGGAAGAGGTGATTCCAGCCCTGTGCTCTATCCATTGCACCCGCTGAAACTGTAAGCAGGGGAATTGAATACGCTCACAATAACATACAAATAACAGGCAGTTTTATCTTTTGGTGCAATATCTCTGTGCATTTCATGACTGCCAGCCAACTTTCCACTGCTTGTGGTCTCTGGAAACTGACTGCTCTATAGCGACAGGACTGCAGTCACACCCTATTTATGGAGTTTTATTTTCTCGTAGAGATGCCACAGAACCCTTTCTTCCTCTCTCGGTCTCTGTGCCTGGCTGCCTCTTCTGTTTTTTATTTCCTCATACCGTGTTAGTTAAAATCTTTTTATTAGCGCCGACAGCCGTGGAATACATTTTCTTTCTCTTGTCTGGAACTCCGTGAGACATACTTCTCTATTACATGTGTCTGGCAAACCCCAGGAACTACAGCTCTCGGAGAGCTCTCTACTAGAAGATACATTTTTGTCCTTTGCTTTCCATCAAATGTTCAAGCCATCGCTGTGTCCCAGCTGGGTCAGTGTGGCAGCAATGGCTCAATACAGGGTGAATAGAGTCATTAGGGCACCCAGCTGCTAGAACCCAGGTTCCAGTCCCATGGGAGCATCCGGCTCACTGTATGACACTGAAGAAACAAAGGGGTATGTTTACTAAACCGTCCTAATGTGCGCCCGGCGCTAGTGTGCAGGATGCCATATAAGGAGTGGGCGTTTCAGTCTTAACCTAGCAAACCGGGATTATCGCGCACTCATGTGCGCTGCGTGCTAATGTGCGCCGCGCACATTAGCGCACGAGAAACGCGCGCGGGAAGCATAAGCAGGCGCGCTGATGTGCAAACAGAGGAACAGGGCTGCAGTACAATGGTGAAGACACTGACAGATGGTGCAGGGGTCATGGGTTCAATCCCCCACTGTGCCCAATGAATTATGCCGGCTGAGGCACTACCTGTTCTGTGTAATATTGCATTATGAGGCATTTTAATTTTATTTTAATTACTGCTGCTAGCAAACGCACCCTCAAAGCGCTGTAACATAAGGTGCTGCATACGGCACCCCATAAGATACCCCAGAGGGCACATTTTAAAGTGAACTGGCCGCCACGGCACCCTACAATGTTGCGTAAAGGGTGGCCTATAGGGCGCCATATAGGGTGCCCTATGAGGCACGGCAAGGTCATAGCACTGTTTTTGATGGCAGCACTGTGCATTTTAACGCATGGAAATGTTAAGTAGGTGCGCTGTCATACAAAGAGAAACAGCAGTGTAGCACAATGGTTAAGACACTGACTGATGGTGCAGGGGTCATGGGTTCAATCCCCCACTGTGCCCAATGAATAAGGCTGGCTGAGGCACTACCTGTTATGTGTAATATTGCATTATGAGGCAATTTAATATTGTTTTAATTAGTGCTGCTAGCAAACACACTCTCAAAGTGCTGTAACATAAGGTGGGGCAGCAGCCGCCCTATAAGGCACTCCAGAGGGCATACTATAAAGAGCACTGTCCACCCAGGCACCCTATAATGTCCCCTATAGGGCACCCTATAAGGCGCTCCATAGGACACCTTATAAGGCACCTTATACGGACTGTAACCATAAGGTGCCTCAGAAGGCGCTTTATAGGGTGCCCTATAAGGCGCCTTCTGAGGCACCTTATGGTTACAGTACCCCGAGGGTGTTATGCTGGCAGCACTAATGTACATTAAAAATAGACAATGCTTCAGACAACCCTATCAAATAACCCCACTGTGGGTTTGAACCCATGACCTCTGGCTCCACAAGCAGTGAGGTAACCAGTGGGCTACAGCTCCATAGCTGCTAACAAACCCCTGGCTGGCTGCAGAAGAACTGCACGTCACCACACAAACAGTCTGCTGTGGTCACCAGGATAGGGTTAACCCACCCATACCCATGATGCACTGCACATGCAAATCAGCAGTCTACAGATGATCACAAGATGGGGTATGCACCCCCACAGCACCCCGGCCTGGTAGGGGGAACTGACCGTGTGTGGCACTGGCACAGAGTAGCTACACACCGTCACATTGTGCAGATACGGTACTCACCTGAGGGTGAGGTGGGGCGCCCAGCAGGGCCGGATTTACCTATACGCCATGTACGCCATGGCGTAGGGCCCACAGCTGGCAGGGGCCCACAAAAAAAGAAGAAGTTAATTTTTTTTAAATAAAATTAAAAAAAAAAGCTGCTGGCTGCCGCCGCGGGGCCCCCTCTGCTGCCGCGGCAGCACCGACTGACCCGCGGGGGCCCCCTCTACAAGCTAAATCCGTCGGGTCGGGTCGGGTCGTTCCTTCCTCCCTCCGTGCAGGCTGTTCCTTCCTCCAACTCTCCCTCCGTGCAGGCTGTTCCTTCCTCCAACTCTCCCTCCGTGCAGGCTGTTCCTTCCTCCCTCTCTCCCTCCATGCAGGCTGAATCTGTTAAGCCGGCAGGGGCTGATGGGAAATTTCCCATCAGCCCCTGCCGGCTTAACAGAGGCGCGACGGAGACACTCTCCCTTCGCGCCTCTCACAGCGTGCACGGAGGGAGGGAGGAAGGAACGACCCGACCCGACCCCACGGATTTAGCTTGTAGAGGGGGCCCCCGCGGGTCAGTCGGTGCTGCCGCGGCAGCAGAGGGGGCCCCGCGGCGGCAGCCAGCAGGTTTTTTTTTAAAATTACATTTTACTTTAGGCCGACGGGGGTGGGGGGGGGTAGGACTGGTAATGGGCTATTGGGGGGGGGGGGCTGGGACTGGGACTGGGACTGGAAATGGGCTGGGGGGGGTTAAGGCTAGAGGTGGGTTGATGGGGTTAAGACTGGTAATGGACTGTGGGCTGTTGGGGGGGCTTAGAACTGGCAATGGGCTTTGGGGGGGGCTTAAGACTGGTAATGGGCTGTGGGCTGATGGGGGCTGTCTGGTAATGGGCTATGGGGGGCCTAGGACTGGAAAGGGGCTGGGGGGTTAAGACTGGAGGTGGGCTGATGGGGTTAGGACTGGTAATGGGCTTTGGGGGGGGTTAAGACTGGTAATGGGCTGTGGGCTGATGGGGGCTGTCTGGTAATGGGCTATGGGGGGCCTAGGACTGGAAAGGGGCTGGGGGGTTAAGACTGGAGGTGGGCTGATGGGGTTAGGACTGGTAATAGGCTGTGGGGGGGGGTTAAGACTGGTAATGGGCTTTGGGGGGGTTAAGACTGGTAATGGGCTGTGGGCTGATGGGGGCTGTCTGGTAATGGGCTATGGGGGGCTGGGACTGGAAATGGGCTGGGGGGGTTAAAACTGGAGGTGGGCTGATGGGGTTAGGACTGGTAATGGGCTGTGGGCTATGGGGGGCTGACTGGAAATGGGTTGATGGGGTTAGGACTGGAAGTGGGCTGACGGGGGGTTAGGACTGGTAATGGGTTATAGGGGGGGCTTAAACTGAAAATGGGTTGATGGGGGGTTAGGACTGTAAGTGGGTTGATGGGGGGCTAGGACTGGTATTGGGTTGGGGGTTGCTAGGACTGGAAATGGGCTGATGGGTGGCTAGGACTGGAAATGGGCTGATGCAGGGACTAGAAGGGAATGGATGCTGGGTGAGGCTGGAACTAGAAGGGAGCTGATGTTGGGGGAGGATTAGAATGGGATGGGGCTGGAAGAGTAAAATGGAGAAGGGAAAAATATTTTGTGTGGGAGGGATAAAAAATCTACAATTGGCCGGGTATTGGGAGAGTAAGTGGGGATTGAGGATGGAGGGGTAAAATTTGAGTGGATGAAATAGGAATGAGGAAAGAGCAAAAGGAGAAAGATTAGTATGTTAAAGCAGATGTAGAGAGAGAATGGAAAAAATCTAGAAGAGAGAAGAAAGGACAAATGGACAGCAGACGATGGAGAGTTAGCAGAAGACACGAAGAAACCAGAAGAAAGTGGCTGGAGCAATTGCAGCTGAAAAAAATGCACAAAAGGTAGAAAAATATCTCTTTATTTTGAATTTATTAATTGGAATATGTCAGCTCTGGTAAATGTGCCTCATTAACGTCTGCGCTTTGTTTAGTACAAGAGCAAATTAATGTATAGTTTTATTTCTACAGTGTTGTACTTTCCAAGTTTGGCTTTTGGGATTCCCAGTTTAATTATTGTCTTCCTGTTTCTAAATTATGATTACTTGTTTGATGGTCTATGTTCTGCATGTGTAACTGAGCTGAGGTGTTCTGTTTATATAATTCCTATTTGACATTGCCACTTGTTCTCTTTCCCCAGTAGGTCATGTATTGTTGTTCTCTGAAATGTATTGGTTTAATATTTGCAGTGTTGCCTTTTGATAGGTATGGTGTGGTGCTTTGTGAGTCCTGGTAGTGCTGTTAGGATACGGCGGGTTTACTATGGGTTCTAAATGGGCAGTGTTTGTAGTAGTTCCTAATGTGTCTGGCAGTTGGCACTGGATTATAGTAATGTAGAAATCTTTTAGTCTTTCTTTATCCATACACGCATTAAGAGGCACGTTTACTAAAAGTTAGTATATGGTAACATTATGCAAATATTTATGCAAATGAGGCCCCTTATGCAAATGAGGCCCCGCACCCCCCTTGGGCCGCCCCTGCTGGGGGCCCACAATTTTTGTTGGCGTAGGGCCTCACTCAAGGTAAATCCGGCCCTGGCGCCCAGCACCAGGTCCACAGCAGAAATAGGACATGCTGCAGGACCCCAGCAGTGCTAATGTCTGAGATAGGTAGTGTCTGCAGACACACCTTGGATACATCTGTATTTCTCAGTCAAGGTTTAGCCCTTATGGACCCATAGGTGTATTATGTACCACCCCCCCCCCCCCCTGGGGCTGAGGGTGGGAAACATTGCATTCTACCTCCCTGCAATGGTGGCAGTAGAGGGGATCATCAACCCCAGTCCTGCTGGGGAACAGACACCCTACAGGGCAGTCAATGCAGCTCTGTACACATCCATAAAGCAATAGCAGACAGACATTAGGCCTGGATATGCTAAGCTGCACCCCACCACTATCTGATATTCTCCTGCAGCAAGCCTTCAGCCGCTGCACCCTGCAAGGCGCTCCATCAGGACACATACCAGCTACAAACAGTCTGCTAGCTAGTCCATAGTGCATGTTCCTGGTGGAAATGCACGCACCCAGAACTGGGATGTCAGCATACACACCAAGCAGATAAGTCAGTGACTGGGCCCCAAAAGGGAAACCATAAATATCACATGAAAGAAATACTACATAGCACTATGGGGGAACCTAGCCATGCCGTGGTCACTGCTCAGTCAGGGTGAGAGTGATCTCCCAGCAGAACATGCTGTGGCTACCCTATCTGTGCAGGTGGTGGCCGGGCACTACAATGTCCCAGCCATTGCCCTATGCCCTGTGCAGATGCATCCTGGCCAGGCCACCCTGTCCGGGCTATACCCATGGTACCTTGCTCCTCATTATGCACATTGGGAGGCCAATACTGGCAACAGTGCTAGCAGTGTGGGCTGTGGAGGGTGTTTGCAGCCACCACACACTGGATAGACAGACACACACTCCCCACACCTATGCCAGCATTGTGCAACTATAGAGGTGTTTGGCAGCCCTGGCACCTGTACCAGTCCTGGGCACAGTGCAGGCATGGCTATGGTGCACAATACTGTAGGAGACACTCCCCAGGGTGGTAAACACTGTCAAACACCAGACCTGAAGAACATTCCACAGACATCAGAAACGTTGCTATGATGCAGCTCACTCAGCAAATTTATTTAGCTGTATTTATATCCCACTTTTCACCGGGTCAAAGCGGTCAATTGGGGGATACATTTAACACGAGGGGATATGAGACACATACACTAATACTTACAGGGAACATGGGCAATGGAGGGTTAAGTGGCTTGCCCAAGACCACAAGGAGTGCCTATAGGACTAGAAATCCCAGTCCCTCCGGCCTGAGATTGCTGTCCCCAGGTGGGACTTGAACCCCTGGCCCTCCGGCCTGAAGTACCTTGTCCTAACCACTAGACCACTCCTCCCTAGGAATTGCTATCTGCCAGTAATCATGGCAACCTTTTGATAGATGTGTACCGTATTCCCAGGTTTAGGGTGGCATTGCTAAGGTATGCAAGTGCTAGTATTGGGAGATGCATGCAGGGCCCAATGTCCTGTCTCTCCAGGAGGCATTGGCTAACGGAGCCTGTGGGTGCGGGTGTGTCTGTCCCTGTTGGCTGCTGCTTTACGGCAGAGGTTCCCAACTCTGGTCCTGGTGGGCCAAACACTGTTCGGGTTTTCATGCTGTCCCTACTGAATATGCATGAGACACATCTGCATACCATGGGGGCGGTGCATAGAAATACAGCACAGCCATATTTAGTGGAGACAGCATGGAACCTGAATGGTGTTTGGCCCTCCAGGACTGCATTTGGGAGACTCTGCTCTAAGTAATGCGCATGTTTAAGGTGTCTGTGCTCTGTAGGGTAAAATGTAGGTGTTTTGGGCATGTTCACGTTATCTGCACTAACAGTTCTGTCTGTAATACTACGTTTTAGTAGTGGGTAAAATATGGGGACTGGGTTAGCAGGACCCACAGCTGGGACTTGAACCTGTGACCTTCTGCTCTTGGACTCACTGGCTATGTGCACTGCACCACCGTGTTGCCACAGAAATGATGCATTCCCTGGGGATTCCATGACTGTACATCAGGCAGGGCCTGTCTGTGCAGTGCACGGCACCCACCTTCACAGGGCTAGGCCATGGTCTGCTGTGGGCAGCTGCCACTCCCCCCTCCACCACCAGTACCCCTCTGCCACCATGCTGACATGCCCTTCTGCTGGTGGTGCTGGTGGTGCGCCATCTCAGGCCATCCAGTGTGCGGGTTGGCGGCTGCCTATGGTGTGGGTTCTGGGGTAGGGGTGCCTGCATAGATGTCCACGCTTCCCCCCCAACACCGCCTGCCAATGTTCTGTGCCCTTGGAGGTACCTGCTGGGTACTATCCCCTGTGACACTGTGATAAACACACTCGTGCCCATGTTGGGCCCTCATCAGTTGCTGTCTGGCTGCTGTACGGTTTCAGCATTCCTAGGTGCCACCTGCAGCCCTCTGTATCCCATTTCCAAGCATCTGTCCAGTTGGCCGTTCCGAAATGCCCGCCCTGCTGTTGCCGCACATGTGCACGCCATAGAAAACCTGTCTGATGGTAAGGGAAACCCTGCACAGTGCAATTTCACTGTGGGCTCATTCACCTTGTATGGGGACGGAGCATGGACCCTTCCAAAATTAATATCCTTTTTTTGGTGCCTTCATGGGAGTGTTTTTTGATGTTTCCCATTGAGATCACTATTGCCCAGCTTGGTTATTTTATTTTTCCATTTTCTGCTGGTCCTTTTCACTGTTTATTTGCCCTTTTGTTCCATGCACATGTATCACACATCACTTTTTTGTAGGTTTCCCTGATTTTGCTGTACATTGCTGACAGAAATGGTTTCTCTTCCCTTTAAATCAGCTCCAACGCCAGGGTTTCACTGGCGTTAGTTTTGAGCCTCGGATTTCACAGCCTTAGTGTGCAGGGAGCCTCTCCCCTCCCACTCTCCACCCATTGACCCCTTCTCTCCGCCCCTGGGGAGCCTTCCTCCGCCCTCCGGGAGCCTTTGCCCGCCTTCATCACTCGTTTTCGCCGCGGCGCGCATTATCGCGCGATAAGGTACCTGTGCGACGCAAGATGCGACATTATCGTGCGATAAGGTACCTTATTGCGCGATAACGTCGCAGAGCGCACTTTAAGACGGTTTAGTAAACATACCCCATAGTCTAGCAAACTCCAGTAGAAGCTGTAGGCAACATGCGATGTTTGGTACTTTGTACAGAGCCATGGACAGCTCTGTACGGGTAATAGTTGACTTAAAATATTGGTAGACCTGCTAACGGTCAGAAAAGGTTGACAGCAGGGTATGTGTAAGTCTGCTCAGAGTGCACGGAGAAGGGACAGTAGCCGTGATACTGTTGTAACATTGGTGTCCTCTCTGGCTTAAGCCACAGAGCTGGATGCTAGCAGTACAGTCCCATTACTAAGCGCTTCAAGCTGATGTGGGTTGCATTTGATGCTGGTCTGCCAGGCTCCCTTATGCTGACGTTTTAGATGCTACATCTCCACCTGGCCAGATGATGTCTTAATAATATTTACATTAGAGAAAGAAAAGGTACTTTGGTTCTTTTTCCTTAGGCAATAAGGGCAGGCAACTGCCTGGTACTGTTATCAGTTCCAAACTGATTTTGGTAATACAGTGTTAGGCAGCGATAGTGCAGTGACTGTCACCGTACTGGTGCTGGTGATCCATCAGCATTGAATTGGGCAATTTCCTTACCCATGTACAAAATGTGTGCATGTCCAGGGCTGGCCCAACCACTAGGCAAACTAGGCAGCCACCTAGGGTGACAAACAGCAGGACATTCTAAGCTAAACAATATATTGTGACAGCCGGGGAGGAGGGAGGAGGGTGGAAAGCTTAAGGTCTGCCTGGGGTGCCAACACCTTGAACCAATTCTGAGGTCGGCCCTAGTGTGTCCACTTGCAATACTGTAGGCTATTTAGAATGGCTCCCAATGGGGGTCATTTTGGAAGCTCTATTCATGCTTTGGATGTCCAAAGCACAGAGGCCTCTCCAGAGCCATTTGAGAAGCTGGTTCTGAGATGTCCCCAGAGTGAGAATGTCCAAGTTTTAACGAGAGTATGGCTAGGGTGTTCCCAGGAAACTGGACATCTCACCATGATTTCAGAAATGTCATAAGTGTCCAGCATTGCATCTAAGTTTAGCCCTGCTCCAGATACTAGAAAAATGCTCATTTTGGCTGAAAAACATCCAGAGTGTAGAGAAGATAGCACCCCAACATCCCCAGTAATCAGCACAATATCAACAACATCAGCAGTGGGATTTGAACCCTGGCTAGCCTGTTTTTGGCCCACTACTCTAATCATTAGGCTATTCCTAGCTGTTCAGGCCCTAGAATATGGCTCTTGGGATGTCTATATAGGAACTCGTTAAAAGATAGGAAGCAGAGGGTGGGGCTAAATGGCTAATTTTCCCAATGGAGAAAGGTGAATAGTGGAGTACCCCAGGGATCTGTGCTGGGTCCGCTGCTTTTTAACATATTTATAAATGACCTGGAAATGGGAATAACAAGTGAGGTAACCAAATTTGCAGATGATACCAAATTATTCAAAGTTGTTAAAACCCATGATGATTGTGAAAAATTGCAAGAGGATCTTGATAAATTGGAAGACTGGGCATCCAAATGGCAAATGAAATTTAATGTGGACAAGTGCAAAGTTATGCACCTGGGAAAGTACAGCCCAAACTATGGTTATACGATGTAAAGTTCCACATTAGGAACCACTACCCAGGAAAAAGATTTAGGCGTCATCATGGATAACATGTTGAAACCCTCCGCCCAGTGTGCAGCGGCAGCCAAGAGAGAAAATAAAATGCTAGGAATCATAAGGAAAGAAATGGAAAATAAAACAAAGGATATTATAATGCCTCTGTATTGTTCTATGGTGCGATCGCACCTTGAATATTGTGTGCGATTCTGGTTGCCGTATCTTAAAAAGGATATAGCGTTATTAGAAAAGGTACAGAGAAGAGCCACCAAAATGGTAAAGAGGATGGAAGGATACCCCTATGAAGAGAGGCTATAAAGGTTAGGGCTCTTTAACCTGGAAAAGAGATGGCTGAGGGGAGATATGATAGAGGTCTATAAATTAATGAATGGAGTGGAACGGGTAAACGTAGATCGATTGTTTACACCATCAAAATATAGAAAGACTAGGGGTCATGCAATGAAGCTACAGGGTAACCTATTTAAGACTAATAAGAGAAAATAGTTTTTCACTCAATGCATAATCAAACTCTGGAATTTGTTACCGGAGGATGTAGTAAAAGCTGTTAGTGTAGCTGGGTTTAAAAAAGATTTGGACAAGTTCCTGGAGAAAAGGTCTATAAACCATTATTAAAAGGGACCTGGGAAATCCACTGCTTGTCCCAACACAAGCATTGTGGAACCTGTGTCTTCTGGGGAAACTGCTGGGTACTTGTGACCTGGATTGGCCACTGTTGGAAACAGGATACTGGGCTTGATGGACCTTGGTCTGATACAGTATGGCATATCTTAGTTCTTACGCCCTCACAGATGTTTATATAGAGCATGTCCACGTTTCTGAAATCGTGTCTGCATCCAAACGTGCCTGCTTTTTTTTTCAGACATTCTGGCACTTGGATATCCCTTCTAAAATTTTATTTTTATTTTTTATTTATTTAACCTGTTTTTTTTTTATACCGCCCTATCCTGAAATCAAAGCGGTTTACATTAAACTCAGAACATGAACAGGATACATTACAATTGGTTTGGGGTAAACAGGGGAGGACTATTTACAACTTGATCAACATATTTACACAATAACATGTGGTTGTGTTTCCCCTCTATATGTCATGACCTTTCATTGGAACATCCAGGGCTGGCCCAACCACTAGGCAAACGAGGCAGTTGCCTAGGACAGCAGCGTCTAGGGGGAGCAAAGAGGCTTAAGGTTTGCCTAGGGTGCCAACACTCTGAATCAACTCTTGGCCTGGCCCTGGGTGCATCTAGTTTAAAATGTTGGTTTAGCTGGCTGGGTTCAAGAGCCTCCACATATATAAACTTTAAACTCAAAGCGAATCCCCTCAAAACGTCACTATATGCTTTAGGTTTCCTGGTGGAGGAAGCGCTTCACTTTCTTTGTCATAGTATTCAAAAACTGCACTCGCACACAGGGAATGTTGTTCCCAAGGACTTCAAAACTGAGGCAGCACAGGTAGCCAAATCTAGCAAACAGCACTTGCACATTTTAGAACAAGTCAAACAGTTGCTAAAATACTTTCAATCATGTCCATGAGAAAATGTTCAACAAGATCAACTTCCCCTGGGTTGCTCCTTAATTTCTGACACTCTCCTCCATGTACGAATTCACCCAAGGCAATGAGAAATTGAAGCTCTTGCTTAAGCAAGTTAATACGTTTAAGGACAGCTTAATCCTCTTACCCCCTTCTTCTGCATTAGGGAGCAGACTGTCTCTGTTTCATTACTGAACAGTAGGCATGATCCATTGGAGTAAAAAGACGTCCTTCCCTTTCCAAAATTCTCTTCAGGGATTGTGGCTCATGGGCGCTCTTGTTCAGCTAAACATCTTCTTCCTACACTGGAAGACTTTAGGGCTATTCCCCTCACCCTAATATATGCAAACCTGCCATCATATATGACGGGGTGGGAGGACATGGTGGGAAGAGGAACCTTGTGCTGTGGAGAAAGTTTTCCAAATGGGCACTATGAAGGGATGTATCTCTAGATTATATAAGGCGTTGAGGGTGAAATTTAGTAGGAAACCAAACACCATGAGCGATGGAAGATTCCGGGGTTATACGGGAGGAACAGGGCTGGACCTCTATGATTCAACGTCTTTATAAGGGCTTGCAAATAGTGTATCTAATAAAGAAAAACTATAAATTGTACTATAGATGGTATTATACACCCATGAGGTTGCTTAAAATTTTAGGAATTGGAATGGGGCAGTGTTGGAGACAATGTGGACTGGAGGGTAATTTCTTCCACATGTGTTGGTGTTGCTTGCATATTACAACCTTTTGGGAGTAGGTTTTTGCCTTCTTGCAGAAGCAGCTCTGGCGCTCTTGAATAAGAGTTCCGAGGACTTAGGGTCTAAAGAGCTCTGCTGGTCTCAGTATGTGTTTATTGCTGCTCCATTGGCTCTGGCCCAATACTGGAAAAGGGTGGAACCTCCTTTGATAGGGCTGGTTGTGGAGAAAGTAGAATATATTTATGGGATGGCCAAACTTTGAGACAAACATAAATGCAGAGGTTTTAGGACATGTGGGGCCCCTTTGAGAGGTGGTGGGGGTGTCCCTCCAGGGAGAACGCAAGCTGATGGCCACAAGCATTAGTGCGGGATGTTGGGTTTTTTGTTTGTATTAGGTTGGATAAAACCAAAACGTTTTTTTAGCTTTCCGTCCTTTTCTTTTTTCTGCTATTGATAATGGTTTCACCTCCTTATGTTTGTTATTGAGGCAGGGGGGTGGCTTTGCAAATCTACGATGTGCCTGTATGCTGATGTGGGGGTTATGCAGGGGCCACTTAATTTGTATTTCACTGTTTGATTAATTGTTCCCTGTAAAATAGTTCTCTCCAAGTTATAATGCCCTGTTCAATGTAATTTCAGTTTGTTCAATGTAAACCGCACTGATGCAGAATAGCGCGGTATATAAGAGAATGTAATAAATAAATAATCTGTAAAGCACCAGGGCGAGCGGTGCGGCTGCCCAGGATGCAAGTACAGAAAGAGCACTGATGCCATTGCTGGGCTTCCTGCAAGCTCCCAAAGAATGAGTTACTGCATGTGGCTGGGACACAGGGGGCACCAAATTCATTGGATGCACAGGACACATTTCTAGCTTAGTGCAGTCCTGTTGGCACGTCCCCATCCTGTGCCTACTTATAGATCATGAAGATTATTATACAGCTTTTTCCACAGGTTGATGGCAACAGTTTTATTTATTTATTCCGTTTTGTATACCGCCTTATCCTTCAATCAAAGCGGTCACAACACAAGTGGGGGATACATTTAACACGCGGGGATATGAGACACATACACTAATACTTACAGGGAACATGGGCAATGGAGGGTTAAGTGGCTTGCCCAAGACCACAAGGAGCACCTGTAGGACTAGAAACCCCAGTCCTTCAGGCCCAAGGTTGTTGTCCTCTAGTGGGATTTGAACCCCTGACCTTCTGGCCTGAAGTACCTTGCCCCAACCACTAGGCCACTCCTCCTCTAACTGTTTTAACTGTACCAGACAAGCTCCTCTCACTTCTCTGTCCAAAGAAACAGCTTTCTTTCTCTTCTCCAAAGAGTTCTGTCTCATTTCCCTCCAAAACTGCTCTAGATCCTTGTTGAACCATTGAGTTGCCAGATAAAGAGTAGTTACTCACCTGTAACAGGTGTTCTCCAGGAGCAGCAGGAATCAGTCCTCACATATGGGTGTCATCGACGCCAATGGAGCCCCTGCGGAGCATTTCCCCAGCTTTCTATGAAAGCCTTTGGGAATACTGCACGCATGCGCGGTCCCCTTCCCGCCTAAAGGTGCCATCTTGCTCAGTCAAATGACATAGCTAAAAACAGCACACAAAAAAATGTAAAAATGAACTAAATACAACTGCAACTCCCAGGGGAGGAGGGAGGGTTGTGAGGACTGATTCCTGCTGCTCCTGGAGAACACCTGTTACAGGTGAGTAACTACTCTTTCTCCAGGACCAAGCAGGAAGTCAGTCCTCACATATGGGTGACTCCCTAGCTCTGGGCTACCAAGGAACCTAGGCTGAACAAGAGAACTCCCTCTAGTCCCAGCATCAAAGAAAAGCTTTGCACTGAAAGAACCTCCACCGGTAGCCCAACGGAGGGCTGGAGGGCAGGAGTTGCCTAAACCTCAAAGAGATTCCGGAGTACTGCCTGGCCAAAAGCACTGTCCCTACGGGACTCCCTCTCCAGGCAGTAATGGGCCACAAAAGTCTGGCTGGAGGACCAAGTTGCAGCCCTGCAGATGTCTGCCAACGGTACAGAGCGGAGATGAGCTACTGAGGCAGCCATTGCCCTGACACGATGGGCCGTGACCTGAACCTGCAAGGGAAAGTCAGCCGCCCTGTAAGCCCAGGTGATACAGTCAGCCACCCAGATGGACAAGGTACGCTTGGACACAGCTAACCCCAAATTATTAGGGTCAAAAGATATGAAGAGCTGAGTAGCCCTTCTATGCCCCTGCATACGGTCAAGGTAGAAGGACAAGGCCCTTCTACAGTCCAGGGTGTGCAGGACCACTTCAGCCTGGCTTGCATGAGGCCTAGGGAAGAATGTTGGAAGCACCACCTCCTGGTTGAGGTGGAAAGAGGAGACAACCTTTGGGAGGAACTTCGGATGAGTCCTAAGGACTACCCTGTTCCTATAGAAGCAAGTGTAAGGCCTGTCACAGACCAGGGCCTGAAGCTCACTCACTCGCCTGGCCGAGGTTAGGGCTACCAGGAAGAGTGTCTTCCAGGAAAGGAAGCGGAGAGGACAAGTAGCCATCGGCTCAAAAGGTGGGCGAGTCAGTTGCTGCAAGACCACATTCAACTCCCACTCAGGGGCTGGAGGACGGACAGGAGGCTTGAGCAAGAGCAAACCTCTGAGGAACCGGGACACCAAGGGGTGAACCGACAGAGAGTGTCCTTCCACCAGTGAGTGGTGAGCTGCTAGAGCTGAGAGATGGACCTGAACAGAATTGGATTTAAGGCCCTGATTGGATAAGTGCAGCAGGTACTGAAGCACTACTGGTACAGTACAGGAGAAAGGATCCTCTGTACGCAGCTGACACCACACAGAAAATCTTTTCCATTTCAGGGCATAGGTTTTCCTAGTGGACTCCTTTCTAGAAGCCAGGACGACCTCTTCAACTTCTGGAGGTAGGTCCCAAGGAGCCAAAACTACCCTTGCAGCCTCCAAGCCATCAAATTGAGAGATTTGAGATTTGGGTGCAGAAGAGAACCTTGATCCTGAGAGAGAAGGTCGGGCTGCAACCCTAGAGTCAGTGGGGGGTCCACTGCCAGTTGAAGCAGAAGTGGAAACCAAGGTTGCCTCAGCCACCTGGGAGCTACTAGCAGCACCGAGGCCTTGTCCTTCAGAACCTTGAACAGGGTTCGGGCCACCAGAGGCGTGTGAGAAAACGCATATAGGAGGCCCTGAGACCAAGAAATCAGAAAAGCATCCGCTGCCCACCTCATGGGATGCGGGTGCCTGGAGCAGAACTTGGGCAGTTGCTTGTTGAGGGGACTGGCAAAGAGATCTATGGATGGAAGTCCCCATGTCAGGAAAATTTTCTGAACCACTAATGGGTGGAATTGCCATTCGTGGGGCTGCAGAACTCTGCTCAACCGGTCTGCCAGGCAGTTCTCCTGGCCAGGGAGGTAAACAGCTTTGAGAAACATGTTGTGTTTGAGCGCAAACAAGCAAAGGTCCTGTGCCTCCTGACAAAGGAGCCTGGACCCAGTGCCGCCCTGCTTGTTCACATAAAACATGGCTACCTGGTTGTCTGTTTGTACTAAGACGGACTGGTGAGCCAGGTTTTGAGAGAAAGTCTTAAGGGCTAAGCGAATAGCCCGGAGTTCCAACAGGTTGATTTGTTGCGTGGCCTCCCAGGGAGACCACAGGCCCTGGGTGCACTTGCCCAGACAATGTGCTCCCCAGCCCTGTAGGGAGGCATCGGTGGTCAACACCACTGTGAATCCAGGTATCTGAAAAGGCACCCCTTGCAGTAAGTTGGGGGGGTGCAGCCACCAGCGTAAGGAGTTCAGGAATGGTCTGGACACCCTTACTCTATCTCTGAGGCTCCCTGTGGCCTGTGTCCACTGAGTTCTGAGGCACCACTGTGCAGGCCTCATATGGAGCCGGGCATGGGGAGTCACATGTACTGTCGAAGCCATGTGGCCGAGAAGCCTCAGCCAGAGCCTGGCGGAAACCAGGGACCTGCTTAGAAACTGGTTTGCCAAGTCTATCAGTCTTTGGGCTCTGTCCTCTGGCAAGAAAGCCTTTGCCTGCAGAGTCCAGCCTCGCCCCTATGAACTCCAAGTTTTGGGAGGGGAGCAAAGTGGACTTTGCGAAGTTTATGACAAACCCCAGGTGTTGAAGTAGAGAAATAGTGCAGAGGGTGGCTTGCCTGGCCTCCTGGCATGTCTGACCCCTGATGAGCCAGTCGTCCAGGTAGGGGAAGACAAAGATACCCTGATTTCTCAGGTAGGCTGCCACCACCGCCAGACATTTGGTAAAGATCCAGGGGGCGGAGGTGAGGCCGAAAGGCAGTACTCTGTACTGATAATGGTTTCCTCCCACAATGAACCTGAGGTACTTTCTGTGGTCTGGATGAATGAGGATGTGAGTGTACACATCCTTTAGATCTAAGGAGCATAGCCAATCTCCCTGCTGGAGGTAGGGCAGAAGTGTTCCAAGAGAAAGCATCTTGAACTTTTCTTTCTCGAGGAACTTGTTGAGGTTTCTGAGGTCGAGAATAGGCCTGAGGCCGCCGGTTCTCTTTGGTACTAGGAAGTACCTGGAGTAGAATCCGTGACCTTGGAGGTGGGGAGGCACAGGCTCCACCGCCTGGTCTCGCAACAGACCCTGAAGCTCTTGAAGGAGGAGGTCTGTGTGGAGAGGAGGCCGAGGAGGCTCTCCAGGGAAGAAAGAAGGAGGCAGCTGATGGAAATGAAGCATATAGCCTGAATGGACTATGCTCAAGACCCAACTGTCTCCTGTAATGGGTGGCCACCTGTGGGCAAACAGGGTTAGTCGACCTCCTGTGCAGGGATGGGACAGCAGAGACGGAGAGGCTATGCCTTGGGAGTCAAAAACCCCCACCCTGCTGAGTGGGAGCAGGGGCCTGAGGCTTGGGGACCTTCTGCCTATGGGGCCCATGTCCCTGCCTCATGGCCTGCTGACCCTGTGGGGGAGCTGGGGAGGCCTGGTAAGGTGGGAACTGTTTGTAGGCAGTCACCTTCCTTGGGTAAAAGGACTTCTTACCCGAGCCCTTCTTTTTATGAGAAGGGGCAGAAGTCTTTCTAGACAGCCTTTTCCTCGTGAGGTGCTCGAGCTGTGCAGCCTTCTCGGCCATGGGCTTGCCAAAAAGGTTCTCACCTTGGCAAGGGACATCGACCAACTTGTCTTGAACCCATGGCTCGAGATCCGATGACTGCAGCCATGCCTGGGGTCAAGCAGCGATGCCGGCTGCCGCAACACGGGCCGAGGCCTCGAAGCCATCGTAGGCTGCGTGGGACATGAACTTAGAGCATTCCCAGATCCCCGAGGACAAGGACTTGAACCTCTGCAAAGGTTCCCCGGAGAGACCAGCAGAGAACCCGGCAAACTCCTTTGCCAGGTCCCGCAGGTACATGCCCATGTACAGCTGGTAAGACTGGACACGGCAAGCAAGCATCGAGCCCTGGAAGCACTTTCTACCAAACGCATCCAGGTTCCGGGCCTCCCTGCCAGGGGGCACCGCGGAGTGCATCTTCTGACTTTTCAGACGATGCATGGCCGATTCCATCACCATGGAATGGTGTGGTAGCTGTGCCTTTTGAAAACCAGGGCTCTTACGGAGTCGATAAATGGAATAGAACTGCTTGCTCAGAACCAGCGCCAAGGCCGGTGCCTCCCACATCCGGAAGAGGAGCCGTTCCAGCATCGGAGGAACCGGCACAGTAAAGGCCTCCTTTGGAGGAGAGTCATACTGGAGAGCCTCGAGCTCTTCGGCTCGAGGCTCCTCCTCGGGGTCCGCGGGGATCGCCGAAGCTGTGGCCATATCCCGTATGAACTCCGAGAACCGGGTATCCTCCGGAGGAGATCTACTCCGGGGCTCAGACTGCGGTGAGTCCGACGGGACGCACCGAGTCTTGAAGGTATCAGGGGACTCCTCGTCCTCCGTCTCCCAGGCGGACTCGTCCGAAGAGGAGTCAGGCTCCGACCGCGCGGGGCCCGGCAGCACCCGCCCCGACGCCGAAGGCACCGGCGTCGACGCCCTCGGTCCCGACTGGGAGGTCGAGGGTGACCGCGACCGAGGATGACCTCGAGCCTTCATGGTCTCGAGTATCGGCTTGGTCTCTGGGGTCGACTTCGCTGCTGATCCATGAAGGCAGACAGTCTGCACTCCAAGGCTGTCAGCCTGAGACCCAGCTCAGGAGACTCAGCAGCTACCGACTCGGGCCCCGGCAGCGCCAGGCCCGACGTCAGCTCCCTGGGAGGAGAGTCCTTGAGGACAACAGGACTTACATGTCCATCAGACTCTGGCTCCACACGAGGCACTTTTGACGGCTTCTCCTGTTCCAAGGGCCCGGGACGGCGGTCAGGGGTCTGAGACCTGGCCCTCGAGGTGCCAGGGAACTCCTCCGACGCTGCCCTCACGAGCCGCTTCTTCCTCTTTCGCTCCCGCTCGGGGGACCTCCTGTCTGAGGAACCCCGACGATGCTCGGGGTCAGACTCCCGAGACGTCGAGGCCTTAGACGAGGTCCGGGCCCGGCCGGAGGCCGAATCAGAGAAAAGCCTTTCCTTTTGATGCTGGCGACTTCGAAGTGCCTTAATGGACATTTTTCCACACGGTACACAGATCTTAGGATCATGATCCGGACCGAGGCACCGAAGGCAGCAGTCGTGTGTGTCGGTGAGAGACATTAGTTTCTTGCACTGATCACACTTTTTAAAACCACTGGAAGCCATCGGGGAAAAAAGAGCCCCTGCGAGGTCAAAAGACCGGCCTTCCAGGGAAAAAGAAAAAAGGGCACGAACGCCAGCCACGAAGGGCAAAAACCTAAAAAATGAGAACGGGCTCGATACCGGTGTACCGAACCCGGCGGGAAGGGGAACCGGTGTCGAACCGGGCAAAGAACCGCGAAGGAATCGCAGGAAATAGTGAGAAAAATCTAACTTTTTTCCGGGTGAACTAGGACAGACTTCCGACGGGCTCCATGGAAAAAGAGAGACTGAGCAAGATGACACCTTTAGGCGGGAAGGGGACCGCGCATGCGTGCAGTATTCCCAAAGGCTTTCATAGAAAGCTGGGGAAATGCTCCGCAGGGGCTCCATCGGCGTCGATGTCACCCCATATGTGAGGACTGACTTCCTGCTTGGTCCTGGAGAAACTGCCAATTTCTGCCCAATGTATATATAGCTCAAAACAGGGAACAACTCTTGCCCCACCATCCCCTTCCCTGATAGGCTGGTTTGAGAATTCATCATATGTAACCATACCCAGCCCACCATATGACCCCATCTTCCATCCTATCAGAGTAGGGGAGTCTGGCAGTCAATCATTCCCATTCTGCCACATCTCATTGGTCATTTCCAGATGTGCTACTCCAGGACCTGACCAATGAGACAGAAACATTGAAACATGTCAGCAGAAAAAGACCACATGGCCTATGTAGTCTGTCCTTCCATATCAACAACTGTATGTTTTTTATTTAATGAACAAGATTTCTATACCGCCTTATCCTAGAGTCAAAGCGGTTTACATTAAACAAATTGGGACTTGACACAGAACAGGGAAGATTAACTTGGAAGCTTAAACAGGGAGCATTAGTGGTGAGACAGACACTTTAGTGTAACAGTGTTAAAAGCAAGTGGTGTGGTATAAACCAGAGGATTACACTGTGCTGGGGACGGAGGGCAGGGAAAGGTAGAGGGAGTAGAGTGAAGTGAGAGGAATAAAAGTCCCCTTTTTTCCATTAGAGATCTTCTGTGTTTGTCCCATGCTTTCTTGAATTCAGATACTGTCCTTGTCTCTGCCACCTCCAATGGGAGACTATTCCACACATCTACCACTCTTTCCGTAAAGAAATATATCCACTTATTACTCCTGAGTCTATCTCTTCATCTTCATCCCATGTCCCCTCGTAGTAGAGCTTGTTTTCAATTGAAAGAAGCTCTCCTGTGCATTTATTCCACGGAGGTATTTAAACGTCGCCTCTATCCACAGTTCCTCTAATGTATACATATTAAAATATTTAAATCTGTCCTCATATGCTTTATAACAAAGACCACTAACCATTTTAGTAGCCACCCTCTGCACCGACTCCATCCTGTTTATATCCTTTTGAAGGTGCGGTCTCCAGAATTGCACACTATACTCCAAATGAGGTCGCACCAAAGACTTATACAGAGGCACTATTACCTCCTATTCTTCTGCTGGCCATTCCTCTCCCTATACACCCAATCATCCTTCTAGCTTTTGCTGTCACCTTTTCTACCTGTTTAGCCACTTTAAGATCATCAGACACAACCACGCCTAGGTCCTGCTCTTCTTTAGTGGACAAAAGTACTTCACCCCCTATACTATATCGCTCCCTTGGACTGCTGCAGCGCAAATGCATGACCTTGCATTTTTTAACATTAAATCCCAGCTGCCAAATTCTTGACCATTCTTCAAGCTTAGCTAGATCCTTCCTCATGTTATCTACACCTTCCTTGGTGTCTATTGCAGATTTTGGTATCATCCGCAAAGAGGCAAACCTTACCCAACAGCCCTTCCGCTATATCACTAACAAAGATGTTAAAAAGAATCAGACCATGGACAGATCCCTGGGGCACAGCACTGGTAACATCCTTTCCTAAGAGTGAGCTCCATTTAACTGCACCCGTTCTTGCCTCCCACTCAACTAATTTCTAACCCAGTTAGTCACTATAGGGTCCATCTCTAGGGTGCTCAATTTGTTTATAAGTCGCCCGTGTCAAAGGCTTTACTGAAATCTAAGTACACCACATCTAGGACTCTCCTAAGGGCTGTGACTGTGAACTGAGACTTTGCTTTTTTTTTTTTCTTGCTGTCTTCTTGGCTAAATATTTGGCAGTTTTCTCACCCCAAGTGGCAGAGGGCAACAGCCCAAAAACCAGCAACCCACGATCCGCCAATTTTTCCCACAATTGGGTGGCAAAACTGTGGAAATGGCGACACTGCCTCTGCTCATATTGCTGCCAGGAGGGGGAAGTGCTGTAATACCATGTTTTTAGCTGCAAGGAGCAAGCAATAAAATTGCGATATCGCAGCAGCACGAGTGGAGGACTCACACACAGCTTTTCGGCAACGTTGCACTGCTCTTCACAGTAATTTAGAGGAACCTGACGCCAATGCTTACTCTATAATCTGATACAGTGGCATAGCTAAAACAGTCAAAAGATTCCATACCCTAAAACATGAGCCCTGCAACAAATAGTGGCTGCTTTCTAAACAGCACCCATTCCTTGGTGTTATTTGTGAAAGTGTCCACTAGCCCCAGGTGAAGGAGTGGAGCTGAATAGCCTCATTCTTCCCAGCCTGAGTCAGTCCTGGAATGTCACTTAACACTGACTGCTCTTTGTATTCGTGGGTGAGGCGACAATGTCTGTCATGCAGACCATAAGCCAGTATGTGGGTGTGATTATACAAACCCACATACATGTATGCACACAGTGGAATCTTGGGTTAGCTTTTTCTCCAGCATTCTAGATGTTTTCAATCTGAAAGTCAGACTCATATGAGGAAAAGTTAAAATGAGCAAAGTACTTAGCTCACATTGACTTATTCATTTGCAGAAGTTATAAACTGCCCTCCTGGCTTTATTAAGTCGCCCAGAACAGCTTGCAGTCGCCATATAAATAGCCAACACATAACAAAACAGTATAAAAATTACGAAACACTAAAATCAAAATTAAAATCTCAATAAATATCCCACCCCAAACCAGATTTATCCTCCTGCTGTAAACTGCCAGGTTTTCACTTCCTTTCTAAAAAGCCAATTGCTAGCGGTAAAGCATTACATAATGTAGTGTCTAAGGGCACAATGTCGAACAAATGATTTCCTCACTTCTTTAAACAAGAGAATAACTAACAATTTTGCCTGACTTGATCTCATGCTCCTGCTTGATACATACAATTTCAAATGTGCCCCCTTATAATCAGGAAACCCCTTCTCCCACTATACAACACTCTATAGGTGAGGGTAAGATCGTACTGCAGGATTGCCACCAGGGAGTCAGACCTCAGCGTCAACGGGGCAGGAGGCAATGTATTTGGGAGGATCACAGCCTGGGGCATTTGCATAAGGGGGATCAGAAGTAGGGGTATTGTACTGAGGAGGGGATCAGATAAGGAAAAGGGGTCTGCTGTACAATGAATGTTGTGATGGGGGAGGGGAGGGAGTCTGCTGTATAATGAATGTTGTGATGGGGGAGGGGAGGGAGTCTGCTGTATAATGAATGTTGTGATTGAGGGTGCGTGGAAGAGGAGTGCTGTCAGCAGCCTTTGCCCAATGGGGGATTTTTAGTGAGGTGGAGGGGTTGAGGCAGCATCAGGTACTGTGTAACATATAACGCAGGGCCCATACAGGAAGTGTCTGCTTGCCACGCCCCCTGCATCTGCTGCACAGAGTTTGCACTTCCCGTGTGTTAATCTTTGCACATAATGCGTACTAAGTGCAAATATTTGTGCACTTTAGTAATAGGGCGCCTACAATTCCTTTTTTAGCATTAGCCATAATAGGCAGGGGAGAGGGTAAATAAAGCGCTTTGTAAAAATGTTCACACCCTTACAGTATATATTTTTCACAATCTGCTGTCTGAAATATAGAATTCTCTGATTGGCACAAGATATTTATTTAATTAAAATTCCTCTCATCTACCACTCATCTACCTCTCATCTACCACTCTAAGTGCTTTACAACCAACATTTGATAGAGCATCCAATATAACATAGCCATGGTCATAGTTTATTCAATGTGATACACCACCTTAACCTAGAAGATAAAGCGAACATAATATAAGAACATAAGAAATGCCATACTGGATTAGACCAGGGTCCATCAAGCTCAGTATCCTGTTTCCAACGTTGGCCAGTCCAGGTCACAAGTACCTGGCAGGTTCCCTAAAACACACAGGTTCCACGATGCTTATCCTGGGGTAAGCAGTAGATTTCCTGGGTCCTCTTTAATAATGGTCTATGGACTTTTTCTCCAGGAACTTGTAAAAATCTCTTTTAAATCCAGCTACACTAACAGCCTTTATTACATCCTCTGGTAGCGAATTCCAGAGTTTGACTATTTGTTTAGTGAAAAAGTATTTTCTCTTATTAGTTTTAAATAGGTTATGTTGGAGCCTCTTTGTGTGTCCCCTAGTCTTTCTACTTTTTGATTTGCATAAACAACCAATCTATGTTTAACTGTTCCACTCCATTCATTAATCTATAGACCTCTATCATATCTCCCCTGAGCCGTCTCTTTTCCAAGTTGAAGAGCCCTAATCTTTTAAGCCTTTGCTCATAGGGATATCCTTCCATCCCCTTTACCATTTTTGTTGCTCTTCTCTATACCTTTTCTAATTCTGCTACATCCTTTTTAAGATACGGCGATCAGAATTGCACACAATATTCAAAGTGCGGTCGCACATTTGAACGATACAGAGGCATTATAATATCCCTTGTTTTATTTTCCATTCCTTTCCTTATGATACCTAACATTCTATTTGCTCTCTTGGCCGCCGCTGCACACTGGGCGGAGGGTTTTAACATGTTATCCACGATGACACCTAAATCTTTTTCCTGGGTGGTGGTTCCTAATGTGGAACCCTGCATCATAAGTTGGGTTGTTCTTTTCTAGGTACATAACTTTACACTTGTGCACATTAAATTTCATCTGCATTTGGGTGTCCGGTCTTCCAATTTATCAATATCCTCTTGCAATGTTTCACAATCCTCTTGTGTTTTAACAACCTTGAATAATTTTGTGTCATCTGCAAATTTGATCACGTCACTCATTATTCCTATTTCCAGGTCATTTATGAATATGTTAAAAGGCGGTTTCTAATGCACTAAAAAAGGAAAGCAAGGAGAAAAAAAACTCCATTTGTCTGGACAATGTAGGAAAAAACGAGCAAAGGGAAATACAGGGCAAAGTAAGTAATATAGGCAAACATAAGCAAAGAAAGGCAAAGAGAGCTGGGACAGCCCCAGAATCAGGCCCATGGCTGCAAAGGCCTGCTCAAAGAGGAAGGTTTTTAGGAGGGTTGTAAATCTCTTGATGTTTGGCTCAAGATGAAGAAGAGAGGGGAGAATGTTTCAAAGTGATGGGGCAACAAAAAAGAAAGCACACTGTCTAGTAGATTCATACTTAGCTTTGGAGGGGGGAGAGGATATGTAAATGATTGCCATGTAGTCAACAGAGACGGCATGTGGGAGCATGTAAGGTGATGAGTGAACATAGATAGTCTTGTCTTGACTAGATTGTAAGCTCTATTGAGCAGGGATTGTCTCTTACATGTCTATACTGTACAGCGCTGTGTGCGACTGTAGCGCTATATAAATGCTAAGTAGTAGTATTAGTAGTAATAGTCAGGGACATTATTATAGAGGGATATGTGGGCCGAGGTTAGAATCTTGTGATGGATACAGAATTGAACTGGGAGCAAATAGTGCTGAATTAGCAGGGGCAGTCATATGATCAAATTTGCGGGCACCAAATAATATATGGGCAATAGTGTTTTGAATTGACTGCAAATATTTTAGTTGGTATGCAGGGAGGCTGGAATAGATGAAACTGCAATATTAAAGCCTAGCCATTACTGTACTAAGGAGAGCAGAGACCTGCGCTGAGGGGACCAAGAAAGAGCAAATGGCTCGATAGCACCGGAGAGCACAGAATGAGGACTTCACAATACGACTGACGTGAGGGGCAAATAAATGTTCTGAGTCCCGCAAAATACCTAGATAATTAAAACATGGGTGTGGGGTAGTGGGGGAATCTTCCACGATAAGAGAAATAGGAGCAGTTGCACCTCCTGCCAGCCATGTGATGGTGCCAATGGTTCTTTTGGGGATTAGTTTCAGAGAGTTAGTTTATCGCCATGCTGCGAATTTATCTGAGACAAGTCTGGGTGAAGTGAGTCTGTGTAAGCAATGAGCAAATGTCATCTGCATGGCTATATGAGGAGACTAGGTAAGATGTGTCAGAGGGTTTAGGAAGATATTAAGAGGCAAGGGGAAAGAACGGACCCTGTGGGACACTGCAAGCCGATGTGTAAGTGTTTGAGGTAGACTTCTGAATGGATACTTGACAAGAACAGTCACACAGAAAAGATGAAAAGCAGGAACATACAACTCTTTGGAGACCAATTCGGTATAGACAAGAAAGAAGAATGCTGTGATCAACTAAATCAAAGGCTGAGGTGACATCTAGAGATATTGCCAGTGCTGGATTTCCATGACCAAGGGAGCTCTGTACGTCGCTGAGGATGGAAGTAATAATGTCTTGGCAGGGCCGGCACAAGGAGATGAATCGTCCTAGGTGAACCTCATTCCTTGTGCCCCTCTCTTCCCCTCACTGGTGCCCATTGCCACTGTTGCCGCCCCTCTTGGGACCTGCGGCAGTGGCAATGGCTGCAAACAGCTCCAATGCGCTTTCATTAAAACTTCAGCGCTGCAGAACTGTTTGCTTTTGCCTCTTCAGACCGCCCGACGCCGACTTTCTTTGCAAACAGGAAGTCGGCATTGAGCAGTCCGAGGGGGTGATAGCAAACAGCCCTGTGGCACCAAACATTTAAGGTAAGTGCTGTGCAGCTGTTTGCGTCTATTACCGCTGCTGCAGGTCCCAAGAGCAGCGGCAATGACAGCAGTGGGTGCTCCTGGAGGGCTGGCGCTCAATGCAACCACATAGTTTACCTAATGGTAGCACCGGCCCTGGGTCTCAGCAGTAATCAAATTAACACACACTCAAATACCCACTCTCTGAATCTTTTCTAATTCCGTTATATCCTTTTTAAGATACGGCGACCAGAATTTCACACAATGTTCAAGGTGTGGACGCACCATGGAACGATACAGAGGCATTATATATCCTTTGTTTTATTTTCCATTCCTTTCCTTATGATACCTCGCATTCTATTTGCTTTCTTGGCCGCCGCTGCACACTGGGCAAAGAGTTTCAACGGATTATCCACGATGACACCTGGGTGGTAGTTCCCAATGTGGAACCTTGCATCGTGTAACAGTAGTTTGGGTTGTTCTTTCCCAGTTGCATAACTTTGCGTTTTTCCACATTAAATTTCATTTGCCATTTGGATGCCCAGTCTTCCAATTTATCAAGATCCTCTTGCAATTTTTCATAATCCTCTTGTGTTTTAATAACATTGAATAATTTTGTGTCATCTGCAAATTTGATCACCTCACTCGTTATTCCTATTTCCAGATCATTTACAAATATATTGAAAAGCAGCGGACCCAGTACAGATCCCTGGGGTACGCCACTATTCACTTTTCTCCAGTGATAAAATTAGCCATTTAGCCCTACTCTCTGCTTTCTGTCTTTTAAACAGTTCCTGATCCACAATAGTACACTGCCCCTCGCCCAAAAATCATCTCACACAGATATACAAACAAAGAAATTCTGGCATACGTGCACACACAAATCTCACTTTTAACCAGTTCCTGATCCACAATAGTACACTCCCTTCTATCCTATGACTTTTTAATTCATGGGATCGGAGGCAGCATACTATTCCAGATCAGGAACTGGTTAAAAGATGGACAACAGATGTTAGGTCTAAATGGCCAATTTTCTGAATGGAGAAAGGTGAATAGTGGAGTACCCCAGGGATCTGTGCTGGGTCCGCTGCTTTTTAACATCTTCATTAATGTTCGGGAAATGGGAATGTGTGAGGTGGTCAGTCCTAGATCTTCCTTCTTTTTTCATTTAATGTGCTTTATTTTATAGTTTCCGTACAATTTTGTACTTAAAGCTTTCTTCTGTTATAGCCATACCCATACCCCCATTACAAAAGAAATCTCCTTCCAAATTCACATGCTAGTTGTCCATCCTGTATTCCTGCTTCATAAATAATATTTCAGTATCTGCACCAGGTCTTTGGTGCATCCATTTTTCAGATATGCATGTTATATTTGTACTTTACATGTATCGGTGCAATATCTGCCTAGGCCTCTGATAAAGATCCACTCTTCAGCCATCCGTGCTGTATTCAGCGCTTTGCATTGGTGCAAGGCTTGCCTAGAGCTCTGATGATCATTAGCATAGCAGGAGCCCTGTCGATTTAGTTTCAAAGTACTAAGCATAGCTAAGGAAGTGGTGCAAAACCACTAACATCCACGTCCAAATGATTTTAACTGCCTTATCTAAACGAATCTTCTCCTTGATTTAAAGATTACCCAGAATGCATAGTAAAGATGCTGGGATATGAACAGGGGCGAGGGGCCTGTTTCACCCTTGCAAGGTCCTGAATGATTTCTTGAGTGCAGCCAGTAAACTTTCTGCCAGGGGGAGAGAACAGGGTAAGAGAAACTCTGAATCCCCCATGAGCCCCTTCCTTCATAGGAACATAGCATGATTCAGCCTTCCTCCTGACGAAAACCCACAAGCCACTGCTGGAAGGAACACCAGACGTTTCCACATACTTTCCACATTTCGCCAGCTACAACAACAGGAATGCAGCAAGAGGCAGCCAAACCCCCAATTTCCTGCCCCTCTCCATCTCTCTCCTACGTCTTCAGTTAGGTTTCCATCTTCCTCTCAGTTCTGTCCATGTTTCCCCTCCGTAGTCTCTATACTTTGACAGCTTTTCATTCTTCCTGCTCATTTTCTTCCTCTCACTTCTTGGGTCTCTTCTGAAAAACTTTCAGTGTCTTTTCTCCTCCCTTCTCTTGCTTTTATTTCCTGACCCACAAAGGTTTTTACTTCCTGTGAAACATCTTTGCTTCGCTGATTAACAGTCTAGACCTAAAGGCCACAGTTCACAGATGAGCCAATAAATTACTGAATGCAGGAATTCGGCAGGTCCCATGATCCCTTCCCTCCCCCTCTTCTCTGTCCTTCCTGAGTCAAGGTTTCTTGCATCTCTTCCTGTGCCTGTCTCCCCTTTCTCTCATCTGGCAAAACAACTGAAACTTAATCCTTCACCCTTGTTTCATCTCCTTTTTCATTTCTCTCCAATGACTTTCAGTTCATCGGTCTAAAACGCTTAAGAGACAGGAGAACATTCCATTGGTAAGGCTGCAAACCAGCAGAAAAGGAAACAAGGGCTAGAGCGAGTCTGCAGGATGGAGAGGAAAGCTGGAAGAGGGCTGATACTCACACTAGTGAAGACTGTCAGGACTGTTGAAATAGATCCTCTGCCACAGCTCCGAGCTCTCTCTGCCTCAGCAACTTAAATGCCAGAGTTCCTGGGAGGACTCAAGTCAGCCAAACCCCCTTTCCCTCCACCCCTTCTGCTTTAGTAGCATTTTTTCAAAACTGCTGCAGGGCTGTGGCCAGGTATCTGCTACCCGGCTACTGAGGAAACCTTCCTCAGACACACCCTGTGCAGGGGGCAAGGCAAGGAGTGCAGCCTGGAGGGCTCCTTCTCACACACCATGCTCTCACCCAAAAATCACCTCACACAAACGAACAAACAAAACTATTCCGGCATATGTGCACACATAAATCTCACGCACACACCCACACCCATAAATCCTCCTTTGGACTCCTAGAGAAAACCTAACACATACCTGAAAAGTCACTTCGCACAAATACAAGCATCAAAATCCTCATACCTACACACAAACATTTCATTCCCACCCGCATCCAAAAATGATCTCTTAGGCATACACACAAAACCTCTAATACACATGAAAATCAGTTTTCTCTCTCGTAAAAACACACAGACTCCAGCACACCGCTAATCTCTCTTCCACATTCTTGCATATAAATTAAGATGGAAATGATACTAATCTATTAAGTTAGTCCAATAAAAACGATTCACTTGCAACTTATTTGTTGACATTTGTTCGTATCCAAGGGGACTAACACCACAACCGCATGACTTTAGTCATGTATACACACAAAACCACCCACACACAGCTCACTATTCCATGAGCTCTCTCCACCATCACAGACTGCTCTTTGCTTCTCTCTCCCTAGCTCCTATCATCCCCCCACCATCCCTTCTCTTCAAACGCAGCCCTATGTGTCATGAATTGTTGGTCTCATCCAGTTCAGTGTTCACATCACACTATCGTTTCCTGTTGTTTTGTTCTGTCTTAACATAGGCATAGGAGAGCTCACTCCCTCTTCTTACCTCTCCCTATCCCCCTAACACACAATAATGGAGCAGGAATCTTAGCCACTGGGATCAAACAGGCCACGGCTTGATGGAGACATATTGGCCAACCACCAACCCAGTGTGGCTATCCCTCAACTCTGCTGGGACCTTGGTGCTGTCTGGGAGCCCCCCAACCTCTCTCTGAACCTCTCCACTATTTCAGAGGAGTCCAAGGGGTGACACCTCCCCCCACCCCCAGGTCTGTCCACCATCAACCAAAGCTGTACCCCATGCACCACCAATGATACTACTTTTTTTTTAATTTGCATTTGCATTTTAACAATACATTCAGGAATATACTCGAATGAAAGAGAAACATGGAAAAACAGGAAAAAAGAACATTATTATCGGAAAATACACCAAGAAACAGATATTAACCAAAATTAGACCACAATTGAGGAATTAAGAGAGGCATCAGGAAATTACATTAAAAATAATGTGCATTGCATATATTCAATCAAATAATGCGCATTGCATATGTTCAATCATGATGGAGTATGACTTACTGTATGTGCCAGTCAGAGTGAGATGCAACCGTAACAGCCATAGGTTCCCTAGCCAATAGAAATCCCAATAACTATTTAGGCTCCAAAAACAGAAATAACTTATCTTTAAAGGAAACAAGACACTTCCCTGGAAATTTTAACACAAATGACCCCCCTAGGGCAAGAACCCTGGGCTTTAAACCAAAAACTCTCTCCTCCGTAGTTGGGTGACCCTTGCTAAGTCATGGAAAATAAGAACATGAGAGCCAAAACACATACCACTTAAATTCCTAAAATATTTATTTATTTGTTCTTATTTACCGCATTTCCGAGGATCAGTGCGGTTTACAGGGAACATAACTAAACATTACATGAAACAGATTTACATGAAACTGTTAACAGTTTTAAAGGAACATGTATCAAGCACTAAATAAAAAATAGAATAGTAACTACATATTGTTAGAGCTGCTTACAACTTGTAGTGACTATGTACAGTTAGAGGGTTGCTTACATCTGATAATATTTTAAGGGGCAGCTTGATAAGAGGATTACGTTATCCCATCAAAATGTTCCTTGAATAAATATGTTTTAAGCAGTTTCCGGAAAGTTGAAGGTCATGGGTATCTCTGAATTGTGGTGGTAAGGTATTCCATAGGCGTGGAGCATGCAGGGAGAGTGCCCTGAAGCAGGTCAACTGATTACTCTTGGACAAAACTGGAGGGAGGTTGAGGAGGTTTGATGCGTTGCTTTTTAGGTGGTTTTTCGAGATTCCTGTTATAATTGCCTGTAAACATATAGGGGATAGTTGATGAATTACTTTGAAGGTTGTCATGAGTGTTTTATAATTAATGCGACTCAGGAGAGGTAACCAATGCAACTCCTTTAGAAGAGGTGTGATGTGGTTAGCTCGAGGTGAGCATGTCAGAATTCGTGCTGCTGTACGTTGTACAAGCTGAATTGGATGTAGGGAGATTTTTGAGAGGCCTTGAAGGATGGTGTTGCAAAAGTCAAAGTGCGGAAGGATCATTGCCTGGTAGACTGTAAGGAAATCGTGCGGCTCAAGTAGGGGTCAAAAATGGTGGAGTGACCGCAGCTTGCTGTAGATACACTGGGTTACTTTGTTTAAATGTGGCTGGAGTGTTAGATGCTGCCCAATGGTAACTCCCTGGTATCTTATCTCCGATCTAACCTCTAGGTTAGCTTTTTCAAACTTTAGCACCTTCGGGGGGGGGGGGGGGGAATAAATAATTGATTTCTGGTGATGAATAGGACCTCAGTTTTCTTGAAGTTGATGTTTAGTTTATGATTTGATAGCCCATTGGTCTATGGCAGTAAAGCAATTTGTAATGTTTTTGTAGTTTTTGCCAGTGGTGGTGAATAAGGCATAAATCATAATATTGTCCGCATACAGGTGATAGTAGACGTTAAAGGTGCTTATGATGTTACAGACTGATTGAATATAGATGTTAAATAGTAGGGCAGAGAAGGCTGTTCCCTGAGGGACTCCCTGTGTCTGGGAGAATGAGTTAAGAGTTTTTTTGGCCAATTTGTACAAATTGACCGGTTTGTAAGATAGGAGTGGAGCTATTCGAGGGCAGTGCCACGAATTTCTATGTTGAAGAGACAATGCAGGAGGATGTTATGGCATATAAGGTCAAATGCTGAGGCAATGTCTAGAAAGATAAGAATGAAGCCTTGATGAATGTTTTCTGTACTCTTGATGAGTCTGTCAATTAGGGATATATTAGTAAGGTTTCCACTCCATGGTGATTGCGGAAACCATGTTGTTGCCTGTCCAAGGGAGCATTTGTATCAATGTGGTTTTGTAGTTGGAGGAGGACAACTTTTTCAATTATTTTCACTATGAATGGTAAGCTAGAAATAGGTCTGAAGGAGCTGGGAACATTAGGGTTGAGTTTAGGATTTTTTAGTATCGGGCGGATGGATACTGTTTTTAAGTATTTTGGGAAGTATCCTTTGATGAAGGAAGTTGAAATGAGTTTGAGGAGGATTAGGGCAAGCACTGCTCTTGTGATCTTGAACCAGATGGCAGAGCATGGGTGAGGAGACATTGTAGCGTTTATGCCATGGATAATGTTTTCAACTGATCTGTGGAGATTGGGCTGAAGGAATGCAGTACTGCATTGTCGCAGTATAGGTCATTGAGTTTGCTTGATGTTAAATGAGAAGGTGAGATATGTGATGGCGTTGGGCATTTTGATGGAAGAAAATCAGCAAATTGCTGTGGTTCAGTGGTGTTTGTGTTGAGAGTATGGCTGGTGTCTCTTGTTAGCCTGTTGACTATCTCGTACAACTCTCTAGGTTTGTTTATAGCTTTCATTCTTGATTTGGTGTGGTGGTCTCTTTTGGCTTTGTTGGTTTCAGAACGATATGTTTGTAGGGTGAGTAGGTAGAGACACTCTGATTGATCATTCAGTGTGATTCTCCACCTGTGTTCCAGTTTCCATAGTTTCCTCTTTAGTTCTTTGAGATTTGACGTGTACCAGGGGCTGTGGATGTGGTGTTGTGGTTTCAGTTTTCTACTGGGAGGAGCTGAGGCAAAGGCTTCAATAGTATTTATCCATTTTTCTGTTGAAAGGTCAAGGTCCAGAGGTTCATCTTCAAGAGAGGGGAAAATTGTGTCTATGAAGGTTTGTTTGTTGAGGGCCTTGAAGTGGTGGAGGTGGATGCTGTGGTCAGCATTTGCTTTTGGAAACGCTTGTTGTAGTAGGTGGCAGGTGATGGTAGTATTGTGATCCGACCAAGGGACATCAGTAAGCAGAGGGCTGGATATGGCATAGGTATCAAGAAGTTGTTTTTGGATGAATATGAGATCCAGAATGTTTCCTTTATTGTGGGTTGGGGCTTGGATCAGTTGGGAGAATTGGAGGTGTTCCATGTCTTCCAGAAAGGAAGTGGATTGACTGAGCGGGATGGATGATAGGTTCAGGTCACCCATTATTGTGAGGTAGTTAGATGGGTGGACTTGGCTACTTGCAAATTCAAGGATGGTTGCTAACTCATCAGTCTTGGCTGTGGGGGTGCAGTAGGTGAGACACAGGGATATCTGTTTGTATGAAACTAATAATAGGTCCAGATCATCTTTGGTGATGGATTCTGAAAGTTTGAAATGTAGGTTGCTTCTTGCCAGGATGCAAATGCCACCGCCTCTGCAGCTGGAAAGAGAGCAGTTGAAAATGTTGTATCCTGGCGGCTTGAATTGGTTGATTACAATATTATCTGAGTTGGTGAACCAGGATTCTGTTATGCAGAGGATGTCCAGGTTATTATCCAGGATGTAGTCGTTAAATAACTGTGTCTTGTTTATTGCAGAGTGTGAGTTTATTAGAGTGCAATAAGCTCTAAGAATTAATATTTTGTCTAATTCTAGGGTTAAAATAACCAGGAGTGTGGAGCGAGCTATAACCACCTGAAGCACCATCTCCTGAGGTGACATCATAGGGGATCAGGGCAATTAAGCAGTCGCAGATTATTTTTGTGAATCTGATTCTCCAGATACTCAATTTTCCTAGCAGTCACAGTACTGTCCTTAACCTGGGCTTCCTGGAGGCCTCTAAGATGTCCCAGATCCTCCTCAAATTGGGCAATCTTCACCTCCTGATCTTTAACTGCCACAGAAAGTGCACACAAGTCAATTTTCACAGTAGAAACTTCCTTACTTACAGCTCCAGCAAAAGTCAATAAGGAACCATTAACATGAGCAATTGCATCCATAGTGCTTCCATTGTCACATTAGCAAACTTTGCCCAACCCCGAGGAACCTGGGACAGTACATGCTCCAAGTCCACTCCCGAAGCCACCACAGATGCCGAAGCACCTCCTCCAATGCTTATAACTCCAGGTGAAAGACAGGAGACTGCTGAACCCATGGCCGGCGAGCCCTCTTCACTCCCCTTCAACGGCATGCTTGCAATCACACCAGAGGGAAGCACTTCACCAGACCATTCAGCTGTTCTGGGTCGCGGCGGGAGGGGCCTGCTGGTTGGAGGAAAAAAAAACCCTGAGGCACCCAGGTCCATCGAGGAAACCAGTTCAACACTCCACCGCCATCTTGCCTCCTCTCCTTCCCCCCTATTCAGCGGAGTCTGCCATGGCACTTCTAAGTCCACCTCTTTGAGGCTGTTTTTGGATCCTGATGCTCCTCATTCTCTTATCCACTACTTATGTGTATCTTGCCATACTCTAGTCCCCAGTTTTGCAATGATTTTTCATCTTGATTAGACTGTAAGCTCTGATGAGCAGGCACTGTGTCATACATCTCTATGTACAGCGCTGCGTATACCTTGTAGTGCTATACAACTGATTAGTAATAGTAGATCAGCTTTTCTATCAGATTCATCTGAATTTTCTCACCCACTGGCTTGGATTTTGCACTACAGATATAATGGTCCAAGGGCCCCCCCCCCCCCCCCAATAAAGTTAAACTAACCAGCAATGCACTTTCTCTATTGTCTTCTGCAAATTGTTATGAAAAGGGTTGATACCATTTATGGCATATCAGGAATCTTCCTTACTCCACAATCTAACTTGCTATTTGTTTAGCTATCTTCTTCACCCCCCTTTTCCACAATGGCTCTTTTCCATATTTGGGCCTAGATGTGATGTCATACCATTTGATCAGCACACCTGGCACCCAGTATTAATGTCAAGAAATATTTCCTTACCACCTCTCTAAGCTTTTTACTTATGACCTTTCCAATGTCATTCCCCCCCTAAATGAACAATTACCACCTGGGAGAAGTGCTATTCTGACAACTAGGCTCTCATCTGCGATATCAACTGGTCCCAGCACATTACATGGGGTTGTATCCAAACAACCACCACACAGGATGACTTCGTAGTCAGGTGGGGCTTGTATGGCCTTGTCACTACCCTCTGACGTACTCATAAGAGAAAGAAATGGCCCATGGCCCAGACCATTCGTATTCTGGCTCCCCATCTCCTTGAATCTCTAAAGGATAGAAAATACAATCATTATTTGTTCCCCTTGGCCCTGTCATTCAGACAGATATATTTGGCATGCACTCCAGACTTCTATCTCCCATGGTACAGGATAATAGGAGTAGGAAGCCCTGACTCCATAGCCCCGATCCTGAATAAGTGTGTCCCGTATTCTTTAAGATCCATCCAATGGCTCTCAATGCCAACCTTAGCACCTTTGCAAACTGGAATCACGTTAATTGGGATGAATCCAGATGCTTCAGAAACTGTCGAACTCCACCTGCCCAAAAGGTTTAGAATATTAATGACTGGCCACATTACCCACCTACAGTATCAACTGTTTGTAGCTGCAGAACGTCTTCCACGCCATGTTGATCAGTCTTAGAATGCTTACTCTTAATGCATAGGACATCTCCTTTGAACTGAACATGTGCCATGAATAGACCCACCTGCATGTCCTGCATCATGGAGTCTGCTACTAACTCCCCCACTCATAGTGCTCCAAAAAACGCCACAGAGAATGCAGCCCAAAAAAGGCAAGTCTTGCTTGAATGAGCAGATACTCTCCAGAATACACCATAATCTCACCAGTATACTATGCATAATTGACTATCTACAGTCCAAAGGGGGGCCAATTATGTCCACCCCACCATGCTTCTTCGGATTGTAAATTGCCTGCCAGATTTATTTATTATTTATTTATTTTATTTAACATCTTTTTTTATACCGTCATTCTACCAGTCAAGACAGTTTCCAGATAACTCAGTGCATTAATGTTAACATTTGAACTATAAGGTGCACATTAAAGGGAACATATATTATAACAGATAAACAATCATCAAACTTTTGAGACATAACTATTTACAATACGTTGATGGAGTGTAGTTATTACTTAGCCGGGCGTTCCTTGTTCAGTATTTGATCCATAATACTCTAAGAACAGCAGAGTTTTTAGGTTTTTGCAGAAATGGCTGGCAAACTGGATGGATCTTCATTGTGGTGGAAGTGAGTTCCAAAGGGTGGGAGCGTATAGTGAAAATGCCCTGCTGTTGGTTCTTTGGCTGCATGAGGGTTTGTTTGTGGGTATTTCCAGCCTGTTGATTGTAGCTGTTCTCCTGGGTCTTTTGGAGTTATTGCTTGCTACTAGGGGAGCGAGGCTATCTTCATGATTGTTTGTTCAAAATTTTGTGAGTGTGCAGAATGATTTTGTATTTGATCCTGCTTATAATGGGAAGCCAGTGAAGCTGTTTGAGGAGTGGGGTAATATGAACCTGTTGAGATTTCGCCAATATGGTTCTAGCTACTGTATTTTGAGCGTGCTCTTTGGAAGGCCCTGTTGGATGGAATTTCAATAATCATATACTGGAGTGATTACTGCTTGACAAATGTCTCAGAAATCCATTGGGGAGAGGAGTTTGCATAGGTTCCTTAAGATGTGAAGTTTGAAGTAAACAAATTTGGTAATTCGGCTTATTTGTGGCTGAAAGTTGCGTTCTTGGTCAAGTGTGATGCCCAGATAATTAATTTGGGTTTTGACTGAGAGCGGGGTATTGCTTATTATGATTGAGGGTGGAGAGTGAAATGCTTGTTTCTTGTGATGTGGAGAGCTTCTGACTTGTGATTAATTTTGAGATTGTGTTCTTTAAGCCAGAGGTTGTTTGCTGAAAAACAGCTGGAGATTTTGATATAGTCTGGTTATTTTGTGGAGAAGGGGGTGAAGATCATTATGCCATCTGCACATATTAAGTAGTTGACACCATGGTGTTTGATGATTTCGCAGAGTGGTTGTAAGTAGATATTAATAGGAGTGAGGAGTATGCAGACCCTTGTGGTACTCCTTGATTGAGGGGGAATGGTACAGATGTGAGGATGCCAATTTTGATGTGTTGTACACGGTCTGATAAGTAGGAGTGGAACTATTTCAGGGGAGTTCCTTGAATTCCTATATTGTAGAGTCGAGGAGTTGATGTGAGACAGAGTCAAATGCGGCTTATATGTCCAGGAAGATAAGTATAAAGCCTTGTGTTGTGATTTTGGTGCCTTTAGTGTGTTGAGCAGGGAAATTATAAGGGTTTCCACACTATGCTGGGGGTGGAATCCATGCTGGGGAATGTTTAGAGCAGGCATGTCCAACTTCGAATAGGTCGTGATCTACTTTTTCCAGACAAAAGTGCCGGTGATCTACCACCATGAAAATTAAGTTTCAAATTAGTTTCAAATTAATTTTTAACCCAATTAAGTTGGAGGATTCCCCCCCCCCCCCCATTTTTAATGAACCTTCTGTCATTTACTTGGATGTGATCAGCTGTTAAGCAAATTAAGCAAAAACAAAACAGAGAGACAAAGATCCAGTAAGAACTGCGAGGGGAAATGGAAAATACATTTTTTCTTAAAGTTTTATTGAGTAATAACATTCTTTAACTGTCTTAATAACTTTCTTTAACTTTTATTGAGTAATTTGTGTTAAATTTAAGTTGAGTATTGATCCAGGCTGATCTTGCACAATCTTTAATATTTCGCTCTTGCTCATTAGTGAGACGTCAGAGCCTGCATTTCATCCACCAGCTTTTTGAAGTTGGGTGAATATTGCGTGAGGGTCAGTCTCAGGGAATCCTGGAGATGTTCATCTGTCATGTTGGAACGTTGTGTACTCTTTGTCATTTTCATATGGGAAAACGCAGATTCACACAAATAAGTTGAACCGAAACAGGAGTGTACAGCTTCATTGCATCTTCTCAAGTTGGGAAATATGTCTCTAGGCACTAGCTTCCAAAACGATTCTTGCTCAGCACGGGTCTTGAGAAAAAGGTCATTTTTAAGGGTTAATATTTCGTTTTCAAGAGATGGCTTGTTCAATGAGTAATTTTTACTGATAGCAGTTGCAGTTTCTTTAATGTCCATATCTACTTTGAATGGGTATGACAAGTACTGCACAACTGTTCCAATTTTTTGGAAGTCACAGAATCTATTTTCGAATTCCTGGATAACAGAACAGATTTCTGTCACATACTTCTCATTCTGAAAAACAAAATTTGGATATTGTCCCAGATGGTCCTGCGTATTAGGAAAATGATCAAAAGTGTTGTTTGTAAGGTCGGTCATCATTAGCTCAAATTTGCTCTTGTAGGATGAAACTGTACTCATCATCTCGCCAGTGCATTTGTTTTTACCTTGTAGTTCAAGGTTCATATCACTTAGTTCACCTGTAAAGTCAGCGAGAAATGCCAGATCACATAACCACTCCTCATCTTCCAAATCTACTTAGTCATCTCCCCTCTCCTTCAAAAAACTTCTTATTTCATTCAGCAAATCATGAAATCGTTGCAGAAATTTGTGCCTACTTAGCCTCCTTACATCTGTGTGCAAAATGATTTCCGCTGCCCCTTCATCAAGAGTAAGACTGAAAAGCCGTCTTTGAAGTGATCTTCCATGAACTGAATTTACAATTTTGAAAGTGATGTCCATGACAGTCTTTGTATTGAGTCTCTTGCTTGAACACAGTGTAGAATCAACACAAAGGCAAGGCGAAATAAAATTGCAGGGTAGCATCAACGCAAAGGCTAGGCAAAATAAAATTGCAGTGGTAAACAAAAGTCACAGTAGTTTGAACCAATTCGAAGACAAGGCATAGGCAAGTTAGAACAAAATTGGAAAAGCCCGCCAAAATCACCAAATTCTTGACACTTTGTTGTGTCTACCCAAAAATGTTTAATGAAAGTGAACTATAAAGCGACCAATGACCAGCACACGACACAACTAATATGGTAAGTGTATTCAGGTAAAGCCCGGGCGAATGGATATTGCCCAGTATATAACACACTTCTAAGGGGTATTGGGGCGGGGGCAGGAATGGGTGATTCTGAGAGGCAGGAGATCAGGTATGACGTCGGGCCTGTGGCGTCTCGTCGCGGGGTGCGGGCGGCGGCCCCCTGGGGTACCCACAAACTATTGGCACGAAAACAACAAGTGCCCCCAATACACCCGCAGGCAGGGAAAAAAGACAGGCAAAGGATCAGCAGCGGCGGCAAGCCCTCGGCAGACGGCCTACCGGCATGAGCTCTCTCCTAGCGATGGGGTGAGCTGCTGGAGAGATGGAGCCAAATGGGGCTGGCGATCTACCTCTGACCCCTCCGCAATCTACAGGTAGATCGCGATCTACCTGTTGGACATGCCTGGTTTAGAGGATGGTGTTCATCCAAGTGATCTTGTAGCTGCTCCTGAACAATGATTTTGATAATATTAGTGCTGAATGGGATACTAGAGAATGGCCTGTATGAAGCTGGGTAGGCAGGGTCCTGGTTTGGTTTCTTTAGGATGGAACTGCTGGAGAATTGCTTGAATGGGAGGGGAAGAGATCCTTGTGTTAATGAATCATAGTAACATAGTAAATGACGGCAGATAAAGACCAGTATGGCCCATCTAGTCTGCCCAGTAAGATGGCAAGAGTAGGTGCACCTGCCGCTCCATGCAGGCCACCCCTCCCCATGTCTTTGTTTTAGGAGTGAAACCACCGCTCTGTGTAGGACACCCCTGTATGTTGAGAAATTAGTTAATTAAGTTTATTTTGAATGTACTCGTAAAGTTTTTATTATGCGTGCCTTATCAATGCCTTGCATCTAATTTGTCAATGCTTATGTTATTTCCAGTGTTTGTCATTAGGCTACTTTTTCCATTTCCTGAAGGATGCTTTTTTGGCAACAGCAGCCTCTCTGACATCGCCTTTAAACCATGCTGGCAGTTTTTGGCTTTCCTTCCATTTTTCTTAAAGTATGGAATATATCTGGTTTGGGCTTTCAAGACAGTACTTTTAAACAACGTCCATGCTTGATGTAAATCTTTAACCTTTACAGCTGCTCCCTTTGTTTTTTTCTTAACTATTTTCCTCATTCTATCAAAATCTCCCTTTTGAAAGTTAAAAGGTAGTACTGTGGATTTCCTTTCCATCTTTCTTCCATTTATTAAATCAAATGCAATCGTGCTATGACCACTATTGCCAGATGGCCCCAAAACCCTTATCTCTTGCACCAGATCCTGTGTTCCACTAAGGACTAGGTCCAAAATAACTTCTCCTCTTGTTGCTTCACGAACCAGCTACTCCAAGAAGCAGTCATTTATTTAATCTAGAAACTTTCACTCTAGCATGTCTTGCTGTGACATTGACCCAGTCTATATCAGGGTAATTGAAATCACCCATTATTACTATGTTGTAACTTTTGTTAGCTTCCCTGATTTCTGTTAACATGTCATCATTAATCAGTTCATTCTGGCCAGGCGGTCGGTAGCACACCCCCACTGCCGTCGCCCTCTGCCTTTTACATGAAACTTCCATCCATAGAGATTCCACAGTGTATTTTGTTTCCTGCAAAACTTCAGTCCTATGTGACTCAATGCCCTCTGTAACATGCATCCCCTCCACCAATTTTATCTATATACACTATCTTCTTATATACTTTTACTCCTTTGACACCCTTCTGCCTCTGCAATCCTGTCTCCCTTTCGTAGCACTGAAATGAACAGAAAAAAAGATTTGAGATTGTCATTTGTGTTGAAAGACTGAGCATCCTGGCAGGTAGGCTACTAAATCTTGCCGCTGTGATGCATGGCCAGTGTAAAATCAAGTTTATGGTGTTTCTTTAGAGAATTTACAAACAGCATACTAAATAAATCGGAGGTTCAAGCGAAGAAAAGTCAGGCAGTTAGGTGATGTGGTGAATCTCAGTTCTCTAGTCGCTGATTTAACTTCTATACACCTGCTGTGTGGCGCAACGTGGTGAGCAGCTAGGCTTCCCAGGCAATGTTGACCAGAAAATATGGGCGTCCCTTAGTTTCTGTTGTTCAAGACATTGTTGTTTCTACAGACTTATGGTATTTAATTTTTATTTAATAAGAAGTTATTTTGATATACTGTAGTAGCAGGAGAGTTAGAAGTTTGCCTCTTATTTTTTATCTATTTTATTGTACATGTTTCTGTATTAATAACGAGTGTAATTTATATGAATACTTGGGTTTTATATTAACTGATTTTCAGTCAGCCATTATTTAATTACCTCTGAATATGAGTTTAATCAATCACAAGTAGTTTCAACAGTCTGCACCACTGGGATTATGACCTGGCTATCATCTGCATACATATGACATGTTAATTCAAGGTCATCCAAAACTACCCAAAGATTTTAAGTAGATGAGAATAAAGAGTAGGAAAAATTGGCGATGCTTGCAGAATCCACATTCCATGGCCCAAGATTCTGAAACAGTCTGCATATTATTTACTTATTTAGAATTATTTTAACTTGATTTTGCTGCTCCTTCAGAAAAGCCATAAACCAGGAATATATTGCCTCTGGCTAGGCCCATTCTGTGTTATTAATGCGGAAGCAAGACTTGCAAGACTTTGAACTCTTTATTTATGTACCTTTTAAGAAGATATTATATTTATATTCATTTAGAGGGTAAGTTTTATTTAAAATAAAAAAGTCACCCATTTGTAGCCTATTTTACAGTATAAAGACGTATAGGCACCTATGTGTTTTTATAACAATTCTCCTGTTGGAATGTGGCTATAACAGACCCATGTATTTCTACACCAGCTTGAGAGGTGGTTATCTGTGTAGATCGCGACTCTGTCTATGCTCTTCCCAAAACCCACCTCCTAAACCCACCTACTTACAGCATCACATACTGTAAAAGTATGTGTATGGTAATGTTATAAGAGGCATTTTGCATGAATATACTAGTATATACATGCAAAAAAGCCTTTATAAAGTTACTCTCTCATTGGCTTTTGTTACTAATTGAGCATTTTTAGTGGTAAGACACACTATGAAATTAAAATTCTGATATGTTGTGTTTAATGGTGTGTTTTGTTTTCATGCCTGAGGCTTCCCTTTAATTTCAGCTTATTCAAAGTGTAGGGAACATGAGATAACATTACATAATCTTTGCGTAATGGTTCCAAGGCATGGCTTTGAAGTCAGAATATGTTTAAATCATCCCTGTGCTGTTTCAAAAAATGCTACCATGTCGTTGAACAGTGAGCAAGAGTAGGAAAGAAAGCAATGCGTAGGAAAAGAGAGAGGTATAGAAGTTTTAATGTGGAAAGGGACCCAGTTCTATCACTTTCTTCACCTTATGCCTCCAGATCACCATCATCCATTAGTCTTTTGTCCCTCCTTCCCTCTCCTTGCTCTCCATCGCTTCCTTCCCATACTTATCACCACCTCCCATCCCCTTTCTCAGACCTATCTCTCCTCTTCTTATTCCCCTCCCAACCTTCATCTGTCCCTTCCAGAGATACCAAGTCTTGCTTAATAGGAGAGCGCCACACTCATCTGAAGGCTGACTCGCTCACTCTCACACTCTGAGCTCCTTCTCTCAGGCATCGGTGCTAACACATGATCCTAATCACTGTTTGCATGAGAACAAGCCTAAGAAAAGTAAAGCCAAGTGGCTCAGCCAGTAGGAAGAAACCTGAACCCACCTCCCTGCGTACCGCTGCCCCTGCGTCATCCCTTTCCTCTGTACCTCTATGTAAAGGTGGTGGGAAACCTCTGCACATACTTTTAGCCACGAGCAGAGAGCAATTTTCAGCCCAGAGAAGTTACCGTATTGCCTCCAGTATATCTGTATCCTTTCAGAGGCTCCAAAGAAAAGCAGATATCATGTCATGCTGCTTTTGTCATTTGCAAAGCAAGACTAGACTTAAATCTTTCTAGATTTCTACCCAAGATGCACCATCTGAAAAAATCTTACTCTTTGGGCATCAATCTCACTCTCTGGGGTGGTTCACCCTTGGCATCTCTGCTTTTCCTTCTCCTCTGACTCCTTGGCCAGGGGTGGACAAGCAAGCAGGCTGCTCCTAAAAAGTTCCATGTGGTACTAGAGTAATTCCAAGTCCCTGTTTCTCATGTTGCATATATGAGTTGGATCTTCTCCAGCTTAATCCAGGACACAGGGCAGGGGGAGGGGTGGTAGTGTTGATTGCCGAAAGTATATTGCCAGTGTGCTTGTGGCTGATGAGGTTGAACTTGTTCAATATGTGCTCCTGGTTTGAGTCGCCAGCTGAGGAGGGGAGCTCGAGCTGAAGGTGTGTCTGACTCCCATAGTTAGCTTAAAGATGTTCAACCATCTGCTGTGGGTTTATTGGAGGCTTCATGTTTGTTGTTGTGGGGTTCTTTATGAGCGAGTTAGCTATATCAGATAATTCCCTTGGTTTGTTAATAGAAGTCTTAATGAGGTTTGTATAGTATTCTGGAGAAAGGAGAAGCTCGCAGTGTCTGATACCACTGCTGATTGAATGCTGCTGCTGATCTTCTCTCAGCGCTGGTGTTAGATATGCTGAGGCCCTGGGTATAAATTTGGGAGCGGGTTCCAAAGCCCACAAGATGGCTGCCTACCTTCTTCTGCTGCTTCCGGCAGGCTTGGAGTCCCTTGTGGCAATCGACCACTTTACACCCCCTCTTATGCCGGCCTGGCCCACTACAGAAGCACAGATCATTTAAAAAAATGATAAGAGTCTTATGTCTACAGAGATTATGAACAGGAAATGTCTGCCATTCATAAGTAACTGAAAACACTTACAATAAGACAAATGATCTAAGGGAGTTAAGAAGAACAGCAAATGCCCCAAAGTTTACCTGCAGAATACAAAGGGCCCTAGTATTGTAGCAGCGAAGTGCACGCAATGAATAAAACCAGGAGTCAGTTGCAGGTTCCAAGCCAATTTATTGTGCACAGGCTCAGACAGGGAGTGCATCCAAAAGTGACTGAGCAATGGAGTACAGAAGCAAATTTCTTATATACAATTTTACAGTTTGATACAGGCAAGCTTTCTGTTGGTCTCAACGCCCCTTGCACCTGTCCAATCGGGGACCCTCTCTGGGCCTAGCTCCTCGTTCCCCCTGCTCAGATTATTCTAACAAAGGCACAGTCTTAGACATAGATACATTTCTACTTCAAGGCCATTTCTAGCTCAGAGACTGCAAGAACATTTCTATCATCAGCATAAAGGAATTATACAAACTTTTTAAAAGCAGTTTGAAGCAGTTTCTCAAACTCTGGTTCTTCTCAGCACTAATTCCAGGTGGGGGTTGGGGTCTAGGCCTAGTTTACAGGCCATAGCCTACCACAGTATAACTGTAGAACAGCAGGTATCCAGAGATCACCTAAAACCTAAGAATTGCTAAACTGGTCAGAAGAGAGTCTCTCCAGCCCAGCTGCCTGTCTGACAATGGAAAGCAATGGGACATGTATAAGAACAGGGCATGCTTAGTGTTGGTGATCCCTGACCCTGTCGTACCCTCCCAACTTTTAGCAGTCTCAGTTTAGGGATACACTGAACCTAGGGTTGCCAATTGGCTCCAGATGCGCCCAACAGACTTGATCCAGTCCTGGGTTTACCCCATTTCATGCAGGGACATGTAGCCTTGCTTTTCTTATGGAGTGCTATAGAAAGATCAGAACTACAACTCCCTGCATGCAATGGGTAAACCCAGGACTGGATCAAGCCTGTCGGGCGCATCTGAAGCCAGTTGGCAACCCTAACTGAACCTCATTACATTTAATAACCTGCGCTTGATCTCTCTTCTATAAATTGTCTCATCTCCTTTTGTGTCTGTAGAAAAGCAGGGCCTGAGAGTTAAAACAGGTTTCTCAGCTTATAGTTCTGTAATAAGGTCATTTCCTATGGGCCTTTGTGGTTTCTTTACAACACGTAGAAAGCCACCAGAAAGAAATAGAGCAGTAACTATCCCCACCCTCTTTCCACATTGTTTTCTGGCTCTGAATGAAGAGACTGAGCCCCAGCTGAGAGGTAAAATGACATCTTTCCCCCACAAATACTTCAAGGTTATATTCTTTCTAGATTTCTCGAGTAGCATGAAGAGAAACAAAACAAAGGGCGATAGAAAGTGTACATGCTTAAGGTGAAGTAGGCATACAAGAAAGATCACCAATATATTTTATTTTGGAAAGCTAAATTCTGCTCTGGTTCCTTGATTTGGCTGTGGAGCAGGTTTGCACTTTAGAACATGGAACTGCCCTGATGTGCTCCTTTGCACATCACAGGGTCTCCCCCTAGTGGTGGAGCCTAGGATTGCTTTGATATAACTCCTTGCACATCACAGTATGCAGTGAGTATTTTACTTCATCTCTGTTAGCTTTTTAGACTCCCGTTCTAGAGCATCGTAGTTTCCAGTACAATAAAAGCAGTGTGTATGAGTAGCCTTTGGAGGAGAGGGTATCTCTGAGTCATTAGTCTTATCCTACCAGAGACCATTGTAACCCATCTATTCCTGGGTTATGAACCCTCTGGTGAAGATTTCATGGATACTGTAAAGCGGGGAGGCTCATCAGATCACAGCTATTTCCTCTTAAAGTTGAACCAATTCCTTTTCACAAGAGAGAACTGGAAACGGATGGGGAAAAGTCCTACATCTTACACATACATATCTTGTTCCCCATCCTCATTTGAATTTCCCCTTGTATGACACACCTAATGTAGGAAACATAGCCCCAAAAGCATGTCAAGAAATGTATTAAGTTAGTCCACTAAAAACAAGTATCACTTTATTTTATTTTTTGCTAATTTTATTTTCATACTTTCCAACTACACTACTTCTACTATAAAAATAACGATAACAATATAGAATATAAGTGCTATATAATTATATAAGATACAAAGAATATAAACCAATAAAATAATTCTATTTTCATTACAGAATTAAACTAATGATTAAACTTAAACTCATTAATACACTTAGGGGTATGTTTACTAATCAGCGGTAGCAGCTTCCGTGCGATACCGGACTACCACCAATTAGTAAACATACCCATTAAAGTCTTTCTTTACCGTTCTGTAAAAGTACTGCAGTAACTACAAACTTTTGTTCTCCTTGCTGAACTGCTCTTTGTGGCCTTCCTCTCCTCCTCTCCTCATGTCGCTCTTTCTTCTTCAAGAGCAATAAGTCATGGCCTGGGTACAAAAGAGAAAACAACATAAAGAAATATTTCAACCCTTCATTAAACATTTCAATCAGCATCTTAAACCTTTTTTAAACCCGGCTACACTAACAGCTGTTACTACATCCTCCGGTAATGAATTCCAGAGTTTGATTACACGTTGAGTGAAAAAATATTTTCTCTTATTAGTCTTAAATAGGTTTCACTGTAGCTTCATTGCATGTCCCCTAATCTTTCTATATTCTAATGGCATAAACAATCAATTTACGTTTACCCATTCCACTCCATTCATTAATTTATAGACCTCTATCATATCTCCCCTCAGCCGTCTCTTTTCCAGATTGAAGAGCCCTAACCTTTTTAGCCTCTCTTCATAGGGGTATCCTTCCATCCCCTTTACCATTTTGGTGGCCCTTCTCTGTATCTTTTCTAATAACGCTATATCCTTTTTAAAACTACACTACCACATTTATGCTGACGACATCATGGTGTACACTCTAATCAACTTACTAGCACTAAACACTACAACAATAACAAAATGCCTCGAAGACATGAATGACTGGCTCATAGCCACCAACTTAACAGTCAACTACGACAAAACTGACGCAATGTTCGTCACCAGGAACCCCACCTTCATACCTCCACAAACTATCAGCATCCTAGACAAACACATAGTAGTCAAAGAAGAAGTTAAGTATCTGGGCATAACACTAGACAGAGCTTTAAACCTGAAATCCCACATCACCAAAACCGCAAACAAGGCATATCATCGATTGAAAACAATCAGACAAATCAAACCAATACTCTGTCAAGACCACTTCCGCACAGTGTGTCAAGCACTCATTACACCACTGCTTGATTATGGAAACTCACTATATCAAGGCCTTCCTCAGCAGACACTCCACCCACTACAGATGGTACAAAACACCACAGCACGCATCATTACAGACACTCCAAGGACCGAGCACATCACTCCCATCCTACAACAACTACACTGGCTCCCAATGGTGGCAAGATCTAAATACAAAACAATCATGATCATCTTCAAAGTCATTCACCATCTCTCAGCAGACGTACTCCAAAACGTTATAACAAGGGACATCAGCAATAGACCAAGAAGAACCAATAACAACAACATGATCGGCACACCTGCAGGCTATCACAAAACCAAACAAACAACTTCAAAAAGAGCACCATCACTACTGGCATCCACACTATGGAACTCCCTACCAACGAGCCTGAGAGCTTTAGATGACCTCACAGACTTCCGCAAAGACCTCAAAACATGGTTATTTATAGAAACCTATGAGCATTCAAGCAACATCCCCTACCCAAACAGCAACACTGCTACCACCGCCAACTAAATACACACCCATCTCATCCCCACGCACAAATCTATCATACCACGTTATTAAATACCTTTATGTTAAATGTTACCTCACTTGTACTGTCTAATACTGTTAAGTAACTGTACTGTCTAAATGTTTACACAAACCCTAATGTTAAATGTAACCCTCCAATTGTGATGTGATGTGACCACCTTGATTGAAGGAAAAGGTGGCATACAAATCTGTCTAAATAAATAAATAAAGATACGGCGACTAGAATTGCGCACAATATTCAAGGTACGGTCGCACCATAGAACGATATAGAGGCATTAGAATATCCTTTGTTTTATTTTCCATTCCTTTCCTTATTTATTTTATTTATTTATTTATTTGCAGTCTCTTTTATACCGTGCTATTTGACATCAGTGCGGTTTACAATGAACATAAGAGTTGCACATCTCAATTTCGTGATTTGTGCTTACAGTGAAACAGGTATAATAACTTGGGTATACATTAAACAGGAAAATTAAACTTGGGTATGCATTAAGCAGGTATAACAGGTAAAATAGGGTATAAATAACCAGTCCCTTAACAAGGAGACACGATGAATAAATACAGTCTACTTTATGCAACAATATAATGAGTTATGCGGCACTGCATAAGTTTCTCATGGTGGTTGGAGGGGAAGGTGTGATTGCGAGTGATCAGTCTGGGAATGTGACGTGCATGAGTTTGAGGTGCTGCATTGAGATGTGAGAGTGGGTGGGTGTGGGGGGAAGACTGCAACATCGTAGTGATGAAGAAAGAGGTGACGTTTCAGTGCCTTCCTAAATTGGGAGAGTTCACTGATGGTTCTGATAGTTGCTGGTAGTGCGTTCCAGCAGGATGGAGCAAAGAAGGAGAAGGCTCTGGATCTAGTGAATTGAGAACACTTTGTGCTTGCCTTAGGTAATATGAGAGTATTTGCGGCATTCGATCTCCTTGCTCAATTGGGAGGTGTGATTGAAATTAGGTCAGTAATGGCAGTAGCAGGGTATTTCTTGATGGCTTTATGGGTCATAATTAGGATCTTGAATGAGATCCTGGCTTGTATGGGTAGCCAGTGCAATTGTTTTAGTATTGGGGTAATATGAGAACTTCTTGAGGCTCCATGAAGGATTCTTGCAGCTGAATTCATTGCAAGTTGTAAGGGGTTAGTCGTGCACTTAGGTAGACCATACAAGATCGCATTGGCATAGTCAAAGTGAGGCATTATTAGGGCCTGAAAGACAGTTCGGAAGTCATCAGGCTCTAACAGTTGACGCAGATTGCGGAGGGTCCGGATTTTATGGTAGACCGACTTTGTTATGTTTTTGATATGAGCCTTCATATTAAGTTGCTGATCAAGCATTACACCTAGGTATCTTACTGTAGTCTTGCATATGATCTCTGCGTCGCGAACCTTGATAGACAGGGGTGGAGTAAAAGCTGGTGACGAAGAGGGCTTCTGTCTTTTTGAAATTGAACTTAAGCATTTGTGCATTTAGCCAGTCTGTGACAGCGTCAAAGCACCTGATAAGTGGGGATAGTTCAAGATGTTCTGTCGAAATTGGCATGTACATCAAGACGTCGTCAGCATAGACCAGGCAGTTGATATTAAATGATTGGATGAGATCACAAATGGGTTGCATATAGACATTGAATAACAAGGCGGATAGAGATGAGCCCTGTGGAACACCTTTAGTTTGGGGGAAGGAATCGGAGTTGGAGGGGCCAGAACGGACATGTTGCCAGTGATCAGTGAGGTATGAAGCGCACCATGACAAAGCTGAAGCGTGAACTCCCTTCTCTCTGAGGCATAGCAGGAGAACTTCGTGGTCTACGGTGTCGAATGCGGCGGCAATGTCCATGAAGATTAGTGCAAAGCCTTGTCTGATGTTATTGAGACCTAAGGTTATGGTGTTGAATAAGGTTGTGAGTAATGTTTCAACACCATGTGCTTCGCGAAATCCATGCTGGCAGGGATGCAGGAGTGCATTAGTATCTATGTGATCTTGTAATTGGGGTTGGGTAATCTTTTCAATGATTTTCAATAGGAGAGGTATGCTGGAGATAGGCCTGTAGGATTCCATCATCGAAGGGTCCAACTTACTGTTTTTTAGGAGTGGTCTGATAGCCATCTGTTTCAGGCTTCGAGGGAATTTTCCAGTAGAGAACGATACATCAATCAATTTGGATAGGAATGGGCTGAGCTCGGCACACAGGGCCTTTATCCAGGGAGCTGGACACGGATCGGAGGGTGCTGTTGTAGTGTTTATGTTTAGGATAGTGTCTTGAATGACTCTGTCAGATGGAGTAGAAAATGATGTGATAGTGTGTTGGGACCCACTCAAGAAATGACCAAGAGGAAGTTGTGGGATGGAGAAAGGTAGGCTGGCTGGTATGGGGGCTTAGCAGGTTGGGCAAGCTGATTACTTTTCTTACGCAAGTAATAAGCATATTCTTGTGAGTCTGGGTAGGGTAAGTTCTCTTGAGATGGCTCCTTTGCTAGAGATTTCACAATTTGGAAAAGCTCGTGGGGTTTGTTCAAGGAGCGTTATAGTCTTTTTGCATGATATTGTTTCATACTTGATGCTACAGATAACCGATGTTTTCCTAATTGTGCTGTGAATGCCTCATGGCTCTCAGCTGTTCTTGATCATCGCCAGCGTCTCTCAAGTCATCTGAGTTGAAGGAGCGAATTACGTAGTTCTTGGGAGTACCATGGGGCATTCTTTTTCTTATGTGGTGCTTTGTTCGTGGTAGGTGAGTGGATCACGGCATCTAGGCTTGAGTTCCAAGCGGCGACCATGTCATCGAGGCTTTGAAGAGGAGGGTCAAATAGATTCTGTGTCCTCTTTAGAATATCTTCTCTGTTAAAAGGGTGGAAGCACTTTAAATGTTCTGATATGGGTTTATCTTCAGGTATGGATTTGGAGGAGTTAGTGCAAATTGGAATCTGGAATCTTATCAGGAAGTGATCCGACCAGGGAACCGCACTTACGTTTAGATGAGACTGGTGCAAATGTGTGAGGGCTGTTTGTGGTGCAAAGATAAGATCAAGTGAGTTGCCTTTTATATGGGTAGGGGTATCAACAAGTTGAACATAGCCTAGATCACTGAGAGCATCAATAAAGGCATTGGTGTGGCTGTCCTGAATGACTGGGAGGTTGAGGTCACCTAATATCCAGTTTAGAGTATGCGAATTCGTGGTGTTGCAAGCAAGATCAATTATTGTTGCTAAGTCATCTGGAGATGATGATGGAGTTCTATAGAGCAAGTTAATAGTGATTTGTTTATTTGTAATGGTAAGAGAGTCAAGGGTAGAGGTGCTGCTTGAGGCGGCAAGCCGAAATTTGAGGTTGGCTTTTGTTAGGATAAGTACTCCTCCACCACGACGGTCAGCTCTGTGACAAGAGTGGACTGAGAAATTAGGCGAGACACACTGGTGAAGGATCACGGCGTCAGCGGCTGAAAGCCATGTCTCGGTGACACATAGGATATCAAGGTTATGAGCTGAGAGCATATCAGTTAGTGCTGGCCATTTTTTCCTTAATGATCGTGCATTTATTAGTGCACATTTAAGGTCAGGAGGATGGTGGGACTGTAATCGTCGAGATAGATTTTGCTGCTGAAGGTCCACATAGATAACATGTGGGTCTGGTGTGCGCCGAAGTGTTTCGAATTGATGGTTGGGGGAGTCATGGAATCTCTAACAAGATCTACGGAGGACTGGTATAGTGTTCTGAGGTGAAGTAAGGGCTAGGGTGTAAAAGGTCAGGGCTATTAAAATGTAGCACATAGCAAGGGTAAGGGGGTACGGGAATACCCAGTGAAATAACATGATGACTAATGTATATAGTAGATCCAGGAATGTTGCTAGCTAGTGAAATGTGCACAGTGTGGTGGTACTGGAAATCTGTTAAGCATCTGTGTAATGAGGCAATATGTACTCAGAGTAATTCACAATAAGGTAGTGGTATCTGCACAGAGTGGAGGTAAAGGATATCTGTTAAGAACTGTGTGGTTAGGCAATATGCACATCAGAGTAATTCACAATAAGGTAATGAAATATGCACAGTGTGGTATGTACGGATATCTGCTAGGCAACTGTGTGGTAGGTAATATGAACATCAGAGTAATTCAATAAGATAGGCCCAAAGGCCAGATGGCGAGTAGTTTGCAAGCAATTGGTTGAAGAAGAGCATAGATTAATATGTACGTTGTATAACTAAAGCGTTGGGGTGAGAGTCATGCGGAAGGGTAGCAAGACGCTGTGGAGTTATGTTACGAACTTGATTGATGGGGATGTGTAGACTGATGGTGGTTCATTCCTTCTCATGGTATTTAGGGAACTGGAGCTCTTCTCTTTTCGCTGAAGACAAAGTGACGGATGTGGAACCACAGTGGACACGGACCACAGCCTAAGGGCCACGCCAAGGGGCCCTCTGGCGAGGCCCTCAGGCGCGGGCCCACCAGGCGCGGGCCCGCCTGAAGGCAGCTGCTTTTGAAATGGAGCTGACTCCTCCCCCTCACAGACAGCCCCAATTAGGCTGGAGTCCAGTAAGCAGGAGAGATGATACCTAGCATTATGATACCTAGCATGCTATTTGCTCTCTTGGCTGCTGCTGCACACTGGGCCGAGGGTTTTAACATGTTATCCACTATGACGCCTAAATCTTTTTCTTGGGTGGTGGTTCCTAATGTGGAACCTTGCATCGTGTAACCATAGTTTGGGTTGTTCTTTCCTAGGTGCACTGCTGTAAGCACATTATTTCCTGCTGCTGTGGCTGATAGAAAGTGGTTATTCACCTATAGCAAGTGTTCTCTGTGGACAGCAGGTATAAGTCCTCACATGTGGGTGATATCATCTGATGGAGCCCACGCGGGAATGCTCCCCAGCTACTAGTGGAAGTTTTTAGGAGTTTCCAGCGTGCCTGCTCGCCATCTTCCTGCCTGCCGCCACGGTGCCATCTTGAACTAGACTGTTACTATAGCTATAGCAGAATATAACTCCCAGGGGAGGTGGGAAGGTTGTGAGGACTTATTCCTGCTGTCCACGGAGAACACCTGCTATAGGTGAGTAACTACCTTTTCTCCGTGGACAAGCAGGAATGAAGACCTCATGTATGGGATTACCTAGCTATTGAAAGCCCATGAGAATGCAACATTCCTTCTGTGTAATGGCAATAGGCCATAGCAACTTAAGATGCAGAACTATGTACAGTAGAAACAGTTCTCTCTTCCATTATTTTTTTTGGTAGCCTGAACAGAATAGAATAGGCCTAAGGGGATGGAGGTGGATTTTAATCCCCAAACAGATTCCGTAGTAAAGATTGGCTAAAGTGGCTGTCACATCGGGAATCCTCTTCTAGACAGTAATGAGATGTGAATGTGCGGACATAAGACCATGTTGCAACTCTGCAGACGTCTTCCATGGAGACTAAGCATAAGTTGGCCATCAACACAGCCATGGCTCTGACATTGCCAACTGTGACATGACCATCAAGGCTCAGGCCTGCCTGGGCATAAGCAAAAGAGATGCAGTCTGCTAGCTGAAATGAAAGGGAACATTTGGAAATGGCAGTCCCTAGCTTGCTAAGGACAAAAGAAACAAAAAGCTGGATGGACTGTTTATGGGCTTTTGTCCACTCCTAGTAGAAGGCTAAGGCTCATTTACAGTCCACATGTGCAACGCAGCTTCCCCTTTGCAGGCATGTGGTCTTGGGAAGAATGTTGGTAGAACAATTGACTGATTAAGTTGTAAATCGGATACCACATTTGGAAACCTCCTCCACTTACAGGAATAAGACTTTCTCGTTGAGGCCCTCCTGGAGGCCAAAAGGACAATGGTTACGTTGGTGGGCAAATTGAGCTCAGACAACACTAATCTCTCAACATCCACACCATGAGGGCCAAGGACTGGATGTTGGTGTGCAAAATCATCCCATCCTGCGAAATCAGAACCGGCGTATGGTCCAGTCAGAATGGCTCCTGACTGGAGAGCTGTAGCTGGAGAGGAAACCAAGGCTGCTGGGCTAGTAGAGAGTGATGAGAATCATCATGCCTCCATCTATTTTGAGCTTCAGGAAGGTCTTTGCAATGAAAGGGATTTGAGGATATACATTCAGAAGACCCTCCCCCCAATGTAGGAGGAAAGTATCAAGGCTAGTCTGCTGTGTGATCTTACCCTGGAACAGAACTGATCCTCCTGGGCATTCTGCAGAGTGGCGAAAATATCTATTGAGGGGTGCCCCAGTCCCAAAAGATGCGGTCTGTCACCCCTCTGTCCAGTGTACATTCATGTGGGCAGGTATGTGGTTCTCAAGTCCATCCCATGTGCGATGGCAAACTTCCACAACCTGACTGCTTCCCAACACAGGAGGTACAAGCCAATTCTTCCCTGCTTGTTGATGAACATTGCAACTTGGACTCCTTTAGCAGGGGGTGGAATCAAGATGACATCGGTTAGGTTCTAGTGAGGCGGTTGTTTTTGCTCTATGGGGAAGAAGTGCAAGGTTAAGAGGGGTTTGCAGCCCTCTCAAGCCCCAATTACCTCTATGTCCATTTCTGCAATGCCCTCTGAGCCCTTGGATTCCTATTTTTTTTTGCAACATTCAGCAGCTTCAGGGGAGGCTTGTCCAGCTGCTGGAGAGCTCAGTGTCTGCTTTGGATTTATCATCTCTCTCCCCCGATTTGTGGCCAGTATTGAAGGCAGAGTGTTTCCATCTCTTTCCAGAAAGCAACCTGTGCTCGCTACTCTCCTCGGGAGGTTGAGAGGTTCCCAAGCAGCGAGGGCCAGGCTCTGGTGTAACAGTGGCGGAAGCTTTTCCTACCCCAGATCAACTTCACCACACTGACTATCCGGCAATGTTGGTTGGAAGGTCGACAACAGGAGTAACTGCCTCCCAGAGTGAAGTGACAGCATCAGCAGGAATGGAAGTGGAATTGGTCCAAGCAGGTGATATCTCATTGTTTATCTTTGTGCGACCAGCTAATTTTGCATTAGAATCTATATGGACAGCTATAGTGTTGTTGGGTGAAGCAATCTTACCTCGGGTTTGCTCTTTGGCAGTCAAGGTAAATAGTAATTCTGTGGTGATTGAACAATGCTCATCTAGGTTCACCATGGCCCAAGTGAAGCTTTCTGATGTTCAGTCTAAAACAACTGTATTGAAGGGACAGTCTGCGGCATTTGTCAAGAATTTGGCTGTGGTTAATGTCAAGCTGGAATAGTTAGACAACTTGTCTTGGGCTAATAACCTGAGGCTAATTAATTTTCCTTGGGTACTGACAGTACCACCAAGAGATATGTTTAACGCATATTTGATGGAATTTTGACTGTTCCTTGTGAGACACTCCCACCTATAGTGAAATTATATTATCTCCCTATGGATAGGAAATCTGCCTCCACAAATGGATGTATTAGAATTGCTAGAAACATCGCAGGAGGAACCTCTGGTTCCTTCTACTTTAATTGTATCTTTCACTCTTCTTTCTGACAAAGAGTGGCTTCTTAGATTACACAGGTACACTAAAAAAAATTTTTTTTAAACTGCCTCTAATGTTTCGATTGATTTTTACGTTTTTTGGTGCGCTGAATCCAAATCTGGTAACCAATTTGCTCCATCACGTACAGATTTTTTGCTACGTTGGGTTAGCAGTTTGAGGTGAACGTTTCAGATTGAGTGCGATCGAGATAAAAGTTTCTTGGATGAATTCTTTATACTAATTGTTTAGTAGTTATTCAAATAAGAATAAAGAAAATTGTAACAAGGCAGCACATAAGAATAGAGTAATGTCAACAAAACACACTGTGATGGTAGCAAAATTGTCTGCACTTAAAACAGCCACATACATGTGCACAAACATTGAGCATATAAGAGCGAGGTTAGACACAAAGCAAAGCAAAGAAATGTGCAAAAAATGTTGTACAGGTATGTATGTAAGAATAGAAAACGCAAACCGCACCATTGCAATACATGAAGACAAACACCCGATGGTGTGAAAATAAAATTCTAATAAATGAGATCCGACACTGTGGTAATAACTAGCAAATTTTTATTTCAAAGTTTAGTAAAAACACGATATTTGTCAACACAGTTTAGATTTTAAAGTCATTCTTGGGTCAGTCAATCTCCTGGTGGGCCCGTTTCTTCTTCCCCCGAATGCTTCTCTTGATGCGCTGCTTGGCGTATTTTTCATCTGGGGTTTCCCGCAGCAGCAACCAGCAGAAATCAGCCATCATAGTGGTGTTCCATCTTCCTTGGTACCTTCTCTCTGCGTCCTTGATGTCCTGGTGAAACCTTTCACCTTGTTCTTCACTGTACGCCCCCAAGTTTTTGGGAAAGTAGTTCACATGGGAGTGCAAGAAATGGACTTTCAGGCTCATGTTACAGCCTTGTTCTTTGAAGGCATTGAGCATCCTGGCAACAATATCCTTATAGTTCTCATCCCGCCTGTTCCCCAAGAATTTGAGAACAACATCCTTGAAGGAATCCCAGGCTTCTTTTTCCTTCTCAGACATCGTTTCAGCGAATGCTCCATCTGAAATGAGTTTCCTTATATCAGGGCCAACAAACACTCCTTCCTTTAGCTTTGCTTCAGAAAGTCGGGGGAACTTTGAGCAAAGGTACCGAAAGCACTCACCATCTTTTGGAAGGGACTTGATGAATTGCTTAATGAGACCCAACTTAATGTGGAGAGGTGGTAATAGAATTTTATCACGAGGTACCAAGCTCTCATGAAGAACATTTTTCTCACCGGGTCTCAAATACTCCCGAATTGGCCAGTCTTTTTTCCCCCAGTGTAGGTCGCGGGCCCGGCTATCCCACAAGCAAAGGAAGCAGGGATATTTGGTGAAACCGGATTGCTGCCCTAATAGCATGGATAGAATTTTAAAGTCTCCACAAATCATCCACTTATGCTCATCATAACGAATCTTCTGAAGAATCAGGGCCAAATTCTCGTATTTTTCTTGGAGAATAACAGAGTGAGCAATAGGAACTGAAGCGAATGTGTTGCCATTATGAAGAAGAACACCTTTTATGCTGTCTTTTGACGAATCAATGAACAGCCGCCATTCAGCAGGATCATACTTGAGTTTAAACTTTTCCATCACTCCGTATATATCGTTGCAAAATACCAAATCTTCCTCTTTGCTGAAATACTTCAAAAATTGTGTCTCGCGGTTGCGGTACCAATAAAAAGTTGTTCCTGGTGACAATAGATTTTTCTGTTTAAGCCGAGAACTTAGCAGTTGGGCAGCATCTTTTGGGAGTCCTAAATCCCGGACTAAATCATTCAATTCAGCTTGAGAGAAAAGTTCAGATTTCGGATCTGGTTCAGTTTCAAACTCGGAAGTACTGGACTCATCGGGAAAAGCCATCTGATGAGTCTCATCATGATCAGAACCGTCCACACAAATATGATCCAAAGATTTTGGTGGTTCAGGCATAGGTACTTCGTTGCTATGAGGCATAGGCCTAACTGCTGAGGGAAGGTTGGGGTAACTTATTACGTTCTTATTTTTTAAGTTGTATCCTTTCACAATGCAAGAGCAAAAATAGCAGTCACTGCTGTGGTCTCTTTGTTCACGCCACATCATAGGTATTCCGAAACGAAATGCTTGTTTTTTACCTTTCATCCATAAGCGTAGATCTTCCTCACATGTCTTGCACACTTTGTGAGGAGCCCACGGTTTGTCTTGATCGCCTAACTTCAAACCGAAATAGGCGAAATATACTTTTTTAATAAATGCAGAAATGTTCCTCTGCTGCTTTTTCACGGTATATTCCCCACAAATAAAACAAAAACTGTCCGGAGAGTTGACGCAACCTCTGGCTCTGTGAGCCATCACAAATACACAGCACTGCAAACTACAACTGTAGTGAACCACTTCGGAATAAAGCTGGATTACAACTGAGCAAACAAAAGGTAATAATGAACTTGCAAGAAACTGAAATTTGACAGGAACGTTCATGTCGCAACCACCATGTTTGAGCGAGCGAACGAGGCGAGGCGAACAGGAAAGAACATGCGCCAGCGCGAGTACTGGATTTAGCCCCCCGCCTCCCAATTGTCCTGTTAATGTATAAAATGAATACAAAACACTCTAAAATATCATGAGGGAGTGTTTCTAGTTAGTTAACCATTACAACCTCTATTTTGGGCCAAGAAAATAAACTGCAGTCGGCTAAAAAGAAATTATGTGAACATTCCTTATATGGGTAAGAAATCTAATTTTGCAAGAAAACGTGACGTGATGGAACATTTTGGCTATTTTTCCTGGATTCAGCACCCCAAAATCTATAGGAATCAGTTGCAAAACTGGAGGCAGTTTTTTGGTAGTGTACCTGTGTTATTCTTTCGTAAGAGGAATCTTTTGTTTCGTAGTTTATTGATACGTATGTATCCTGACTTGGCGAAAGCAACCCAGTAACACCGCAGGGAGTTTCCTACTGCGCCCTGGGGTACTGCAACTGGGAGGGCTCTTTTTCTTGAAGCACCCTTGCAAATGCTTGGTGAAATACCAATCGGTTTCCTATATTTTTTTACAAACCCTCTCAACTTCTAGCTTTCGTGAATGCTAGACATCTTGAAGCCTCTATCGCTTCCACTCCGAATGTGCCATGATTTAAATAATGCTGGATATTAGTCTAACCTTTTTTCTTGTGTTTATTTATAATTATGTTTCTAGGACCTCATCCCCTATATTGTGGGCTGGGCTGAGCAGACAGTTTTTGTTTACTTGTTGGATATTTTTGTTATAGTTCCTTTCTACTGTTTTGCTCTATTTCTGGACAAGAATATTTTTAACTTTCTTGGATCTTAATGTAAAAATTGCATAAAGATAAAATAATATTGCAACTTGATTGTCAGTCTGAATCAGAACAATTTGGTTGGCCAGATGATCTTAGAAAGCCTTTAGAACATTTGCTAGGGCTCTTAACTCCAAGAAGTTGATCTAGTGGAGACTTTCTTGGATGGACCAATTGCCTTGAGTGTGAAACCCGCTATGGAAGTGTCTGTCATCAAAACTTTCTGAGGTGGAGCAATTTGGAAGGGGAGCCCTCTGAGCAAATTGTGATGGATTGTTTGTCATTTCAGTGACTGAACAAAATGATTGGTGGCATATAGACAATCCCTGAGTCAACCTGTGGCCTGGGTCCAAAGCATCCTCAGAGTCCACCGAGCCTGCCTCATATGGAGGCATGCCAAGGGTGTGACATGCAAGGTAGAAACCATATGGCCTAGTACAGTTAGCATCTTGCGAGCTGTTACCTGCTGACTCAATTGAGTCTCCCGTACTAGTGCTGTCAATCGGTCGTGTGGGAGGAAAGTTCTCGCCTGAGTCATGTTGAGCAGCGCTCCTATGAATTCCAACTGTTGGGTGGGTTGTAGGTGGGATTTGGGGCAATTTAAAATGAACTCTAGTAGTTCTAACACCCGAATGGTCAACGTGCTGATTTTCGGACCCCTTCCGGAGTGGTACTCTTGATCAGAGAATCATCCAAGTAGGGGAAGACAAACACTCCCAGCGTCCGTAGGTAAGCAGTTACTCTCTCTCTTGTGTGCCTTTGATTCAGTGCTGATTCCTGGTGACCCAGCAACTCCTGGGTTTTCTTGGCAGTGTGACTGGAAGTAGATTGACAGGTCTCTCTTCCAAGGCAATGGAGGGTTAAGTGACTTGGCCAAGGCCACAAGGAATGTTAGTGGAAATCAAATCCTGGTCTCTTGGTTACCAGGTCAGTGCTCAAACAACTAGGCTACTCCTCCACTCCCCAAGCAGCTACTACTGTGAGGCATTTTGTGAAACTGCGAGGTGCAGAGACTAGGCTAAAAGGCAACACTGGAAATGTTGTCCTCCCATGAAGAATCTGAGATACTTCCTGTGAGCGGGATGTATGTGGGTGTATGCATCTTTCAGAACCAGAGAGCATAGCCAATCTCCTCTTTGAAGATAAGGAAACAGGGTGCCTAGAGTAGGTCTGTTTCTAGGGCGTTCAGTGTGTTTGCGATGGCGAGTTTGTCTTTCTGAAGCACTAGCGCTGCTTGGGGCAGAGTTCTGTGCTGTTTTCACCAGTGAAGAGGATCCAAGTGGGCTCTCGGTCGTGTCTTCCTGGTTGGCTAACCGCCTGTTGACATGAGGAGCGGGCTGGGGTCGGTGCCTGCTCTGTTCGTTTAGGGGCCGAGCCGACTGGATAGGTCCCTCCCAATGATTACTGCTCTGGTACATCCCAGTGGTGGAGGACTGAACTGTAGGACCGATAAGGAAATGGAAATTACACTTACCTGGTAATTGATGTTCCTTGAGGGAGTACAGTTCAGTCCTCATTCCCGCCTGGGGATGGATGTTTCAGACGCGAGGCGTCAGTTCCGAGTATGCTTTTGGATCCTAGAGTCGGCAACGGGCTCTGATTGGCAGGTAATCGCGAGAGCAACCTTTTCTGCCTATACTCTTCCTTAGTTCTCCTTCCTTCTAGCTCTGTCTTCCGCTGTTCGGTGCGCAGGGGGACAGGGGCACGGAGGAGGGTGTTTTCGGCCTTTCTTTTTGGGGCCCTGTGATTTTAAAGTTTGAAGTTTGAGCATAGCTTTGTATTTAGTACTTTAACTGGTTGTTTGTTTGCTCCTTTGAGTCTGCTTTGACAGTAGGTCACTGGGGGATCATGGGAGAAGACCAGCAGGATATACCCGGTGATGTCACAAGTTTGACTTGTCCAGTCTCCATGTCGCAGGAGGAGGTGCACTACCCAGTGGTGGAGGACTGAACTGTACTCCCTCAAGGAACATCAATTACCAGGTAAGTGTAATTTCCATTTCATGCTGCTTCTCTTGACCCTTGAGTCTTCTTTTTGGATCCTGATCCACTTAGTCTCCTATGTGTTTCCTTACCTTTCCCCAGGATGTATCTTTGTTCTCAGCTGTTGTGTTGTCTGTCTTGCAGCACTGCATACGCCCTACAGCGCTATACAAATGATCAGTAGTAGTAGTAGTAGCACTTTTTGTCATTTGCAAATACAAATTACAAGAAGGCGGCTGATGAGCTTAAGGCTCCAGCTATGAGTGTCCGCGGCAGATATGGTCCTTGTGCACAAAGAACACGTCTTGAACCCACTGGCCAGTTTTTGGGACATGTCGTCTGGAAAGATAGCCGCTGCAAAATCAAAAGGCTTGATTTTTAAAAGAGGAGGGCCCAGCTGGAGCACCGACACCTAAGGGGACAGAGATGCTGTGGAAAAGAAAAAAACTTAAAATGGCCAAAAAGGGAACTGAAAAAAAGGAAAAGAGAAATAACCACGATGGCAGCCAATTACAATGAAAACCGGAAGGCACAGGATTCCCAGAGGGAAAAATAATCAGTTACCAAGCAGAGACATGTAGGAATGCGTCCGTTGGGTTCTGCTGAAAAATGAAGACTAGTTCAAGATGGTGCCACGGCGGCAGGCAGGAAGATGGCATGCAAGTGCAGTGGAACCTCCCGAAAGCTTCTAGTAGTAGCTGGGGAGCATTCCTGAGGGGCTCTGTCAGATGACATCAGCCATACATAAGGACTTCATTCTTGCATGTCCATGGAGAACCTATATTACTTTGGTAAAATAAATAGCTAGGGACTCCGTTTTGAAATATTCAATTTTACCTTCATTTAATCATTATCCTGCCGTTTTATGCAGCCACATAGGGTGTTCCAGAACCTAAAAGAAAGTAAATTAGTGTCAGTCCTTCTATGTTTGTTGGGTCCTTCAGACCTCACAGATTTGCTGGTAAAGTTGTGGGCCATGATAATGCCATGTATGATGCATGTATGATGCCATGTATGATGCATGTATGATGCATGTATGATGCATGTGCCGCTAACCCTTTTGGGCCAATATTCCAAGCGATTAATGTGCTTAGCGGAGCTGCTGATTGTGTTCGTGGCGGTGAACGGGATATTCAGCGGCTCTCAGCTCTATATGTCCTGATGCTAACCGGTTAGGGTTGGGGCATGTCAGGGTGCATTCTAGGGCGGAGCATAGGCAGCGCCAATCGGTAACCAAGCTGCGGTGATGTTGAGCCACTGCCCGGTTAGCGATATGTGGCAAAAGCCTGGCGCAGGTAACCCTGGCAAAAGCCTGGCGCAGGTAACCCTGGCTGCCCTGTTACTGATCGGCAAAAGTGACTAACCTGAACATTCAACGTTGAGGCCAGATATGGCCCCGGCATTAAATATCTGGGTTTAATATTCAGCGCCGGCAGCTAGCCACATTAGCAGCACTAGCCGCGGGCACTATCGGGCCCTTTATGTACTTAAAAACGCTTCTATACCTCCATATGCAAAGGCATTCAAAGTGGTGCACACACAAAATTATTATCATCACTATCTAATCCTCCTTTATCTTTTCCCAGAGTCAACTTAGAGTAACTGATCCTAGCATTGCCCCTCCCCCTCCACAAAAAAGATCTCATGATTGGCCTATGCAATCTTTATTCTCTATTTTATATCCAAAAAGGAGCCATCTGCAATAGATATAGTATTTTACGTAATATTACCATCTTAAGTAACACGGTTTTTCCCATTAAGGAGAGATGCAGGTCTTTCCATTGTTCACACAGGGCCCTAACACTATCTAACTTATCTCAGATATTTTTTTGATACATCACCACCGGGTCACTACGTAACTATATTCCTGAGTTTCTGAGCATGCCCGATGCCCATTTCAATGAGAAACCTACTCCCTTTAGCCCACCTTTCACTAGTGGCAAGACTTCTGTGAGATTGCCCCTGTCTCTCATATTATCTCTCTTTTCAGGTTACCCAGAAATAATAGCATATCATCTGCAAAGAGGTAAATTTTTTGGTCCCTAGTTCCCAGGTTATTTCCTTCAAGTTTCAGCCATGCTCTTTATCTATATTGCCAAGGGCTCCAGAGTGAGTATGAATAATACAGGAGGGAGGGGCACCCCTGTCTAGTTCCTTTCTGCAAGGAGAAAACCTGTTTTCTTCCTATTGATTATCAATTGCGCCTGAGGATTTATGTACAAAATTTTGACCCAAGTTAAAGCTCCTCCAACCCAAAATTTGTTCAAAATCCAAAGCATGTACTCGCAGTCCACCCTGTCCAAAGCTTTTTCGGCATCAAGACTCACTAACAGTGCCTGGTCCCCCTTCCTTCTTGCGCAGGACCATCAAAGCTCTCATCAAATTGTTAGAGGCATAACACCCCTTTATAAACCCTGTTTATTTACTATGCACCATCTTGGGCAAAATCCCATTCAACCTGTTAGCGACTATCGATGCCAGAATCTTCAGGTATGGATTGATTAGATATGAGTTGATAAGAACCCTCTAGCTCCAGGTCCTTTCCCGATTTCAGTAAGATAATTATTTGTGCTCTCCCAAACTCTCCACCTTCAACACTTCCTAGAATATCTTTTGTAAGTGAATAGCTATCATATCTCTAAGATTTAATAAAATTCACCCCCATGCCTTCAGGGTTCAGTATTTTTGTCAGTTTCAATCTTCTGATCACCTTTCTTATCTCCCCACTTGTGACTGGTCTGGTAAATTGCTGGGATTCCTCTACATCTCGGCAAGGTAGGGCTAAATCCAGGAAAAACTGTTCTAGCTTCCAACAGCGTATCCTCTTTCTCATAAAGCTTCTTATAGTACCTCAAGAAGACTCGAATCATTTCAGATGGTTTGGTGCTTACTCCTCACCCCATCCGAATCCTTGTTACAGATGGTCTTAGTCTGGTTTGGCCTCACCAATTGGCCAATAATCTGCCAAACATTTGCTCCCATCAATGCAGCCTATATTTATAGAAGAATATTTTAGCTTTGCCCTGTGTGCTAGCAATCCATCTATCTGCTTTTGCACCGCTATCAAAGCCTCCTTCTCTGCTGCTGTCAAATTAACACGGCGCTGCTTCCGCAGTTCCACATGCCATTCCATCAGGTGCAGCAGCTCATAGTAACGTTAAAGTCTCCCCCCGTAAATATTTGATATTCACTAAGGGGGTCATTTTAGGAGCTCTGTTCATGCCTTGGCTGTCTAAAAATGGGCATTCAGATGTGAAAATCACAGAAATGTCCCTGGACCCATTTTAGAAAGACGGGTATACTGTATAGATGTCCCCAACATGAGCACATTCATGTAGCATGGAGGCGTGGTGTAGGCATAACAGGGATGAATGTCGCCACGTGATTTCAGAACAGCACGAGCATGTCTGGTCATGAGCATGGTGACGCATCCATGCCTATACCTGCTCCTTACCACGAATAAAGTGCAGAAAGTGCTCATTTCATGGCAGCAAACATTGCAGGGGTAAGAACACTGCTACCTTAATTTTGCCGGGTTCAAAAATCCTGCTTGTAAATTAACAGTCCATTCATTTTACTGTCTCACTGCCACATGTCTGCTGCTCTGAAATGGCTGTGAGCATTGTGCATGTCTCATAACATAGACGCCCACACTTAAGTCCCCGTTTCTGCGGCCGTGCATTTTAGGGACATCCACATTTCTGAAGTGGGCTGCAACCGTACATGTACTTGGTCTTGCTCTCTGTATGTACCCCTCTCCAGTTCCAGTGGTGAGGATGTGCAACTTTCACGGCAGAGACGTCAGGATTTCAGAAGTGACTTACATGGGCCTCTCTTCACTGCTGCTAGTCCCCTGGAATTTTGGAAGTGGTGCCCCGGACGTCTCAGATTCCTCCTAGATGGCCTTTCTAAATCCTGATTCACACTGTCCAATTTTCAGCTGCCAACTGAGGGAAGAACCCGTAATCATAGACTTTGCGAGCATGCACACTACAAAGGAGGATTTTTTTCCCAACCATTATCCTAACAAAAGCACATAGTAGCCTCCTCGATCTTGGATTACTTTGTATATATTCAAAGGAAGACCTCTCTTAATTAGGATAGTTCTTCCCTTAGATGGCTGCTGAAAGCCTCTGCCAGTACTTCACCAACTCAACTGCTCCTTAGTTTCAGCCGCTTCCTTACTGACAGGTGGTTTTCTTGTAAGAAAGCAACATCTACCTTCTGCTTTTTTCAGTAAGACAGGATTTTTTTCCATTTTACCATTCACACTCATATCACACCCAGCCATGCCCCCACCACTCCCAACCTTACTCCCTCCCAATTATATACCCCTCCTACAACATTCATTCAGCACTAAACCCTTTTGCCCTCTCCCCTCGCTTCTGTGCTCCTCCAAATAGTTAACACTGCCCTGCTCACCAGCATTAAAACCACTGCTCTGGAGGCTTACTCGAGATCGTGGGAAGCAGCAGCAAACATCTATGTGTGTGGGCGGGAACCTCTTCTCACCTCACTGACTGCCAATCAACTGCCCTGCTCACCGTTATTAAAACCGCAGCTCCAGAGGCGCACTTGAGGGCCCTTTGGCGTGGCCCTTAGGCTGGAGTCTGTGGCGATCGATCAGAATCCTACAAAAGCTGTGAGCCGAACTGTCACGCCGGTAGTTTGTGAAGGTAATCTGCTGTTCCCTCCTCTCCAATCTTCCCTATTTCTTTGACTATCACTGTATCTCCTACTCTGTCCTATCTCATAAATGGCATTCTTTTCATATTTTCCATAACACAAATGTAGTATTATAAACCGCTCTGATGCCTCTCAGCCTGAGCGGCATATCAAATGTATAAATAAATAAATAAATAAAAAAAAACACTTTCCGTCCTATGAAATCATCCTTCAGATCACTAGCCAAGTCCCCTCCCATGTCCCGTGAATACAAGGAACGTATTCACTGTTAAATTCCTGAGGTGATGTACCACTTGCACAATGTAAATGTAAAGATTGTGTCCCCAGCCCCAAAGGCTCCACTGAGGCCATGTGCCAGCCTCAAAATTCAGGAATGGCTGGGAGGGGGACGCTCGTGAGCCCGCGCTGAGATGGCTGGCTTTTCATGAAGCTCTGTGCCGAGGTCCTTTCCTCCCCTTTAAGTTGCTGAAATATGGACCTTTTCCTAACTAAAGATGATCCGCAGCAGGGGGCAGAGGCAGACAGCCATCCGATTCCACTAAGACCGGCATGTTTTCTTTTTTTCTAGCTATGCCTCCTTCTCTGTCAGCACGAGCAGTCCCACTATGACTGAGACTTCCGCTTACCGCCCCGACGCGAGTAGAATGCTCGATCTGCACCCAATTGACTGAGACAAAAAAAAAAATTGCCGGCTTAAACCTCAGCATCTGTTGCTTGTATTACTACAAGATGTAAATCTACAAGGCTGGTTTAACGTGGATATGTGAGTGATTCTTTTTTCCTGCTTATATTCAGTCCCGCTTGGGGGAAATCGAAGCCAGTCCACCTTACTGTGTTTTCTAGTAGCTAGTAGCTTATAGCAGAGGCAGTCGGAAGATCGAAGCCAAATTTGGATGTGTTTAGCATTCCTTGGTGCAGATATGAATGTGATTCCCTTGGCGGCCATTACATCATGTGGCTAGAACGCACGTTTGGAACACAGGTAGATCCTCCAGAGGCGGGAAAGAATGTCACTTCCGGGATCCATCTCGTCATCAAATTATCACCCTTGGCTCTCTCAGTCGACAGTATGCGTGCCTACTATTAAAGACCTGAGTACCTAAATGAAGATTTTATGGGGTGTCTCCTCTGAGCTGCCTTGGGGATCCTCGAGAAGAAAAGTTCTGTGCTGATGATCTGCCGTTATTCATTCTGAGCAGCTCAGTAATAAAAGCAAGCAGAGAGCTCCATCTAGTGGACATTTTGGATTATTTCTATCATCTCTCAGGTTCTTTAGTCAACACTGAGGTGCCTCTCTTTCAGCACGTTTGTCTCCCAAGGTTCTGATCGGCAAAGAAGCCAGGCATATCCTGCGGGGGTTCTACAGTCATTTGATCCTGCAGAATAACAACCCTTATCTGATCTCCAATGTCATCAGCAGAAACATCTATTAAGGTATATTTGGATTATTGCTGCGCTGGTCAATTTGTCTTCTAAAAAACATTATGCTAATGTGCTCTCTAATTTCTCACGGAAAAATAATACTATTGGGTCCAGTCATACTTCAGGCACTCAAGGGATACCATCTAACTCATCCGACATGAGTGCAGACCCAGCTACGGTATCACAGCCTGCATCTAAAGCAATTTTGATGGAAGTACTATAGGAACTTCACTCATTTAGACTGGAATTCTCCAAAGCAATTTCTGATCTTCGATCGGACTTTAAATCTTTGGATGATTGAGTGACTCAAAACGAAATCAACATAGGAGAGCAAATTGCTGTTACAGCTGTGTTCCAATCTAAGATCCATAAACTGGAACAACTTACCACAGATCTGAAAGAGCGTCATGATGAAATGCAGAATAGGCAGAGAAGAAATAACATAAGGATTTGCGGAGTGCCAGAGTCCCCCTTATACAGACAGCAATATTATGGGGATTGTACAAGAGATCTATGCCTTTTGTGTCCCTGACAGGTCTAGTCCAGTCAGATTAGAACGAGCACACAGAAGTGGCAGCTCTAGAGCAGGAGGAGACATGAGAACCCATCCCATAGTTGCCTGTTTCACTTCCCACAAACGAGGGGTAGCCATCTTGATTTCCAGTGCCTGCCCTTTTCTGGTTTCAGATCAATTTTTGGATCCTTTTGGCCGCTTTCTCATTGTCTTTGGTTCAATAAATGACACACCCATTTCATTGATTAACGTCTATATTCTACCCAAAGAAATAACTACACATTGAAGGATCTACTGGGAGCACTTAGAGCTCATACTACAGGAGAAATATTGTTGGGTGGGGATCTTAACAGTGTACTTTCAGACTTGGACAGATCAGGCTCGAGGGTTGGTTCCACCTGGAGCTCCTAATCGTTGGTGGATTTCGGCTCCGACTCAGATTTAATGGATGTTTGGAGGGTGATGCACCCTGGAGAAAAGGATTATACTTTTTTTCCCCCGGTGCATCATTCTCATTCTAGAATTGATATTTGGTTGGTTTCCAAATCTTTGCTTCCTCAAATTTCCTGGGTTCCCACTGGGGCCCTAGGGCCATCTGATCATCATTTGGTATCCTTGGATTGGATGATTAGTGATATAGAGATACCCCCTAAGGTATGGGCGCTGAATTGACAGTTATTGAAAAACCAGGAATTCGTTGAACAATTACAGCATAGCTGGAAAGAATATCTGCATTTTAATGATCAAGCAGATACGCCAAGTTTTCTCCTATGGGAAGCGGGAAAAGCTGTGCTGAGGAGACAATTAATTTCATTATCGAAGGCATTCAAAAATAAAAATGTGGCAAAACAGGAGGAGTTGCGAAAACAGATATCTATTTTGGAGAAGAAACACAGGAAAGGCCATAATGTTACAGTGTGGTGCCGGTTGTCAGCTTTGCGAGGAGAATTAGCCTCACAACTACAACGTACAAGATGTAATTTCTACGAGCAAGGAAATAAAGCGGGTAAGCTGCTTCTATGGCAGCTAAAATGTCAGCAGCTGCAGAAAAGGGTTTCTAGCATTACGGATGAAGGAGGGCGCAGGCATAGAAAATCAGTAGATATTGCACGGTGTTTCGCATGATTTTTTGAATCTCTATATGCTTCCCAACTCTCTGTGGATGATCAGAGTATCAACAACTGGCTCTTGGAGGTGAACTTACCCCAAGTGTCGACAGAAACTCGAGAGGCACTAGAACGTCCGATTACATTGGCAGAGGTTCACGGGGCTATTCGTCAAATGAAGAATGCCAAAGCCTCAGGCCCAGATCTATTCCCGGCAGAATTGTATAAGGTTCTCTCTGACCTGATGGCTCCTATCCTGGTTAGAGTATTTAATGATATCTTACCTCGTGGTGCCCTCCCGGATTCTATGTATCAAACATCAATCATCGTGATTCCGAAAGAGGGCAAGAACTCATCGTTGTGTAACAACCATAGACCAATCTCATTATTTAATTTAGACTATAAAATCCTGACCAAGTTACTCTCGATGCGTCTTGACTCTAAAATCCAGGAGATAGTGCTATGGCTTCGAAAACGTACATCGGTTAATAAATGTATTATTTAGCTTGCGGCAGAAAGTGGGAAGATTTACAGTGCTCTCACTAGATGCCAAAAAAGCCTTTGATATAGTGGCAGTATTTATTAGCAACTCTACAACAGTTTGGTTTTGGGCCTTGCTTCCGTGATTGGATTGCTGCTCTTTATAAATCCCCAAGGGGGGTCGTGCAAGTTAATGGGTTCTGCTCCTCGCCCTTTCTTTTAGGACATGGCACAAGAGAAGGCTGTCCTCTCTCCAAGCTTATTTATTTACATTCTCTTATATACTGCACTATTCTGCATCAGTGCGGTTTACATTGAACAAACTGAAATTACATTGAACAGGGCATTATAACTTGGAGATAACTATTTTACAGGGAACATGGGCTATGGAGGGTTAAGTGGCTTGCCCAAGACCACAAGGAGCTCCTGTGGGACTAGAAACCCCAGTCCCTCCGGCCCAAGGTTGCTTCTCTTTGCTCTTGCTCTTGAGCCTCTTGCTTCTCAGGCCTCATCCATCAGTATTCCTTTGGGGAACCAATATCACATCGTATCCCTATATGCAGATGACACTTTGATACTACGCTGCCTAAATTGTTGACATCTTAGATACCTTCTCACTCCTGTCGGGATTTAAGGTGAACTTTCATAAATCGGCTTCATTACCTTCTCATACTGCTTTGGGTGGTGAAGGAAGATTGAACTCCAATGTCTTTTCCATTGTGTCCCAGTTTAGATGCCTGGGAGTCGTGATTCTTTGAAGGCTGGAAGATTTGTATGTTCTGAATTACCATCCTCTGCTGTTAGCCCTGAAGGAAGACGTACAACACTGGCTGCCTTTATCGATTTCCTGGTTGGGAAGAGTTAACATGATAAAGATGCTTTTCACATGGATTTCACCCAATGGATTGTATAAAAATAAAATTGACTACATCTGTGGAAGTCAACCATGGAAAAGCTCTATAACATCAACAAAGACAAAACCTGGAGCTGACTGTGGTACAGATCATCAACTACTAGTATGCAAACTCAAGCTAAAGTTGAAAAAGAGCAAACCACTCATGAATGCAGATAAATATGACCTTGAGAATATACCACTGGAATTTAAAGACTGCCTGCAAAATCGATTTGCTGCTTTAGATACAAATGACAGAGCTCCAGAAGAGTTATGGAATGACATCAAGAAGGTTGTGTTGGAAGAAAGCGAGAAGTCTTTACAAAAGGTGAAAAAGAAAAAACGGCCAAAATAGATGACGGAAGAAACTCTGAAAATTGCCCATAAACGCGGAGAAGCTAAAGCCAGAGGAGAAAGAAAGACAATCACAGAACTCAACAGAGATTTCCAACATGCAGCAAGACAGAACAAGGAAAAGTACTACAACGATGCATGCAAGGAAATAGAAGCAGAAACTATTAGAGGAAGAACAAGATCGGCTTTCCTAAAGCTACGAGAGTTAAAGAAAAAGTTCCAGCCTCGAATTGGAATGTTACAAGATGCTCAAGGTTCTATGTTGAATGATGCTGAGAAGATCAAGGAAAGGTGGAAGGAATATACAGAGTTTTTATATGATAAAGATCAAGTGGACCAACAGCCGTTTCAACCTGTACCTTATGATCGGGAACCATTGGTGATGAAAGAAGAAGTTTAAGCAGCATTGAAAGCCTTATCAAAGAACAAAGCACCAGGCATTGATAGCATTCCCATAGAAGTATTACAGCAATCTGATGCAGCTGTTACCGTACTTACAAGGCTCTGCCAAGAAATATGGAAGACAACATCATGGCCAACTGACTGGAAAAGATCTGTGTTTATACCAATACTAAAGAAAGGTGATCTAACTGACTGTGGAAATTATCGCAAAATCGCTCTGATCCCACATGCCAGCAAGTTTCTACTAAAAATTATGCAAAAGAGACTACAACCATACCTGGAACAAGAACTACCTGAAGTGCAAGCAGGGTTCAGGAAAGGGCGAGGAACGAGAGACATCATTGCGGATGTGAGATGGATCCTTGAAAAGACTAAAGAATACCAAAAGGATATCTATCTGTGCTTTATCGACTATAGCAAGGCTTTTGACTGTGTAAACCATGAGAAACTCTGGGCCACATTAAGAAGCATGGGTATGCCAGAACACCTGATTGTACTCTTGCACAATCTGTACATTGATCAAGAAGCAACCGTTCGAACGGAACAAGGAGAAACAGAATGGTTTAAAATAAGCAAAGGTGTAAGACAAGGCTGCATACTTTCCCCCTACCTGTTTAATTTATATTGTGATGAAGCAGAGGCCAGTGAACCTATGGAGATAGGAAAAATCACTGATCCCTTTAAAGAAAGTGACAGACCTAAAGTGCAGTTACTGCAAAGCACAGTCAGAGAGAGCAAGCACGAAGAATCAGAAGGTAGGCTGACACACCCAAGCTTGGATGATGCAATAACTAACTCAAGGGATAATCAGACTCACCTGGTCAGGGTGAGAGAAACCCTAACTGAGAAGCAGCTTTATAAGCACGGCTTAGACAGGACAGGGAGGGCAGCAGCAGCAGCAGACGCAGAAGAGAGAGGAAGGAGACGGCTCCAGGGAGAGAAGGAGAGGCAGTTGGATTTGCGGTCCTTACAGAGAAGGAATAAGTTCCAAGAGAAACAGTTCCACGCTGAAAAGCTCCAGGGAGAGGTCTTCAAGGAAGACAGAGAAAGGAGAGGGACCTGGAAAGTGCTGGGTAAAGAAAGTACCAGAGAAGCACAGCTCAGAGAGCAGAGGTACCGGCATACTTCCTTTCCTGACCGTGAGCTACAAGGAGTTCAAAGGTGGGTGCACCAGACTCAGCCCAGGAGTCTGAGAAACACAACACTGAACCAGGAACTGTGGCCAAGCCCTAGAAAGGCATGGAAGCCAGAGAGCCGTAGGTGCAGTAAACACAGCTGGAGAAAGGTTTGGGAACCTGTACAAAAAGTGCTAACTAAAAGTCCTGTTACCTGTTTTCCAGACCAGGTAGAGCAAGGCTGGAGAGTTTTAGAGAGAAACTCTGAAGTGAAGCCAGAATTACATTAGGAAAGCTCAGGGCCAGCAGATATATCCTCAGAACAGGAGGAGATGCAAATAGACCCTGCTGAACCCGATTCATTGCTACCTGACTGTCTCATGGATTGTACACTTTGTCTAGCCGGGAGTTTGGAATCCTTGGCAGAAGTATAGCTCGCAGGGTATACGTAAAAATACAGTTTTGATAAACTAAAAGAAGAAGCTTGCTTTTGTTTGCATGAACTGGTTTGTTCTAACACCTGCATACCTAATAAGACTGTGAAGCACGTCTAACTTTTGAAGTCTGTAAATACCTTTTGAAAATCCTGAATGAGGTGAGAATTCTGTTTTCCTTCATTGAACCTTTGTTTGTTTGTGCATTATGGGAATAAACCTTACCCTTTACCTTACACATGACTTTCACAACTAATTATTTCAAGAAAGGGACTACTAGTACCAGCATGCATCTGGGCTAAGAAAGGTTTCACCCTTGGATGAAAACAATAATGTCCACCCTGACCCTTTAAGCACGTGGCTCGGGGGCTGGGGTTGCAACAATATGCAGAACAAATCATCAGAGAAGCAGGATTGTATGAAGACAACAGAGGTGTGAAGATGGGTGGAAGATTCATCAACAACCTTCGCTATGCTGATGATACCACATTACTGGCTGAAAGTGAAGATGATCTGAAACATTTGCTTCTCACAATCAAAGAACATAGTCTCAAAATGGGCCTGCACCTTAATGTAAAGAAGACAAAGATCATGACAACTGGCATAATCAACAGGTTCATCGTTGAAGGTGAAGAAATTGAAATCGTGAACAACTTTAACCTACTTGGATCAACTATCAATAAAGAAGCAACAAGCAGTCAAGAAATCAGACGACGCATTGCTCTTGGCAGAATGGCTATGAAAGACCTAGATAAGATTCTCAAGAGCAGAGATCTCTCTCTCCATACAAAGATTCGACTTGTTCAAGCCATGGTATTTTCAATAACATCATATGGATGTGAAAGCTGGACAGTGAAAAAGATAGAAGGAAGAAAATTGATGCCTTTGAATTATGGTGCTGGCAGCGAATACTGTGTATACCATGGACTGCCTGAAGAACAAACCAGTCGGTACTAGAGGAGATCAAACCTAAGCTTTCTTTAGAAGCTCAGATGACAAGACTTCGACTTTCATACTTCGGACACATCATGCGAAGAGAGAGATCATTAGAGAAAGACATCATGCTTGGCAAGATAGAAGGTCAACGCAAAAGAGGAAGGCCAGCAATGAGATGGATCGATACAATAACAGCAGCTACGGGTACCAGTCTGTCAACAATGAGCCGCCTGACTGAAGACCGAACACAATTTAGGATAGCTATCCAGAGGGTCGCCATGAGTCGACTCCGACTCGACGGCACTTAACAACAGCTCCCGATCACTATTCCAAGATTTTATTTTGTAAAAGTGTGTCGGCTGCTTACAACATTTATCTGGCAAGGTTGGGGTCCACGGCTCAGCTGGCAAACGATGACTCACCCTACGGTGGTCGGGGGTATCGGGCTCCCAGACCTTGAATTGTATTATGACTGCTCATGTCTCCGTATTATTCATTTTTGGTTAATTAATCCTACTTCTTCGTGGGCGGCTATTGAAGCTGACTGGATCACACTAATTCCACTGCTGGCCACACCTTTTGTTGGGGATTTCAAGGATGTCCAGATCATTCTATAACATACCTTCTTGGGTCCAGTGTGGAGAGCATGGAGAAAGATATGCAAGAGATCTGCTCTGTTTCCAATTCTGTCTCCTTATACTGTACTCGGAATTTGCCCTTCATTAGAAACCTTGATGGACCTTTGCGAGAGATCGGTTCAAAGACATGTTTCTCGGCTATGTATATTGTCACAGGGTGGACCTCGGGCAGCCTGAGAAGGTGCAGAGCAGTGTGAATGATCACGGTGAAAGTGACAGAATAAACAGGAGAATGTTTATTGGTTGCCAGCGACAACCTAAGCACACGTGCACAGAGCCCAGAAAGACACACCCAGAGAGCAAAGCAAGGGAGTCTGCTTTACCTAATAGAGTGCACCTGAGGGAAGGTGGAGTCAGGAAATACACAGATAAAACAGACTACCAAACATTTGGAGATAGGGAACCTTTGAGAGAGAGGGAATCCTGGAGAGAGGAGCCAAGGAGGGAATCCTGGAGAGAGGAATTAAAGCAGCAGAGGACACAAGCTGAAAGGCAACAGGGGAGCCGGTGTGAATGTTGGAAAGAGTCCAGAGACCTGTGTGGTTCTGGGAGAAGGCAACACCCTGACAGCATGAATGTGTTTGGAAAGCAAGAAGAATACAGGAAGACTGCAACAGCAGGTACAGGGGCAAAGAGTAGATACAAGGGCTATTTGCCATTTGAAAGGGAAGGGCCCTGGAGGCTTAGAAATAGCCATATAAAGCCCAGATATTCAGAGGCTAATAATAGCTTTTCTCCTGATTATAGAAGTGTTAAAAGAAGAGGGCTTCACTTACTTAGAAAAGCTGAAGAAATCCCTTCTCACGCTGAGTTCCCAGCTTCTAGGGAAACACCGTTACACCGGTTGCAATCAGGCACAGTTGGGCCTGGAAAGCTAGGGCAGACCCGGCAGGGACCCTATCAAAATTACCCAGCTAGCAGGTCAAACAAGGACCTGAGCTATGCATTGAGGCACCAGAGGGGGCAGGGCTCTGAAAGACATCATTCAGAGTTTGGTGATACTCCCCAGAGAGGCAGTGCTGTTCACAGGAAGAGAAACTTCTTGACTGACGAGGCAAGCCTTCCATATTTTTATTCCACGTTGGAAGTGGATAGTGGAGATACCAATGAGCAAGAAATAATGGAATATGAGAATTCTGAAGTATTAACAGATACAGAATTGATGGACTGTTCTTTCTCTGTGATAGAGCCAGAGATATCATTAAGGTAAATGTGATTTGTGTAACCTTAAATTCCAGTATACAAGTGGCAGAGCTGCAACTCTCTCCCTCTCTCCAAGCCAAGCAGTCAGTTAGGCTGTTTATTATTTACCTTTGGTTTAAAGTTATCAGCTGAAGGAAGCTATTTTTGTTACATAGTTATCTTTTGTTTGAAGCCAAGTGGGCTATTAATTTCTGTTGTTTGAAAAGAAGAAACCTCAAGGGACGGGGAATAAAACCCTAAAAGAAAAGAAAGTTCTTCTGTGTGATTTATATATAGAAGCAAGGCACAACTACCACCCTCATAATAGCCCAACAATACCAGCAGTCACGGCTGGGGCGGATGAGGTGTGACAATATTCATTCCATGTTTTCGCCCAAACAACGGTTGGAGCAAATATTTGGAGGCTCCATCTCTGATTATGAATATCATCAATTTAAACACTGTTTAGCGAGCAATCGAACATCAAGGCAGGTACGCGCCCTCCAAAAACCTGGGAGCATACACTCTTTACTAGCTCCCGTTCCCGAACTATTATGGCTTGTCTTTATAAAGCTCTCTCCGTGGACTTACCTTCTTCCTCTTTGTCTAATTTCTGTAAACACTGGGAGCGAGAGCTTCCAGATCGATCAGAGGAGCTTTGGTTAGAAATCTTTTCCTACTCCCATAAATGTTCCATCTCACTGTCGCTCGTAAATACCCAACTGCGGATTTTATTTTGTATGTCTATCACCCTCGAGAACTTATATAGATGGGGTAGAGCCGATGATTCTTTATGTTGGCGGTTATGCGGCAAGTGTGGAACTTTTAAGCACATGTGGTGGGAGTGCCGGAGGATACAGGAGCTCTGGATCGCAGTCCATTCTCAGATTACTGGTATGATAGGGGTTGATTTCCCCTGTGAGTTAGACTCCTGTGTCTTGGGACACCTTCCCTTAGAGATCATTTCTCCTGATATTGCTGTACTGATTAACTGCTTACTGCTAGTGGCCCATTCAGTGATAAGTCGATACTGGAAACAATGTCATGCTCCTACCTTAAAAGAATGGCTGGTGAAGATATGGGATGTTTATAAGATGGAAAAACTAACGGCTGAGTTACGGGGACACCCAGATAAAGTAGCACACCTTTGGGCACGTTTTCTTCCTTCTAGTAGCCAAACCTGAAATACTTTTACCAGCTTGCCTACTATATTTTTATACCTGAGGGACAGCCAGTTATTCCTTGGGTTTCTATTTCCAGGTTGCCCATCTCCCTAATTGTATTCAGACAAGAGGATTTATCTCCTTTTTCTACGCTAGTAGATGTTCAGGGTCCATAGATATGGGAGGTTGGGATATATTGTCCTCCCTTCCAAATCCTATCAATGTTATTGCCGAGGGTGGGGGGTGGGAGGGGGTGAATGGGGGGGGGAGGGGGGAGGGGAGAGTTAGATAGGATGAAGGTTGAGATTCGTAGGTTGGGTATAGGCTCCTGTAACGTGTGCAGAATTTTTGAAAATATGGTAACACTGATTAGTTATACTCCCGGAGCGGTTTAGATTAAAAGTGCCTTATAGAGTGAGTTTTGGTTCCTACTTCTTTTATTCAGCTACTAAAAGGGAGTCAAAATATGGTTTTTCATATTTTGAGGAGGCCTAGGTTGATGTTATTACTATTCTTACTATGTTTTTCTCCTGGGCTGATACTGTGATTATATACCACCACCACCATTGTTATATAGCTGGAATATCTTATTCAGTTACATCTGGACTCTGTAGCCATGTTTCTTATGTTTGTATTGGCCAGTGACACGTGTGACAGGGGATGTGGTGGGGTTTTGTTGTATAGTATTGTATTGCTCTTATTCTTAATTCTCAATAAAATTGTTTAACAAAAAAAAAAACAGGATTGGCCAGATTCTTGTGAGCAAGCCAAGTCAGCTAAATTATTTCCTATAGTGTGTCTGTCTCACTAGTCCCCCCGCCCTTGGCCCTATCACCATGTGGCCCTCCACAGTGGACTGTAGGAAGCATCAACACTCTGCACCATTTCCGACTCCGTTGTTTGTGTCATAGTACTGGGCCAATTGTTCTGCAATCCATTTCTCCCCAATGCTCTTCTTCATAAAAATAATGTGCTAGCCTTACAGTCTCAGAACACCTTCAATCCATTGTTCTAAGCATCAGAGTGTTACAAAAAAAGGCCTCACAATGCCTCTTCCTGCCTGCCTTTGTTTAGACCTTTCTCGATTTCACTTTCCTGCCTTGCTCATCCAGGGTCTGCAGGAATCTTCGCGCTCGCTCACCTCTTCCAGGATTTTTATAGTGCCATTATGGAAGATTTTAACTCTGGAAGGATATAGCAGACTGAAGCAAATTCCTCGGTTGAAAAGCTGCAGGCGGTAGAGTGTGACTTCACGAAGCTTAGATACCACCGCTGCCAAGATATCCTGGAACAGAAGCACTTTTGCACCATTGAACGCTAGCTCCTTTGCCACATGGTATGCTCTCATCAACTTCATCTTATCTGTGTAGTTTAGGACTAGTCTAGACCAACTCCCCCTTCCTTTGTAGGTCGTTTATAAGCCCTCTCAAACTTAACAGGTAATTGATCCTCATGGAGGCCCAGTAAGAAAAGGAGTTCCCCCTCACACATTCACAAGAGGTCACTATCTTTCACAGCCCACAATCTTGAAAATGTTCTTCTGGCAGTGATTTTCTTAATCGTTTATACGCTCTAGCAGCTATGCATTTTGCCAATTCATTAGCTCCACCTGTGCAGCCAATTCTCAGTCAGCACCTCCTGTGCCTCTATACAGTTAGTGTTTTCTGATTTCTAGAGCCCCTTGAGTCAATATCTCAGGTATCTCTTGACACATAGTCTGAACCTGGGAGAGCTTGTCTTCTAGCACTTTGATTCTGCATACAACCAATCAACCGCCCTACTGAAGCCAGTTACCACTCTCCACTACATGAAGGGTTATCCTCCATTTCTCTTGCAATAAATTAGCCTCCAATAATATTGTGGCATGGTAAGGAGGGTGGAGTCCCACCAAGTTAATACCACTCATCTCATGGTTATCAGATAACTCCAAAGAACATTGACGTTGTAATGTTGCAACATCAATATGCTCTGAAGTCACTTGGGTGCACAGGACAGGAGCATTTTGAAAACTGCTATCACTGACATGTGGCAGTTTCTGTTGTAGTTATTTCTCAGCCATAGAGTTAATGATGAAAGCACTGACAGGCGAACACAATGAGAGAGGATCCATCACTACATATTTGGGATTTATATTTGGCTGACTAGGGTTATCCTACAAGAGAGTCATTAGACCCCTGTGCAAACCTTCAAATATTAGCAGCAAGGAGGAGAACCCTGTGCAAATCACCTCTTGGCCCCTGCCTGACATTTATTTTGGATGTAGGAGGAAATGGTAGTTGTGGGTGTAGATCTCACAATGGTGTGTGGCATGGGAAGGGGGATATCGGCTAGCTGATAGGGTTTGCTTTTTGCTTAAATGGTTTGTGCTAATTTTCACCACTATCCAGCTGAGTTTAACCAGGTAACCCTGCTCAGCTGATTGAAGATTGACCTCTGAATTTTTGATGTTCAAAAACATTTTAAACACATATGCATGAAAAGTTCCATTTTTCCAAATATAGTTGCTCACAAAATTCATTTTTTTCCAATGGGAAAATGAGTTTTCATCCTGCTTTATATTTGGAAAGACCCTCTTATTCTTTCTTGAGATGCAATTGTAACCTCTGTATAATCCCCTGCCTTCACCTTTTGCAATGAAATGTGTGCCTTTGAATCAATGCTGACTCCTGGTGACCCAGCAACTCCTGGGTTTTCTTGGCAGTGTGACCAGAAATAGATTGCCGGGCCTTTCTTCCAAGGCAATGGAGGGTTAAGTGTGGGAATCAAATGCTGGTCTTCTGGTTACCAAGTCGGGTTCTAACCATTAGGCTACTCCTCTTTTGCACAAACTCTTTAAACATACATGGAGCCTCTGAGTTGCATCTTGCTTCTGATTAAAAGAGTTCACCAGAATTGTTAACACTGATTATTCACTGCCCTTCTCAGTAGAATTATTATTTAACACTTATAAAACATTACTAGGCATACACAGTGCTATACAAACAGAGAAATAGACAGTCCCTGCTTGAAAAGCTTACAATTTATTTGAGCTTATATACCACCTTTCGAGAATCAAAGCAATTTACAATAATCTTGAAAATAAGAGAAAAATACAATTAACGATTAACAAATTAAAATAAAATAGAGTGAGCTGAAACAATTGTTAAATAGGTCTAAAAGCTAATACATGAAGAGTCATAAACTCACTAAAATAAATTTATTATAATTACATTTAAGAAATTAAATCACCAAAATAGTCCTTAAAGAGAAACGTTTTTAAAAGTTTTCGAAAGGACTTTGGATCATCTGAAGTTCTAATTAAATGAGAAAGTGAGTTCCATAAAGAAGGAGCAAAAAGAGAAAATGCCCTCTTTGAAGTAGATGCACTGCAAAATTTGAATTCAGAGGGAATAACCAGCAGATGTTTAGATATGCTTCCCCGTGCTCTGTTATCAGGAATCATTTGGATAAATTCTTTCAGGCAAGAAGAGGATTCTGAATGATTTAAAAATTGCATGAATGGCTTGGAATTTAATCCTGCTCTCTATAGGAAGCCAATGTAGGAGTTTTAAGATTGGAGTAATAGGCTCTTTAATATTTTTCCTGTAGAATAATTCTTGCTGCCATGTTTTAAACTAGTTGAAGCCTATTAATAATTTGCTAAGGAAGGCCCATAAGCAATGCGTTAGAGAAATCCAAATGAGGCGATATCATTGCCTGAATTACCGTTCTAAAGTCACTTGCAGAGAGGAGTGGTCTTAAGTGTTGAAAGAGAGTTGGAGCAGGGCAAGGGGCAGAAAAGTTTAGGATGCAGACTGTCGGGGATTATGGTCCAGTCACGTGATATCCCCATAATGTTCCATGTAGAGCATGGTTTTCAGTAACTTCCTGAAGTCCTTAAGGTCCACAGTTGACCTTAGGCAGTCCGGGAGGGAGTTCCATAGAGCGGGAGCAGCCGGGGATAGTGCTCTTCTTGAAGTAGTTTGCCTTACTTTGGTGAATGCTCTAGGGGTTGTGATGGTATCTGTGGTGCCTCTCCTCCTGGGTCTGGTGCTTGAATCAGAGCTAATGAGGGTCTGTAGATTGTTTGCTGATAGGTTCTGTTTGATTTTAAAGATTTTTAGTAGGGTTTTATATCAAATGCGAGAACTAATTGGTAGCCAATGGAGGAGGTTCAGAATGGGGGTGATGTGATTGTGTCTGGAGGACCTAGTTATTATGCATGCAGCAGTGTTCTGCGCCATCTATCCATCTATTTAACATTTATGAAGCGCTGTACATACATGAAGAAAAGACAGTCCCTGCTCATCAGAGCTCACAATCTAGTCAAGAAGATCACAAAATACAAATACAATCAAGTAAGACAAAGTATACAAGGGCCAGAGTGCGTGTTTTGGAAGCCCAAGGTATATGGGGTTGCAGTAGTCTAGGATGGCTGTGATTAGAGCTTGGCAAACAGTACAGAAGTGATCTTGGGAGAGAATTGGCTTGAGGCGTCTGATAGTTCTCATTCTGAGGTATGCGTTCCTGGTGGTTCTGCTGATGTGAGACTGTAGGTTCAGATCTTTGTCAAGAGTCACTCCGAGGTATTTTACTTCGGGCTTCATTGGTATTGTGATGTTATTTTTGTTACATTGCTCACATGTTTGGAAAAAATGAGTTGTTGATCAAGTATAACACCGAAGTATCTAACTTCTTTTTTAACTTGTATGCTTGCTTCCTTTAAAATGAGTACATCTGCAGGAATAAAAAAATTGTCTTTTGTTATAAAGAGACTTTCTGTTTTGTCAAAATTTAAATACAAGTTATGATCCGCTAACCAAGTGGTGATATTGCTGAAACATTCATTTATTTTATCTAATTGTAGCTGCTTAGTATTGAAATGAGTATATACTATAATGCCATCAGCATAAGATGATAATAAATGCCATGGCTCTTGATTATGTTACAGATAGGTTGGATATATAAATTAAAAAGGAGACATGATAACACGGACCCTTGAGGAATGCCTAATTTTTTAAAAAATGGATTTGATGTAATGTTGTTGTTAAGTGCCGTCGAGTCAGTCGACTCATAGCGACCCTCTGGATAGCTATCCTAAATTGTGTTCGGTCTTCAGTCAGGCGGCTCATTGTTGATAAACTGGTACCCGTAGCTGCTGTTATTGTAGCGATCCATTTCATTTCTGGCCTTCCTCTTTTACGTTGACCTTCAATCTTGCCAAGCATGATGTCTTTCTCTAATGATCTCTCTCTTCGCATGATGTGTCCGAAGTATGAAAGTCGAAGTCTTGTCATCTGAGCTTCTAAAGAAAGCTTAGGTTTGATCTCCTCTAGTACCGACTGGTTTGTTCTTCGGGCAGTCCATGGTATACACAGTATTCGCCGCCAGCACCATAATTCAAAGGCATCAATTTTCTTCCTATCTTTTTCACTGTCCAGCTTTCACATCCATATGATGTTATTGAAAATACCATGGCTTGAACAAGTCGAATCTTTGTATGGAGAGAGACATCTCTGCTCTTGAGAATCTTATCTAGGTCTTTCATAGCCATTCTGCCAAGAGCAATGCGTCGTCTGATTTCTTGACTGCTTGTTGCTTCTTTATTGATAGTTGATCCAAGTAGGTTAAAGTTGTTCACGATTTCAATTTCTTCTCCTTCAACGATGAACCTGTTGATTATGCCAGTTGTCATGATCTTTGTCTTCTTTACATTAAGGTGCAGGCCCATTTTGAGACTATGTTCTTTGATTGTGAAAAGCAAATGTTTCAGATCATCTTCACTTTCAGTCAGTAATGTGGTATCATCAGCATAGCGAAGGTTGTTGATGAGTCTTCCACCCATCTTCACACCTCTGTTGTCTTCATACAGTCCTGCTTCTCTGATGATTTGTTCTGCATATAAATTAAACAGGTAGGGGGAAAGTATGCAGCCTTGTCTTACACCTTTGCTTATTTTAAACCATTCTGTTTCTCCTTGTTCTGTTCGAACTGTTGCTTCTTGATCAATGTACAGATTGCGCAAGAGAATGATCAGGTGTTCTGGTATACCCATGCTTCTTAATGTGGCCCAGAGTTTCTCATGGTTAACAGTCAAAAGCCTTGCTATAGTCGATAAAGCACAAATAGATATCCTTTTGGTATTCTTTAGTCTTTTCAAGGATCCATCTCACATCCGCAATGATGTCTCTCGTTCCTCTCCCTTTCCTGAACCCTGCTTTCACTTCAGGTAGTTCTTGTTCTAGGTATGGCTGTAGTCTCTTTTGAATAATCTTCAGTAGAATCTTGCTGGCATGTGGGATCACAGTGATTGTGCGATAATTTCCACAGTCAGTTGGATCACCTTTCTTTAGTATTGGTATAAACACAGATCTTTTCCAGTCAGTTGGCCATGATGTTGTCTTCCATATTTCTTGGCAGAGCCTTGTAAGTATGGTAACAGATGCATCAGATTGCTGCAATACTTCTATGGGAATGCTATCAATGCCTGGTGCTTTGTTCTTTGATAAGGCTTTCAATGCTGCTTCAACTTCTTCTTTCATCACCAATGGTTCTCAATCATAAAGTACAGGTTGAAACGGCTGTTAGTCCACTTGATCTTTATCATATAAAAACTCTGTATATTCCTTCCACCTTTTCTTGATCTTCTCAGCCTCATTCAACATAGAACCTTGAGCATCTTGTAACATTCCAATTCGAGGCTGGAACTTTTTCTTTAACTCTCGCAGCTTTAGAAAAGCCGATCTTGTTCTTCCTCTAATAGTTTCTGCTTCTATTTCCTTGCAAGTGTCATTGTAGTACTTTTCCTTGTCCTGTCCTGCTGCACGTTGGAAATCTCTGTTGAGTTCTGCGATTGTCTTTCTTTCTCCTTTGGCTTTAGCTTCTCTGCGTTTCTGGGCAATTTTCAGAGTTTCTTCCGTCATCCATTTTGGCCGTTTTTTGCTTTTTTACCTTTTGTAGAGACTTCTTGCTTTCTTCCAGCACAACCTTCTTGATGTCATTCCATAACTCTTCTGGAGCTCTGTCATTTGTATCTAAAGCAGCAAATCGATTTTGCAGGCAGTCTTTAAATTCCAGTGGTATATTCTCAAGGTCATATTTTGCTACATTCATGAGTGGTTTGCTCTTTTTCAACTTTAGCTTGAGTTTGCATACTAGTAGTTGATGATCTGTACCACAATCAGCTCCAGGTTTTGTCTTTGTTGATGTTACAGAGCTTTTCCATCGTTGACTTCCACAGATGTAGTCAATTTGATTTTTATACAATCCATTGGGTGAAGTCCATGTGTACAGTCGCCGCTTGTGTTGCTGGAAGAAGGTGTTTGAGATGAATAGATCATTGGTCTTGCAGAATTCTATCAATCTTTCTCCAGCTTCATTTCTGTTGCCAAGTCCATATTTTCCAACTACTTTGCCTTCTTCTTTGTTGCCAACGTTTGCGTTCCAGTCACCCATGACTATCAGGATATCCTGTTTGCATGTTCTGTCAATTTCAGCTTGTACTTGTTCATAGTACTCTTCATTCTCTTCTGCAGCTGTTGTTGGGGCATATACTTGAATTATAGTTGTGTTGATAGGCATTCCTCGTAGACGAATAGAGATTAAGCGTTCGCTGACTGCATTGTATTTCATTACAGTTCTTGCAAGTTTCTTCTTTATTATAAATGCAACACCATTTCTTCTTTGTCTTTCATTTCCAGCATAGTAGACCATGTGATCATCTGATGCAAAGTGCCCGATGCCAGTCCATTTCAGTTCGCTGACACCCAACAGATCAAGTTGTACACGTTCCATTTCATTCTTGACCACCTCCAACTTCCCTTGGTTCATGCTTCATACGTTCCATGTTCCAATGTAATATTACCCACTTTTACTTGGATAGATCAATTTGATAAATATGATTTAAACCATGAAAGAACTTTCTCTTTTAAACCAATTTCTTGCAATCAAAATAAAAGGTAATAATGTAAAATGGAGTCAGAAGCCGCTGATATATCAAGAAATATTAAGATGAAACTAGAATTAGGTTTTTCAATTCCTTTATTTATTTATTTACAAGCTCTTCTATACCGCACCTTTCAGTATCAGTGCAGTTTACAAATAACAAAGATTTTTGCAACAGACCAAACGGCCTTATGCTTACATTGTAACAGGATAGGTAACTTGGGACTATAACTGGGATAACTATATACATGTACAACAACAGTAGTGGTTGTGAAACTATTTACAATTTATAATAAAATTTAAATACAAGCAGCTATTCTTGATGCATTAGTCATTATCGTCTACAAGTGTCGTAAATGTACCTGATGGAAGGATCTGTTGTATGCTTTGTCATAAGTCAGGTTATGGGTGTGTTAGGGGCTGCATGAGTGAGTTGAGGTGTGGGGAGTGGTTGTGTTGGGTTAGGATGGGCAAAGTGTAGGAGGAACAGGTGATGCTTAAGGCTTTCCTGAACTGCGAAAGGTCCCTGATTGATCTGCTATGTGGTGGGAGGTTATTCCAGCACCTCGGGGCATAAAAAGCAAATTCCTGGTTGTTTGTGTGCATTTTGTAGCTTCCAATGGTATAATTAGCGTATTGGCAGCTACTGACCTTCTCAGCCTGTTGTTGGGCGTGGCGGTGAGGAGAGCAGTGAGGGATGAGGGGGATATCAGGTTAATTGCTTTGAAGGTTAGGAGTAGTGCCTTGTATGTGAGCCTGCTGTTTAACGGTAACCAATGTAATTCCATAAATATGGGCGTGATGTGAGCTCTTCTGGATATGCCGCAGAGAATGCGGGCTGCCGCGTTCATCGCCATTTGCAGTGGATTGAGGGTGCTCTTGGGGAGACCGTGCAGAATGATGTTTGCGTAATCGAAATGTGGTGTTACAAGCGTCTGGAATATTGTTCTGAAATCACCTGGAGCTAGCAGAGGTCTTAGGTGCCTTAACGTCATGATTTTATTGTAGATGGACTTGGTAGTGTTCTTTATGTGTTCTTTGAAGTTGAGCTGTTGGTCGAGTGTGACACCCAGGTAGCGTATCAGAGATTTGCATGGGAGCTCTGCATCTCTCACCTTCAAGGTAGTGGGGGGAGAGAAACTCTTGTTCTTTGTGATAAATAAGACCTCGGTTTTCTTAAAGCTTATGCGTAAATTCTGAGTTAGAAGCCAGTCAGTGATTGTGTTGAAGCAATCTACTAGAGGGGAGAGGTCAGGATGCATAATTTTGATTGGGGTGAAGAGCAAGACATCGTCTGCGTAGATCAGGCTGGATATATTAAATGAGCAGATGATATCACATATAGGTTGAATATATACGTTGAAAAGTAAAGCAGACAGGGAGGAGCCTTGGGGTACTCCCTGCTGTTGCTAGAATGGATCAGATGTTGAGGATCCTATCCGAACATGTTGCCAACGGTCAACTAGATAGGATTTACACCATTCCAGGCCAAGCCCTGAATTCCCTTTTCCTGGAGTCGGATAAGGAGTTTCTCATGATTAACAGAGTCAAATGCGGCAGCAATATCAAGGAAGATAAGTACAAACCCATTTTCTATTTTGTCTATACCCCTGGTTAAAGTGTTGGTAAGCATGGTGAGTAGAGTCTCTACACCATGGGATTCTCGAAACCCGTGCTGGCAGGGATCGAGAGGGGCTGATATATCAATGTGTTGCTGAATCTGCCTTTGGACCACCTTCTCAATTAGTCTGGATAGAAGGGGTATGCTCGAGATCGGGCGATATGAATCTGTCCTTGTCAGGTCAAGTCTGTTGTTTTTGAGGAGCGGGCGCATGGACGTCTGTTTAAGAGCAGTTGGGAATGTTCCTGATGAGAATGAAAGCTTCATGATGTAGGATAGAGTTGGACTGAGTTCTGCATGCATCATTCTGATCCAGTAAGCTGGGCATGGGTCATTTGGAGCTGTAGTGGTGTTGATAGTAGCAATAAGGTCTATGATGTATTTCTCTGCTGGAGGGTTGAACTCTGTTAGTGGAGGCTGTGCGTGGGGGATGTAACTAGGTGTGGGACTCAGAGCCTCGTTTGTTTTGAGGATTTTAGATTGGAGGTATACGGCATAAAGCTGAGGTTGAATTGATTCTGGCTGAGGAGTGGAAGGTTCCTTGGTTAAGGATTTTGCAATGCTGAAAAGGTCACGTGGTTTATTTAGAGAGCAGAGGAGGAGCTCAGTATGGTATTCTCTCATTTTTTCAGATATTGTCTTATGGTGATGTTTTAGGAGGTCCTTGTAAGTTGTTTGGCCCATTGTGGAACAAGATTGATGCCATTTTCTTTTGTGCTTCCTTAGAAGATGAAGAGATGACCGTAGTTCAGTGGAAAACCATGGGGCTGGTTTTCTGTTTCTTGGTGGTTTGTTGGAAGCTAATGCTTTATTCGAGGAAGGTAGCTGAGAACATGATTTCAAGGTGGTATTCCATCTGTAGATTATATCTTCAAGGTTTTGAGCAGGTTGAAGGAGTGTTGGAAGAGCACTGTTGATGAACTCGTCCTTGTCCAGGGATTTGAAGCGGTGTGTCTTTCCTGAGGAGGCTGTATTTGTGTGGCTGGATGGAGCTTGATCACGTTGCGAAGGGATTTGGAAGGTGATTAAGTTGTGGTTTGACCATGGGACAGGAGTGAATGAAAGGTTGAGGATGTGTCTTGACTCTGACTGGGGGGGCAAAAATGAGGTCAAGTGAGTTTCCCTTGAGATGAGTAGGAGCATTCACCATCTGTGCATAGCTGAGATCAGTCATAGCTTCAAGGAAGGTGTTAGAATGGGTGGGTTGTAGGGATGCGAGGTTAAAGTCTCCAATTAACCAGTTAGGTTTACGTGGGTTTTCAGGGTTGCAGGCCTAGTCTATTATGTTGGAGAGATCTTCTGGGGGGGAGGTAGGGGCTCTATAGATGAGATTTATAGTGGTGTGCTTATTGACTACAGTCACTATGTCCATGTTGTCAACGGGGGTGGTTGTTGTGAAAGTTCCACCATCTTGGCAAGGCTATGAATTAACTTGACTTGCAAAGGATTGTGGATGTTGTAGTTCATTCACACAAAACTAGCCATTTAACAAGAATAAAGAATTGTAGTTGCTCGAGTGTAAAGCATAAATCAGAGTTTATTTATGGGGTGTTATTTCCTCACACAGATATGCTTGGTAACATCAACAGGATAACTTCTCCAGGAGTTTTGTTCAGGAAACAAAACAAATAAGGCAACTGAATTACTTATGCAACAACTTAGTAAAAACCTTGATGGAACAGAAAAGGTCTTTCTTCTAGCCACTGCTAATAAACTTTCTTAGCAGTGATGAAATGAAAGATAAACCAAAAGGAAAATTCTCTTTATCAAAAAAACCAGCTTTCTTCCTTTCACACAGAGAAGCAGCTTTTTTTTCCAAAGTCCCACGTTCACTTGTGCCTTGCTCTAATCACAGGTGCTTGACCAGCTGCAAACTATTGCTGGTCCACTCTCCACGTGGCTCCACTCTCCCCAAAGCTTTCTCTCCAAGAAACTTTTCTGGGAAGCTAAAAATCAGTACAGTTCCTTTTTGGTGTTTGATCCTTATCTGAGGATTACTTTAGAACAGCAGCTTAGAGAGAGAACAATCCATACATTCAACCTCCTCATTTGATATTTCCCCTTGTTCTTGAAATATCATAGGATAACTTTCACACACTGGCTCAGAGGATTTCTCTAACTGATCTCTACCAGGATAGAAATTGTTTCCCTGCTGTCTTCCTTGTACAAAGCTAGGGAACAGATCAGAGTTCCTACCTGAGATCACGTTGTCATTAGGCTTCCTCTCTGGGTATTTTGGCCAGTAGGTAGCAAAGCTTCTGTGCCCAGCTCTCCAGTCAGAATCTCTGGACTTCAGGTCCCTTTTCCCATACCTCCTTAAATAGGTATTAGAGCTCCTTCTTTTAGTAGATGCAGCCTTCTCCTTTACAGGTGCTGTCCGAGGGTTCCTGGCTGTATATCTCCAAGCCTCTGGCTTCCTCCAGTCCAATGAAGAATGTTTGCCCCAGGAATCTCTCCCAGCATACATACTGCCTTGGGCTCCTCTCTTAGACCTTCTGGATGTCTTGCTGTTCTTCCTTCTGTTCACGCTCCATCTCTCCTTCTCCTTCTTGTTCTCCTCCATGATCCCTTGCTGTCCATCTGATGAATTTCTTCTAGCTTTAAAGTGCCTAGATGGCCACTCCACCCTAGCACACTCCAGGTGTTCTGAATTAAGCCCTGCCCTAGGAGATGTGTGATTAGGGATTACATCATTGCTTCTCTGATTAGGCACACGTTTCCCTACTTCAGCTTTCCCATAGGCTTTCTGTAAACCAGTGCATTCTGGGTCTGGTAGTCTTTTAGGTAAACAAGCTGTTTTAGTGCTTTTACCAGCCAGCACAGGTTGCTTATTCAGAGCCAATTCACCTCTTGTATTATTGCTCCCTGAACTATGATAAGCTTCCTTATCACAATGTGCATAAGACTCTTGGAAGAGAGAAGCTGGAACTGGAGATCAGTTCTTACTAGGATGAAAACTCCACTCCCTCTTCAGCTGGCTCTATGACAAGTGTGTATTGTGGTGATGCGCAGGTAGCTGAGCCTTTTAAAACTGAAAAAAAAGAGTTTTTTTCTCATGAGCGGGGGAAAGGCTCACTACAGCATAGCTCCCAGGCAGAGAAAGAAGCTAGAACACACACTAATAGGGATAGCTTGAAGCCACACCCAGCCTCTAGAGCTCGTGCAGGCAGAGAGGGGGTGGGGCCAGAGAAGGAAACAAGCTGCAGGATATTTAAGCTGCGTCACTCAGGAAGTAAGGGATAGGCAACAGATACAGAGAGAGAGGATACAGATACAGCAGCTGAAGCAAAAGCAGAGAGAGGACGAGGACAAGGAAGGAAAGTTGCAGAGCCAGCAGGACATGCTCCAGGAAAACTGCATGCTAAAAGCCAGGAGGAGAGGCCAAGAGTCCAGAGGAACCAGGGGAAGAAACAGCAGTATAAAGCTGTAGGGCCTGGAGGTTCAAAGGGGACCAGCCATAACTCCCAAGGCAAGTGCAAAGATTGTGGGCATGAGTGGAGCTGGGGAAGACGTCAGGAGTATATGACTGATTCTGAAAGTAACAGCTCAAGTTCTGAGTCGGTGATTAGGCAGTCCAGAAAACCAGTTGAAAAGAGGGTTTCTGCCAGTAAAGCAACTTGTGTATGTCCTGAACAGGAGTGGCTAAGAGGAAGAAGGGCAAGAGCTTTTGACCCGGTAAAAAGGGGAAGCCAGAAGTTAAAATGGGGGAAACTTCTTAAGCTTTTAAAAGAAGTGAAGCATAGCGTTCCAGAACGTACCCCAAGCCCTGAGTGTTATAGCACCCCAGAAGAAATGGAAATAGAGCTGTACTCAGACTCTCCAATATCCTCTGCAGAATCCATGGAGTGTGGGATTTGTATAAGCCGTGTTTAATGCTTTTATAAGAAGCTGTGGGTAACAGGTTAAGAAGATAATCTGTGCTGGTGTTATTGTGTGCCAAGGTGAAAAGCAGACAAGAAGTCACAAGAACCTCATTGTTTAAAAGCAGCCAATTGTATCTCTGAAGAAGCCAGGTTAACAGGGCTAGCGGTTTTAAACCAGGAGGCAGCACAGGAGAGATATCCTAATCTGCAGCAGCTGAGAGTTAAATGTCAAAAACTGTCTTACAGAGTTTTTGGAAAACTGTGCATTTAAAAAGTGTTACACTGCTTTGTAAATGGAAGAAGCTAAAAAGAGTATCAAGAGTGAAGTAACTACTTGAAGAAATATTGCTGAGAAGTTTAAGGGAGAAAATATCCTGTATTTTCAGTTTGCAATATTGTTTGCCTTATCAAGGTCATTTGCCTCAGCAAGGTCATTTGCCAAAATTGGTTCCAGAAAGCAATAAAATAAAAAGCAATTTAAGTTAACAAATTGTCCTGTGATCCTCTTCCACTCGAATTGCTGACAAAGCAAACCCACAACTACACAAAAGAAGAGTGATGTCCAGCGCTCCCCACTAGGCAACCGCCTAGGCGGACGGGGCGCGGCCACAGTATTGAAAAGTCTGGAGGGATGAGTTGATTTATGAGGACTGTGTCTGTGTCTGATAGCCAGGATTCGTAACCATTAGGATATCCAAATTAAGATAGGCAATGAGATCCGTGATGGCTGGCCATTTCTTGCGAACTGATCGTGAGTTAATGAGGGCACATCTCAGTTTACTATGCACCGGAGTGGATTCGGGCTTAGAGCTACCAGGACAGTTGAGAGTTACATAGAGTAGGTGTGAATGTCTGACATGGTGTGTATGTGGTAGTGTGTGGTGGGAGATGGTATGATTTCTTCTTCCCAGGCTGTGTAGGATAGGGATGTGATTATGGCAAGGTAAGAAGGATGATGTGTTCTGGATGGCATTTGCTAGGAGGTAAAGACTAGTGATGGCAAGTAGGGAGATGGCCATGTTGGGATTGCTAGGAGTTGGGTCTGTCCTTAGTGGCTACCTGTCAGAGAGGTAGCTTATCCATTAATGACAAAAGAAGAGTTTCAGGGCTGTGCCCAATTCTAAAACCAAGCTGTTGAGGATCGAGCGGGGCAAAGCTGTCTACATGAATTTGAAGTTGAGCTGCCTTTTCTAATATCTTTGTCATAAAAGGTAAGCTTGAAATTGGCCTGTATGAGCTTGGCTTAGAAATGTCAAGCTTCTTACCATTGAAAAGAGGATGAATAGAGGCACTTTTTAGTTAGTATGGGATGTATTCTTGTTCAAGTGATGAGTTAATTAGATTCAGAATATAAGGAGCAAGACAATCACGAGACAACTGAATCCATGTGGCTGGACAAGGATCTAAAGCAGATGTTGCAGCATTTAATGATTTTATTATATCATCAAGTTGTCTATTGGTTATAGTAGTAAATTTATTCCCATCTTGAATAGTGGGAAGAGTAGATGAATTATAATGATTAAAAGGTAGTGTAAAGATGCACACCTTTTCTTTATAGAATTTAGCCATTGTAGATGCCTTTGGAGCGAGCATGTCCTCCTTTGGATTGCTTTTAACTTTTTAACAATGTCAAATATTTCTCTTGGTTTATTTAAAGCAGTCATAATTAATTCAGTATGATAATCACATTTATTACTATTTAACAGTGTTTTGAAGGTGTTTGGTAGGACCTTGAATTTGATTCTGCTTGCAATTGGGAGCCAATGTAACAGTTTTAGGATTGGGGTGATATGTTCAGATTTTGGTGCTCCATAGATAAGTCAAGTGGCTGTATGTTATGCCATTTGTAATTGGTATAATGCTTGCTTTGGTAATCCTTGGAAGATGCTGTTGCAGAAGTCAAAGTGCAGGAAAATCATGGCTTGGATCACTGTGCGAAAGCTGTATGGAGATAGAAGTGGTTTTAGCTGTTGAAAGGTTCTTATCATGTTGTATATTGCTCTAGTTGTGTGGTTAATGTGAGTTGTTAGGTTTAGTCTCTGATCTAATAGTATTCCAAGATATTGTACTTCTTGTTTGACTTCCAATGTCACTTCTTTGAAGGATTTATCCTTAGTAGTGAATAATACCTCTGTCTTTTTATAGTTTATTGTTAGCTTGTGTGAGAAAAGCCAATGTGCTATCTCATTGAAGCAGGTGGCTATTTATGTGTAGTTAGGGTTTGAGATGTTGTATGGTAGGTATATCATAATATCGTTGGTGTATATATGGTACATTACCTTGTATTTCCGATTGATGCTGCAGATTGGTTGCAGATATAGATTAAATAGTAGGATGAGAGAGCCGAGCCTTGTGGGATTCCTTGCTGTTGGTTGTACAGCTTAGATTTGGTTTGTCCTATTTTCACTTGTTGAGTGTGATTTGTTAGGTAGGATTTAACCCTTTCCAGGCCGAGCCCAAAACTCTTGGGATCCAAAATTCTGACTAAATATTCCTATCAAATGGTATATAATACATGACCATAGCAGAAGGAAAATCACTATTAGAACTTATTGAATAAGACGGGTACAATTTTCCTGAAATATGCAAAACTTAACCCGGCTGCAGAATGTGGATTAAAAATTTAAAGTAGGCCTTGAAAGGGTTAAACCACAGTAGTGTTGTGTCCCTGATTCCAATCTACAATTACTAGTACTAATCATCTATAAAGCCAGGGCCGGATTTACCTTGAGTGAGGCCCTACGCCAACAAAAATTGTGGGCCCCCAGCAGGGGTGGCCCAAGGGGGGTGCGGACCTCATTTGCATAAGGGGCCTCATTTGCATAAATATTTGCATAATGTTACCATATACTAACTTTTAGTAAACGTGCCTCTTAATGAGTGTATGGATAAAGAAAGACTAAAAGATTTCTACATTACTATAATCCAGTGCCAACTGCCAGACACATTAGGAACTACTACAAACACTGCCCATAGTAAACCCGCCGTATCCTAACAGCACTACCAGGACTCACAAAGCACCATACTCTACCAATCAAAAGGCAACACTGCAAATATTAAACCAGTACATTTCAGAGAACAACAATACATGACCTACTGGGGAAAGAGAACAAGTGGCAATGTCAAATAGGAATTATATAAACAGAACACCTCAGCTCAGTTACACATGCAGAACATAGACCATCACCAAACAAGTAATCACAATTTAGAAATAGGAAGACAATAATTAAACTGGGAATCCCAAAAGCCAAACTTGGAATGTACAACACTGTAGAAATAAAACTATACATTAATTTGCTCTTGTACTAAACAAAGCACAGATGTTAATGATGCACATTTACCAGAGCTGACATATTCCAATTAATAAATTCAAAATAAAGAGATATTTTTCTACCTTTTGTGCATTTTTTTCAGCTGCAATTGCTCCAGCCACTTTCTTCTGGTTTCTTCGTGTCTTCTGCTAACTCTCCATCGTCTGCTGTCCATTTGTCCTTTCTTCTCTCTTCTAGATTTTTTTCCATTCTCTCTCTACATCTGCTTTAACATACTAATCTTTCTCCTTTTGCTCTTTCCTCATTCCTATTTCATCCACTCAAATTTTACCCCTCCATCCTCAATCCCCACTTACTCTCCCAATACCCGGCCAATTGTAGATTTTTTATCCCTCCCACACAAAATATTTTTCCCTTCTCCATTTTACTCTTCCAGCCCCATCCCATTCTAATCCTCCCCCAACATCAGCTCCCTTCTAGTTCCAGCCTCACCCAGCATCCATTCCCTTCTAGTCCCTGCATCAGCCCATTTCCAGTCCTAGCCATCCATCAGCCCATTTCCGGTCCTAGCAACCCCCCAACCCAATACCAGTCCTAGCCCCCCCATCACCCCACTTACAGTCCTTAACCCCCCATCACCCCATTTTCAGTCCTTAACCCCCATCACCCCATTGTCAGTTTAAGCCCCCCCTATAACCCATTACCAGTCCTAACCCCCCATCAGCCCACTTCCAGTCCTAACCCCATCAACCCATTTCCAGTCCGCCCCCCATAGCCCATTGCCAGTCCTACCCCCCCATCAGCCCACAGCCCATTACCAGTCCTAACCCCATCATCCCACCTCCAGTTTTAACACCACAGCCCATTTCCAGTCCTAGCCACCCATAGACCATTACCTGACAACCCACATCAGCCCACAGCCCATTACCAGTCTTAACCCCCCCAAAGTCCATTACCAGTTCTAACCCCCCCCAACAGCCCATTACCAGTCCTAACCCCATCAGCCCACCTCCAGTCTTAACCCCCCAGCCCATTTCCAGTCCTAGCCCCCCCCATAGCCCATTACCAGACAGCCCCCATCAGCCCACAGCCCATTACCAGTCTTAACCCCCCCAAAGCCCATTGCCAGTTCTAAGCCCCCCCAACAGCCCACAGTCCATTACCAGTCCTAACCCCATCAGCCCACCTCTAGCCTTAACCCCCCCCAGCCCAGCCCAGCCCATTTCCAGCCCCAGCCCCCCAATAGCCCATTACCAGCCCTACCCCCCCCAGCCCATTTCCCGCCCCAGCCCCCCCAATAGCCCATTACCCCTCCTACCCCCCCCCCCCATAGCCCCTTACCAGTCCTACCCCCCCATAGCCCATTACCAGTCCTACCCCCCCCCTCGCCCATTACCAGTGCTACCCCCCCCCCCGGCCTAAAGTAAAATTTAATTTAAAAAAAAAACCTGGTGGCTGCCGCCGCGGGGCCCCCTCTGCTGCCGCGGGGGCCCCGTCTACAAGCTGGTCGGGTCCGGTCGGGTCGGGTCGGGTCTCTCTCCCTCCCTCGCTGCAGGCTGCAGGCTGCAGGCTGCGAGAGACGCGAAGGGAGAGCGTCTCCTCGCGTCTGTGTTAAGCCGGCAGGGGCTGATGGGAAATCCCATCAGCCCCTGCGGGCTTAACACAGACGCGAGGAGACGCTCTATCTTCGCGTCTCTCGCAGCCTGCAGCGAGGGAGGGAGGGAGAGAGACCCGACCGGACCCGACCCGACCCGACCAGCTTGTAGACGGGGCCCCCGCGGCAGCAGAGGGGGCCCCGCGGAAATGGTTCTTTTTTTGTGGGCCCCTGCCGGCTGTGGGCCCTACGCCATGGCGTACATGGCGTATACGTAAATCCGGCCCTGTATAAAGCGCTACAGTCTTGTTATAAGTAAGTTGTGACAGATGGAGTTGAAATAACATAAGAACATAAGAAATACCATACTGGGTCTGACCAAGGTCCATCAAGCCCAGTATCCCGTTTCCAGCAGTGGCCAATCTAGGTCACAAATACCTGGCAGGTTCCCAAAAAGACACACAGGTTCCACAATGCTCATCCTGGGCTAAGCAGTGGATTTCCCAGGTCCTCTTTAATAATGGTTTATGAACCTTTCCTTCAGGAATTTGTCCAAATCTTTTTTAAACCTGGCTACACTAATAACTTTTACAACATCCTCCAGTAACGAATTCCAGAGTTTGATTTTGCGTTGAGTAAAAAAATATTTTCTTGTATTAGTCTTAAATGGGTTACATTGTAGCTTCATTGTGTATCCTCTACTCTTGCTACTTTTTGATGGGGTAAACAACCAATCTACATTTACCTATTCCACTTCAATTATTAATTTATAGAAACATGACGACAGAAAAAGACCACGTGGCCTATCTAGTCTGCCTTTCCATATCAACTGCAATAGTCCCCTTTTTACCTTTAGAGATCCTCTGTGTTTGTCCCATGCTTTTTGGAATTCAGATACTGTCCTCGTGTCCACCATCTCCACTGGGAGACTATTCCACGGATCCACTACTCTTTCCGTAAAGAAATATTTCCGCAGAATATTCCTGAGTCTATCCCCTTTCACTCTCATCCTATGTCCCCTCGTAGCAGAGCTTGCCTTCAATCGAAAGAGACCTTCCTGTGCATTTATGCCACAGAGGTATTTAAAGGTCTATATCATATCAGAATTGCACACAATACTCAAAATGAGGTTGCACCAGAGACTTATACAGGGGCATTATCACCTCCTTTTTTCTGCAGGCGATTCCTCTCCCTATACACTCAAGCGTCCTTCTGGCTTTTGCAGTTGCCTTTTCTACCTGTTTAGCTAATTTAAGATTGTCAGACACAATTATGCCCAGGTCCCGTTCTTCTTTTGTGGACAGAGGTACCTCACCCCCTACACTGTACAGCTCCTTTGGAGTTTTGTATCCTAAATGCATGACCGTGCATTTTTTAGCATTAAATTTTAGTTTCCAAATTCTAAACCATTCTTCAAGCTTAGCTAGATCCCTTCTCATGTTGTCAATTCCTTCCTGTGTGAAATATTTAAGGGCTAATCCGGACCTTGGGGCTACTCTCCCATAACATCCAATTGGTATTTCCATTTGGAGACCGGTGTCAACCAGGGCTCTCCCTTGGCTAGGTACAATCACATTTTCTATGCTGCACAGGTCAAACCCAGCAGACTGAGGGGTTGCCCGCTTAGGAGCTTGGGCCTTCTCAGAGACCTTATGGTACTTTAGGACGAATATCTGCTTTGGGGTAGCTTGGTCTTCTGGACGCTTAACCATCTTTTTAGCTGGGGTCTGAGGACTTCCAAATAAAGGCCCGGGAGCTACTACCATTAAAACTTCTCCCTCCTTCTTTCCTAGTCCTTCCACTAGACCCTGCTTAAATCTTGGCCAGTCTCTTCCTAGAACCAAATCAAAGGGTAGCCTAGGCACCACTGCTAATAGGACTTCCTCTTGTTCCCCCAGGCACTTAACCTTAAGCCTATAGGTGGGATATGATGTTGCAGCACCATGAATGCATCTGATGTGAACTTGGCTTTCAGGGGTTCTAGGCACAAATCTTTCTTGGGCCTCTATCCTCTTCCAAAGCCTTTTTGACATCATACTCTGGTCTGCCCCAGAGTCTAATAATGCATTTGTGGTAATTCCATGCACATCAACCATCAAAAGAAATCCTTCCTTGGGCTGTTTTAAATCCAGACCCATTAAACTAGTGTGTGTCTGGCATCTCTTCTCTAAGTGTCCCACTTTTCCACACTTGAAACATTTCTTTCTATTCCATTGTCTCATCTGGTTTGATACAGTACATTCATTTTCAGAAACATTCTTAATTATTCCTTTTTCTGATACAGCACATCTAGCCTCAGCATCCATCTTTAGAGGGCCACCCATTCTATGGCAAGCCTGCGTGGCTTCCAAGAATCTCTCTGCTAGCATGGTTGCCTCTCCAAGATTTTGGCAATTTTGCTGTATAAGAAAAACATTCAAATCTTTAGGTACCCCAAGCATAAATTGTTCCAGCATTATAATATCTAATAACATTTATACTGTCTTTTGCTCAGGCTCCAACCATTTTACAGCTAGACTTCTAATTCTCTGACTCAGAGCCCTGGGTGTCTCACCCACTTTCAATGTAACAGCTCTAAACATTCGCCTATACTCTGAAATAGACAACCCTAGGCGATCTCTAATAGCTGCCTTTACATCCTTATAAATCAAAGCCTGGGCTGCTGGCATTGCTCTATAAGCTGCTAGTGCCTCACCAGTTAATGAGGCTGCCATGCTAAAGCCTGTGCCACTCTTTCAAAAGACTCTAGAAAATCATCAATATTATCCTCTGGAGTTAATTTCCCAAAATTAAATGCCCCAATCCTTTGATTGAGTCCCACACTGTCCACATGTGGTGCACCAGTACTAACTGCTGGTCTTGCATCTGTTCCACTTTGGCTCTGCAGCTGAACTAGAGCTTGCACCAGATCAAGCACTGGTTTCTGCTGTTCCATTAAGGCCTTCATAGCAGTGTCCTGGGCCTGCTGTGATAGCTCCTGCTGCTTGCTAAATTGGGCTGCCATCCACTGAGCCATCTCCGTCGGATCCATCTTGACCCCTGCAAGAAAAGAGAAAAAAAAAAAACCAAAGAGCAGCACCTTCTAACCAGGTGTGGGGGGTTTTTTTTTCCAACTTTTTTTTTTTTTCAATTACCCCCTGTGCTTACACACATCCACCACTAGACATGCCCAGGTACATATTACCTTGTCTCAGTGATGAATCCAGCTTTGCACAGGGTCTTTTCCTCTGGGACAGCTTCCTGGAACAACCACTTTTCCTCCAAAGTGCAGATGAGGGAAAGAAATCTTCTTACAGCTTTAAACTTGACTTTTATTTGTAATCCACAACAAGTAAATCCTCTTGGTGCAAGAGCAATCCGAAAAACTACGCCATTTGTCAGACGGCTGCCTAGGGTGAGAACTTACACAATCTTGACGATGCATATATTCATATGATTCTTGCAAGGTATTGTGGGTATTGTAGTTCATTCATTCCCAAACACAGCTGATGACAATAATTTGAGTTGTGAAACCAAGTGGTAAGATCAATAAAATACTTCTTTTATTGATGGGGTTTAATTCACCCAGCACATGTATGCTTGATAGCACTATAAATGAGGTTACTTGCTTGCAGTGTTTAAAATGGATAACAAAAATCACAAAATAAACCAGAAAACAACCTTCAGCTTGTCAGGCAATTAGCTAATGTTTTCTTAGCAAATAATTACCAAATACCAAGGCACAAAGAAAAGAATAAACTTTGCTGGTTAGGTTAACTTCTGCTTATTTTCCATGCAGATCTCAGCAGTGATTCTCCCTTGCTCACCCACACAATCAGGTGCAGCCCTAATTACTATCAATGGACCAGCTGAAACCCTTTAGCTGGCTGGCTGCTACTGTGTGAGCCCAAATCCTGCTTTAAGAGCTGTTTGCAGTGGAAATAAAGAACAAAGTTAGGTTTCTTTGTGATGGCTGATGTGTTTGCTCATAGAAAGCTAGCAATAGCATTTAGATAGAGAACAGTCCATATAAATAGTTTCATCTGCTGTATCTCCCTCTTCATCAACAATCATAGGGTCTATATCATACATTGGCACAGATGAGTCTTTCATTAAGGCACTATCACGAGAATGCTTATTCCCTTGCTGCCATTCTCTATTATAGATAGGGTCTGGATCAGTGTTCATACCTGAGCCTCTCCTGCTATCATTATTCCTCTCTGTAAAGCCTGGCCAATATGTAATCCAATTCTGATGTCCAGCCTTCCAATCTTGATCCCTGGACACTGGATCTCCTCTCACATACCTTCTGGCCTTGGTCTGAAAGTCCCTTCCACGTGCAGTCTTCTCTCTTCCAGGTAGCCACTGGTGATTCCTATCTCTGCCACTCCATTCCTCTGGCTGAATCCAGTCCAATGGACTCTGCTGGCTTTTGGAATACCTCCCAGTATGAGTACTGCCTTGGAATCTCCCAGACCTTCCAATGGCCTTCCTTCTCTTCCTTCCAGAGAGTTTCCTTCTCTCTCTATCTGCTTGGCTTGGCTTCTGTTTCTCCAGGTGATACTGGTGCTTGTAGCCGTTGCTGAAGCTCTCCCTCAAGCTCTTTCTGTGGCTTTTACTGAAGCTGTTCTTGAAGCTGGGCTGGAGCTTGTAGTAACTGTTATCTGAAGAAACAGCTCTATTCTTATCCTGTTCTAATGTGTGCTGCTCCCTAACACAGCGCAGCTGTCTTGAATCAGGCCCTGCCCTTTGAGATGAGTGCTTAGGGATTACCTCATAGCTCTCTTGATTGCACACACATTTTCTCACTTCAGCCCCTCTCATGGCTGCTGGAAACCTGGTGCATTCTGGGACTGGTAGTCTTTTATGTGAAAACTCTGTTTTCTCACTTCTACCAGAACTGACAGGTTGCTTGTTCAGAGTCACATCATCTTTTTTATAGCTCCTACCTGAGCTATGATAAGCTTCCTTATCACAGAGTCCATCCCTAGGGTGCTCAGTTTGTTTATAAGTCGCTTGTGCGGAACAGTGTCAAAGGTTTTACTAAAATCTAAATACACCACATCTAGGGCTCTCCCTCGGTCCAACTGAAAGGGCGCTGGTGCAATTGGCACATGCTGTCCCCCAAACCCACAGAGAGCCTCCGCCGCCCGATCCCTGCCAGAGGTCGGGTGGCAGGATGCCAGGACCGAATTACGCCGGGCTAGACTGTGACTTGTAAAAGGGGGTGCTTGTGTTGAAAGGTACCATCATCTTTGCAAGTATGTAAATTAACTGTCTTGCAAAGGATTGTGGTTATTGAAGTCCATTCACACAAAGCTTGCCTTTCAACTGAATAAAGAAGCTGGTAGTTGGGCGAGTGAAGGGCAAAAATTAGAATTTATTTATGGGGTGATTATTCCACACACAGATATGCTTGGTAACACCATCCAGATAACTTCTCCAGGGTTTTCAAACAAGGCAACTGAAAAGCTTAATGCAAATTATCAAAGTCTTTCATAGAACAAAAGGCTTTCTTACAGCCAACTGCTAATAAATTCCTTAGCAGTGCAGAGTTGGCAACAAACCAAAGGAAAACTTCTTTATACACAAACACAGCTCTCTTTTAGACACACAGAAAAGAGGCTTTTAAAATCCACGTGTGCTCGTCTGGTGCTTTGCTCTGCTTCTACCCCACAGGTGCCAATTAGCAGCAATCAGCAGCTTGTTTTAAACCACACGGGCAAACTTCCCCATAAGCTGTTTCTTTCCAATAACACTTTATGGGAAGCCAATACTCAGAATGTTTCCTTTGATGTTTTCTCTTATTTTTAGGCTTTTTCCTAATATAACAACCTACTCAAAGAACAGTCCATATAAATATCCTCTGCATCACACATCAAACCCTGTTCTTCACATTCCATGGGTTCACTTCCATTATTTGTGCGAGAGGGCTTTCCTAACTGACCTCTATACGGAGAGTAACTATTTCCCTGCTGTTTGCATTGCCTTAAGCTAGAGAAATGTTCATAGTTCACACCTGGACCCAGGCTGGCATCAGGCTGATTCTTATAGTATTCTGGCCAGTATGCAATAGAGCTTCTGTGTCCTGTCCTCCAGTTGATATCACTGGACCTCAGGATCTCCTCTCCAGACATCCTCCAAGAGGTATTTGGGCTCCACCTCTCCTTAGTTGCCACAGACCTCTTCCTAGGTGCTGCTTGAGGATTCCTGGCTGTGGATCTGCAGACCTCTGGCTTTTTCCAGTCCTCTGTAGATTGTCTCCCCCAGGTATCTCTCCAGGCATACGTACTTCTCTGAGCTCCTCTCCTGGACCGTCTGCTTCCTTGTCCTTGTTCCTTCAGGTTCCGGTTGTTCTTCGTCTGTCTCTCCGTCTCCGTCTTTCTCCTGGACTGGACTGGACTCTCTGGACTGACTTCCTGAAGATGCCCCTCTAGTTTTAAAGGGCTTCAATTGCAACTCCTCCCTTGCATTCTTCAGGTGCGGTGAATTGAGCTCTCTCCTAGAGGCTGATTGATTAGGGATGACATAATGCTTTCTCTGATTAGACACATGCTTTTCCACTCTAGCTCCCCTAGGGACTTTCTGCCTACTGGTGCATTCTGGAACATGTAGTCTTTTTGGGAAACAAGCTGTTTTGTTTCTAAAACCTGCCAGCACAGGTCCCTTTATCAGAGTAAATTCTGCTCTTTTTTCATTACTCCCTGAGCTATCATAAGCTTCCTTATCACAGACTCCAGCAGGCCGTGCCAGTGCCATGGTGATGGGACATCATAGCACAGGCATACCTGCTATAGCACTGTGCGGGATGGATGAGCAGCCCAATGACGTCTCCAGGGGCTGAATGCCGTTCACGCCTGGCCATCTAAAAGCCCTGATTCCGCATCTGAAGGAACGTATAGCTCCCTCGGTTGCAGAATCAGATACTGTCAGACGGCCGCCTGGGTGAGAATGTTCACAGTCTTGGCAAAAGCATACCTCTATATGATTTGCAAGGATTTGTGGGTAATGTAGTCCATTCATTCCAGACACAGCCGTGACCAATAATTAATTATACTTGCTCAAGGGTAAAGCAAATACGATTTTTATTTATGAGGGGTTCTCCCAACACAGATAATGCTTGGTAGCACAGAACTCAGGATACTTGCTTGCAGTTTTAAAGTTAGGAAAACAAAATCAGGAAAAAAAACAACATCTGAACTTGTCAGGTAATTAAAGCAAAGGATTAAAGACCTGGTTGGCAACAAACTGGTTTTTCTTGTAGGCTTTAGCAAATAATGTCTTAGCAATGCAGTAAGCAACCAAATAAACCCACAAAGTAGGAAAACTGTTCTTTTCTTCAGGTTAACTTCTTATATCTTTACATATAAATTCAGAAGTGATTCCCTTCAGAGCACACAAGCAATTAGGTAAGCTCAATTGCTAGCAATCACCCAGCTGAAACCCCTTAGCTGGCTTGCTTTCACTGTGTAGCTCAAAATCTTACTCAGAAGGTTTTCTGAGTAGATTAAAGAACAAGTTGGTATTTCTTTGTGAGGGTTGTTGCACTTTGTAACAGAAAACTACCATTTGAGTTTGGACAGAGAGCAGTCCATATATTCACATTCTGGTTCTAAGACCTCTCCCCTTTCTTCAATAATCATAGGTTCAATATCTTGGCTTGGCACAAAGGAATTTCTCAATGGAGCACTACCAGGAGAATAATCATTTCCCTGCTTCCTTTCAAAGTTATAGCTAGGGCATAGATCAGTGTTCATACCTGAGCTTCCATTGCTGTTAGAGTTCCCCTTTAAATAGCCTGGCCAATATGTAGTCCAGTTTCTGTGTCCAGCCTTCCAATCTAGATCCCTGGACACTGGATCTCTCTTCACATACCTTCTGGCATGGGTCTTAGGGTCCCTTCCACGTGCAGCTGTTTCCCTCTGGAGATTCCTGCCTCTGCAATACCACTCCTCTGGTCTCCCCCAGTCCAATGGTGTATGCTGGCCTCTTGTCTGTCTCCCAGTATACGTACTGTGCTGGACTCCTGTAGACTTCCCAGAGGCTTTTCTCTTCCTTCTTTTAAAGGGCTTCTTGCTCTCTCTGTCCGTCCGTTCTGACCTCTGCTTCTGATGAGAATGAAGATCAGGATCTCCAAGCTGATCAAGATACCAAGGATCATGATGATTCTCTGTAGAATAAACTCTACATTTATTCTGCCTTGATGAGTGTTCCACCTTAGCACAGCGCAGCTGTGCTGAATAAAGCCCTGCCCTTTGCAATGAGTGCTTGGGGATTACTTCATAGCCCTTTTGATTGAACACACGTTTTCTCACTTCAGCTCCTCTCATGGCTGTTGGAAACCTGGTGCATTCTGGGACTGGTAGTCTTTTATGGCAAAATTCTGTTTTCTCATTTCTACCAGCACTGACAGGTTGCTTGTTCAGAGACACTTCACCTTTTCTATAGCTCCTTCCTGAGCTATGATAAGCTTCCTTATCACAGTACACAATGGCCCCGTTCAGTTAAGAACATAAGAACATAAGATATGCCATACTGGGTCAGACCAAGGTCCATCAAGCCCAGTATTCTGTTTCCAACAGTGGCCAATCTAGGTCATACGTACCTAGCAGTTTCCCCAAGGGACACAGGTTCCACAATGCTTGTATTGGTTCAAGCATTGATATCCTGGGTCCCTTCTTAATAATGGTTTATGGACCTTTCCTCCAGGAACTTGTCCAAACCTTTTTTAAACCCAGCTACACTAACAGCCTTTACTACATCCTCCGGTAACAAATTCCAGAGTTTGATTACACGTTGAGTGAAAAAATATTTTCTTTTATTAGTCTTAAATAGTTTACCCTGTAGCTTCATTGCATGTCCCCTAGTCTTTCTATATTCTGATAAGGTAAACAATCGATCTACGTTTACCCGTTCCACTCCGTTCATTAATTTATAGACTTCTATCATATCTCCCCTCAGCCGTCTCTTTTCCAGGTTAAAGAGCCCCAACCTTTTTAGCCTTTCTTCATAGGAGTAGCCTTCCATCCCCTTTACCATTTTGGTGGCTCTTCTCTGAACCTTTTCTAAAATTGCTATATCCTTTTTAAGATATGGCGACCAGAATTGCACACAATATTCAAGGTGCGGTCTCACCATGGAACGATATAGAGGCATTATAATATCTTTTGTTTTATTTTCCATTCCTTTCCTTATCATACCTAGCATTCTATTTGCTCTCTTGGCCGCCGCTGCACACTGGGCCGAGGGTTTTAACATGGTATCCACAAGGACGCCTAAATCTTTTTCTTGGGTGGTGGTTCCTAATGTGGAACCTTGCATCGTGTAACCATAGTTTGGGTTGTTCTTCCCTAGGTGCATAACCTTGCACTTCTCCACATTAAATTTCATCTGCCATTTTGATGCCCAGTCTTCCAATTTATCAAGATCCTCTTGCAATTTTCCACAATCCTCCTGGGTTTTAACAACTTTAAATAGTTTTGTGTCATCAGCAAATTTGATAACCTCACTCGTTATTCCACTTTCCAGGTCATTTATGAATATGTCAAAAAGCAGCGGACCCAGCACAGATCCCTGGGGTACACCACTATTCACCTTTCTCCATTGGGAAAATTGGCCATTTAGCCCTACCCTCTGCTTTCTATCTTTTAACCAGTTCCTGATCCACAGTAGTACACTGCCTCCTATCCCATGACTCTTTAGTTTTGCCAAAAGTCTCTCATGAGGGACCTTGTCAAAGGCTTTCTGAAAGTCCAGATACACAATATCAACCGACTCACCTTTGTCCACCTGTTTATTCACTCCTTCAAAAAAACATAACAGATTAGTAAGACAAGATCTTCCTTGTCTAAAGCCATGTTGGCTGTCTCCCATTAGGTCATGACTATCTATATGCTGAGTAATTTTATTCTTTATGATGGTTTCTACCATTTTTCCCGGTACTGATGTCAGGCTCACCGGTCTGTAGTTTCCCGGATCACCCCTCGAACCCTTTTTAAAAATTGGTGTTACATTGGCGATCCTCCAATCTTACGGTACTATAGATGATTTTAATGATAGTTCACAGATTAATAATAGTAGGTCTGCAATCTCATATTTCAGTGCTTTCAACACCCTTGGATGTATACCATCCGGGCCAGGTGATTTGCTACTCTTCGGTTTATTAAATAGTTGTAATACATCTTCCTGGTTTATCGATATTTCTTTCAATTCTTCTAATACATCACCTTTATATACCATTTTAGGCATGGGTAACATCCCTACATCTTCTTCAGTAAAGACTGATGCAAAGAATTCATTCATTCTCTCCGCTATGGCCTTGTCCTCACTTAGCGCTCCCTTTTACTCCTCTATCATCCAAGGGTCCAACTGACTCTCTCACAGGTTTTATGATTTGATTTAAATTAAAAGCTCACTATTGATACTAGGCCCTGAGTTAACAAATAAATCTGTGTATTTTAGAATCCAGTGTATTAGCTTTAACCCAAAAAATTCCCACTTCCACAAGATTTAGAGAGCTTCCCAGAAGTAAATACTTACAAATGCAGATTTCTTTCCAGCAGTAGCAGCCCCTTTTGGTAATCCTTCAAGTCAAGTCCTTAAAGCAGCCGTGTAATAATTGGCTAGTATTTGTGGACTAAGTGTAGTGTGTACTCCCTCTGAGTTGGGAGCTCTCACTAGGGATTTGGCAATTTTGAATACCTCTCTGGTCCACTTTAATGAATTCATAATAAGTTTTGTATGGTATTCCTTCTTATTATTGTTGATGCTGTTACGGTATTCACAGAGTTTGTCCATGAGCATGTTCTGGTTGTGTGGTAGCTTTGAATGTCTCCACTTGAGTTCAAGATTCAAAACTACATGTCCTTGCATGCAATGGGGTGAATGCAGGACTGGATTATACTTGTCGGGCAAATCTAGAGCCAGTTGGCAACCCTACTGGTGCCATGGCACACCTCCTGAGTCCCTTACTTAGCCTAATCCATACTCAGGGTTAACACCAGGCTTAGAAACACCTGGATCATGGACATATTTTATAAAATGTGTATGTAAATCGCAGCTCCACCTACAGTATACTCTACCCAAATTCCTCCTCTGAGCATGCCTACTGTACAAGTATGCTCCTAAATGCACTGCACAATCCTTTAGGCATGACCTAATTTTATAAGAGGCCTTTTGTGTGCATTACTCAGCATTTCGCGCATCTCCATAGAGTACACACACATTTATTTCCTCCTCATTCACCTGGATAAATTCACTCCATTGTTGTCGTTTCTCCCCTACTACAATTTTCAAGAACTGATACCCCTCCCCCCATTCAAATCTATTTTCAGAACAGGATAGTTGAATCAATTCTAACCAACCTATTATCGGATCCTGGTTTAGCCACTATCCTGGGATGATTAAGAGACATTTTAATATTTCTTTCAAAATGCAATTTTGTCCCTTATTCACCATCATTTGAAACCTTTTCCACACTCTACATATTCCTTTTTGAACTCGCGTGTCTGGCTCCCCTCTGCTTTTTTCAGCTTGACCCAGAACTCTTCTCTTATTTCCTTGAATATCGAAGGGCATATTTTCTGCGAGATGATTTTCCTACTTTTTCAACTGGATCCACTTGAACTGCTGTGCATAATGCCTCATTCCAACCATCCCACTAGAGGACAGCAACCTTGGGCTGGAAGGACTGGGGTTTCTAGTCCCACAGGTGCTCCTTGTGGTCTTGGGCAAGCCACTTAACCCTCCATAGCCCATGTTCCCTGTAAAATAGTTATCTCCAAGTTATAATGCCCTGTTCAATGTAATTTCAGTTTGTTCAATGTAAACCACACTGATGCAGAATAGCGCGGTATATAAGAGAATGTAAATAAATAAATAAAAACCATCAGTCTCTCCTCCATCCCCTCTCCCTTAATCTCCTTCAGCGACCCAACACTTCCAAACCTTGTCCTCCTTCATAGTCACTTTCTTCCACCTTCCATTCCCCAACGTTACACTTTAATTCTTCCTTTCAAAAGAGTTTGGAAAACAAACTCTTGGGTTTAAAAAATGCTCTGTAGTAAAATATTGAGATCCTTAAGTCTGTTCCCATATGCCTTATGGAAGAAAGACAGGAGAGAGGAGATAGGATAGAGATGTTTAAATACTTCTGTGGCATAAATGCACAGGAGAAGAGCCTCTTTTAATTGAAAGCTCTACAATGAGGGGACATGGGATGAAGGTAAAAGGGGACAGACTCAGGAGTAATTTGCAGAAATATTTCATTACGGAAAGAGTGGTAGATGCATGGAATAGTCTCCCAGTGGAGGTAGTAGAGACAGGAACCGCATCTGAATTCAAGAAAGCATGGGACAAACACAGAAGATCTCTAAAGGAAAAATAGGGACTATAGTAGTTGGTATGTAAGGGCAGACTAGATAGGCCATATGGTCTTTATCTGCCATCATTTTTCTATGTTTGTAGGTATTTCTAGCCATACTAAAATATAATCCCATATGCAGATGTGATGGAAACTGCTGCAGGGAGTATATGACAGGTATTAAAGGTGGCAGACACGTTTAGATTTGCTTGCATTTAATACATTGAGTATTTATGTTTCATCTTTTTATTAGAAACAACAAAAGTCCCTGGGGTATGACGACACTTGTACACTCCCAGGGTAACATACACAAACCATAAGAAACATATAATTATTACAATTATCCCCTCCCCCCCCCCTCAGCAGCTGTATCCTCCAGGCACGCAGACCCCTAAATGGTGCCCACTCGTGTACTCATCCACACTCAGGTTCCCACACTCATCACTGAAACATAGTGGGATATAAACTGTGGTCCCAAAACTGCTCAGGGGAGATTCCCATCCTTCATTAATTATTGTCAAGGCTCTATCCCCTCCACCCTGCTTCCCCCCTCCCCGCTGACCCCCTCACCCCCTTCATCTTGCAGTTGCCAACCTAGCCCACTCTCTGCCAGCAACCCTATCCATCTGACCTTTACAGGTCATTCAACACCATACTCCGGCCCCTCGGGGACAGTGGCTAGATATAATCTTCCCATGCAGCTAAGAATTTGGGAACTCTCTATTGGGTTTCCCTCGCCCACTCTTTGTCAAGTTGCATCTACTGGTGCAGTGCATTCCACCAGTGCCAGTAACTAGGAGGCTCTTCCATCTTCCAGGCCAACAAAATAACCCTTTTTGCCAATGCCCAAACCAATTTAAGCCACCTTTGCCCACCCTGTCCGGTATCCTCCACCCCTTCCATGGCGTAAAACAAAGCAGTCCGATGGTCAGACTTCACTGACCCTGCCCCCTCTCTCCGCAAAAGAGTGTATCTCCCATCAATAGGCCTGCAAGGATGGACAGGACCTAAAGAGGTGTTCTAGTGAGGCTCCCTCCGCCCCACATTTGGGACATTGAGTCCAATCCGAATATCCAATACCTTGAGTATTTAAAGAGGGCAACAGTTGTTGATAATTAAAGTTACCCTCATATCAAAAAAACTCTCTTGACATTTTCATGAGGAGCATAGCAAGCAAGCAAGCGCCTTTCCAGATATGATAGCTCAGAACAATATTATTTGAACTTTGAAAAAGCAGTATGAGGTCTGCAGAAGGGAGTGAGTCTCCTTTATCAACATGCCCAAAAGAGATGATGTACAGTACATACCCTGGTAGCAGCATAGTTGAATATGCTCCTAGGAATTTTCTAGCTAGGCTTTCTGCAAGGGAAAACTAATGAAAGGAGCTAGGAGGTGGTCTCAAAGGTCATAAAAGCTAGAAGTTTGGAGGGAAAAGTGTCTTTTTCCCCCATTTTCTGCTTAGTTGACAAGAGGGAACATAGAGCACTTGCGTCAGTGGGATCCTTAGCAGGGCCGGTCCAACCACTAAGCAAACTAGGCAGATGCCCAGGGTGGCAACCTCTGGGAAGGGGGGTGTCAAAGTTCAGGGCATTCAAAGCTAAACAAGATATTTTAACAGTGAGAGGGGGAATAAAGCTTAAGATTTGCATAGGGTGGCTACATCTTGATCCAACTCTGGGGCCGGTCTTTGTCCTGGGAGCTGATCTAGGCCTTGGGCAAAGGAAAAGGAGCAGTGCATCTATATTGCGAACCTTCAGCCGTGCACCCCTTCTCTCCTCCCTCAAAGATTTTGATAATTAAGCTCAACAATTCTGATCATTCCAACACCAACCCTCCCTCTAGAATCCTGTAAAAATATCTAATTGAAAAATATACTTTGAAATATTAAACTGTGCTTTGTATGTACATGTGTGCCCACTCTCCATGGAGGCAAAAGAATATGTTGCTGGCTCTTTGAGTGTGTGTAACTGTCAGAATCTATTATTTCACTTTGACGGCAGCTGGTCTTTGCTGCCCCTCAAAAGCTGCTAGTTTTGCTTAATGATCAGTATGGCTCTCTGTGCAACTAATGGAAAAAAGCTGACACTTTTTGCTTGCCAATGGTTTTCCATTATAGTCTTGAAGAATTTTATCTGATCCAGACAATTGAAGAATTGCGAATTTTGATAATAGAATTGATGATTTAAAATGTTGTTTTATAATAGGAATTTTAAAGAACATGAAAGCTGGAAAATATTTAAAATTCTTGTCCACTGAATTCTGTAAAGCCTGAACAAGTAAGAATACTTAGAGTTGGATGACTGATGGAATATATTTTTAAACTAAATGAAGTCCATATGGAAATAAAACTAAGATTACTTTCCTTTTTTTATCCTGCTTCTTTTGGAAATAAGGTTCTATGATTGATTTTGTAGCAGTAGTGTGTTTGCGCAGCTAGTGTTTTTTCCTTGCTATCTGTATGTGCTGCGAGAGCTAGTGGGAATGGGTTGACACAGAATATCTAAAATGTTGTCCAAATTGCTGGCATTGGCATTGATGTGCTACCTGAGTTGCTAGAGGTATTAGGTGACATCAGATGTGAGAAAAAACACACTTATCTACAGGCCACAAAGGAGACATCACATGATAGTTCTGAACAGTAGGATTTTTTCCCCCTCTCTAAAGGAGAACCCTTTAACATGGGATGGGACAAGGACTTAACAGAGATCCCCGAGGATTTCCCCTTAGGGCACCTGTTAAAGGAGGCGCCGGAGACAGACAGGAAGTTGCTGAAGGAGTGCCACTGGAAATGGGTGAAAGGAATGCAGGGACAGACTCAGCCTTGGCCACAATTTGGCTCAGAGGATAAGGACAGAGAGAAACATATTTATTTATTTGACTTTTTTTTTTTATATACCACTTTTCAATTTATCAAAGCGGTTTACAGTGAAACGGAACAGGTTATACAAGGAACAGTATAGAACTATTTACAGTACATTTAACTGTTTACAACGCTATAACTATTTACAATATATATAGATACTAAGCTAGATGACATCCTGTTATGAGGATGGTGGTGTAGGGATTTCAATCCAGTGGTTGTGCGTGTCATGTGATGTTCTAGTGTTTGTTGAAGAGGTAGGCTTTTAGATATTTTTTTTAAGTCGGCGATGTCTGTAATATCTCTTAGGTAGTGTGGGAGTGAGTTCCATAGTGTAGGTGAATAATATTTGAATGCTCAGTGAAGCAATCTTTGTGAAGAGTTGGACAGTATGGAGGGTGTTGAGAGGGTGTTTTGGTGGAACTTCCTCCTTGAACGAGTGTTTGGTACTCTTTTGATGATTTCGTTTAAACATTGAGCAGACTGGTTATTTAATATCTTGTATGTCATCATTATGGCTTTACATTCTATTCTGCATCTGATGGGTAGCCAGTGGAGGTCTTTTAAGGCGGGGGTGATATGCTCATGTTTCTTTGATCCAGTGATTAATCTAGCAGCAGTAGTTTGTGCCAATTGCAGGGTTGGGTTGTGCACTTGGGTAGGCCATGGAATATCATATTGCTGTAGTCTAGCTTCAGGGTGATTATTGCCTGGCAGACAGTTCTGAAGTGATTCTGTTCTAATATGGGTCGTAGGTTTTGCAGGATCTTAATTTTGTAGTAGACTTAGGAGGTGGTTTTGTTGATAAGAGCTTGGAAGTTGAGCTTCAGGTCCAGATGTATTTCCAGATATTTTACCTCGTTCTTAATTGGGATTGGACAATTTCCAATTAGTATGTTATTTGGTGGGTTGAATGAAGTGTTTCTTGTGATTATGAGGGCTTCAGATTTCTTATAGTTAATTGTTATATTGTGTTGTGCTAGCCATTCTGTTGCTTCTAACATGCAGGCACAAGGAGAGCAGGTAGCTCTTGCTGATCCAACAGGAAACAGTGAGGCAAGAGATTGGATGAACACAGGTGCCTTTATTGGTGGTCCCCTACGTGTTACGGCCAAAGCCTTCCTCAGGGGGATACACTTAAAAACAAACGATATATGTAAAAATAACAATAAACGTAGATAAACACATTAAAGTAAAAATAAAACATACCAGGCATGTAACATATATTAACATCAATATAAATACCATATTGTAAACATAAAATATAAATAAAATAATTGTACTAAATGTAAATATAAATAAACCTTAAAAAAGAAATAAAAACAAATAATTACATAATATAAATATAAAACAATATAAATAATGATAAATGAAATAAAATCATAAAATCATCATGGATCAAAAAACACCACAAAACTAAAAAACTAAAAACACAGGGCAGATAGTGGACACTATTTAAAAAAACTACTAATGAAAATAGTGTATGAGAAGTACTCACAAGGCACTGCAGGAGAGAGGGTTCAATTTAGCCTATGAACTGGTACCTATTGTAATACTGACATTAATGAACAATGAATAAACACAGATGTAAAATTGAGGAAAAATAATAACGATAATGATAATAATAATAAAAATAATAATAATAAAATAAAAAATAATAATAAAAATAAAAATAATAATAATGAATATTATACAAAAAAACAAAAGAACAAAACAACCTTTAAGGATGGAATAAAGGAAATCTGAAAAAAGTACTGCTGACTAAATTGTGTTAAAATAATAGACTTATGTTTAAGACACCAGAATTATAAACCATATATTATTTAAAAACCATATATTATTTAAAAATGATACCTGCACTTGATCAATTGTGATGAATCAACGCTGTATATTAAAAACAAACCATTGTTAATAATGTTGTGACAGACTATAAGATGAATAAAAATAAAAATAGCACACTGATCTTATTGTAGATAGTTCTAATAGTAAAAATTGCCCATACTTTTATGAAATATTTCTGAATCTAGTAGCGTACTAGAGATGTCGTACACCAAGAGCTTACTTGTATAAAAAATGCGTTTAAAAAATATACGTTTAAAATTTAAGTGAACTAATTGTACTAAAAAGGTTTATACCCTTACATAAAGTAAGGCAAAAAGGAATGTACATAAAATCGGGACAAGATGCCTGTTGAACCGTGAGTGCATGAGAATGAGACATTTGAAAAAAAACCTGAGAATGAGACATTTGAAAAAACGCTAAGGATGCGCGCCAAAATATTTGCATATTATTTCAAATAATTGTAGAAAAACAATCCAGGATGTCTATTAAAGTTACAGTAAAGAAATAAACCTCACTGCGATATGTGTATAATAATATAACTCTATAATGGTCAAGTATTAACCAGCGCGCACATACTGAAGATACAAGATAGAAACGGCTATTGAAAAGCTCGCGTTAAACCTCCACGTCCAAACATTTGCATGAGTGAAAAAACTTTATCAAGCAAGCACGGTGTAAACTTTGTAGTAGAAGTGAAACGAGGAGTGTGTGATTAATCCAGTAAATAAACTGATACATTGCTGCAAAAGCTTACCTAAACGTAGAAAAAACCGCAAATCCAAGAAAAAATGAGGTCAAAGCTTTTAGGGAAATGACGAGCTAACTTGGGGCTTTAAATACTAAGCATAAGAGGGCGTGGTTACTCCTATGACGTGTTTCTATGAGGTTAGGGTGTCAAGCATACACTTGTGCCACAAGAACCGTGAAGTGCAACCAAAATGTTTTACTTTGAACAAACGTACAATCGTCATGAAGTAGCTACTGCAAAGTACTATTAAACTGAAAAGATGTTATATGGTGTTGTGTAAAACATAAAAGGCAAATTATATCAAGCCATAATGAAAGAACTAAAAAATATATTGCAAGGCAGAATATAACGAGACATAATAAGAAAACTAAAAAACTAAAAAAATATATATAAATTAAAAAATAATAAAGAGACGAAGTCTTTTAAAATATTATGAAGGAAGTGTGTTTAAAAAATATATGTTTGAAAAAATCCAAACCAAAACTAAAGGACCTTAACAGTACATTATGTTAAAGAGGATGATGTATAGAACTGGTTGTACTCAAAATACCTATAAAACTAACTACTAAAAATTATTGGTATATAGGGTTGCCACCCTTACAGTGTAATAGTATAGGGCTTAAGAATATACATACATATTAAAATAAATAAAAATAAAAATGGAAATCATGATCAAAGACCCATGTGAATTTCGTAATAATGAGAAAACGCCGTATAAAAATACAAAGAAAATTACAATGAAATTAACAATAAAATTACCAAAGTTTGTAATAAATAGTAACCATATCATTATATTATGATAAATATATAAATACATAAATAGGGTAAAAAATAGAGGGTGTCAATGTTGTAGTGTCAATTGATATGAAGGGACAAACCGAGGAACATATACTACATGTATAATATTGTATGTCCTGATAAAACAAATAGTAAATATTATTATAAAAACACTGACAAGTCAACTTCCTGATTTAGACCATTGGGTGTCATGCTGTTAAATTCATAAATGAATCGTTGTTCCAATCTCAAAAGTACTTTATCAAAATCTCCTCCCCTCCAACTGGGAACCACTGTTTTGATGACTAAAAATTTCAAATCTTGAATTGAGTGTTGTTTTTCCAACCAATGTGTTGCTAATGGACTATCTTCAACTTTTCTCTGTATACAACTCCTATGTTCTATAATTCGAGTACGAATCTGGCGTTTAGTTTTGCCTATATAGATTAAATTACATGGGCACAGGATCAAATAAATAGCCTTATCTGTTTTGCAGTTAGAAAAATGATTAATGTAAAATTTACGTTGTGTAACCGGATGAATATAAACTTGTTTGACTGTGAGTGCATGAATGCAAACAGAACAATTACCACAAGGGTAATGTCCTTTGATACGGGGTGATGGTTTATGGAATGCCAGAGCCGATGGAACCAATGTGTTAGCTAAATTGGAATTGCGTTTATAAGCCACCATAATGTTCTTAGAAGATAAACTAGAGACTCCAGCTAAAAGATACCATTCCTGTCTAAGTATCGCAGAAATCTCTTTTGAATATTGAGAAAAGGTGAGAGAGCAAACAATTTTGTCATTTTTCTGACGTGGTTTCTTATTTAAAAGGCTCTTACGATCAGTCGCGCAAGCCCTAAAAAATGCTTTTTTAATGCATCTTTTTGGATACCCACGTTTTAAGAATCTCTGACGTAAATCTGCTGCATGTTTCTCAAAATCAGGTTCTTTAGTACATAATCTTCTTACCCTTAAAAACTGACTATTAGGAAGATTATTTTTTAGTGTAGTGTTATGGTAACTGTCATATCGTAGCAAGGTGTTGCGGTCTGTGGGTTTACGATACAGCTCTGTAATAAAACCGTCACTGCCCTTCTTAATGTTTAAATCCAAATACGCAATATTGTCCATGCTATAGTTACCCTCAAACTGTAAATTAGGGTCCAAACTGTTAATCCATTGAAAAAATTCTTGCAACATAATTTCAGAACCATCCCAAATTATTAAAATATCGTCAATGTACCTTTTCCATAAACTGACCTGTTTCTTAAATGGATGGATTTTGAGAAATTTCTCTTCAAAGTCGGTAACATATAGATTGGCCACGTCTGGGGCCATGGGAGACCCCATGGCCACCCCTTTTATTTGTTTATAAAATATACCTTTAAAACAGAAAAAATTTTCAGTCATAGCCAAGGAAGCTAATTGAATAAGATAACAAGTGGGGGTACGTACTGGTTGCGGCCTACGTATTAGTGTATTTGCTAATACTTCAATAGATGCTTTCTGAGGAATATTGGTATAAAGAGAGACTATGGGGCTTGTTTACAAAGCCGCGGTAGTGGTTCGCGATCGCGATCGCAACCGCGGCCCCATTGAAATCAATGGGGCCGCGGCTCCGATTACGATCGCAAACCGCTACCGCGGCTTTGTAAACAAGCCCCTATATCTAAAGTGACCAAAAATAACTTATCATGGTAACCGACAAAGGTATCTAAAATGTTAATAACATGGGTGGAGTCCCGTAGGTAAGATTCTGCTTCTGAAACAAAGGGTCTTAGAAAAAAGTCCATAAACTTAGAGATGGGCTCGAAGAGAGAGCCAATAGCTGAGACAATGGGACGACCAGGAGGATTGTCTAGGGATTTATGGATTTTAGGGATAACATATATTGTTGGTATAATTGGATACTTCACTGTGAGATAAGATACTTCTTTAGATGTGAGGTAACCAGCCTGACTACCTAAATATAACAAAGTGTCAATTCTTTTAGATAGAACTGAGTGTCATTCAACTGTCGTAGAACTTCTTTTATATAGGAATCCCGATTCTGGACGACTATAGCCCCTCCTTTGTCCGCGGGTTTAATGACAATAGAGTTGTTATTGCGTAAACCTTCTAATGCTTCTTTTTGTATCCTAGTGGTGTTGTGAAACAATTTAGACTTAGTATGATACAGATCATTAACTTTAGACAAAACTACTCTCTCATAAGCTATAATGAGGGGATCAATGCTAGGAGGGGGAACCCATCCCCTCATTGTCATTAAACCCGCGGACAAAGGAGGGGCTATAGTCGTCCAGAATCGGGATTCCTATATAAAAGAAGTTCTACGACAGTTGAATGACACTCAGTTCTATCTAAAAATCTTTGATGACCCCACTCCTGCCTTACAGCAAAGAATTGACACTTTAGTTTTGGTTTGGATTTTTTCAAACATATATTTTTTAAACACACTTCCTTCATAATATTTTAAAAGACTTCATCTCTTTATTATTTTTTAATTTATATATATTTTTTTAGTTTTTTAGTTTTCTTATTATGTCTCATTATATTCTGCCTTGCAATATATTTTTTAGTTCTTTCATTATGGCTTGATATAATTTGCCTTTTATGTTTTACACAACACCATATAACATCTTTTCAGTTTAATAGTACTTTGCAGTAGCTACTTCATGACGATTGTACGTTTGTTCAAAGTAAAACATTTTGGTTGCACTTCACGGTTCTTGTGGCACAAGTGTATGCTTGACACCCTAACCTCATAGAAACACGTCATAGGAGTAACCACGCCCTCTTATGCTTAGTATTTAAAGCCCCAAGTTAGCTCGTCATTTCCCTAAAAGCTTTGACCTCATATTTTCTTGGATTTGCGGTTTTTCTACGTTTAGGTAAGCTTTTGCAGCAATGTATCAGTTTATTTACTGGATTAATCACACACTCCTCGTTTCACTTCTACTACAAAGTTTACACCGTGCTTGCTTGATAAAGTTTTTTCACTCATGCAAATGTTTGGACGTGGAGGTTTAACGCGAGCTTTTCAATAGCCGTTTCTATCTTGTATCTTCAGTATGTGCGCGCTGGTTAATACTTGACCATTATAGAGTTATATTATTATACACATATCGCAGTGAGGTTTATTTCTTTACTGTAACTTTAATAGACATCCTGGATTGTTTTTCTACAATTATTTGAAATAATATGCAAATATTTTGGCACGCATCCTTAGCGTTTTTTCAAATGTCTCATTCTCAGGTTTTTTTTAAAATGTCTCATTCTCATGCACTCACGGTTCAACAGGCATCTTGTCCCGATTTTATGTACATTCCTTTTTGCCTTACTTTATGTAAGGGTATAAACATTTTTAGTACAATTAGTTCACTTAAATTTTAAACGTATATTTTTTAAACGCATTTTTTATACAAGTAAGCTCTTGGTGTACGACATCTCTAGTACGCTACTAGATTCAGGAATATTTCATAAAAGTATGGGCAATTTTTACTATTAGAACTATCTACAATAAGATCAGTGTGCTATTTTTATTTTTATTCATCTTATAGTCTGTCACAACATTATTAACAATGGTTTGTTTTTAATATACAGCGTTGATTCATCACAATTGATCAAGTGCAGGTATCATTTTTAAATAATATATGGTTTTTAAATAATATATGGTTTATAATTCTGGTGTCTTAAACATAAGTCTATTATTTTAACACAATTTAGTCAGCAGTACTTTTTTCAGATTTCCTTTATTCCATCCTTAAAGGTTTTTTTGTTCTTTTGTTTTTTTGTATAATATTCATTATTATTATTTTTATTTTTATTATTATTTTTTATTTTATTATTATTATTTTTATTATTATCATTATCATTATCGTTATTATTTTTCCTCAATTTTACATCTGTGTTTATTCATTGTTCATTAATGTCAGTATTACAATAGGTACCAGTTCATAGGCTAAATTGAACCCTCTCTCCTGCAGTGCCTTGTGAGTACTTCTCATACACTATTTTCATTAGTAGTTTTTTTAAATAGTGTCCACTATCTGCCCTGTGTTTTTAGTTTTTTAGTTTTGTGGTGTTTTTTGATCCATGATGATTTTATGATTTTATTTCATTTATCATTATTTATATTGTTTTATATTTATATATTTATATTATGTAATTATTTGTTTTTATTTCTTTTTTAAGGTTTATTTATATTTACATTTAGTACAATTATTTTATTTATATTTTATGTTTACAATATGGTATTTATATTGATGTTAATATATGTTACATGCCTGGTATGTTTTATTTTTACTTTAATGTGCTTATCTACGTTTATTGTTATTTTTACATATATCGTTTGTTTTTAAGTGTATCCCCCTGAGGAAGGCTTCGGCCGTAACGCGTAGGGGACCACCAATAAAGGCACCTGTGTTCATCCAATCTCTTGCCTCACTGTTTCCTGCTTCTAACATGCATGCAGAGATAGATGAAAAGTCTGGGTTCGTGGTCTTGATAGAAGAGTATATCGTAACATCGTCTGCATATAGATGATAGTGTATGTTGTGTTTTTGTACGATCTTGCAAACTGGTTGAATGTATATGTTGAAGAGTAAGGCAGATAAGGCTGAGCCTTGAGGTAGGCCTTGATGAATGGTGAATGGTCCTGATTTGTTGTTCCCTATCTTTACTTCTGTTGTTCTATCAGTTAAATAGGAGTGAATCCAGGTTAGTGGGTTGTCACTTCTTCCAATCTCTGCCAGTCTGTCCAGGAGTGAGGAGTGCAATATAGAGTCAAATGTGGCAGAAATATCAATAAAAATAAGTAGAAAGCCATGTTTGCTATTTTCAATCCCTTTAAGGACTGTGTTCAGAGATGTGAATAGTGTTTCAACTCCGTAGGATTCTCGAAATCCATGCTGCTGCAGATCGAGAGGGAAGTTTGAGTCCACATGGTCCTGGAGTTGACGCTGTATGGTTTTTTTTTATTATTTTGGCTAGGAGTGATATGCTTGATATTGGACGGCATGAAAATGGTGAGCTTGGGTCAGAGGCTGTGCTTTTTATGAGACGTCTTATTGAGGAGATTTTGAGCTGTGGTGGCATAATTCCTTGTGTGAAGGAAAGGTTTACCATTTTGCATAGTATTGGTGCTAGTTCTTGAGACATAGCTTTTATCCAGGTGGTGGGGCAGGGGTCGAGAGGTGATGTTGTTGTATTGAGTTTTTATTAAATTGTCGCAGTATGCTTGGGTGATTGAGTAGAACGCTGTCCAGTTCTTCGAGGTATCCTGTTTTGATGATAGCAATGCTGGAGGGGAAGGAAGGTTTGTTGAGGTATGCAGGCAATTGAGCTTGCTCTGTAGATAAGTTGCATATGTCTCGGGGGTTAGTAAGTCTGCATTGTTGCTATGGGGTGTTCTGGTTAGGTCTTTGACTATTGCAAAAAGCTCTCTAGGGCGGTTGAGTGACTTCATTATGATATTTGTATGGTGTTGTCTTTTATGGTCCAGTATCAATTTGTTGTATTCTTGTTGATTTGCTCTGTACTCTTGTCTATCTGTCTGCTCTTCAGTTCTTCTCCATTTAAGTTCCAGTCCTCTTAATGTGAGTTTTGCTCGCCTAATATCAGAGGAGTACCATGGGGCTTTATTGTCTCTATGAGATGTGTTATTCTTAGGTGTGTAAGGGCTGCTGGTGAGATAGTGTCATTCCAGTTTGATATAAGTGCTGTGAGAGCTGTAGACGTGTTGTCTAGATTGGAAGGATTTTTTTGACGAGGATATCTTTATTTAATTCTTTGAAGCCTCGGGGGTCTTGGCTGAATCAGATTGATAGGTAACTTGAAGGTGACCATATGATGGTCAGACCAGGGTACTAGGGATACATTGTAGTTGATTAGAGAATGGAGGTTGGAAGGAACGAACACCAAGTCAAGGATATTTCCGCTGTCATGTGTTTGGATATCAATGATTTGTGTGAAGTCCATAGAGTTTAAGGCATGGATGAGTGATGTAGCTTTGATGCAGTGTTTAAAACTTTGGGCTAAGCTAAAAAGGCCAGAGGAGGTTCAAAATACACTTCCCCCACTTTATCCCCAGCAGTAACAACCTTGGTGCTTACCGATCAGGAAGGTGCCTCTGTTCCATGCAGAATGGTGGCCAATGGCTACCAGCAGACACTGGTAGAAGACTACCGTGGAGCTAGGGAAAAGCAGCCTAGTGCACTCATTCGACCAGGAGAGTCTCCCTATCAGAAAGCTCAGAGAGAGCTGCAGATATTAGAGGGGAGAAATTGGGTTCAACAAGAAGCAGAATCCCAGTGGATGAGGGTAGAGGGAACATTGAAATCCACCAAGGTGGAGCCGCCATCTGGGGAAAAGAAGATGAGACAATTAACTCAGGAGCTGAGAGAGGTCGAAAGGGAGATACAGTCTTAGGAAGCCAGTATATGATATGGATTTACAATCCACCTCCCTTAAGTAAGAGGGAAGGAGACAGACATGAATGGAACCTAGAGCAGTGTTTTTCAACCTTTTTTGTGCAAAGGCACACTTTTTTCATGAAAAAAATCACGAGGCACACCACCATTAGAAAATGTTAAAAAAATTTACCTCTGTGCCTATATTGACTATATATAAAGTAATTCTCTTGAATAGGAATCAAACACTCACACCAACCCCCCTCCCCTGCTGGTTCACACCAACCCCCCTCCCCTGCTGGTTCACTCACACCCCCCCCCCTGCACTGCTGGTTCACTCACCCACCCCCCTTTCAATTACTCACCTCTCCTGCTGTGTCACTCACTCCCTTACCCCCCCTCCCCTGCTGGTTCTTTCACACCATCGCCCCCCCCCCTTGCTGTTTCACTCACAACACCCCCCCCCTCCACTGCTGGTTCACTCACACTCCCCCCCCTTGCTGGTTCACTCACACTCCCCCCCCCCTTGCTGGTTCACTCACACACACACACACACACACCCCTCTGCCCAAGCCGCTGCTTATTGCAGCTAAAGTTAATTTGAAAAGGAAAGACAGCCTGTGAGGAGCCTGCCCCCATGACATCACTTCCTCGGGCTCTGCATGATCGGAGGGCTCCTGACACAGTTTCTCTTTACTTTTCAATGTAAGTGTAGTGCAGCCGCTGCCCTGTACAAAGCAGAACCAGTGGCTGCACTGCTATAGGGAATCGCGATCGCGTTCGCGCCGCAGACTTCGGCACAAAAGCCGGTTTTTTGCTCTGGCCGTTCCCGATCTTGCGGCCAGAGCAAAAAAACGGCTTTTCAATGGCCGGTTTTACAACTGTGCTGGCAGCCGGCCTGGCCATGGAAAAACCGGCCAGGCCAGCTGAAAACCGGCCGGTTGGCAACCCTAATTTGTGAGCCGAGGCCACATGTTACGGATGAAATTGGAATTTTTCCCACGGCACACCAGACAATATCTCACGGCACACTAGTGTGCCGCAGCACAGTGGTTGAAAAACGCTGACCTAGTGTGGTAGGCGAAGGCCTATGATCCATGCTAATTGAACTAAACAGACAGGCCTAAGCAGCTTGACCTGAAGCCTGTAGTTAGGCCCAGAGGAATGAAACCCCCCCCTGAATGATGACACCATAGAATTGAAACTTAACTCAGCTTAACTGAACATAGCTAAGCAGAAACGAAACTTAGAAAAGACAGAAAACAGCTCTAATTGGTACTGATAAGAGAGCACAGCTTCTATGGAATTAATTAACTCTGCAGAAAGCAAGGTTACAGTGCCCCGCTCTCACTCATATTCCAGCTGGATAGCGACCTTGGAGGAGAGAAGTATCAAAGTTAGTGAACTGACCATTGTAATTGGGACTGGAAGGGGGGCAACCAGGTGCTGAGCCCAGTCAAAGGTCCTCATTGGATAGCTACGTAGTGGTACCGGGACCAATAGATGGGTGAGAGGGGTTACTGGGACCAATGAAAAGTTTGCCTATGTCTAGAATGGAGAAGAACGGTATAAAAGTTGTTGTTTTGCTAGAAACCATTGCTCAGCCATTTTGAAATTGATTATTGCTTGAGCCTGTGCACATTAAACTGGCTTGGATCCTTGAAAAGACTCCTGGTTTTATTTATTGCATGCTTATCTGCTGCTACATTTCTTGGTACGTTGGTCGGGAAGTGCGAGTGGTGGATGGTGTTCAAGTGAATAAATCCACGTAATTCGCCTTGAGGTTTGGTCCAGTTGGAACCATGCCAATCCGACGCAGGGGAATTTCCCTGGGCCCACCGATCCTCTTATATCGGAGGGGGTTCTGCCTGGCCTCGGCAGGCACTGGGTCCAGCTGGCCAACACCTCCGACCCGGGGGAGTCCAGGATCCAACTCAGAAGCTAGTGAAGTATCGGGGACCGGATCCGGTAAGTATAGTTTTGAAAACCTGTCTAGACAGATGAGTTAGAACTGCAGTTTGAAACTTGTGAAACTTTGGTAAGAATTTGAAACTTGTAACTTGTAATCTTGAGAACTTGGAACTTGGAAATTGGTACGAGAGCTTGATCACCTCTCCAAGACGGACCGAGTACCCCCGCATGAGTATTCGCAGGGCGAAACTCCCGTCTTTTTGTATTTTGGAAATTGGATAAGACTAGTCAGAATAGATAGAAAGAAATGCATTTTGGGATACATTGCTAGCATGATTGTGAACCGTTTGATGTGTATTGTCTGCCCTACTGTGTATCTGTTTTTTTTGTTCTCTGTTGAAACCACGAGTTTCCCTTCTGTTATAAATGTGAGATTATTCTGTTGAGTAATTTGTGACAGTTCACTGATTAAGAAATTGTATTAATAAAGCAGAAAGAAGACGCAAAACACCTAGAGTCACTTTAGAAATCAAAAAGCTGGTCTCACCCAGTTCAGTTCGCTTTCCTACTGCACAGTGAAAAACTGACAGGGGGCGTGTCTGAAGGAAAGAATGTACAGTGTCTTTCTAACCCTGTGCAGGCTTAAATCTCAATGCTGTTAGTTTGTGCTTATTTCAGAACAGTGTACCTGTTTTATTCAATATGTTTTTAATAGTAATGTTCCTTCTGCTATGGTTATGTATTATATATCATTTATATATCATTTAATAAGAATGTTTAGTCAGGATTGTGGGTCCCGATAGTTTTTGGGCTTAGCCTGAAAAGGGTTAAGTTTGTATTAATCCCTTATGGGTTGCGGACCAAGTGAGAAGAATTTCTGTCGGCTGTATGTTCAAATTTTCAGTAAGCACTGTAATAGTTTAAATAGGAAATGATAGAGAACTGTTTTTGTTTTTCCTTTGATCTACAAAGTAATTATTAGATCACGACTTGACACTGATTTAAATTGTTTTTTCTGGCATCTCTCTGTGCGTGTGAATGAGAAGTCTCTTTTTATGAGCACAGTTCAGTTGTTTCCCAGCGAGCAGAGGGGTGTAGCTTGCAGAGAGGGAAAAAAATGTGTTTTAAGAGACAGCAACTCTCGGTTGAGAGGTCTCCCGTTTATTTAAAATAAAGGATTCATTCAATCAAAGTTTAAAAAAAAAAGTTTATCTTGCGGAGTGTTTGCACCAACCTTTTTATGAACAAGTATAAGTCATTTGAATGCATGCTTCCCCAAACTGTACGATTTCAGGTAATTACTTTGAATTGTTAAACTCTGTACTAATTACTAATGAACAAATCAGTTAGCTACACTGACCTTTACAATATTGGCTTTTAAGATAAATTCATCTGTTTTTCCGTATTTGAAAAAAGGGAAAGGTGTACTGTACTTTATGAAAAATATCCGGAATGTCTTTTGAATATTTGCTTTCTGAACTAAAAAAATAATAATTTATTTTGCAGAGACATGCTGATTACGGCTGGCAGCTAGTTGCTAAGTATTTTTATTCTAGTCATACGTAACAGATATGTCCCGTCATATTAAGAGCCATATTTCTTTCTATTGGAATAGATGTTATAACATGTTGCAAAAATAATAGTTTTTTTATATTTTTAAGAACTGTATTTAAATTATGGTAATAAAAATGTCTCTGTCCCAATTAGGAATGTTATGTGAAAGGGAGTGGTTTCTGCTGTTCACCATATTTTGCCCCAGAATCTCTAGATATCCTGTCCCATCAGTTTCTCTCTCTGTAAGTAGCTCCGTTCAGAGTGCTTAAGGGGGGGATGGGGCCCAGTCCACCGATGATGCCACCCCCCCCCCCCCCCGGTGGGCGTGAACTAATGTGCCCACAGCAGAGAAGTAGATCATTAAAAAAAAAAAAAACAACCTCCTGGATAGAGCGTTGCTAGGAGAAACAGAGCCCAGGAGAGGGAGGGGGGGAATCCTCCCTGCAGATTCCCTAGTTTGCCAGCCACCTCCGCAGCAGGGGGATGTGCACCCCCTCTGGACCAGAAGTGAAAGCCAGCTGACCAACTTTGTTTCTGGCATTATACCTTCCACGCTGAGAAACCAATCCAAATAGCGCAGGCAGCCTTCACTATATACCCCATGCAATCTAGCAGCCCAGGAGAATTTGCATTTTTGTCAGTCAGTCCCAGAGAGATATAAAACAGAAATGAAACTGGATGGATCTGCGGGCATGATAGTTACTGAAAGAGTTGAACAGAAAGTAAGTATGTGGATTGTTGAAGAGGGACAGAGAAAGTAAAAATTGTAAGATGGAAAAAGAGAACAGATCTTTTTGCTGATATTTTAGTTGAATGATGTGGAGGAGGTTTTCCTAATCAAAGGAGCAGAGGAAGTGAAAACTGGGTGTGAGTGCGCCCATTACAGAGGAGAAGGACATTAGAGAAGTGAATGCCCGTATCTTGACTCCTCCCCAGGAGGGGAGGAGGGAGTACTTGATTGCAGAGTCATAAAACAATAAACCAAGCACGTTTTAGTAGGAGAAGGAAGTAGCTATAGAGTAAGTGGCAGCTAAAGAGGGCTACAGCATGGATAAAGACTAGGCCAGATGCATCACCATTATCAGAGCTACTGGGGCTAAGTCCGCAAAGCCTTTCCTGCAGAACCTCATGTGTGAACTAGGGGGACAGAAAATAATGCACCAGTTCCTGTATATGCCTGAGTGCCTTATTCCACTTTTGGGGCCGAGATCTGCTTGCAAAGCTTCAGGCACAGATATCCTTTGCTGAAGAGGGAGAAATGCAAATGACTGTAAACCCAAAACCTGCTGGATTGATGGTGCTGACTGTTCCCCGAGAAGAGGAGTGGCGGTTCTATAGCACACCTCCAGTCAAGTCAACAAGTTCCTGTATACCTACCAACCTTATAGCCCCACCTGGAGTATGGGCAGAAGATAATCCACCTGGCCTAGCAAAGAACATAGCCCCTGTCATTGTCACCCTCAAGCCAGTCAAGAAGCCTGGGACAGGTGGCTACCGCCCAGTGCAGGATCTAAGAAGAATGAATGACGCAGCTGAAACTATACAACCAGTGGTACCAAAATCCTTATATTCTCTTGGAACTGATCTCTGCTGAAGCTATACATTTCATCATTCTGGACTTAAAAAATGTTTTTCTGCATACGCTTAGCCCATGACCCCACTACAGGAAGGCGGGGCCCACGCACCTGGACAAGATTACATCAAGGATTCAAGAACTCGCCTCACTCAGCAAAAGATTTGACAAGTTATCCAGTAATTCCAGGAGAAAGAATTCTACTGCAATACGTGGACGATCTGCTGATAGCTGCTGTTTCAGAAAGTGAATGTCTACAAGCCACCAGTGAACTCTTGCACCTTCTTAATGAGGCTGGATACAAAGTCTCAAGAGCCAAGGTGCAATTATGTCCAACAAGTTAAACACCTAGGATTCCAGTTGTCCAGTGGAATTCGACGCCTGGGACCAGAATGCAAAGAAGCTGTATGCAGTATTCCTACTCCAACCACCAGGAGGCAAGTGAGAGCCTTCTTGGGTGCCACAGAGTATGTTGTATATGGATCCCCAATTTTGCGCTGCTAGCAAAACCGTTGTATCAAGCTATCAAAGGAATGGAAAAGTCTGCATTGGAATGGGGACTTGAACAGGATGCAGCCTTTTGATCTTTGAAAAAAACCACTCTGATGTTGTCACCAATTCTGGGTCTACCAGATGTCCAGAAAACCTTTCAGTCTCTATGTTCATGAGTCACAAGGAAATGTTCTAGGAGTGTTGACTCAATCTCTTGGACCTTATTTGAGAAGCTGTTACAGCTACAGCCTTCCTAGTAAGCAAAAACTAAAAGAAAAATCCCTTTGAGACAGAATCTTCAAGTTACTGTACCACACTCTGTTCTAACCAATATGAAATACAAAGGAAACTACTAGCTAACAAATCTATGAATGTTGAAGTATTAGAGTATGTTGTGTGAAAACCCCAGATACAACTGAAGGGTCAGTCAAGCTTTCAATCCTGCTATGTTGTTATCAGTTAGTCTTGATCCCCTGATCATGACTGTTTAGAAATTATGGACACTGTATTCTCAAGCCGCCTGGATTTGACTGATGTCCCTCTGGAGAACCCTGAACAGACTTTCTTTGTGGCTGAAGGCAGTTTCATCATCAATAGACATTGTTGTGCTAGATATGCAGTGGTGACCCCTGATTTGGTAGTTGAGTCCTCAGCCCTGGCCCCAGAAACTTCACCACAGAAAGCTGAACTGATAGCCCTCACTAGAGCACTAACAATAGGAAAAGAGGCCTGTCTAAATGTATACCCAGATTCCAAGTATGCCCTTACAACCTTGCATGCACATGGGGCCCTGTACAAAGAATGAGGGTGGATAACCTTAGGAAGCAAGTCCATTAAGTATAGCCCCAAGATATTGATATTAACAGATACATACTGCCTATAGATCTCAGAATTTAGGAAAAGTAGAATGTATGAATAGAACCCTGAAATCTCAGTTGTCCAAACTTTGCCAAGAGGTTTACCTGAAGTGGCCCCAGGTTCTTCCCATAGCCCTTCTTAGGATATACTTAGCCCCTGCTAAGTCTTTAGGAGTTTTCCCCTTTTTGAGATTCTGTATGGGCAACCCCTGCCTATTGTATAGGAAATAAAAGGAGATATGAGACAGATAGGATCTGAAATTATTAGACATGAACTATTGGTTTTAAGTTCTGTTTTGCAGAGTCTTCATACCTGGGTACAAAATCAATTACTCATCAATTTGTCTGAACCCCTGCATCCTTTCAAGCCTGGAGTCTCGGTGTAGATCAAAGAGTGAAGAAGGATACCGTTAGCCCTGCATTGGAAGGGACCCTATGTTGTCATCTTGTCAACTCCAACTGCAGTAAAAGTCGCAGAATTTGAACCTTGGATCCATCATAATCAAGTGAAGCCAGCAGCTGCTCTTGAACCTGATCACTGGACTACTGTACAGCATCCTAAGACTCCATTGCGCCTCACCCTACGACAACAGCCACGGACCTAAGGCTTATTGGTCCCTCAGAAACTGCACTATTAAAAGACTGTCTGTTTATCTGGGAAAAAAAAACTGCAATCATCAGAAAGAGACTGTGTTGTGTTAAGAAATTGAATCTTCTAAGAGACTGTGTTTAAATACTCTGAAAAGACTGTTTTGATCTCCTAAAGAGTGAACTGCTCTAAGGAGGCAATAATAGCCTAAGAGACTATGCTATGATATTGTAAGAAATTGAGACATCCCAGAGGACAGTGATACTTTGGAATCTACAGCCCTACTTCTGCCACAAAGCTGGTAGGTCTACGTACGGCAGAAGCTTGAGGATCTACAATCAACCCTACATCTGTTATCTGTTGTGGAAGTCGACAGTTCCACCAATTTTCCAGAGACTGTGCTCATTGTGAATCCTTATTATTGCTTTATTCTGGCAGCAGCCTTGGGGTGCTTTGAGATGACTTTTGCCTTACCTCCCTGGGCAGCCTGTACAAGTACAACATGAACTGGACCGAAGGTCACTCGGACCTTGTTTTATCATTCTTCCTATACTTGCATTGGTATACTCTCCGATCCAAAAGTTGTTCTAGATCTTGACTTTCTACAAGGCTATGCAAGCCACCGTTGCAACTCCTCATGCCTCCCAGAACTTGTTTCTTGAACTTGCTGGAGCAATAGCATCTAGTCTCCACGCTTCTGACTGTTTCTTTTGTGGAGGAACTAAGATGGGAGATCAGTGGCCCTGGGAGATGCAAGAACTGAATTACTCCATCCCCTACAATCAGACTGATTTACATAATACTACTAGTGAGTGGGTATTGGCCACCCCATTGTTGACAGTTTGTGTTTTGTTCGCACCGGACCACAATTTGCTATGAAGATCGGACAGCTGGACTGTCTAAATCAGAAGTTTTACAACAGCACAACAAAGAAGACATCTTGGTGGCCCAGCATAAATGCTCCTGAACCTTCTAATTCTTTTAGTTCTTTTTCCCACTCTTGCAAAACTATGGACTATGACTATCTGCTTGTTGCTCCCTTGTTTCTTGCCACTTTGCTTGTGAATGATAACTTCAGTTATTAACACTGTAGAGCATAAGGCAGCTACAAAGATATTAGTTATGTGAAACTACCACCCTATACCACAGAGTGATATCTTTATCTAGTATTATGTGATTTGCTTCTCACCCTTTCTCACTTGCGGGTGAGAATAATCAAAGGGGGGAATGTGGTAGGCGAAGGCCTATGATCCATGCTAATTGAACTAAACAGACAGGCCTAAGCAGCTTGACCTGAAGCCTGTAGTTAGGCCCAGAGGAATGAAAACCCCCCTGAATGATGACACCATAGAATTGAAACTTAACTCAGCTTAACTGAACATAGCTAAGCAGAAACGAAACTTAGAAAAGACAGAAAACAGCTCTAATTGGTACTGATAAGAGAGCACAGCTTCTATGGAATTAATTAACTCTGCAGAAAGCAAGGTTACAGTGCCCCGCTCTCACTCATATTCCAGCTGGATAGCGACCTTGGAGGAGAGAAGTATCAAAGTTAGTGAACTGACCATTGTAATTGGGACTGGAAGGGGGGCAACCAGGTGCTGAGCCCAGTCAAAGATCCTCATTGGATAGCTACGTAGTGGTACCGGGACCAATAGATGGGTGAGAGGGGTTACTGGGACCAATGAAAAGTTTGCCTATGTCTAGAATGGAGAAGAACGGTATAAAAGTTGTTGTTTTGCTAGAAACCATTGCTCAGCCATTTTGAAATTGATTATTGCTTGAGCCTGTGCACATTAAACTGGCTTGGATCCTTGAAAAGACTCCTGGTTTTATTTATTGCATGCTTATCTGCTGTTACACTAGAGGGACTGGAAGGAGAGTTGTTAACCCTGCGGAACCCCGGTGAGTCTTATTTTGACAGCCAGTAAGTGGCTGCAGGCTTTAGATACATCAGCAAGTCAGGAGAGGATGAATGTGTGTGTGAAGGAAAATTTAACCCCTTGTGAAGAAGTGCAGGACAAAGAACAGAGTGGGCCTTATGTGTGGAAGTAGAGTGACTGCCTGGCAAGGTGGACAGAGGGTCTATCTTTGCATATCACTCTATGGCCGAGACACGGCAATTTTTAACACTGAGATATGGATTTGGCTAGGAAATGCATTGTAGAGGGAATGGGGGACCTGCAGTGGGACTCCAAATACATGAAGGAAGGGTTGGAGGTATGGGAAAAATATGAAAAGAAAGGACCGTCAGTGAGAGCACTGCCCCTGGTGTTAAACCCACATCTGGAAGAAGTGGGGCATCCACCTTTAGTAAAATATGTACCATGGAGCTTTATGGATATGGAAAATATGGCTAGGACATTACCCCCCTTAGCGAGAGGAGCCTCCCCCTGGATAGCGAAGTTTGAGGAATGTACTGCAGGAGACCATAGCACCCTGGGTGATCTGAAAGGCATTTTGGCCAGGTAAATTCAGGGAAGAACAGAGGAGGTATTTTGGCTGGCAGGACTGCCGGCTGTCACTCTGCAGGATCATCAATTTGATGGGGCTGGGATGGCCCAATATAGGCAGAGGTTGTGGGGAGCTCTTCAGGCCATGTACCCCTGTGAGCAACAGCGATCATTACACAGTGTGGTTTGAGATAAAATCTGCAAGGTGGAAAATTGAAAGGCAATGTCAGGAAATATTTTTTCACTGAAAAGATGGTGGATGCTTGGAATGCTCTCCCGATGGAAGTGGTGGGGGGAAAACATGGTGACGGAATTCAAAACAGCATGGGACAAGCACAGCGGATCCCTTTACAGCAACAGGATAAAAACAAAATAAACTGAACCATCTAACCTCTCAACAAATAGGGGTATCCTACATGGAGTGGTGGGTCCACCCCTAAACAAAGACATGGGGAGGGGTGACCTGCACAGAGCGTCAGGTTCACCTATTCTTGCCTTATTGCTGGGCAGACTGGATGGACCATGCTGGTCTTTAGCTGCCGTCATATACTATGTACAGGATTTTGGGGTAGTGACTTCTATGACAAGGAGTGTATGAGTGGGTGAGTAAAATACAACAGGCTTAGCAACATGAGGCTGGGCATCCATGGGATGCAAATGGACATGCTGTGTTTTTCCAGATAATGAAAGCTGGCTTGTCGGCGGAGGTGCAGAGGACTTTAGAGGGAGTAGTGGGATTGCCACATATGAGCTGGAATGTTATTCTATCACACATTGATCATTTTGTGAAGCAAAGGGCCAGTGAAAAAGAAAAAAAGAAAAAGGAGCTCGGGAACAGAGGTTTGGACATTGGGCCAACAAGTGGAGGAGTTAGGATGTCAGCTAGCGCAGGTCATGTATAGAGGGGGAAGGATGAGGGGAGGGGAGGGGAGGAGAGGATACCACTGCTCTGTAGGGACTTGTGTGGAGGGTTCTTTGCGGCTGCCTGGGTAGCGGGATGAAGAGTTCAGAGACAGGGAAAGAGGAGGACCCATAGCTGGAATTGTGGACGTCAGAGACATTTTAGCAGGGAATGTGATGGTGCGAGACAAGGCGACAGGCGATACTGACTAGGAGAGTACCCCTTGGTGACACAAATTGGCAAAGGATCAGGGATGTGGAAACAGTGTTCGTTTTGGACACTGGAGCCACTGTGTCCACCATAGGGGCAGAAGGAGGGGGGCCATTCCTTTTATCAGAAAAGAAATTAAGAACAGTGGGATTTACTGGGGAATCCAGAACTCTGAGTTACACCCAACCTTTAGAAATTGTGATAGAACTAACTAAGGTGGTAGCTCCCCTCCTATATGCACCAGTCACCGGCCAATCTTTTAGGAAGGGATTTGTTGGGGAAATTTGATAGCCAGATACAATGTACTATGTGCCCTATTATGTTGCCACCGGAGTTAATAACCCCCCCCCCCCCCCCCCAGGCACACTGGTGGGAGGAACAGAATCCAATATGTATTTTAGACAAAGAATCATCAGAACACTTGCAGCAGCTAGTAGTTCAGGTCGGGGGGGGGGGGGGGGATAAGGTGGTGAATTTAAAACCTTGCCGCCAGATAATGTCGTCACTTTTGCAGTGCCCAGAGAGATGGGAGACAGGGATTAAGCGGGTTCAGGTACTGTCCCTTAATTATCAAGAGGAATGTAGAGCAGGGGGATCAGAGAGTAGGTAAAAATTGGTGAAGCAAGGAGTTCTATACTGCACCCGGAGCCCCTATAACACCCCCATATGCCCAGTACGTAAGCCTAATGGTAAGTGGAAGTTGGTTCAGGATTTGAGAAAGTTGAATGAAATGGTGGTAGTGGAGTTCCCAGTAGTGCCAGATCCAGTGGGAATGTGGACGGGAGACAGTCCCCTGTATGAGTGGTTCTCTGTGGTGGGAGGAGTAGCCTAGTGGTTGGGGCAAGTTGCCTCAGGCTGGAGGGACTGAGGTTTCTAGTCCCACAGGCAATCCTTGTAGCCTTGGGCAAGCCATTCAACCCTCCATTGCCTCAGGTACAAAATATAGATTGTGAGCCCTTTGGGGACAAGGGAAATATATACTGTATCTGAATGTATACCACTTTGACCAGGTGAAAAGTGGTATATAAGCATTGCTAAATAAGATTTAAGCAATGCCTTTTGGACATTGCCTTTAGCCGAGGCTTCCTAGGGATTATTTGCATTTACGTACAAAGGACAGCAGTACATCTGGTCCTGACTACCACAGGGGTATGTAGAGAGTCCCTCAATTTTTAACCGAGTTTTAAGTCAGGATCTGCAAGATTTTAGAGACAGATGGGAAGGGAACTCTGTGACCTTGTGGCAATATGTAGATGATCTTATGCTGTGCACAGACACACTGGAGAAACATGAGGAAGCCATAGGGGATTTGTTACGGGTTTCAGGGGCACAGGGCTATAAGGTTAGTAAGAAGAAAGCCCAAATGTATCAGCAGGAGATAGTTTTCCTTGGACAGAAGGTGTCAAGAGATGGGAGGAGAGTGGCAGAATAAAGACAGACAGGGTTAAGGGCAGTAGCAAAACCCGACAGTAACCCAGGTGCGTACACTCCTAGGGTAATTGAATTTTTGTAGGCATTGGGTGCCCCATTATACTGCAAAAACAGCAGGTTTAAGGAAATTGCTGAAGGGCATGGGACTAAGGATGGTAAGAAAGCAGTGGTGGTGTCCCCTGAGGAATGGGCACGGGTGGAGAGTTTGATTCAGGATATAACAACAGCTCAGCCATTAGATAGCCCTATACCTGGGCAACCTTTGGTCATTCATGTCACCCAGGATGACCAGGGTTGGACAGTGGTAGTGACTCAGGAGGACAAGGGAGGGAGAGGTCCCCTTGCATTTCTTTCAGGTACATATTCAGAAATTGAAAAGAATTTTACTATGCGCAAGCGGGCAGTTGTTGCCTGTGCGTATGTAGTAAAAGCAGCAGAAAGATGGATTGGAGACTTAGTCAAGATACATTGTGATAAGGAAGCTTATCATAGTTCAGGGAGAAATAATACAAGAGGTGAACTGGCTCTGAATAAGCAACCTGTGCTGGCTGGTAAAAGCACTAAAACAGCTTGTTTACCTAAAAGACTACCAGACCCAGAAAGCCTCTAGGAGAGCTGAAGTAGGGAAACGTGTGCCTAATCAGAGAAGCAATGATGTAATCCCTAATCACACATCTCCTAGGGCAAGGCTTAATTCAGAACACCTGGAGTGTGCTAGGGTGGAGTGGCCATCTAGGCACTTTAAAGCTAGAAGAAATTCATCAGACAGACAGCAAGAGAACGAGAAGGAGACTGATCGTGAACAGAAGGAAGAACAGCAAGACGTCCAGAAGGGCTAAGAGAGGAGCCCAAGGCAGTACGTATGCTGGGAGAGATTTCTGGGGCAAACATTCTTCATTGGACTGGAGGAAGCCAGAGGCTTGGAGATATACAGCCAGGAACCCTCAGATAGCACCTGTAAAGGAGACGGCTGCATCTACAGAAAGAAGGAGCTCTAATACCTATTTAAGGAGGTATGGGAAAAGGGACCTGAAGTCCAGAGATTCTGACTGGAGAGCTGGGCACAGAAGCTTTGCTACTTACTGGCCAAAATACCCAGAGAGGAAGCCTAATGACAACGTAATCTCAGGTATGAACTCTGATCTGTTCCCTAGCTTTGCACAAGGAAGACAGCAGGGAAACAGTTTCTATCCTGGTAGAGATCACTTAGAGAAATCCTCTGAGCCAGTCTATGAAAGTGATCCTATGATATTTCAAGAGCAAGGGGAAATATCAAATGAGGAGGTTGAATGTATGGATTGTTCTCTCTCTAAGTTGCTGTTCAAAAGTAATCCTCAGATAAGGATTAAACACCAAAAGGAACTGTACTGATTTTTAGCTTCCCAGAAAAGTTTCTTGGAGAGAAAGCTTTGGGGAAAGTAGAGGCACGTGGAGAGTGGACCAGCAATGGTTTGCCGCTGGTTAAGCACCTGTGATTAGAGCAAGGCACAAGTGCACGTGGGACTTTGGGAAAAAAACTTCTTCTCTGTGTGAAAGGAAGAAAGCCGTTTTTTTTTTTTTTTTTTGATAAAGAGAAAATTTTCCTTTTGGGTTTATTTTTCATTTCAGCACTGCTAAGAAAGTTTATTAGCAGGGGCTAGAAGAAAGACCTTTTCTGTTCCATCAAGGTCTTTACTAAGTTGTTGCATAAGTAATTCAGTTGCCTTATTTGTTTTGTTTCCTGAATAAAACTCCTGGAGAAGTTATTCTGTTGATGTTACCAAGCATACCTGTGTGAGGAAATAACACCCCATAAATAAACTCTGATTTTTGCTTTACACTCGAGCAACTACAATTCTTTATTCTTGTTAAACGGCTAGTTTTGTGTGAATGAACTACAACATCCACAATCCTTTGCAAGTCAAGTAAATTCATAGCCTTGCCAAGATGGTGGAACTTTCACAACAAGCACCCCCGTTTACAACATACTGCCCATGAAGTCCCAGCACTTTTAGGTACTCCCAGAACAGGATTTACAGCCCAAAGGATGGCTAAATATCTAGCCACTCTAGATGCTCCATATATAACTTTCTTTCCTCCATCTACAAGGTTATCCTATAAGGGATTGATTCAGGAGCAATTAGATCCAGGACATGTCTGTCAGGTGGGGAAAGATAGGGCATATGTGCAGGATATACCAATTGAAGGAGGAAGGCGGATATATGTAGATGCCTCAGCGCTTGGCCACCAGGAAAATCCGACAGGAATAGGGGTACGTAGCTGTAGCAGAAAAAGTGAGCACAGAGCATCAAGGATTAAGAGTAGTACAATCACTCTCTCCTAAATATTACACTTACCAGTCTGTAGAACTGCTGGCAGTGCTGTTAGTTATTGCTTTAACCATTTCAGATCCTGTGACAATCATTTCTGATTCTGAATATGTAGTGAACACTAACAGAATATTTACAGACGTGGAACAGGACAGGATTTAAACGGGGTTGTGGGAAGGCAGTACAGCATTTGTCTCTGTTAATGTTGCTTTAGGAAATGCTAGCAATTAAACATACTCTAGCAGTTCCAATAGCTGCTGTTAAATGTAAAGCACATCAAAGGACAGAACACTGTGAATGGAATAATCAGGCAGATTCTTTAGCTAACCAGGCAGCGGCGAGAGCTCCACCTGAGCTATCTCCTTTAGCAATAGTACAGGCTGTGACATTACGGTCTGGAGGGGAGACAGACTTGCAGGATTTACTGATAGGTGCACAGACCGCAGCTACAGCAGAAAATGGAAAGCAGCAGGATGTGAAATGAATCAGAGAGGTTTGTGGAGCATTGTGCATATCTCTAGTTGCACTACAGCTGGTGTTGCCGTCTCTGCATGGAACGGCGCATCAGTCTCCCAGAGCTATGCCTGGAAAATTAAGAGAGAGTTGGTGGTATCCAGAGATGGAGCAAATTGTGATTCAATATGTGTCTTTGTGTAAAATATGCTCACAGGACAATTCTTATGCTATGAGAATAATCCCCATAGGAGCTATGTTACCACGTCCTTCAGGACCTTTTCAAAATCTTCACATTGATTTCATTGACATGCAGATTCTGATACAGGTACTTGCTAGTGTGCATATGTGCTTTCTCTCAGTGGACTGAAGCCTTCCCTTGCAGGAGAGAAACAGCAGGAATAGTAATGAAGCACCTGGTGGAGGATATTATTCCCAGGTTTGGTTGTCCTCAGAAAATCCAAACAGATAATAAATTAATTCAGAAACTTACTGAGGGGCTGGGGGTGCAACATTCTTTTGCTTGTGTTTACAGGCCACAAGTAAACGGACTGGTGGAGAGAGTTAATGGATTATTAAAGACAACGCTTCATAAGATTTTACATTCTACAAATTTGAATTGGCTAACAGCTTTACCTTTTGCTTTGTTTTCTCTTAGGAATTATTGAAGGCCTCTCATTTGACACCCCACCAGCTTGTGACTGGTCGATCACTGTCTTCCCCAGTGCTTCAGGTAGCCTCAGCTAGTCCAGCAGACAACAGCGACACCTGCTGGACAGCTCTCCAGGCAGCATGGGCAGTGATACGAGAAGCTGCAGATCGCCTTCCACCTAATATGAACACTGAGAAACATCTCTCGTACAACCCAAGGGACTATGTGTATCTAAAGAACTATACTTGGTCCTGTTGGACTGAGCCATTCTTTGTTGGTCCTTACAAGGTTACTGTCGTCAACCCCTTGGCTTTCCAGGTGGAGGGATCTTCATGGTGGCATCACTTTACCAGGGTGCGGCCAGCTCCTTACACTGAGGCAGCATAACATCTCTGTGGACTTTTGTGGGACTCTTTGGGATGGTATGGGCATTGTTGCATTCTTATACTCCATCATTGCATTCTAACACATGGTATCAGGAAACTAAGCTTTTGAGCAATACTACAAACAGTATAGTATGCAGAGCTTGCCCCCTCCCCCCCTTCTGCTCTCTCCGGAGAGTACTTGGCGGCTGAACTTGTGCCCGTTAGTGATGCTTTATGTCTATATAAAACTATGCATCTGAGGAGTGAGTCTCTTCTGTCTAAGATGGTTCATTATCGTTATTTTGTGAATATACCAGTTCAGCAAATATATGTTGTTAATTGTATCCATGATGTGGGTATGTGGTTTAAACATCCCCTTGACTCAGCGGTTAGAATTTTTTCTAACAACTCTGCCTTTTTGTCTAAATGTTTGAGCCGTTGTTCTACCAGTTAGCTTCTGTTGTATTTCCATATCATTCTGGTAGGGTTTGACAAGAACCCCTAAGATTCTCCCTTGCTGCACCAATAAATTTTACTTTTTCTTACAAAAGGTCCAGGGAACATGAAGTTATTGGATATTTCTCCCTCATGACAATATTATTTACCTTTCTCTAATTCTTCTCCCTCTTTCATGGATGTGTATTGCCAATGTGGTTCTCATGTGTATGCTTATTTACCTGTACAATTTTCTGGTGTTTGTGGGCTTGTGCGGCTGTATCACCTGATAGCCACCTTTCCTCTTAAAATGTTCGCTTCAGAGCATGGCCATTTTCCCTCCCCCAACCACACAGATCAGAATCCTCCATTGACTAATGCTATCCCAGATGCTATAGATCTTTTGTTCCATCCCTTCCCCCTGCACCAGGTTTAGTAAGAAGAAAACGCTCAATTTTTAAAAAAAAATTGATATCCCTGAAGAATTTCAACTGTTTAGTCATAGTTCTGTTGCTGCAGTTATACTCTTTGCACCATGGCTTCAAATTAGTACTCATTCTCAGTAGATAATTAGGTATGATACAATAAGAATGTTAAATTACCTTAATGCAGGTTTTGAAATACTGTCTGAAGTGGCAAATCCGTGGAATAGAAACATAGAAATATGATGACAGAAAAAGACCACATGGCCTATCTAGTCTGTCCTTCCATAACAGCTACAACAGTCCCCTTTTTACCTTTAAAGATCCTCTGTGTTCGTCCCATGCTTTTTTGAATTCAGTTACTGTCCTCATCTCTACCACCTCCACTGGGAGACTATTCCATGGATCCACTACTCTCTCCGTGAAGAAATATTTACGCATATCACTCCTGAATCTCTCTCCCTTCACCCTCATCCCATGTCCCCTCGTAGCAGGGCTTGCTTTCAACTGAAAGAGGCTCTTTCCCTGAACATTTATGCCACGGAGGTATTTAAACATCCCAGTCATATCACCTCTATCTCGCCTTAACTCTAAAGGTGTACATATTAAGATCCTTCAGTCTGTCCTCATATGCTTTATAATGAAGACCAATAACACAGGTACACTAAAAAAAATTTTTTTTAAACTGCCTCTGTTTCGATTGATTTTTACGTTTTTTGGTGCGCTGAATCCAAATCTGGTAACCAATTTGCTCCATCACGTACAGATTTTTTGCTACATTGGGTTAGCAGTTTGAGGTGAACGTTTCAGATTGAGTGCGATCGAGATAAAAGTTTCTTGGATGAATTCTTTATACTAATTGTTTAGTAGTTATTCAAATAAAAATAAAGAAAATTGTAACAAGGCAGCACATAAGAAAAGAGTAATGTCAACAAAACACACTGTGATGGTAGCAAAATTGTCTGCACTTAAAACAGCCACATACATGTGCACAAACATTGAGCATATAAGAGCGAGGTTAGACACAAAGCAAAGCAAAGAAATGTGCAAAAAATGTTGTACAGGTATGTATGTAAGAATAGAAAACGCAAACCGCACCATTGCAATACATGAAGACAAACACCCGATGGTGTGAAAATAAAATTCTAATAAATGAGATCCGACACTGTGGTAATAACTAGCAAAATTTTATTTCAAAGTTTAGTAAAAACATGATATTTGTCAACACAGTTTAGATTTTAAAGTCATTCTTGGGTCAATCAATCTCCTGGTGGGCCCGTTTCTTCTTCCCCCGAATGCTTCTCTTGGTGCGCTGCTTGGCGTATTTTTCATCTGGGGTTTCCCGCAGCAGCAACCAGCAGAAATCAGCCATCATAGTGGTGTTCCATCTTCCTTGGTACCTTCTCTCTGCGTCCTTGATGTCCTGGTGAAACCTTTCACCTTGTTCTTCACTGTACGCCCCCAGGTTTTTGGGAAAGTAGTTCACATGGGAGTGCAAGAAATGGACTTTCAGGCTCATGTTACAGCCTTGTTCTTTGAAGGCATTGAGCATCCTGGCAACAATATCCTTATAGTTCTCATCCCGCCTGTTCCCCAAGAATTTGAGAACAACATCCTTGAAGGAATCCCAGGCTTCTTTTTCCTTCTCAGACATCGTTTCAGCGAATGCTCCATCTGAAATGAGTTTCCTTATATCAGGGCCAACAGACACTCCTTCCTTTAGCTTTGCTTCAGAAAGTCAGGGGAACTTTGAGCAAAGGTACCGAAAGCTCTCACCATCTTTTGGAAGGGACTTGATGAATTGCTTAATGAGACCCAACTTAATGTGGAGAGGTGGTAATAGAATTTTATCACGAGGTACCAAGCTCTCATGAAGAACATTTTTCTCACCGGGTCTCAAATACTCCCGAATTGGCCAGTCTTTTTTCCCCCAGTGTAGGTCGCGGGCCCGGCTATCCCACAAGCAAAGAAAGCAGGGATATTTGGTGAAACCGGATTGCTGCCCTAATAGCATGGATAGAATTTTAAAGTCTCCACAAATCATCCACTTATGCTCATCATAACGAATCTTCTGAAGAATCAGGGCCAAATTCTCGTATTTTTCTTGGAGAATAACAGAGTGAGCAATAGGAACTGAAGCAAATGTGTTGCCATTATGAAGAAGAACACCTTTTATGCTGTCTTTTGACGAATCAATGAACAGCCGCCATTCAGCAGGATCATACTTGAGTTTAAACGTTTCCATCACTCCGTATATATCGTTGCAAAATACCAAATCTTCCTCTTTGCTGAAATACTTCAAAAAATGGAAATTACACTAACCTGGTAATTGTAGTTCCTGTAGGATCCAGTTTAGTCCTCCACAATCGGGTAGTGCACCTTCTACTGCAGCCTGGAGACTGGACCAATCAAATCTTCTGTAGTACATATCCAGCAGGAGCTCCCAGAAGCCCCCCAGTGTACTAGTAACAAAGCATACTTAACGAAGCAACACATTAAATAATCATTAAATTATCATTACATTATCAGTAAACCCTTATCTTCCCCCCCTGTAATAACCAACTCCCTCCCCAAACGAGGAAGTCAGAACACCGCCTGGCGCCGAAACCGACGCCTTCCAATTTACACAGAGCTCCCCTTCACAGAAATCTAGGGAGCTGACTGAACTCCAAGAAAGGGAAGAGCCATGGCGATAAGCACGACTGTCAACAGAACCCGAACGGGACGAAGAACCGTCCTACAGTCAACCGCTCGGAACAGCGCGCCGCAAGACTACACAGAGAGTTGGGAGGGAAGGAGGACTAAACTGGATCCTACAGGAACTACAATTACCAGGTTAGTGTAATTTCCATTTCCTGTGCGGATATCCAGTTTAGTCCTCCACAATCGGGATGTAACAGAGCAGTTAAGACCGGGCGGGACCTTGCCAGCCGGCGCGCAGAACCGCCGATCCAAAACAGGAATCCCGAGCCGCTAATACATCCAGGCGATAGTGCCTGCTGAAAGCGTGCAGAGACGACCAAGTGGCTGTCCTACAGATATCCGCTGGCGGAACCAGGCAATGCTCCGCCCAAGAGGTCGCCTGAGCTCGAGTAGAATGAGCTCAAAGCCCCTCCGGAACTGGCCGCTGCTGCAACAGATACGCAGATGCGATCGCTTCCTTGATCCATCTAGCAATGGAGGCCTTAGCCGCCGCCTCCCCTTTTCTTGCGCCCCCAAAGAGCACAAAAAGCCGATCGGTCTTACGAAAGGACTCCGTAGACTGCAAATACCGACGCAGCGTGCGACCCACATCGAGCCGGTGAAGACCCTTGTCCACCGACTCGACCGAGTTCGCCGAAAGAACCGGCAGAAACACTGCCTGATTCAAGTGAAAGGGAGACACCACCTTTGGAAGAAAAGAAGGCACCGGCCGGATCACAAGCCGGTCCGCGGAAAACGACAAGAAAGGCTCTCGGCAGGACAAGGCCTGAAGATCCGAAATGCGCCGAGCCGAGCAAATGGCTACAAGAAAGACCGTCTTCAAAGTGAGATCCTTCAGGGACGCCCTCCGCAAGGGCTCAAAAGGTTCCCGCACCAGAGCCCGCAGGACTAAATTCAAATCCCACGGGGGAATCGGTGCTCTGCGGGAAGGCCGCAAATGAAAAACAGCGGTCAAGAAACGCCGCACATCCGCATGAGCGCTGAGAATGCGGCCTAAAACCTTGCCTCTATAGCAGGAGATCGCTGCCAACTGAACCTTCAGGGAACTGGCCGCGAGGCCTTTCTCGAACCCATCCTGAAGGAAGCTTAACACGACGGGCACAGAGACCGTCGCCGCCCGGACTCCCCGCCGGGAGCACCAGTCCTCAAAAATCCTCCAGATTCGAACATAAGTAAGAGAAGTGGATGACTTTCTTGCCCGCAGTAGGGTGGAAATCACCGCGGGCGAATAACCCTTCTTTTTCAGCCGAGCCCTCTCAATGGCCAAACCGTAAGCGAGAATCGAGCCACCTGGGGCATCCGCAGGGGGCCCTGAAGAAGAAGGTCCGGCAGCGCGGGCAGGCGCCAAGGCACGCCATCTCGAAGTCTGACTAGCTCGGCATACCAGGGCCTCCGGGGCCAATCCGGAGCCACCAGCAGCACTCTGCCCTGATGACCCTCGATGCGCTGGACAACCCGGCCGATCAGCGCCCACAGAGGGAAGACATACAGAAGCCCGGACGTCGGCCACGGCTGAATGAGAGCGTCGAGCCCTTCGGACATTCGCTCCTGCCGTCTGCTGAAGAAGCGACTCGTCTTGGCCGTCTGGAAGGTCGCCATGAGATCCATGATGGGCGGACCCCACCGCCGCACTATTTGCGCATACACCTGTGGATTTAACTCCCACTCTCCGGGGTCCACTCGCACTCTGCTGAGAAAGTCGGCCTGGATATTTTCCGCGCCCGCTATGTGCGCCGCTGATATTGCCGGCAGACGAGTCTCCACCCAACTGAACAAGGCTGTCGCCTCTGTTTCCAGGGCCACACTCCCTGTGCCCCCTTGGCGATTGATGTAAGCCACCGTGGCCGCATTGTCCGACCAGACCCGGACAGGTCGACCCCGGACCAGTGGTTCCAGGGCCAATAGTGCTAGTCGCACCGCCCGAAGCTCGAGACGGTTGATCGACCAAGACGCTTCCTGGGAGGACCACACCCCCTGAGTGAAGCGGGTCTCGCAGTGCGCTCCCCAACCGGCTAAGCTCGCATCCGTTGTGAGGGGAACCCACAGAGGAGGCTCCAAGGGAACCCCCCGCGTCAGATTCTCGGGAGAGAGCCACCAATGGAGCGAAAGACGCACCGCCTTCGGGCAGGGCAGTCTCTTGTTCAAGGAGTCGCACTGGTTGGACCACCGGCGAAGGAGCGCCCTCTGCAGCGGGCGCATGTGGAACCGCGCCCACGGTACCACCTCCAAGGTCGCCGCCATTGTTCCGAGAAGCCTCAGGTACCACCACGCCGACGGAGCGGGCATGCCCCGAAAGAGTCGGACAAGAGCCCGCAACGCCCGGACGCGGCGCTCGGGGAGGCACACCAGCCCCCGGGCGGTGTCGAAGCGCACCCCCAGATACTCGAGGTCCTGCGTGGGACGCAGACAACTTTTTCGTTCGTTCACCACCCAGCCGAGAGACCGCAGCAGAGCCACTACCCTGCTCGTGACTCGCAAGCACTCCCGACTGGACTTTGCCCGAATCAACCAGTCGTCGAGATATGGATGGACCAAGATGCCCTCCTTGCGCAAGGCCGCCGCAACGACCACCATCACCTTTGTGAAGGTGCGCGGAGCCGTGGCTAAGCCGAACGGCATGGCCCGGAACTGGAAGTGGCCCCACGGAAACGCAAAGCGGAGAAACCGCTGATGAGATGGATGTATCGGGATGTGCAAATAGGCCTCTGTAAGATCGAGGGACGTCAAAAACTCCCCCTGTCGTACTGCTACAATGACTGACCGCAGAGTTTCCATACGGAAGTGCGGTACCCTGAGCGCGCGATTGACGCCTTTGAGATCCAAGATTGGACGCAGAGAATCGCCCTTTTTGGGGACCACAAAATAGATGGAGTAACGACCGGCGCCTCTTTCCAAGAGAGGAACCGGGACCACCGCTCCCAGTGCTAACAACCGAGCCAGGGTCACGCGGATGTCCCGCGTCTTTTGTTCGCCCCTGCTGGGCGACAGAACAAAGGCATCCGGAAGCGGGGATGCAAATTCTAGAGCATAACCCTCTTCTATAATCTCTAGCACCCAGCGATCTGACATAATTTGGGCCCAAGACGGAAGAAAGTCGTGCAAACGACCCCCGATAATCGGGCCTCCCTCCAGAGCCCGCCTCGCGTCATTGCGGCTTGCGCCCAAAGGAAGACGCCGAGGGAGAGGCGGCTCCGGAGAAGCCTCTGCCGGCCCCTCTGAAACCACGAAATCCCTGATTACGGGCTCCAAACCGGCCCCGCTGCGAGGCCCACAGGCGGGAGGACCGAAACCTGCGCTGATCCCGAAAGGACCCCCGCGCCGAGGTGGAGGACCTGTTGGCCCTTGGCCTATCCTCCGGAAGCCGGCCCCCCTTGGACTCACCGAGCTCCTTTACCAGTTTCTCGAGAGCCTCCCCAAATAACAATCTGCCCTTAAAGGGCAGTTTACCGAGGCGGGACTTGGAAGAACCGTCAGCCGCCCAGTTGCGCAACCATAGGGACCGGCGCGCTGCCACCGCGGACGCCATACTATTAGCCAATGCGCGGATTAAATCATAAAACAGATCCGCCAAGTAGGCCGAGCCGGACTCCAGCCGGGTAACCTCCAACAGGCCTTGCTGGTCTAAGCCGGGGCTCGAGCACAAGCGCTGCGACCACCGCAGACACGCCCGAGCCACCCAAGCCCCGCAAATAGAGGCTTGCAATGACACGGCATCCGTATCGAAGGTTAGCTTCAGCAAATTATCAATCTTCTTATCCTGCCCGTCCTTGAGGGCCGCCGCCCCCTCAACCGGGATGGTGGTTTTCTTGGTCACCGCGGAAACCGCCGCATCCACTCGCGGAGACTTAAACAAGTCCCTGTCCTTGTCGGCGAGGGGATAAAGCCGATTCATGGTCCGAATCCCCTTCAAACCGGATTCCGGGTGCTCCCACTCCGCCTGTATCATCTGTTCCACCACGCGGTGGACGGGAAAAACCACCTGGGCATCCCTGACGGCCTGAATGAGAGGATCCTCCAGACCCTCTTCCTCCAGGGACCGCACTGCCGAAAGGTTAAGTGCCTGAAGGGACTCCGTAACCAGAGGAACCAGCTCGTCCTTCCGAAACACCCGAATGATCCGAGCCTGATCCTCCGGCTCGGGGATCTCCCCATCCTCCAATTCCTCCGCTTCAGTCTCAGGATCGCCCTCCGCCTCGGACTCCAGAAGCCCCAGGGCGTCCTGCTCCTGTTCCCCCAACCGGAGCCGCTTGACCCCGGGTGGAGAGGAGCGCTGAGCCACCCCAGTGACCCCCGAGGGGAGAGAGGGGGGCCCAACCTCCGGCCACTGACCGGACCTGCTCAAGTGGAAAGCCTGATGCATGAGGAGAACAAAATCAGGGGAGAATTCCATAGGTGGGACAACTATAGCCCCCTGCCGGAGCGCAGCCACCGACCCACTGGCCGGTGGAACCGACCCAGACCGAGGGATGCTCGGAGAAAGGACACTGTCCCCTGAAGTAGAAGCATCCCCAGGGGTAGCCTGCTCCTGGACATGCACAGAGTGTTCCAGCTCTGCGGGCACTGCAGCGCAGCCCCTGCAGATGCCAGAGTCAGTCCCTGCCGCTCTGCGGGACCCACAAATCACACATTGGGGTTTGGAAGCCATCCCAAGACCACCTCTGCCCAGCGGGATAGAAGGGAACCGGCACAGAAAAGCCCACACCACAGGGGCAATCTCATGCAAATCAGTCCCGGTTGAATAATAAAACTTTTTTTTTTTTTTTGCAAGAAACAAACACACTCCCCAGACTCCCAGGGGTGCCCTGAGCAAAATCGCCAGCAAAAGGAACCCCAAAAACCCCAGGGGGACCTGTGCACAAGTGATCAAAAGTGCCTCTAAAAGCACAGTTTATAAATCCAAAATGGCCGCCGCACTTTTTCACCCGCGGTAAAAAACGGCGCGAAAATACAAAGACAAATAAATAATATGTAAAAGAAAGAAAACGACCCTCAGATACAGGGCAAACGATCAAATTTAAGAAAAATTGCCAAATGGGCTCAGGAGAGCCTACAGAACGCTGGCAGCTCTGACAAGAGAGCACTGCTCACAAATACAGACATAAAATGAAAACTCCTACCAGCTCAGGAACAGCAAGGACACAGCCAACTTCACACAGTGTCAGCCACTGCTGTATCAGGTATGGCTTTTCCCCGTACAGTCAAGGGGAAGCTCACCCAAGGCTGATAAAATTAGCCAGGCAAGAAGACAGGAGCCCGCAGGTCTGACTTCCTCCCGAGTCTCCTGTGCCAAAGCACTAGAGAGGCATGTTTCTTCCACTTTTCCTTTTAAAGATACAACTAGCTATTAAATAAATAGCAAATAAATGTCCCAAAAACAAACCCTAAAAGACTAACTAACAAGTGTTGCTCCTTCAAGAGTCACTCAGTGTGCCCAGCAAGGGCACAGACGTCTTCAAGCTGCAAGAGACTGGACACACTGGGGGGCTTCTGGGAGCTCCTGCTGGATATGTACTACAGAAGATTTGATTGGTCCAGTCTCCAGGCTGCAGTAGAAGGTGCACTACCCGATTGTGGAGGACTAAACTGGATATCCGCACAGGAATTGTGTCTCGCGGTTGCGGTACCAATAAAAAGTTGTTCCTGGTGACAATAGATTTTTCTGTTTAAGCCGAGAACCTAGCAGTTGGGCAGCATCTTTTGGGAGTCCTAAATCCCGGACTAAATCATTTAATTCAGCTTGAGAGAAAAGTTCAGGTTTCGGATCTGGTTCAGTTTCAAACTCGGAAGTACTGGACTCATCGGGAAAAGCCATCTGATGAGTCTCATCATGATCAGAACCGTCCACACAAATATGATCCAAAGATTTTGGTGGTTCAGGCACAGGTACTTCGTTGCTATGAGGCATAGGCCTAATTGCTGAGGGAAGGTTGGGGTAACTTATTACGTTCTTATTTTTTAAGTTGTATCCCTTCACAATGCAAGAGCAAAAATAGCAGTCACTGCTGTGGTCTCTTTGTTCACGCCACATCATAGGTATTCCGAAACGAAATGCTTGTTTTTTACCTTTCATCCATAAGCATAGATCTTCCTCACATGTCTTGCACACTTTGTGAGGAGCCCACGGTTTGTCTTGATCGCCTAACTTCAAACCGAAATAGGCGAAATATACTTTTTTAATAAATGCAGAAATATTCCTCTGCCGCTTTTTCACGGTATATTCCCCACAAATAAAACAAAAACTGTCCGGAGAGTTGACGCAACCTCTGGCTCTGTGAGCCATCACAAATACACAGCACTGCAAACTACAACTGTAGTGAACCACTTCGGAATAAAGCTGGATTACGACTGAGCAAACAAAAAGGTAATAATGAACTTGCAAGAAACTGAAATTTGACAGGAACGTTCATGTCGCAACCACCGTGTTTGAGCGAGCGAACAAGGCGAACAGGAAAGAACATGCGCCAGCACGAGTACTGGATTTAGCCCCCCGCCTCCCAATTGTCCTGTTAATGTATAAAATGAATACAAAACACTCTAAAATATCATGAGGGAGTGTTTCTAGTTAGTTAACCATTACAACCTCTATTTTGGGCCAAGAAAATAAACTGCAGTCGGCTAAAAAGAAATTATGTGAACATTCCTTATATGGGTAAGAAATCTAATTTTGCAAGAAAACGTGACGTGATGGAACATTTTGGCTATTTTTCCTGGATTCAGCACCCCAAAATCTATAGGAATCAGTTGCAAAACTGGAGGCAGTTTTTTGGTAGTGTACCTGTGTAATCCTTTTAGTAGCCACCCTCTGCACCGACTCCATCCTGTTCACATCCTTTTGAAGGTGCGGTCTCCAGAATCAACAACACTTCACTGCGCGGAGGACGAGAACACAACTCCGCTGCCCCACTGCAAAAAAATAACACGACCCATGGACCTTCGAGCCGACTGAAAACCAACTACCAGCCTAAACCACCACACGAACCTTGACCAAGCTTGAGCTCCCTTTGTAGGTTGAGCTCGCGGGAAACCGAACCGACCCCACAGCGGCTAAGCCAGGTAAACACTCCACTCTAAATACTGGTGTCTCTACACCAACCACCGAAGCAACTTTGATAAATGTGACTCAAATTTAGAACTATCACTACAAATCCATGTTACGAAATGCTTTTCCATCTGTAACAAAATAATATTTGTTAGTCTCACACTGCCTAAATGTAAAACTTACTCTATGAAGCATTAGCACGATACTGACCAGCAAGCTATTTAAGGCAAAACTTAACAATTTTTTATTGCTGTGTGTACTAACGCATAGGATCTTTGTGTCAAAGCTTACCTGCTTTTCCCCGACATAGTTCTAATTAGCACTCTGGGGTAATTCTGCATGACGTGGTAAACAAAGTTGTGTACATATTTGTGTTACGTAACGTGGCAATAATGGCTCCCCCCATTTATGCTCTTCTCTTGTGCCTTTGTCTCATGATGTCCACATGTGCCACCAACCCAATCTTGCATTACCACCCAATTTTCATCTGTAGTCCGATATATGCTTATTACCCCATGTATAACCCTGTCATAGTGCCTACCATAGTACTACCCAACCTCCTTCCTAGACCCACAAACGGGTATCTACATTCAAACCAAGCCCAACCTCAGGCCCCACCAGGAGTTCACGACCACAGCACAGGGCAACACCAAAAAAGCAACAACGGATAAGCAAACTGGCAACAACTAAGCAAAGCGAGAACCCCCATCCAGGCAACTCTCCACAGGCTCCAGTCTCCTTCATGCTAATCAACGCCAGGTCAATCAGAAACAAGACTCACATCATACACGATATCATCACAGATGCAAAACCCGATATCCTATGCATCACCGAAACATGGATCTCCAATACGGATTCAGCTATCATCAACCAAATTACCAATCCTGGCTACGATATCTACAATTGTCCCCGATCAAACAAAAGAGGAGGAGTCCTCATCATCGCCAAGGCCTCCTATCGCCTAACAAACACATCTCAAAGCTTAAATGACGGCATAGACTTTCTCAGAGTGGAAAACAAAAAACTATATCCATCTGTCTGATCTACAGACCCCCCGCATCACCACACGAAAGCCTAGCCACTGTCCTGGAACTCATCAGCGCCACCTCAATCAAAAAGCAGCAGATCATTCTAGGAGACCTAAACCTTGCATCAGTCTCTACAGCACAAGCAAGAAGCTTCCTTGAAGCCATGGAGCAACTTGGATATGAACAAATAATCCACGACGCTACACATATCAAAGGCAACACCCTGGATATGGTGTTTCTGCCCTCCAAACGTCAGGAACCAAAGCAATCCAAACTGCAAATAACCCAGGTACCATGGTCAGACCATCACCAAATAGAATTCTCCTTACACCTCCCTGTCGCTCCAGACCGTTCTCAACCCAACTCTACTGCAAACTTACGGAGGAGATTCCAAAGATTTGATAAAGAAGCCTTAACGTCGTCCATAACGTCCCACATTACACTGGAACACTCGGAGCTCGAGAAATTAGTGAGACAATGGAATACAGGAATCGAAGCAACCTCACAACCATCCCTGAAACCCTCAACCAACCCATCCAAACCCAAAACCGAACCGTGGTACACCTCTACCCTAAGAGGGCTGAAGATAGATTTGCGTAAGCAAGAACGAAGGTGGAGAAAATCCAATACTGAAGAACATAGAAGTGAATACCTTAAACTTCTCACAACATACAAGAATGAAATCAACCTGGCGAAAAAACCCCACCACTCCAGCATACTCAAAGCCCTCAACAGACCTCGAGAACTTTTTGAACTTGTCAAATCACTCACCAAGACGTCCCAAGCAACAAATCAAAAAACGGAACAATGACGGCCCAAACTCTAGCTGATCATTATGCCAGCAAGCTTAACCCTCAAGACAGCAAGCTAAACCTACAAACACCCGCACACCACACTCAAGAGATGGATACAATCATCACCCAGCAAAAAACTCACGTCTGAAAGTGCAAACCAGTACCAAGAATGGGATACCTTCCGAAACACAGTGACAGACAAATCCTGAACATAATTACCACCTTAAACACCACAACTTCCCCCCTCGATCCATGCCCAGCTGCCTGGATTAAGGCTGTGAAGCAAGAAGCTGCCAAGTATATCGCCCATATAGTAAACCAATCTCTACTACAAGGGATCATGCCAGCACAGCTCAAGCAATTCCTCATACGACCCATCCTAAAAAACAAAACTCTTAACGAGAACGACCCTGCCTCATACCGTCCCATTTCAAGCATACCCTTCTTAGCCAAGATTATCGAAAAGGCTGTCCAGCAACAATTGCAAGACCACATCTGTCAACAATGCCCTTGATGATCACCAATACGGCTTCCGCCAACATCATGGCGTGGAAACTCTCCTACTAGCCCTAATGGACAAACTACTCAAGGGTCTTGAAAACAGAAGCAAAATGTATATGCTCATTTTCATAGACATATCAGCTGCCTTTGATTCAGTGCATCATTCCACGCTCCTGGACAGACTTGCTTCCATAGGCATATCAGGGACCCCCCTGAAATGGTTCTCATCTTTCATAAGTAACAGAATGCAGCAGGTCCAATTCAACAACGCAAATGCCTCCGCCTTCCCTCAAACCCAAGGCATACCACAAGGCTCTGCCCTATCCTCACTCTTGTTCAACCTATATACGATCTATTTGTGAAATCCTACAGGACCACAAGATCAGTTACCATATCTATGCCGACGACTTGATGCTTTACACTCATCTCGACAAACAACCCCAACCTCAACCAACTTGAAAAATGCCTAAGCGAACTACAAAGTTGGCTGCAACGGAATAATATGTCAATAAACCATAAAAAAACAGAAGTGATGTGCATTTCCAGAAAACCTGACTGTAACCCACCAGCAACGGTTACCATGAACAATAACGTTTATACCACAAAGCCTGAAATAAAATACCCAGGTGTAATGCTGGACAGCAACCTAAATATGGAAAAGCACCTCCGAATTACCAATCGGGCCATCTTCCACAAATTAAGAGTCCTGCAACCGCTACGGAATATTATCGATCACTCTGACTTCAGGACAGTGGCACAAGCCCTCATCATTCCCCACCTGGACTACTGCAACACCATATTACAAGGTCTGCCTAAAACAAACCTTAACATACTTCAACTAGCACAAAACGTAGCAGCCAGAATCATCATGAAAAAAGGTCTAACCGAACACATCACTCCAGTACTAATTGAGCTTCATTGGCTCCCCATCATGGCCCGCATCCAATATAAGCTTTTAGTAACCACATTCAAGCTCGTTCATAACGTAGCACCCTCATACCTCAACACCTTAATCTCCGCACAACCAACCATCAGAAGCAGAACAGTAAATAACACCCTTCATGCCCCGAGTAGCATGAGAAATTGCAACGCGAACACCACCAACAGAGCATTCTCCTTTATTGCTCCAGCACTCTGGAACCAACTGCCCTATGAACTGAGAGCAAACAAGGACTTGAAGGATTTCAGGAAAAAACTTAAGACTCACCTCTTTCAGACCCATTACAACCTAACCTAGTCAGAGTGTCATATACTATTTGAGCAACATGCCCACTTAAACTAATCATACCAGCAAGAAATGCGTCCTGTAATTATGTAAAGTATGTATATATGTAAAGCCGCTTCTCAAGCAATCAAATGTATATATGTAAGACTCCTCTCAAACAATCAAATGTAAATCTGTAACCGTTTGATGTGCCTATTACCCATCCCTGCAATCATACTGTATGTTCTAATTCTGGCCTGTACAGCCTCTCCCTTATGTACAGAAAACCACTGCTGATCGCTGGAAGTAGCGGGATACAAGTGTACACTAAATAAATAAATAAATAAATATACTCCAAATGAGGTCGCACCAAAGACTTAGAGAGGCATTATCACCTCCTTTTTTCTGCTAGCCATTCCTCTCCGTATACACCCAAGCATCCTTCTAGCTTTTGCCATCACCTTTTCTACCTGTTTAGCTACTTTAAGATCATCAGACACAACCACGCCTAGGTCCCGCTCTTCTTTAGTGGACAAAAGTACTTCACCCCCTATACTATATTGCTCCCTTGGATTGCTGCAGCCCAAATGCATGACCTTACATTTTTTAACATTAAATCCCAGCTGCCAAATTCTAGACCATTCTTCAAGCTTAGCTAGATCCTTCCTCATGTTATCTACCCCTTCCTGGGTGTCTACTCTATTGCAGATTTTGGTATCATCCGCAAAGAGGCAAACCTTACCTGAAAGCCCTTCCGCTATATCACTAACAAAGATGTTAAAAAGAATCGGACCAAGGACAGATCCCTGGGGCACACCACTGGCAACATCCCTCTCCTCAGAATGAGCTCCATTTACCTGTACTCTTTGTCGCCTCCCACCCAACCAATTTCTAACCCAATCAGTAACTTTAGGGTCCATCCCTAGAGTGCTCAGTTTGTTTATAAGTCGCCTGTGAGGAGCAGTGTCAAAGGCTTTACTGAAATCTAAATACACCACATCTAGGGCTCTCCCTCGGTCCAGCTCCCTGGTCACCCAGTCAAAGAAATCAATCAGATTTGTCTGACAAGACCTGCCTCTGGTGAATCCATGCTGCCTCGGATCCTGTAATCCGCTGGACTCCAGAAACCTCACTATTTTCTCTTTCAGCAGCGTTTCCAGTAATTTACTCACCACCAAAGTTAAACTAACTGGCCTGTAGTTTTCAACCACATCCTTACTTCCGCTTTTGTGTAATGGCACTACATGAGCCTCTCTCCAGTCCTTTGGCACCACTCCCGACTCCAATGAGGCATTGAAAAGGTCAGCCAGTGGAGCTGCTAGAACGTCCAAGTTCCCTCAGTATTCTAGGGTGTATCCCATCCGGTCCCATCGCTTTGTCTACCTTAAGTTGAGCTAGTTTCGTACGAACACAGTCTTCTGAGAATTGTTCAAGATGTCCCTCGCTGCTGTTCCTATTTGTGGGTGTTTTCTGAGGTCCTGCTCCTGGTTCTTCATCTGTGAACACAGAACAAAAATATTTGTTAAGCAATTCCGCTTTATCCTTATCCGCTTCTACATATTCCTCCCCTGCACCCTTGAGTCTGACAATACCACTTTTGCCCTTCCTCTTCTCACTTACATATTTGAAAAATTTCTTATCCCCCCATTTTATTGCATTGGCTATTTCCTCCTCCTTTTGAATCTTTGTCTTCTTGACTACTTTGTTAGCTTCTCTAAGTTTTTCCAAATACAGATGCCTGTCTTCCTCTCTCTGATCTCTTGTATTTCATGAAGGCCTCCCTCTTTTTCTGCACTTTTTCAGCTACTTCTTTCGAAAACCATAGCGGTCTCCTTTTTCTTTTACCTTTATTTACCATTTTAACAAAAAGGTTGGTTGCCCTTAAAATATCCCCTTTCAGTTTTGCCCACTGTTTTTCTACATCCCCCAGCTGTTCCCATCCCACTAACGACTCCCTAAGGTATTGGCCCATCTTGGCAAAGTTAGTCTTCCTAATGTCTAAGATCCTCACCTTTGAATGGATTCTTTTTTTTTTTTTTTAATTTAAACTTTTTATTAACAACAAATCCACGCCAAACATACAATAATACAGGAATAATATCCAACAGTACAGGCAAAATAGTCATAGGCCATCCATGCATGGGAAACTCAACACATGTCCCACCTCTAGGGCCTCTCCCCCAGATTGCAGCCCAGCATTACTCAGGTGGAAGTGTGTTTTTTATATAGGGATACAGGGAAACAAAAAGGAAGAAAAGAAAGAAAAGAAAGAAACATAGCTATCCCTTCCCACTCCCCCCCCCCACCCTTCCCCCCCTCCCCTTCTCCCTGCGACTGCTGTGAGTCTTTCCGCAGGTATCTCAGCACCTTATCCCACAATTGCTCAAATCTATCCACTCTCTGCCGGCGCGTCGCCGTTAGTTTTTCCATCAAATAAACTTGACGGAGACGCTCCACACATTGCTCCAATCGGGGCGCTTCCCTCCGCCTCCAGCAATAAGCTAGCTCGCAGCGGGCTGCACTCAGGCACGCCTGGACTTGCCGCAGGTCCTGGGTAGGACCCCCGACTCTCCACCACCCCATCAAAAACCCACAAGGGTCCAAGGGCACTGCGCTATCAACCACCTCCTTTATCCAGCCCTGGATCTCCCCCCAAAACTGCTGTATTCGGGGACAGTCCCACCAAATATGAAAAAACGTGCCCACTTCCCCACATTCCCTCCAGCACAGATTGGACACCCTGGGATACATTCGATGCAGGCGTTCGGGGGTATAGTACCACCTCATAACCACCTTGCACCAATTCTCCCTAATTGCTATCGACATGGGCAGTAGCCGCAGTTGATCAAACACTTTCTTCCAGTACCCCTCCTCCAGCTCCATTGCCAAGTCCCCCTCCCACTCCCGCATGTAGCGGAGCTTCCCCCCTGGGGGCCCCTGGATCGCCCTATATAGCGCCGAAACTAGTCCCTGGGACCTCCGCTTGCCATACCAAATCACCTCCAATGGGGTATAATCCCTGGCCAATCCCTCTACCCCCAATTTCTTCCGTAGGAATGATATCACCTGCCCATAATAGTAGCGATCCCCCTCCCGCAGCCCGTACTGCTCTTGCAATGTCGCAAATGGGACCCACTCCCCCCCATCTATAAACTGGTAAAAACACTTCAACCCCCCTAGCGCCCACCATCTATAACCCCCCCCCTTCCCTCCCCGGCCTAAAGTCCTCCGTTGAGCATAGTTCCCTCATCAATGAAAAGCCGTTTCCCCCCCCCTCCCTTACTCCCCCTCTGATCTTATCCCATTCCCCGAGGACATGGCCTACATAGGGATTAACCCGTACCGCCGCCCCCCGTTCCCCCTTCCCCATCCACGGGAGGCCCGCTAAGGACCACCCTCCCCTGCACTCTTTTTCCAGTTCCACATAATTCTTCCCCTCTCCCCCATCACGCCAATCCATCACATGGCGAGCCTGAGCCGCCCAATAGTATGCTTGCATATTGGGCACCCCTAACCCTCCCTCCTCCCTCTTCAAGTACAGCACTTCCCGGGCTAGTCGGGGTGGGCGCCGCCGCCAAATATAGTGGTTCACCTGCCGCTGCAAACGCCGCATGTGCGCCCCCGGTATGGCTATCGGCAAAGCCTGGAAAAAATATAGGACTCGGGGGAGGATATTCATTTTTACTGACGCTATCCTGCCCAACCAAGAAATCTCCTGGCCCCCCCACCTCTGCAAATCCCTCTCTATTTCCCGCCACAGCTTAGCATAATTGGCGGCATACATCCCGTCTGGGTGGGGAGTGATATTGACCCCCAAGTAGCGGATGGTCCTCCCAGCCCACTTGAAAGGATAAGCCCGCTGCAGCCCCCCCACCCGGGCCGGGGGCATATTGAGATTCAACGCCTCAGTCTTGTCGGGGTTCATTTTGAACCCAGAGACCGCCCCGTACCGCTCCAGATGTCTGATTAGCTCCGGCAAGGACTCTTCAGGCTGCGTTACCACTAAAAGGACGTCGTCGGCAAATAGTGAGATTTTATGGTGGTGACCTCCCTCCGTCTGCACTCCCGTCACCTTCTCGTCCTCTCGGATGGCACACGCCAAGGGCTCGATAGCCATGGCAAACAGGAGAGGTGACAGCGGGCAACCCTGTCTAGTCCCCCTTTCCAATTCCAGGGCCGACGTATACCGCCCATTAATTTTAATCCGCGCCCTGGGGCCCCTATACAACGCTTGAACCCACCTCATGAACTTGGGGCCGATACCCATCCGCTGCATGGTTTTGAATAGAAAACTCCAGTCCACCCTATCAAACGCTTTCTCAGCGTCGATAGACAGCAACATAGCTTCGGTCCCCCGTGCCTGCACCCCCCAAACAACCTCTAGCACCCTCTTGATATTATCCGAGGCTTGCCTACCCGTAATGAATCCAGTTTGATCCTTCCCGATCACCCCCGGCATCTTTGGGGCCAAGCGGTTGGCTAACACCTTGGCTAGGATTTTGACATCCACATTTAATAGGGATATGGGTCTATAGGACCCGCAGTGAAGCGGATCCCTGCCCCCCTTCGGTAGCACGGTTATCCCGGCTGTAAGCATATCAGCCGACAGCTGGCCCCCCTCCCGCTGCACCCCATTCACCACCCGGACCAGCCGATCCAGAAGTTCCTCCCGAAACACTTTATAGAAAGCCCCCGTCAGGCCATCGAGGCCCGGAGCCTTTCCAGTCGGTAGTGCTTTCAGGGCCACTACCACCTCCTCCCTAGTGATCTCCGCCTCCAGGTCCTGTACCTCCTCAGCCCCGAGGCTCCGCAGCTCGATCCCCTCTAAATACGCCTCGCACGCTCCCTCCGGCCCCCCCTCCGGTTTCTTGTAGAGATCCCTATAAAAGCGGCAAAACCGCTCCCCAATTTGCTTCTCCGTCCGGAGCCGCACCCCATCCTCCCCTAACAGCCCCACTATCGCCCCTTGGGCCTCTCGCTTCCGCAGTTTGTTAGCCAACAGTTTCCCCGCCCTATCTCCCCATTCATAATAGCACTGCTTCAGCCGCGTCATCTGAAAGCCAATCGCTTCCACCTGTAATTTGTTTAACTCCATACGTAACTGGTTAAGGCGCTTAAGGTCCCGCTTATTCCCCCTGCCTTGATATTGCTGGGCCACCTGCTTAATCTCCACTTGAAGTGCCTCCTCCTTCGCCAACCGCTGCTTCTTGAGGCGAGAAGACCACATTACCAGCCGCCCTCTTACTACTACCGCCTTCATCCCCTCCCACAATCCTACCTCCCCCACTTCCCCGGTGTCATTCAATTCCCAATATTCCCTTAAACATCCTTTGATATCCTGCACCACCTCCGGTTTCCGTAATAAACTCTCGTTAAGCCTCCAAAAGCGTGTGCCTCCCCCCTCCCTGGGGCCCCCCACGGCTACCCAAATAGGTGCATGATCTGACCACGTGATGTTCCCTATCCCCACCTCTTGAATCCTAGGCCCCCACCCTGCCGGCATCAATATATAGTCTATCCTACTATAGCTATCATGGGGCGCGGAGTAAAAGGTATACTCCCTGCTCCCCTCATTCAACTGTCGCCAAGCATCAGTTAGCTGGTAGGATGTCATAATTCGTTGCAGTATTCGGCGAACCTGGCCCTTCCCATCTCCTCCCACTGCTTGTCTATCCCACCCAGGATGGAGAGCTAAATTAAAATCCCCCCCCAAAATTAGCCTCCCCTGGGCATGCTTAGCTAAAAAGGAGTGCACCCCTCTCCAAAAGCCCCCCTGCTGTGCATTCGGAGCATAGATGTTGACCAGGGTAACCTGTTCACCCTGCCATTCCCCCCCGAGAAGCAACACCCGTCCCGCCTCATCCCGCTCCACCCGGCTTACCTGGAAGGCGCTATCCCTACGAATCAATACCGCCACCCCCCCTTTCCTTCCCGCAACCGCCCCCCGCATCCCCCCAAAGTATTGTTGTGGATATTGAGCATTCCTCAGCAGACCCTCATGTTTCCGCCGGAGATGAGTCTCCTGGATCATCACTACTTCCCAGTCAAGCCGGAGGGCTTCCCGATACAGCTGTTGACGCTTCTGAGGAGTATTGAGCCCCTTAGCATTGAGCGACCCTATCTTTCCCATTGGGATCGGTCTAGCCCCCTCCCCACTCCCCTTCTGCGGTTATCACACCCCCAATGTTGGCATCCCCCTCCCCTACCCCCCCTTTCCCCCCCCCCAACACCCCCCCTCACCACCCCTATATGTCCTCTCCCGCTGGTGACTCTCAACCCTCCCGGTGGCTCCCCCGGGCGCCTCCATCTCCCCCTATATCACCTTCCCCCCCCCCTTGTCGCCCCCCCTGGTTCCAGCCCCTAAGCTTCCCCTATCCCCCCTACCCCCTCCCACCCTACTCATTTCCCCCCCGGCCCCTCCCTCCGCTCCCAACCCAGCTCTCCCCGCCCCCCAACCCGCTCCCACCACCATCTCCCCTGCTGCCCACCTTGCCCACCCCCCCACCCCACCACACATGACCAATATACAAATACTCAACTCTTAGCTCTCAGGAGGGTTATAGAGGGTTACCAGATCGGGCCCTCTGAGCTCCACGAGCTTTCCTCAGCCCAGCTAGGGCCAGCTCTAGGCGGGCTGCCGGGAAACAGTGTTGAAAAAGTCCCTCCTTTCAACTCCCGGACCACAGTCCACCGGTAGTGTCCGAGAGGTATGCAGTTTAAAACACCACCCAAAATCCACTGAGTCTGCTTGGCCTAGGGGCCTGAAACATCAACCAATACAACATAACTTATTCCAAATGAGTAGTTAGATTACCATTTGTTATAGCACTTTCACATAATTCTAAACATATCCTAGGCACTCTCTCAGACACCGCATACCGCTGGTCCGGTCGAGAGTCTGTGAACCAAAGTCATTGAAGAACAAACAGGTGGCCACGGCTCCCATCAACCCTGCCCGGTGAAGTTCCTCAACCAAACAACACCAGCGGCGGGCGCGCCTGTTCACCCCCTATCGGGCAGCAATCAGGGAGTCCATTGCCCACGCTAGGGATGATGAGTCCACTCTGTTCCAGCACCGAGGCCCCTCAGAACGTTCACCAACAAAGGGGGGCCTCTCTTAGAAGCCGGTATAGTCCTAGGGCAGCCCCCTAGCTGCAATGTCTTTCATTCCCCCACTGCAGTTTCCACCGCTGCCAATTGCCGCTCTTTTCCGCCGGATAGCCGCGTCAATCTCCTGCCTTTACTTTCGACTCTCTGCCACTTCGTCCCGTCCTGCCGCAGAGGGGGTCGGTGTTCCTTAGGCTGTCCTCTCCTTGACTCCTCTGGAATATTGTCCACTCCCAGATCGCGCAGGATCTGCCAGGCTCCCTCAGCGCTCTGAATGCGGCGGGAGACCCCCTTCACTGTCACCAACAAGCCGAAGGGGTAAAGCCACCGATAGCGCCATCCTTCTCTGCGCAGCACCGAGGTTACCTCTCGCAGTTCCCACCGCCGCTGAAGTGTGCCCGCAGAAAGGTCCTGATAGAGCTCTATGGTAGCTCCTTCCCATTTGTACGGGCCAAGTTTCCGAGCCGCGGTAAGGAGCTTTTCCTTCAGCTTGTAGGAACTCAGACAGGCGATCATATCCCGAGGCTTATTTTCTCTCGGGAGGCCCAAGCTCCGGTGGGCCCTGTCCATCTGCAGCGGGGTCCCCACCCAATCCCCCTCAGGGTAGGCCTCCTGCAGGATGGCAGTGAACAACCGCTGCAGGGTCCCCTCACAGTCCTGGAATAGCTGCTCTTCCGGGAGGCCGCGCACCCGCACATTACTCCTGCGCGAACGGTCCTCCAGATCCTCCGTTTTTGCTTTTAGCATCTCCTGAGCATGCTGTAACTCTGCCCAACCGCTCCGCAAATTATTTACCGCCTCCTCCTGATGATCCAGACGTTCCTCAGAGGCCTCCACCCGAGCCCCGAGCTCCTTCACCTCCTGAGACATCGTGGCTAACGTTTCCCGCAGGTTTTTTTGAAAATAGCTCATCTCTGCCTTCAATTCTTCCTTGAAGGCCGTAAGCCACGCTTTCAGGCTCCCCAGCGATTCCGATGCTCCAGCCGAGTCACCATCAGAGTCGACCTGCTCCGCCTCGCCGGCCGCCATGCTGGCCGTGGGGTCAGTCTCCAATCGCCCCTCTATCGCATATGAGGAACGATATTCTGAGAGTCGCTGTTTTTACCGACATCCCCACTAGAGTCAGGGTTATCGGGATGGGCCGTCGCACTCAGCAAGGGAGGGGAAGATTGCTCAAATTTTAGCTAATTCCACTTCGGCACCCTGGAGCTCCTTCAGAGAGCAGCCACCATGCTCCCTGACGTCACCGGAAGTCCTTTGAATGGATTCTAACAGCCCTAGCACTAATACTGAACCACACCATCTGGTGATCACTGGATGCAAAACGATCTCCCACTACAACATCAGAAACACTTTCACCATTGGTAAGCACCAAGTCCAGTATGGCCCCTTCACATGTGAGGTCTGTTACCAATTGCCTGAATAGTTCTCCCTGTAGAGAATCCAGGATCTCCTTACTTCTATATGATACTGCAGCAGGAATGTGCCAATCAACATCTGGAATATTGAAATCTCCTATCAGTAGCACTTCCCCTTTCCTAGCAATGCTGCATATGTCTTCAATTAACTCTTTGTCCACCTTTTCCTCTTGTGAGGGAGGTCTGTATATCACACCAATGCAAATAGATTTCTCTTTCCCTCTTTCTAGTTTAACCCACAATGCCTCCTCTCTCTCTTTTAAGCTCTGTAATTCTAAAGCTTTAATAGTAGTTTTTACATATAATGCTACTCCTCCTCCCCTTCTTCCTACCCTGTCCTTTCTGAATAAAGTATAGCCAGGTATAGTTACATCCCAATCATGGTTTTCTGTGAACCATGTTTCTGTAACTGCCACTAAATCCAAATCAGCCACTCCCACCAAAGCTTCAACATCAGGGATCTTATTTCATATGCTACGGGCATTTATACGCACTGCTTTCCATATGTTACCCCAATGGAGGTGGTAGAGATGAGGACAGTGTCTGAATTCAAAAAGGCATGGGACAAACACAGAGGATCTCTAAAGGAAAAAAGGGGACTGTTGTAGTGGTTGATATGGAAGGGCAGACTAGATAGGCCATGTGGTCTTTTTCTGCCATCATGTTTCTATGTTTCTAAGAACTTCATATGCTTGCTTTAATGTCATATCAGAATCGTTTAACTCTAGGTTATGTGCTGGCTACTACAGGTGGTGCGTGTGTATTATTAGTTCCCTCGTACTGCACATATTCCGCTGACCCATCACATGATAATATTACAGAAGTTATTAAACACTTACAGGAGCTGGCTGATGAAATGAGAAAGGAGGGAGATCCGGTCAAGGGTGATTGGGCCTTTAGCTGATTTCCTGGTTTAGGCCAAAGCATCAGGAACTTTTTTCTCATTGCTATAATACTTGTCCTCCTGTTTTGTATTACTGTTCCCCTTATGCTGTGCTGTATCCGGTGCCAACCTCTCATGTGCCCCCAGCATAAGTCCACCATCATCCATGTTCACCATCCTCATGAGCCGCGGCGCAATCAGGCTTTGTCCATTTATGATAGTGTTAGACCCAGTGTCTCCTATAAGTCTTTCCAAATCAGTCGGGTGGATGTGCTCTCACATTCTTCTCCTAAAGAGGGGAGAGTGTGAGAGCCAGTGGGAAAGAGTTAACACAGAACATCTGAAATGTTGTCCAAATTGCTGGCATTAGCATTGATGTGCTACGTGAGTTGCTAGAGGTATTAGGTGACATCAAATGGAAGAAATGTAAGAAAAAACACACACTTATCTACAGGGCACAAAGGAGACATCACAAGAATATGCTAGCTTAGCATGTCAAAATGCCAGTTTAGCATGGGGCCTAAATGGAAATTACACTAACCTGGTAATTGTAGTTCCTGGAGGGTCCAGTTTAGTCCTCCAACATCGGGTAGTGCCCCTCCTCCTGCAGCCTGGAGACTGGACCAATCAAGTCTTCTGTAGTATATATGCAGACGGAGCTCCCAGAAGCCCCCAGTGTACTAGTAACAAAGCATACTTAACGAAGCAACACATTAGATTAATATACAAAATGACATAATGAAAATGACATAATTAAAGAACAATTTGTTTCCCCCCCACAAAAATATCCAACTTTCTCTCCAAACGAGGAAGTCAGAACACTGTATTGCACTGGAACCAACGCCCCAGAAATCAAAATACAGCTCCGTATCAGAAATCTCAGGAGCTGACTGAACACCTGAGAAAGGAAGAGCCATAGCCAAAAACGCGGCTGCAAAAAAGGTTCGAACGGCAAGAGGAACCGTCTTATGATCCACCGTTCGGAAAGCGCGCCGCATTTTTATAACAGATAGTCGGGAGGGAAGGAGGACTAAACTGGACCCTCCAGGAACTACAAATTACCAGGTTAGTGTAATTTCCATTTCCTGTTCGGTAATCCAGTTTAGTCCTCCAACATCGGGATGTAACAGAGCAGTTAAGACCGGGCGGGACCTTGCCATCCGGCGCGCAGAACCGCCGAACAAAAGAGGAATCCCGAGCCGCTGACACATCTAAACGATAGTGTGTACTGAAAGCATGCAGAGACGACCAGGTGGCCGCCTTACAGATATCTGCTGGCGGAACTAGGCTATACTCTGCCCAAGCGGTAGCCCGAGCCCTAGTGGAATGATCCAGTAGCCCCTCCGGAACAGACCGCTGCTGCAACAGATACGCAGACGCGAACGCTTCCTTGAGCCATCTTGCAACGGAGGCCTTAGCCGCCGCTTCCCCTTTACGTGCACCACCGAAGAGCACGAATAACCGGTCAGTCTTCCGAAAGATTCGGTAGCCTTCAAAGAATGACGAGGTGCACGACCCACATCGAGACGGTGAAGACCTTTGTCCGCCGACCCGACAGAGTGGGAAGAAAGAACTGGAAGAAACACTGCCTGATTCACATGAATAGGGGAAACCACCTTCGGCAAAAAGGAAGGGACCGGGGTAAAAGACAAAAAAGGTTCTCGGCAGGACAACGCATGTAGATCTGAAATACGCCGTGCCGAACCGATGGCTACAAGAAAAACCGTCTTCAGCGTAAAATCTTTCAGAAACGCCCTACTCAGGGGTTCAAAAGGTTCACGAACCAGGGCCCGCATCACTAGATTCAAGTCCCCCCGGAGGAATGAAAATCCTGCGGGAGGGCCGCAAATGAAAAACAGTCGTAAGAAGACGACGTACGTCCGGATAAGAACCGTAGAGACGGCCTAAAACTTTGCATCGATAACAAGAGATAGCCGCCAACCGGACTTTCAGAGAACTAGCCGCAAGGCCCTTATCAAAAGCAACCTGAAGAAACTTAAAACGACGGAAACGAAAACCGTCGCCGCCCGGACTCCACGCCGGGAGCACCAGTCTTCAAAGATCCCCCAAATCCGAACGTAAGTAAGAGAAGTGGACGTTTTCCCCGCCCGCAGTAGGGTAGAAATCACCGCGGGGGGAGTAACCCTTCTTTTTCAGCCGAGCCCTCTCCCTGGCCAAACCGTATGCGAGAATTGACCCACTTGGGGCATCCGCAAGGGTCCCCGAAAAAGAAGATTCGGCAGCGTGGATAGGAGCCAAGGAATGCCGTCGCTCAGCCGGACCAGATCGGCATACCAGGGCCACCCAGACCAGTCCGGGTCCACCAGTAACACTCGACCCCGATGGCCCTCGATGCGCTGAACGACCCGGCCAATCAGAACCCACGGAGGAAAGACATAAAGAAGGCCGGACGTTGGCCACGGCTGAATGAGAGCGTTGAGCCCCTCGGACATACGCTCCCTTTGCCTGCTGAAGAAGCGTCCTGTCTCGGCCGATTGAAATGTCGCCATGAGATCCATGAAGGGCGGCCCCCCCCCGACGAACTATTTGCGCGTAAACTTGCGGGTTTAGCTCCCACTCTCCGGGGTCCACCCGCACTCTGCAGAGAAAATCGGCCTGAACATTGTCTGCGCCTGCAATAGGCGCTGCCGAGATGGCCGGAAGACGAGACTGCACCCAATTGACCAAGGCCATCGCTTCTGATTCCAGGGCCATGCTGCCGATGCCCCCTTGGCGATTGATGTAAGCTACGGTGGACGCAATGTCCGAAAGGACTCGCACCGGCCGGTCGAGAACTAGGGCTTTGAGGCCAAGAGGGCTAGCCATACTGCCCGCCATTCGAGGAGGTTGATCGACCAAGAAGTCTCCAGGGGAGACCATTCCCCTTGAGCGAAGCGGGTCCCGCAGTGAGCCCCCCAGCCGGTTAAGCTGGCATCCGTTGTGAACGGAACCCAAAGTGGAGGCTCCAGGGAATCCCCCGCGCCAGGTTCTCGGAGGAGAGCCACCACCGGAGTGATCGGCGAACCGCCCTTGGGCAAGTCAATCTCCTGTTCAACGAGTCGAATTGGTTGGACCAACGGCGCAGCAGGGCACTCTGCAGCCGGGCGCATGTGGAAGTGCGCCCAGGGCACCACCTCTAAGGTCGCTGCCATCGTACCGAGGAACTGTAGCTATCACCATGCAGACGGAGCGGGCATCCCCCTGAAGAGTCGGACAAGAGACTGAATGCGGCGCTCCGGCAGGCACACCAAGCCCCGTGCTGTGTCGAGGCTCACTCCCAGATACTCGAGATCCTGAGTCGGGCACAGACAACTCTTGCATTCTTTCACCACCCAGCCGAGGGACCGCAGCAGAGCCACCACCCTGCTCGTGACGTGCACACACTCCCGACTGGACTTTGCCCGAATCCACCAGTCGTCGAGATACGGATGGACCAGGATGCCCTCTGTGCACAAGGCCTCCGCGACCACTACCATCACGTTTGTGAAGGTGCGGGGGGCCGTGGCGAGACCAAACGGCATGGCCGGAAATTGGAAGTGGCCCCACGGAAGAGCGAAGTGGAGAAACCGTTGATGAGACGGCCGGATGGGAATGTGTAATGTGGTCTGCAGCGGCTGTGGAAGATCCTGCAGCAGGGGCTCTGAGGAGGGGGGAGATAAGGTGCTGGGGGACCCAGCTAGCAACGCAGTGGGTATGGGGAAAGCCTCCGGGATGCAGCGTGCAGGTGTAACACAAGCAAGCTATTAATGTACCCTTCGGCTGATTACATTTCACATATAATACAGCCATAGAAAAAAGCATTGTAGAGACTTAAACCACCTTTCCTCTTCTTGTGTGGGGTTTCATTTATTTATTTATTTATTTATTTATTTTTGCATTTAAAACAAAAAGCAAGGAAGGCTCAGGGAAACCCAAGACTGTTTAAGAAAAGTATTTTGAAACTGCACGTGCCTCCACAGCATGATTAAGTGTGTGGAAACTGCTGTTTAGAGCTGTTGCCTCTAAAAAGAAACACTGAAGAGAAAAACAAAACAGCCGCTGGCACCGAAAAACTGTCAGGTATTCGCAGAACTGAGAAGGGAACTGTCAGTCATTCACTGTGCTGGCATAGAGAAACTTTCAAGGTCAGGGTAAGGCAATTACAGTGACTGAAAGTAGGGAAATTAGAGTGGGATCCCTCCGCAGCCATTCAGACCTCCATGGTAGGGGCTGAAAGGTGTTTCTGGGGAGGGATGTAGAAGCTCAATCCAGCCATAGGAAAATTACAGTGAGCATGCTTAATTAGGCCGAGCCCAAAACAGTCAGGATCCAAAACACTGACTTAAAACCTCAACCAAATGGTATATTGAATAAGACAGGTACAATAATCAGTAGGACGTACAAAGTAACCCGGCTGCAGTTTGTGGACTAAAAAGTCAAAGTAGGCACTTCCAACTCAGGGGCAGCCGGTCCGGATACAGCTGAAAGCATCCCAGAGCAGCTGAGGCAAGGAAGAAAAAACAAAAACAGAGTACGCACAGTTTTCTTACAGAAAATGATACCTGAACTTCCTGGAGGTATTCAAACTCTCGTGGTAAAGACTCAGTGCAGCGTAAAGCCAATGGAGAGCTCCCCGAAGCCAAGCTCCGGAGTTCCCAAGTTCCTCAGGGGAAGCAAGATGCGGGGGGAAGAGCAGAGCTGATGCCTGAGGTCCCTGTGTTTCTTCTGACAGCCTATGCAGCTTAAACCTGAATAAGGCACAGGGAGAACTAAAAAGAAATAACTGCGTCCCGCAGGAACAGGCATTTAACAATATTCCCCATAATAGGTAATGCCTCAGCCAGCCTTCTTTGTTGGGCACAGTGGGGAATAGAAGCCATGAGCCCTGCACCCTTCATCAGTGACTCAGCCTTGTACTGTGGCTCTGAATTGCATACTGTTCTCTATCCATGCCTTCTGTACTTTTTATCCATTATGTTCATACAGAGGCAGAGAAAAAAGTAACCTCTGCACAACTGACCTCTAGCAAGTGTTGTGGAAAGAAGAAAAAAACTGAAACAATATAGCTTTTAGAAGCCAGCAGAGACGTAATCTGGCTTCCCGCCAAAAACCGAGGCTCATTAGCTATTCAAAATGGCCACCAGCAAAAATAAAACACCAAAAGAGTGAATTAAAACCCCCAAAAGCTAAGGAATTAACTTAAAAAGTCAAAGAAGAAGGTGGGAGGGTTGCAGGCATGAGAGAAATGCCTAAAATCGCTGAAAAATCAAGAAAAATCAATCGAGTTACCACAGAGCTGCAAACAGCAGAGGGAGAAGACATTCTAGTGCTGAATAAACTGCAGCACAGCTCTTACAGATGCCAGAGTCAGTCATTGTACCTCTGCGGGACCCACAAATCCCACCTTGAGGTTTGGCAGCCATGCTAAGGCAACCTGCTTCCAGGGGGAAAGAAGGAAACAGGAACAGGGAAGCCCACAGCAAAGGGACTAACCATATTCAAATCAGTACAGCTTTAAAATTAAAACTTTTTTTTTTTTTTTTTTACAGAAAACAAAATACTCCCCAGAATCCTAGGGGTGCCCTGAGCAAAATCGCCAGCAAAAGAAACCCCAAAAATGCCAGGGGAATCCGTGCACAAGTGTTAAAAAGTGCCCTTAAAAAGCACACTTTAGAAATCCAAAATGGCCGCCGCACTTTTTCACCCACAATAAAAAAAGGCGCGAAAATACAAAGGTAACCAAATAATATGGAAAAGAAAGAAAACGACCCTCTAATACAGGGCAAGCGAAAAAAATCAGGAAAAAGTGCAATTCGGAAGCCAGGGGAGCCGACAGAGCCTCTGACAATGCAAAAAATAACAGAGCTGAAAAGATAAAGCAAGGAAAATTCCTACCAGCTCAGGGAACAGCAAGGAACTCAGCCAACTCCTCCAAGTGACAGGCAATGCTGTAGCAGGTATGGCTCTTCCCCGAACAGTCCTGGGAGATCTCAACCCAGGCTTCAGATATTCCCAGGCAGGAAGGCAGGAGCCCAATGCAGGTCTGTCTTCCCCCAGGATGTCCCCTGTGGCAATGCTCTTTTTTCTTTTTTAAAGATACAGCTACCTAGCAAAGAAATGGTAAATAAAGGACCCAAAATAAAACCCCAAAAGAACTAACTAGTGTTGCTCCTTCAAGTGTCACTTAGTGTGCCCAGAAAGGGCACAGAAGTCTGCAAGCTGCAAGGAGACTGGACACACTGGGGGCTTCTGGGAGCTCCGTCTGCATATATACTACAGAAGACTTGATTGGTCCAGTCTCCAGGCTGCAGGAGGAGGGGCACTACCCGATGTTGGAGGACTAAACTGGATTACCGAACAGGAATGTAAAATTGTCAGAAAATACAGAGAACTAACAAGATATATTTCTTGAAAATGAGAACAAAGGTAAAGAATTGAATAAGTGGGAAAAAGGTCAGATAACAAGGAATAAATCTGACAAAGACAAAGGCCAATGGTTGCAAACATGGAGATACAAAAGGTCAACGGGAATGGAGGTGCAGACATGACAGGACAAAGGAAGGAATGAAAGAAAAAATCCAAATACCTGGAGTAAAGCAAAGGGACTAGTTTGAAAAGAAAACTATATAATGTTAGAGAACTTTTTAAGGATGGGAAATTTTGCATACTATCTCCCGAAGATGAGATGGGCTGCAAATCCCCACTGTATGTCTGTTAATGAGTGTGTGTGTATGATTCCGATTGTTTGTGCTGTGTGCATCTGTGTGATGCCTGTGTGAAAAGGATTTTGCTAGTATTCTTTGAGTGTAGTTAGAATCATATATCCTTCTCTCGCACTGTGCTAGGACCTGTCATTGGACAGGAAATCTCTTAGTTTATAGCTGTGACAGAAAAAGCAGAAAGAAGAGTGTTTTTACTTGAAGGGGATGGTGAGGGAAATACGCCAAATTACTTTATATTTAGTTAGTTTTGTAATGCTCTTTGTATGCTTGCTTCTGTGACATAAGAAAGAATAATAAAGGATCTTTGTGTAAGGAAAATCTGTGAGAATTTGTGCCAGGTACGAGTATAATCTGCACGAGGTGTGGTCTATTGGGTGGTATGGTAATCCCTCCCTGTGTGTCAGTTTGTTCCCCTCTTGCACGGAGAACGTGGTCTTGTGATTCCATCTGGCCAACGGAATCAGCCCCCTCTTGGTCCATACAGTGCTATAGTATGGCATGGATTCTCTGAATCAGTGGACTGGGGGAATGCAGCATACACTGAAGTAATGGCTTGATAGAAAAAGACAGCACAGATACCATAACGGCAACATAGCTTGGCATGATTGGGTGTTTACCGAAGAGGGAGACGAGTTGCAGAGTTGTACAAGGCCTGCTTGCCAGATTAAGCTTTGTTTACAGTTACAGTAAAGCCTAATGTAGCTAATTCCCATCTATACCAGAGAGAACAACTTTTGATTCGAATTGGCAGCAGTAGAAATAAATATGTATGATTGTGATTTTATTTAAAATTATGTTTAAGGCTATTTTAGGGATCCTGGATCTGACAAGTGTGATAGAGGGGGGGGGGGGGGGAGGAAAAACCCAAAACGATTAACCATTTTTGTGTTAAAAGTATTTTATTGATTTCACTCATCAAATACTTAAACACAGTATACAGAAAACCAAAATAGAAACAAAATATACTACAATCAATAATAATAATAAACAGATCATCCTTAGCCTACATAAACGGGGAACACAACAAATATGAAACAAAGCAAATAAAGTAATATTGTAGCAGCGAAGTGCACGCAATGAATAAAACCAGGAGTCAATAGCAGGTTCCAAGCCAATTTATTGTGTACAGGCTCAGACAGGAGCGTGTCCAAAAGTGACTGAGCAATGGCGTACAGGAGCAAATTCCTTATATACAATTTTTACAGTTTGATACAGGCAAACTTTCTATTGGTCCCAACACCCCCTTGCACCTGTCCAATCGGGGACCCTCTCTGGGCCTAGCTCCCTGTTCCCCTGCTCAGGCTATTCTAACAAAGGCATAGTCTTAGACAGATACATTTCTACTTCAAGGCCATTTCTAGCTCAGAGAACGCAAGAACATGTCTAAACCCAGCTACACTAACAGCCTTTACTACATCCTCCGGTAACAAATTCCAGAGTTTGGTTACACGTTGAGAAGTTGGCTGGCTGATGCTAAGCATACACAGAAGAAAGCATCCTTTAAATCCAGGACAGTGAAGTGAGTAGCTTCAGCGGGGATCAGTCCCAGGAGAGTATAAGGGTTTGGTACTACTGGATGTATGGTTACAACTGATTCATTTACTCGTCTCAAATCCTGCACTGGGCGGTAATCACCTGTCCCAGGCTTCTTGACAGGGAGGAGGGGGGTATTCCAGGGCAATTGGCACGTTCTGAGAAGTCCATACTTCAATAATTTCGTTAGATGATGATGAATGCCTTCAATCGCTGGTCGCGGAAGAGGGTATTGTCTCATATGCACTGGTTCCGCTCCTGGTTTGAGGATGACGAGAACAGGGGCTATATTTTTCGCTAGGCCCGGAGGATTATCCTCCGCCCACACCTCGGGCGCAGCTAGAATACTGGTGGTTATACGGGAACCGGCTGCCTTGGTCGGAGATGTACTATAGAACCGCCATTCTTCTTCGCGGGGGACAGTCAACACCATCAGGCCAGCACATTTCGAGTTCACAGTCATTTCCATCTCTTCCCCTTCAACAAAGGATATCTGCGCCTGGAGCTTAGCAAGCATATCTCGGCCCAAAAGGGGAATTGGGCATTCAGGCATGTACAGGAACTGGTGCGTTATCTTCCGTCCCCCTAGTTCACAAGTGCAGTTCTGCAAGAAAGGCTTTGTGGCTCTAGCTCCAGTAGCTCTGACAATGGTGATGGATCGAGAAGACAGAGGGGCCACTGGCTTGGCTACCACCGAATGTTCGGCCCCCGTATCCACCATGAAGTCCATATATTGGTCCCCAATTTTCAAACTGACCATATGCTCCTGAGGACCCAGAGGAAACTTGGAGCCCGGTCTGGCCTAGTCTTCATCCATGCTGTAGCCCCCTTCGGCTGCCATTCCCTCCATAGCTGCTTCGTCTTGTTGGAACTGTGTGCGATGCAGCCCTCCATAACTCTGGAATCGTCCCCCTGCTCTCCAAGTGCTCCCTTCTCCCCTCCAGGAGGCAGAGTCAAGGTTCGGACACTCATTCTTTCAATGTCCTTCTTCTCTACAGTAGGCACATTGATTCACACCCACCGGGGGCCGACCATTCCCTGGGCCCCTTCCACGTCCTCGGGTCCTTTTGTTTGAGGCACTTCCTCGTCGTTCACCTAAAGCTGCAGCAAGGAAATCAGCTTTCTTCTTCATTTTACCTTCACTCTCCCTCTGACGTTCATTATCACGATTCACAAACACTTTGAGCAACTTCCATTAACTGGGCCGCATTCATGCCAGCAAACCCTTCTAGCTTCTGTAGTTTCCGTTTTATGTCTCCCTGGGACAGGCTTACAAAGGTCGCATTTACCATGCACAAATTTTCCTGGGCTGCTGGATCATATGGGGTATAGAGCCTATAAGCTTCAGATGAGCGTTCATAGAAGGCCGCTGGGCTCTCATCTGGGCGCTGGAGAACTTCTGATATCTTTCCGATATTCATGGCCTTCTGGCCTCCTTTCTTCAAGCCTTGTAGTAGGGCCTGGCGGAACCGATTAAGGGCCACCGCCCCATCGGTACTGTTCGGATCCCAAGAATATGTAGCAGCGAAGTGCACGCAATGAATAAAACCAGGAGTCAGCTGCAGGATCCAAGCCAATTTATTGTGCACAGGCTCAGACAGGAGTGTGTCCAAAAGAGACTGAGCAATGGAGAACAGGAGCAAATTCCTTATATACAATTTTTACAGTTTGATACAGGCAAACTTTCTATTGGTCCCAACGCCCCTTGCACCTGTCCAATCAGGGACCCTCTCTGGGCCTAGCTCCCTGTTCCCCCTTCTTAGGCTATTCTAACAAAGGCACAGTCTTAGGCATAGATACATTTCTACTTCAAGGACATTTCTAGCTCAGAGTATGCAAGAACATGTCTATCATCAGCACAGAGGAATTATACAAACTTTTCAAAAGCAGTTTAGAGCAGTTTAAAGCAGATTCTCAAACTCTGGTTCTTTTCAGCACTAGTCTCAGGTGGGGGTTGAGGTCTAGGCCTAGTTTACAGGCCATAGCCTACCACACCAGGTTTTCCTTTGTTACTACAGGCCATTTCATAGGTTTGATGTTTGTTTTTTCTAAATACTTCTGTATGCTGGGTAACCATTCTGCTTTGTGATTGTGTTCTATAGGGTCCTCATATAGCTTTCTCCAGAAGGTTTCAGTTTTGGTTGGAGGTACTTTTACCATATTAATGCTCTCCCCAGTTCCCTGTAGAATTATTTTGGGTTCTAAATAGTTTATTCTGATATCTTTCATTCCTGTTTTCTTCATATCTTCGAAGTTTTTGCGCTTCTGCTGCTATTTTCAATTTATTGTTGGAACATATAAATTTCAGGCCTTCTGTTAATGAAGCATGCTTCAGCTTGATGTCTTGGATCTTCCTTAATATCTTTGATGATCATAATCCTTTTAGATACCCATCCAGCAGGGATACATCTGCATGCAATGATTGCATTTTTCCTTCGATGTGCTTTTTCCAAGGAGGAACTGTTATTGGAGTGGAGGAGTGGCCTAGTGGTTGGGGCAAGGTACTTCAGGCCGGGGGTTCAAATCCCACTAGAGGACAGCAACCTTGGGCCGGAAGGACTGGGGTTTCTAGTCCCACAGGTGCTCCTTGTGGTCTTGGGCAAGCCACTTAACCCTCCATAGCCCATGTTCCCTGTAAAATAGTTATCTCCAAGTTATAATGCCCTGTTCAATGTAATTTCAGTTTGTTCAATATAAACCGCACTGATGCAGAATAGCGCGGTATATAAGAGAATGTAAATAAAATAAATAATAAAATTGTTCTCTTTTTCTTCTGGCCTTGCACTTTATTTGGTAGTATTCTTGCAGTAATAATTTTAGCTGCACAATGTTGCATTTGATTAATTCCAGTGATGTCAATAAATGGTCCCTTTATTCTGGATATGGCTTTATTCATCTTAATTATTATACTTCTAGCCTTAGGTGTTAAATTTAGCTTGGGTAATCTTTCCCTTGCTTGGAACCCAGCATATTCATCTCTTTCCATATGGACTAGGAGTTCTAGCTTGAATTGCTCCACCTCTGGATCTTTCTCTTCCATTTCTTCTTCCTCCTTTGCTTCCTCTGATTCAGTCAACTTGTTAACCCTTCCTTTATTCAGCTCATTCTTCTGCGGTTTCATATCTCTCAACTCCATCTCCCCCTCCCTTTCCTTTTCTGTGTCTTCCTTTCCTTAGTTGCATCAAGATGTTGTCATTCACATATTTCTTTTCTTTGATCTTTAAAATTAAAGATCTTAAATTTGCATCTGTTATTTTTTGCAGTTTTTCTAATGGCAATTTTCCTTTTTTCCAGCTTTTGATGGACTCTCTTTGTATACCCTCTTGATTTAAATATAGGGTTTGTAGCATAAAAATAGCAGTACATTACCTCCTCTTTATCTGCAGGATTCCACGTAACCATAGTTAATCCTCTTAACTTTTTCATTAATTTCTGTGGTTTATCTCCTGCCACAGTGGGTCCATGAACAGGCTCACCATGGCCTTTATCTGTGGCAGGAATGTTATCTGCTTCTGCAACACGAACTATCGCAAACACCATCATTAGCCCTAGTGGTAAGCTACGGGTGGGCACCTTTTTATCCTGGGTGACATGTGGCCAGTATGTATTTTTCTTCTTTGTTCCTAACATATGTCAATTGTAGTGTTGCCTTGCTGAGCTTTGGTATAGATGTTATACAATGGAGTTACCACGTTAAGGTACTCAGCAAGACTTGAGGAGGGAACTTTATTCTCTCCCCCTAAGGATGCACAGCAATTCCACAGCTGCTGCACACCCCTTTGACCCCCACTTTTATCTGTAAGGGGTAGGTAGTGTTCAATGGCTGTTTACCTGGCTAAATGTCTTTTGGAAATTGCCTATTATGTATATGAAACAAAGTCTAATATTTGCAACTATGATGTCCAAGTGTGTGTCTTTTGGGAGGGGTGGTGTTAGAATGGTCATGAAAGTTAGGGTTGCCAACTTTTCCATAGAGCATAACGGGACACCCATCAATCTTGAAGATGAGGGGGAGAAATGGGAGGACGCAACCCTCTGAATCTGGTGGGGAAGGGTGAGATACTATCAGCTGTTCACTCAGTCCTTCCACCATTTGGGCTCCAAACAGGTCCCTCCCACACACTGTTTCACAGAAAGGGTATTGTTTTGGGCATTTTCACACTGTTTGCTCTCCATCAAAACCTTTAAGTTCTTTAATACATATACCACCCCCACCATAACTGCTTCCTCAGACTCATCCACATTCCCAAACAGACTCCTTTCTCACTCTCATACATTCACATCCAACCTGTTTCCCCCTCTCTCTTCCCCATCCCTGGGCTCTTTCATTTTACAAATCTCCGTTTCTGTAGATAGTCCAAGGCTGGATTATAGATTCAAAAAGACAGAGCAGAACCAGAGAAAGAAGCAGCGATGGGGGACATATAGTTAAGTAAAAGGAGGCTCTGCGGTATATAAGCTCGTTGGGGAAGATGTGATGGCATGTTCTGGGGGTGGTTCATGTGTTAGCTTTTCTTATTGTGGGTGTGAGCATATATAGCATGTTTCTGTAACTGATGGGCTACAGTAAATGCACTGATTTCTAACAGGACAAAGCACATCATCAGAGGCACCAACCTGGGAACACAGTTCAAAGGGGAGAAGATAGTCAAATACCTCCCAGGCTCTTCATCCAGCAGGAATATGAACCAAATTGCTGGCACAGTTAGTGCATAAAGTGAGCACTTCAAAACTGATGTCATCATCCATTTGGGTACAAATGACCTGGCTCTACAGTTCAGAAGAATTTCCAGATTCTGGGAGAGAAACTCAAAACCACTAACACTAGAGCATTAAGGCCTCATCGCATAAGCAACTTTAATACATGGCTTCAAACATGGTGCAAACAAGAAGGATTTAGATATATTGGCAACCGGGGAAACAGATTAACAAGAGACTATATTGTGCTGATGGACTACATCTCTCCGTAACAAGGAAAAAGATCCTAAGTGAAAAATTCAGGCATTATGTGGACAGGCATTTAAACTAGGGAAAAGGGGTGATGTATGGAAAAGAACAAGCCAAAACATAACATTGGAAACAGCCTCAGTATTAACCCACACATCAATGCCAAGTGGGAAGAGGCGCGTAAAACAAAATACATGCAAAATACAAGCGAGGCAGTCAACAAATGCTGGAAAGCGATGAGCACAAATGCTCAAAGCCTAGCCAACAAAGTTTCTGACCTGGAAGCCCTAATGGTGGAAATGGACTTGGACACTGTAGCCATTACAGAAACATGATTTAACGAGTCGCATGAATAGGATATAGCCATAGCTGGCTATAACCTATTTAGAAGAGATAGAGAGGGTAGAAAAGGAGTAGCCCTATATATATATATCAAAAGCGATATTAAAACTGATGAAATGCAGGGGATGTGGGGAAAAGCAGAAGCGCTGTGATTGTGTTGGAACGAGGAGATGGCACTGTCATCCATACTAGTGTAGTCTACAGGCCCCTAACTCAAACCGAAGAAACAGATAGCGAAGAAATTGACTGTTGATATTGCAAAGATAACCATGAAGGGGGGAAGTGATCATATTGGGTGACTTTAATCTACCCAATGTGGATTGGAGTATTCCTTCTGCAAATCTGGAAAGAACTAAAAAACCGTGGATGCCTTCCAAGATGGATTACTTAGACAAATGGTGATGGAACCAACCAGGGAAAGCTCGATGCTGGATTTAGTACACACCAATGGAGATAGCGTATCAAATATCCGGGTGGGTGCCCAGGTGAACAGCAGCGATCATCACACAGTGTGGTTTGAGATGAAAGCCAAGGCGGAGTCCAATTACAGCAAGCTCAAAGTCCTAGACTTCAAAACACTAACCAGTAAAATGGCCAAGTGCCTGAAGGAGGAGTTGGCAGGATGGGAGGGGATAAGGGAAGTGAAATTGCAATGGGCTAAACTAAAGGAGGCAATAAAAGGGGCAACAGGTACATATGTAAGGAAAGTAAATAAAAGCAAGCGGTGGAATTGCAAAAGATGTGGTTGCACAAATAAAGGCAAAAAACATAGCTTTCACAAAACTCAGAAGTTTGTAGGGGAACACAGAAAAGAATACAGGATCAAACTAAAAGACAGAAAGAGAAATAGGATAGCAAAATCCAATGCAGAAGAAAAAATGGCTAAAGATGTAAAGTGTGGCGACAAAACATTTTGCAGGTATATTTGATAGAGGAGGAAAATCAGAGGTGGAATTGCAGGACTCAAAAGTGCTAGGAATAGATTTGTGGAAAGTGACATTGAAAAAGCAAAAATGCTAAACAAGTACTTCTGTTCTGCTTTTACTAAAGAAAATCCTGGAGAAGGACCATCTGTGATTGACAAATATACAAATGGGAATGAAGTAGATACCACACCATTCACAAAAGATGATGTGTTAGAACATCTTGCAAAACTGAAAGTGGACAAGGCTATGGGACCAGATGGGATACATCCCAGGATACTGAAAGAGCTCAGAGAGGTTCTTGCAGGGCCGTTAAAGGATGCTTTTAAATAGATCCTTGGAGACAGACGTTCCACAGGCCTGGAGAATGGCTGATGTCGTACCTCTTCACAAAAGTGGTAATAGGGAAAAAGTGACAAACTACAGGCCTGTGAGCCTTACCTTGGTGGCGGGAAATGTAATGGAGGCGTTCCTGAAGGAGCGAATAGTAGACTTTTTCAAAACCAACAGGTTATACGATCCAAGGCAACATGGTGTTACCAAAGGACGATCTTGCCAAACAAATCTGATTGAGTTCTTTGACTGGGTGACCAGAGAAGAGTATGCGATGGATGTGATCTATCTACATTTCAGCAAAACCTTTGATATTGTTCCTCACAGGAGGCTTATCAATAAACTCAATAGCTTGGGAATGGGTCCCAAAGTGGTGAACTGGAACAGAAATTGGTTGACTAACGGATGAAAGGAAGGTAATTAGCAGTTTGCCCCAGGGTTCAGTCCTGGGACCGATACTGTTCAATGTGTTTGTGAGTGATATTGCTGAAGGTCTGTAAGGGAATTGTATGCGATAGGGGGCGAGAGGTTGGTGTGCATGAACCAGGAGAAGGATCTCAAAGTGATTGTTTCTGAGGATCTCAAGGTGGCAAAAGCCAGAAGGATGCTGGGTTGCATACAGAGAAGATTTATCAGCAGAAAGGAAGAAGTACTAATGCCACTGTACAAGTCGCTGTTGAGGCCTCATCGGAATATTGTGTTCAGTTTTGGAGACCGTATCTCGCAAAAGATATAAAAAGGATGGAAGCGGTTCAGAGGAAGGCGACCAAAATGATTTGGAGCCTGCATCAGAAGACTTATGAGAAGAGAATTGAAGACCTAAATATGCAGAGTCTGGAGGAGAGGAGGGACAGGGGAGATATAATTCAGACCTTCAAGTACTTAAAAAAGAGTATTAATGAACAAACAAACCTCTTCCAAAGACGGGGAAGTTGTAAAACTAGAGGGCATAACATGAGGCTGCAAGGGGGTAAACTGAAAGGCAATGTCAAGAAAAACGTTTTCACTGAAAGAGTGGGGGATGTTTGGAATGCCCTCCTGATGGAAGTGGTGGGGGCAAATAAGGTGACAGAATTCAAAAGGGCATGGGGCAGACATAGTGGATCCCTTTATAGCAACAGGATAAAATCAAAATAAGCATAACTATCTCTTATATCTCAACAAATAAGGGTGACCTACACGGAGCAGATCGGCAGATGCACCTACTCTTACCGCCTTGCTGGGCAGACTAGATGGACCATACTGGTCTTTATCTGCCGTCATTTACTATGTTACTTTTCACTAGCAGTGAGTTACAGTGGGTCAGTATTTCTCAAGCTGGTCCTGGTGTATCCCCTAGCCAGTCTGGTTTTCAGGATTTCCACAATGAATATGCACGAAATAGATTTAAATGCAGTGGAGGTAGCAGGTATGCAAATCTCTCTCATGCATATTCATTATGGAGCTCCTGAAAACAGACTGACTAGGGGGCACAGCAGGATACTGCAGGAGGTATTTACCCAACTCTGGAAGGCTTACCCAAGGCCACAAGGAGCATCAGTGGGATTTGAACTCTGGTCTCCCTGATTCCAGCCCACTACTCCCCTACTAAACAAAAGCAAAAGTTACAATGTATGCAATGCTTCTCACCTTAAACAGCTAAAAAGCAGTTTGGCTATGGCTAGAATTTTTGAAAGAACATATAAAGTCATTCAAAGCTTTGAAAAGTCACATAATCAAATAGCTAATTTGAACAAGAGACACTTTCACCATCGCCTCTTTGTCCCATATCAAACTGTTTTCATCTTCTAGCTTTTCTTTACTCTTTTACCAGTTTTGGTTTGCATTTTACTTTCTCTGACTAGCTTCCTTTTTTTCCAGCTCTCCCTCTGTCCGCCTGACACTTTCCCTTACATACTATTCCCCTATGCCTTTCCTCCATTCATCACTTCACTCCTCATGTATCCTATTACATCTATTGGATTTCCCTATACCCCATATCTTCATCTTATCTTCCCATCACTCTATCCCAGCTCATCTTCTTAGCCCTCACCTAGGCATCTTGCCCCTTTTTTCCCACCCCCTTCATGCCAGCTTTCTCTGCATTTTCTATAATCTCCCCCCGCCTTTCAGACTCCAGATGACTTAACTTCTGGCATCCAAACGTGAACGTGTTGCTAAATACATATTGCCTTTATCTTTCTTGTGCCCTGTCTCTGAATATGCATCCTCTCCTCTTTCTTTCTCCTAACCTTCCTGTGTCCCCTCTTCCCTAGTGCCTTCTTGCCCCCAGCCCCTCCCCCATGCACTCATCTTTCTCTGTCGCTTGCCCCCTCCTCTCCCTTCCTTCTCTTCATACCCCTTCTGTATCTCTCGCTTTCCTCCCCTCACATATGTATATGTTTACCTTTATTTGATATACCGCAAATCTGAGAACAAGCTATGCAGTTTACAATAAAACATTTTTTATAGGAACCAGGAAAGGAACATCAATTCTAATGATAGGAAAGGAGAACAGAGAAACAGCAGATGACAGCACAGGATCTAGGTAACAAAGTAGAGAGAGCGAGAGGAAAGGCTGTGCCATCCTAACATAGTGAAGAACTACTTGGGAGGACGCCATTGATATTGCAAATGCTGACTTGAACAAATGGGTTTTCAATGCTTTCTTGAAACTCTTCAGGTCGGGTTCTACCCATAGTGGAGTGGGTAAATTATTTCATAAGACTGGAGCGGCAGCAAAAAAAGCGGATCTTCGGGTGGATTCACACTTAATTAAAGAGGTATCTGGAATATATAAATGAAAGCCATGAATGGAGAGAAGAGTCTTAGCAGGACATGAAGAGTGACCAGGGTGGAAAGATTTTCAGGGGCCGCATTGTAGATAAGCTTTATAGACAAATGCCAGGCCTTCAACAAGAGACGTGAGCTAATGGGGAGCCAATGATATTGTATAAGAAGTGGTGTGACATGGTCAAATCTCTGGGTGCGGACAAGAGTGCATACAGCCGTATTCTGCACTGTCTGCAGGCGTTTAAGTTGATACTGGGGAAGCCCTAAGTGCGCAGTATTCCAATAGTCTACATTGAGACATGACTGTATAGAGCACAACTGTGGTTTGTGCCGATTGATCCAGGAAAGCTGTATAGCCTGGAACATCAAGGTGCAAAAAAAGATGTCTTAATAATTTGGGCCAACTGTGAGGAGAAAGAAATTTGGAGTCCAAAAGTATACCTCGATACTTGAGAATGGATTGCAATGTCACAGAGATACCTTCAGTCACAGGGGCAAGAGCTGGGCCGTTGGGAGAACTCATGAATCAAATGGCCACTGTCTTAGTCGGGTTGAGTTTGAGTTACTTCGCAGCCATGAGGTGATGCTTTCTAAACAAAAATTAACTGGAGAAATATCTGGCAAGAATTCATCAGTGGAGAACAGTAGCAGCATGTCATCTGTGTAAACAAAGCTAGAAATTCTGAGGCTTTGTATGAGAGTGACAAGGGGGCTAAGGAAGATATTAAAGAGCTTGGGCAAAAGTGGACCCTTGGAGTACCCCATATGGAAGGCAAGGTGGCGACGATGAGGAATCGCATATCTGAACCTGAAACAAACATTCCTGAAAGAGGGAAAAGAACCAGGAAAGCACTGAGCTGCAGAGAACAGTATCGTACAAATGAGTAAGTAGCAGGCTATGATCCACCAGGTCAAAAGCTACGGATAGATCCAGTGAGATGGCAATGATTATTTTGTCATGATCCCAAGCTCTGTCAATTTAAGACAGCTGCGATGATGGTTTCTGTGCTATGCAAAGGGCAAAAACCCGATTGCTGAGGATGCAGGGCATGCAGATGTTCAATGTGATCAGTGTTGTTTGAACACTATCCATTCAGCGACTTTAGATATGAATGGCAAGTTAGAATTAGTCGATAAGTTTTAAGAGCATGTAGATTACCCTGGTGATCTTTTGGGACGGGCCTAAGAACTGCTTTCTTCCAAACGTCCAGCACCGTGCCGGAGGAAGGACTACCATTTATGTTAGTGAGCATAATGGGAAGCACCTGCAGCAGGGACTGTTCAGTCAGTCAGTTGGAGGGGATGGGGCATGGGGGTCCAAGGAACACGTGGTCTTATGGATGGCTTGCACTGTACAGGACAGGTCTATCAACGTAATGGACGCATAGTTAGACCATGTGTGTATGACATTATGGAATAACTGGATCTGAAAGAGAAAAAGAGGGATGAGCTGGAAGAGTAGCTCAAATCCTATGTCTTTTATCGTCCTTCCGCATCTGCACCTCCATTCTTCAAGCCTTCTGCTTTCTGTCTCCCTCTCCCCCATCACGCAGCTCAATCCTTAACCCTTCTACCCCTGTATCTATCTCTCTGGTTGGGATGCAGCAGCTCTTCAGCGGCAGTAGCTTTGGGGAGGGAGTGTAGGAAATTCCACAACAGCAGCAGTTTTGGCACCTGTGCAGGCAGCTCTCAATCACATACGTATGTCTTGCAATTCATTCTGAATGGACAAGCTGTGTATGTGACACGTGGGAAGTGAGGGGGTATCATATGTAGTGGGAGGGGAGGGGAGGGGGTAAGGGTGTACAAAGGTATGTGGGTGTGTAAAGACGTTTTACAGGCTATCGTATGCTTTCTCAACCACACCCCCTTCAACCTCTATGCTCTCTTATCCAGTTAACCCCAATGCTCTCTTTACTCACCCTCATAAGTTTCTCCAACATTCAGTCACTATTTTCTATTCATCAACCACCCCCTATAGTTTCCCTCGAGCCCTTCTCATTCTTCCCAAAAGCATCCTGCCAATTGCACAACAGACAGTGCTACGAAGAGGCGTCAGGACCCGTCTCTTTGCGAACGGCGGCTGGGGCAGGAAGCACACGTCATCACCCCGGGAATGACGCCCCTCTCAACTCAACCACCAAAAGGCGGGAGCATAAAACCTAGCCAATCGGGAGCCACCAATCATTAGTCATCATCACCTCTAAACCAATAGGACGTTGCCTTGCAGGCGTGCTGTGGCTGCTGGAATGAGCAAGACGTCACGATCCACTCTTGAAGCGGGCTGTACGGAACCGGGCCAGGGGAACTCCCGAACAGGTCGCCTCCTCCCCACCTTCGGCTGCGGGGGTAGTATTTCATCCGAGGAAGCCCCGTGCTTGGGGAACAGGTGATGGGCGATGCCGATGCCGAAGCGATGGATTACTCCGTGCACGAGGCCTGGAACGAAGCCACCAACGTCTACCTGATCGTGATCCTCGTCAGCGTCGGGCTTTTCATGTACGCGCGCAGGAACAAGAGGAAGATCATGCGGATATTCACCGTCCCTTCTACGGTGGAAACGCCCTCCGAGGCCGACTTCTACCAGGACATGAAAAGCGTCCGCCTGCGGCAGCAGCTAGAGATGTATTACATTAGCAGGAAGCAGCAGCAGCAGGTCCCAGCTAGCAGTGTGCAGCTCGCGGTGGAGTGAATCCTCGAGACTCCCCAACTTTTTTTTTTTTTTTAGTGCCATCAAGTCAACTTTACTTTGCATTTATCCAACCCATAGATACAGGAAGGCAGGGCTAACAGCGTTACGTCACTGCAGCTAGAGGTGTGTCCGAAACTAAAGGTTGTACAGTCAGAGCAAAGAAGAGGAGGCAGGGGCGGAGTCACAAGAGTGAGCACACAGTTAACAAAGGGGCGGAACTCGGCGAACATGAATCTTTACGGAGCTATGCTGTGCCCGCCTCCTCTCCTGTGATAGCCAGTCAGAGCATAGAAGAGGAGGCAGGGGCGGGGCGGAACTCAGAGAACCTGAACCTTTATGGAGGCTGTGCCCCGCCTCCTCTACCCATGATATCCTATCATGATCGCAGGGGTGGGAACACCACAAAGCTCTCTACGGATAGGGATGTAATCCGGAAGGGCACTGGAGAGCGAAGTGTGCCAGTCTGCTGCAGAAACCGGGCTGCCAGCGTCTCAGTGGCACGTTCGGACACTGCCTAAGAGACTAGAAGGTTTTCTGATACTTTTTTTTCTTTTGCAATTGCACAGAACATCCCGAGATTTTTTTCTTTGTATTCAGATGGAGCTGTTTAAGAGAACTGCGTATTATATCCTAACGGTAGTTTTAAATTGCTATATTTTTGCCATTTGAAAGCCTTTCCTGCTAAAGCCACGGTTACCGGTGTGGTCGCAGCCCCTTGTGTTACATTTTTCTGTGGAAAAGGAGGACTACTGGGCACCCAGGCTGTAAAAGTGGCTTAAGTTTGATAGTGTGGAATACAGAATACGAGCGGCATTAAGTTCCTCGCCCAAAGACACCCGAGGTTGGCTCTGTGTGATTCATGTGCACTAAAAAGACAGCAGGCTTACAAAAACCACAGCAGTTGCAGTGGAACCAAAGGTCTGCACCTGCCACTGCCCACTGAAGTATTAACAAGGGTGGTCAAAGGACTTCCAGCTGTGCGTCCAGCCCTCCACAGTCCAACTTATCGCCTTCCCTTCTCTAGTCCTCCCTGGAAGTTGTCCGGCATCTCCCCATCTTCTCTTCCTCCTGCTGGGCCTGCTGCCATGTCTACTTTACCTCTGCCCAGGTCTGAGACATCTGGAAATTCGGAGTGGCACAGGACCTTTCAGAACATACCCATGTGGCTGTAGTCACGGCTCTGCCATGTCCCACCCCCTCTGATGCAAATTTCTCGTCAGAGGGGACGTGACGCAGCGGGGCACTGCAGCTGTATGTAAACCTAAGACATATCCTTCTCTATCTTGCGGAACCATTAAAAAAGAAAAGCATTCTATGTAGCTGAAAAATCCACACCACAAAACGTAGAACACAGTTTTACAATATCATAACAGAATTAAAAATACTTATCTTAATATTTTACTTGTTAATCTTTAATTTTCCACTTTACACGCTGCTTTATCTAGGCCACAGAAGTGCCTCTCCTTCCATGCTTCTGCCCCCCACCCCCCAATTCTGCTGCCCTAAGCAAATGCCTAGTCCACCTAGGGGGAGAGCTGGCCTTGAGTAATAATCCTATGAAATGGTGACAAGTATCACTAGTTACAGATATTTTGTGGTTTTAGGCAGGAAATTTGATCCTCTTGCTTTGGTATTGGTTCTAAATCATTTTCTCAATGGGGTGGGGTGGCAGGGTCAAGAAGGGCCCATCCTCCACTTATAACTCAGATGCAGAATATGGATCCTAGCCAAAAAGAGGATGAGAAGTGGACAGGACCTATGTAGCTAGTGATGCCTGTGACAGCTAGTTATGTATACTGAGTCATTTTTCTTTTCGAATAAGTCAGTGTGGGGGAGAAGCTGAGATCAAACCCAAAAGTACTTTTTACTGGATCAGCTGACTTCTTTCTGTTTGTGTTGTAGGTTGCGGAGTTTACTGTTCTCATTGTGCAAGGAATGAGTAGTACGCGGCAACTCTCATTATCCCTGGTGATGCAGTGTCGGGGCTTGGCTTTCCAGGGTTCAACTCTGGAGCAGGGGACTGCACTGTCTTCTAAGAAGATGCAGGTGTGTAGGCAGCAAATAAAATACTCTGAATGAAATTACGCAGACCTATGGCTTTATAATCCACTTCTTTTGTGTGCCAGCATCGGAGAGCAGTCTCTCCTGTTGTGCTGCACTGGATGAAGAATTATTAATAACTTATATTTGATTACATGTTACATAAAATCAAGCTCAGAGCATGGTACAATAAAAAAAATCTAAATGCCGCACCTTCCAATAACCCACCCATAATCAAAATCAAGTTGGCTGTCTGCTTGTCGACCCCTCCTATATTAGAAAAAAAAAAAAGGTATGCAGTCTATATCCCAGGCCATCTTTTATGTGCATCGTGAGAAGCAACTAGCTATCTAGGTGGATGGCCTTTGGATATTAGGGGTAGAATTTAGCATTACTTTTATGCCATGTCTAGATGCTTTGGCGCAGGAGTGTTGATTGGCAAGCATTGAAATCTCTGATGAAATTGCTAGGTGTGTTTTGACATAAGAATATAAGCTAAGCCATACTGGGTAGACCAAGGTCCATTAAACCTAGTATCCTGTTTCCAGCAGTGGCAAATCTAGGTCATAAGTACCTAGCAGTTTCCCCAAAAGAGAGAGATTCCACAATACTTGTATTGGACCAAGCTGTGGATTTCCCGGGTCTCCTTTAATAATGGTTTATAGACCTTTCTTCCAGGAACTTGTCCAAACTTGTAGCTTCATTGCATGTCCCCTAGTCTTTTTCTACATTTTGATGACATAAAATGTTCTACCTTTACCCATTCCACTCCAATCATTAATTTATAGACCTCTATCATATCTCCCCTCAGCCATCTCTTTTCCAAGTTGAAGAGCCCTAACTTTTTTAGCCTTTCCTGATAGGAGTATCCTTCCTTTCCCTTTATCATTTTGGTGGCTCTTCTCTGTACCTTTTCTAATTACACTATATGCTTTTAAGATACGGCGACCAGAATTGCACACAATATTTAAGGTGCGGTCGCACCATGGAACGATACAGAGGCATTATAATATCCTTTTGTTTTATTCTCCATTCCTTTTCTTAGGATTCCTAGCGATCTATTTGCTTTCTTGACCACCGCTGCACGTTGGGTAGAGGGTTTCAACATGTTATCCACGATGAAGCCTAAATCTTTTTCCTGGGTGGTGGTTCCTAATGTGGAACCTTGCATCGTGTAACCATAGTTTGGGTGGTTCTTTCCTAGGTGCATAACTTTGTACTTGTCCACATTAAATTTCATCTGCCATTTGAATGTCCAGTATTCCAGTTTATCAAGGTCCTCTTGGGTTTTAACAACTTTAAATAATTTTGTATCATCTGCAAATTTGATTACCTCTCTCATTATTCCCATTTCCAGGTCATTTACGGATATGTTAAAAAGCAGCAGACCCAGCACAGATCCCTGGGGTACTCCACTGTTCACCTTTCTCCATTGGGAAAATTGGCCATTTAGCCCTAACCTCTACTGTCTATCTTTTAAGAAGTTCCTGATCTACAGAAGATTGCCTCCTATCCCATGACCTTTTAATTTTGCCGAGTCTCTCTCATGAGGGACCTTGTCAAAGGCTTTCCGAAAATCCAGATATATTATATCAACTGGCTCTCCTTTGTCTACCTGTTTATTCACATCTTCAAAAAAACATAACAAATTAGTAAGCTAAGACCTTACTTGGCTAAAGCCATGTTGGCTGTTTCCCATTAAGCCATTACATGTTCAGCAATTTTGTTCTTTATAATGGTTTCTACTATTTTTCCCGGTTCTGATGTCAGGCTCACCGGTCTGTAGTTTCCCGGCGTTACATTGACCATCCTCCAATCTTCAGGTATTACAGATGATTTTAATAATAGGTCACAGATTACTAATGGTAGGTCTGCAATCTCATATTTCAGTACCCCTGGATGTATACCATCTGGTCCAGGTGATTTGCTACTCATCAGTTTATCAAATAGTTGTAATACATCTTCTTGGTTCATCAATATTTCTTTCAATTCTTCTGCGGCATCACCTTTAAATACCATTTCAATCATAGGTAACATCTCTACATCTTCCTCAGTAAAGACTGAAGCAAAGAATTCATTCAGTCTCTCCGCTATGGCCTTGTCCCATTTTAGTGCCCCTTTACTCCTCTATCATCTAATAGTCCAACTGACTCTCTCACAGGTTTTTTTCCACAAATGTACTTGAAAAAAACTTTCTGTTTTTGCTTCCACAGCAAGCTTTTTTTCAAATTCTCTCTTTGCCTGCCTTATCAGTGGGCCTATGTTGTGCTTTGAACAATGCAGACATCACATTCCGCTCTGGTTTTTCTTTCTCCTTCACTTCACCCATGCTAACTGGACACTTCTTTCTTGCTCCCAGTCTCCCTGCCCAGCAGAATCTATGGTCTGCAATGAGGAGCCACCAGGAGGAGGTTTCTCCACTGTGGGAAGACTTGAAGATGCAGTCACAGAAGGAAGGACCGATGGAACTGCCAAAAAAAAGATGCAGAAGTTTGCATTGCAGATTGCATATAATGGGGGTGGCTATTATGGAATGCAGGTAAATACCACTTAAGGAAAGGCAGAATGGGACTGTGCTGTTGCTGTGGTATTTCTCAGGCTCCCCCTCCCCCGTGAGGATGTCATGCACTATACTAACTGCAGAGATTTCCCTTTCTGTATCTGCCAGCCTTGTGCTCTCTGAGTTTGTTACAGGGGGTCCCTCTTGTGTTTTGGGATTCCATCCTCCATGTTTGTCATTTTCTGTAACTAGCTCCTCTCTTTCTCTTTCCCCATAACAGAGGTGGGTGTTTGATAAGAAGGCTAGAAGTCGGATGGTGAGGGAGACAGGATGGAAAGCAGAATTTGGGCAGTCTGGCAGCCTCTGATGGGATGTGTGAATATCTAGCGTGGATTTTTTTGCCCTCTCATTCATGTTACCCTCTCCACAGAGACACTCCGGGGTGCCAGATCGACCAACAATTGAGGATGTTCTGCTCTCCGCTCTGTTGAAAGCACAGTGTGTGCCAGAGAGTTCTGCTGTGAATCCCAGGGAGTTGCATTTCCAACGCTGTGCTCGGACAGACAAGGTAAGGCAAGGTGTGGAGGTCCCGGAAGATCTTCTCTATATTTGAGCAACTCTATGCTGCATAGAATAGCTGATGTCACTAGGAAAGAACTTAAAAGGGCAGGAGGTGATTCTGCAGCCTGGGACCTGTATACCAGGAGATGGCATCCTTTTGCACCAAATACATAGTAACATAGTGGATTTATGTGTGCCCAGGAGGGTGGGAATGAGCTAGGCATGATTACCATTTTTAGGAATTATGCAGAGATACAGTATATTGCTTAAGGAAAGTGCTACATACCTAACATACTATAGGACAGCAGGTAAAGGCCAGTATGGTCCATTTAGTCTGCCCAGTAAGGTGGCTGGCGTGGTTGTACCCACCGCTCCATGCAGATCACCCCCTCTATTTGTTGAAGTATAAAAGATACATAAGTTTGTTTTGATTTCATCCTCTTGCTATAAAGGCGTCCATTGTGTCTGTCCCATGTCACTTTTAATTTCGTCATGGTATTTGCCCCCCACCACCTCCGTCAGGAGAGCATTCCAAGCATCCACCACTCTTTAAGTGAAAAAGTATTTCCTGATGTTGCTTTTAAGTTTACCATCTTGCAGCTTCATCGTTTGTTTGTTCATTAATACTCTTTAAGTATTTAAAAGTCTGTATCGTATCTCTCCTGTCCCTCCTCTCCTCTGGGGTGTACATATTTAGGTCTTCAAGTCTCTTCTCATAGGTCTTCTGGTGCAGGCTCCAAATCATTATGGTTATCTTTCAAGGCACTGTTTTTATATCCTTTGAGATATGGTCTCCAAAATTGAACACAGTACTACAAGTGAGGCTTCACTAACGACTTATACAGGGGCATTAATACTTCCTTCTGTTGGTTATTCCTCTGTATGCTACCCAGCATCCTTCTGGCTTTTGCCACCGCCTTGTCGCATAGTGTCTGAGGATCTCAAAGTGGCGAAACAATCACTCCAAGGTCCCACTCCCACCCAAGGTCCCACCAACCTTTCGCACCCTATCGCAAAAAAATCTTTTGATTTCTGCATCCTAAGTGCATGATTCTGCACTTCTTCATATTAAACCTGTGATAAGGAAGCTTATCATAGCTCAGGAAGGGGCTATAGAAAAGGTGAAGTGTCTCTGAACAAGCAACCTGTCAGTGCTGGTAGAAATGAGAAAACAGAATTTTGCCATAAAAGACTACCAGTCCCAGAATGCACCAGGTTTCCAACAGCCATTAGAGGAGCTGAAGTGGGGAAACGTGTGTTCAGTCAGGAGGGCTATGAGGTAATCCCTAAGCACTCATCTCAAAGGGCAGGGCCTGATTCAGCACAGCTGCGCTGTGTTAGGGAGGAGCACTCATCAAGGCAGAATAAGAGTAGAGTTTATTCTACAGATGACCATCTTCATGATCACCTTGGATATGCAGAGAAGGATCATCAGTTTCATCTGAAGAATCAGCAGAAGCAGAAGCCAAACCGGACGGATAGAGAAGGAAAGAAACCCTCTGGAAGGAAGAGGAGAAAAGCCTTTGAGAGGTCTAGAAGAGTCCAAGGCAGTACGTATACTGGGAGGTATTCCAAGGGCCAGCATAGACCATTGGACTGGGGAAAGCCAGAGGAATGGTGCTGCAGAACAAGGAATCACCAGAGGCTACCTGTGAGGGAGACGGCTGCACGTGGAAGGGACTCTAAGACCTATGCCAGAAGGTATGTGAAGAGAGATCGTGTCCAGGGATCAGGACTGGAAGGCTAGACATAAGAACTGGACTACATACTGGCCAGGCTATATAGAGAGGAACTATAGCAACAATGGAAGCTCAGGTATGAACACTGATCTATGCCCTAGCTATAACCTTGAAAGACAGCAGGGAAATAAGTGTTCTCCTGAAAGTGCTCCATTGAAAGATTCATCTGTGCCAATTCATGATAGTAACCCTATGCTTGTTGATGAAGGGGAAATAATAGCAGATCAAGATATTGTTTATATGGACTGCTCTCTATCCAAACTCTGTTGGTAACTTTCTGTGATAAAGCACAGCAGCCATCACAAAGAAATATAAATTTGTTCTTTATTCCACTAAGAAAAGCTCCTGAAGCAGGATTTGACTCACACAGTAGGAAGCCATCCAGCTAAAGGGTTTCAGCTGGATAACTGATAGCAATTGAGCTGCACCTAATTGCTTGTGAGCTAGGAGAGAATTACTTCTGGATCTGTGTGGAAAGTAATCAGAAGTTAACCTTACAAGAACAGTTTATTTCTTTGTGGCTTTTCGTTTGTTAGAGATATGCTAAGAAAACATTAGCTAATTGCCTGACAAGTTTGAAGGTTGTTTTCCTGATTTTGATTTTTGACTTTGTTTTACCAAGTTAAACACTGCAAGCAAGTAACCTAATTTATGTGCTACCAAGCATATCTGTGCTGGGAGAAATAACCCCATAAATAAAGAAGTATCTTATTGGCTTTAAAACTTGTGCACAACTAAATTATTGTCAGCAGCTGTGTCTGGTGTGAATGAACTACATTACCCACAATACCTTGCAAACATCATATAAATATATGCATTGTCAAGACTGTGAAGATTCTCACCCAGGCAGCCGTCTGACAAACCTTAACTGCCAAGCATTAGACCATTCTTCCAGTTATTTTGTAGCTCTTTCCTCATGTTGTCCACTCCCTCCCCCTCTCTTGGGTATTTTGTAACACAGTAAATGACGGCAGATAAAGACCAGCATGGTCCATCCAGTCTGCCCAGCAATACGGCAAGAGTAGGTGTACCTGTAGCTCTGTGCAGGCCACCCCTCCCCATGTCTTTGTTTAGGGGTGGACCCACCACTCCATGTAGGACATCCCTATTTGTTGAGAAGTTGTGCCTGGCAGTGAGAGCTGAATTGTTTAGTTTTCTCAGTGATTTATTAGCAAAAGTAAAGTACGGCAGCTCCGACAAAAAATAAGTTGGCGGTTATTAGCAGCAATCTTGCTTTCTGTTACAAGCAAAGCTCTTATGTGTCACAAACTAATGTTACCTAACGAACCTAAATGCCAATATGTCACCAAGACTGATTCGAACTTATGAGATTAAGAGAATTTCCATATTGTCCTGCTAGACCAGTCCAGACAAGTGTGTTTTGTTCCCCTACCAGCAGATTGGTGGAAACAAAGAACAAATGAAAAGCCCAAGTTTCAATGATATCACTCCCATGCCTCTATTCGCCTCAGCTGCCAGAGATCCTTTCAGTGTTGTGTTGTCTCCAGCAGATGGTGGATGGATTTTCTGAAGAAAATCTGAAGATTGAGAGGAAAAGATTGATTAAACACTTGCGAATGATCACCTTGCGGGTGACTCCCTCACTTGAGTGCAATGTGGAAGGCTCCACTAGACTGTAGTCTTTTCGGTAGTCCTAGAAGGAGGGAAAATTAGTTCAGCTTCACAGGCTTATCACAATAAGAGCCTGTCAAGCAGCCAGAAATTGGAAGGATTTAGAAGAGTGCAGCAGCCACACACATCCTCATCACCCCTCCCTCTTCCTCTGTTTCCCCCCTGCTCTCTCCTGAAGATTGCAGAAGGCTCTCAGAGGGATCTGCCTGCCAGCCACCTTTAAGTGCAGTGCTGCAAAAGCTGAAGAAACAGTTCCTGGGTAGTAGAGCTGAACCCAGCATGGATTTTCTGCTTGGAGCTCTCAGGGGATGAGAACAGTACCAAGGCTTGACGTCATTGTTCTTGTTGGGGGCTCCCAATTCCTTCTATGTGGGAAGCAATTCGGGGTAGATCGCTGATGACCATTGGCACACTATGGGGGTTTCCTGCTGTTTTCTTCAGGCATTAGTAGCGTTTTTTTACTATTATGTGCCGGTGGTCGCATGGTCTGTACCTGTGTTCCACCCAAGCGGCTCCAATATGTATTCTTATCTTAGCACCTGTAATGAGCAGCGCACTAAAACCACAGTTAATGTGTGCCTTTGGGCATGCTGTTGTGATACTTACTTAAGAACATAAGATATGCCATACTGGGTCAGACCAAGGTCCATCAAGCCTCGTATCCTGTTTCCAACAGTGGCCAATCTAGGTCATAGGTACCTAGCAGTTTCCCCAAAAGACACAGTTTCCACAATGCTTGTACTGGGTCAAGCATTGATATTCTGGGTTCCTTCTTAATAATGGTTTATGGACCTTTCCTCCAGGAACTTGTCTAAACCTTTTTTAAACCCAGCTAACACAAATGTAATTCAAGTATATGCCCCAACAACAGCTGCAGAAGAGAATGAAATTGAAGAGTTCTATGAGCAAGTACAAGCTGAAATTGACAGAACATGCAAACAGGATATCCTGATAGTCATGGGTGACTGGAATGCAAACGTTGGCAACAAAGAAGAAGACAAAGTAGTTGGAAAATATGGACTTGGCAACAGAAATGAAGCTGGAGAAAGACTGATAGAATTCTTCAAGACCAACGATCTGTTCATCTCAAACACCTTCTTCCAGCAGCACAAGCGGCGACTGTACACATGGACTTCACCCAATGGATTGTACAAAAATCAAATTGACTACATCTGTGGAAGTCCAACGAGGGAAAAGCTCTATAAAATCAACAAAGGAAAAACCTGGAGCTGACACTGGGTACAGATCATCAACTACTAGTATGCAAACTCAAGCTAACGTTGAAAAAGAGCAAACCACTCATGAATGCAGCAAAATATGACCTTGAGAATATGCCATTGGAATTTAAAGACTGCCTGCAAAATCGATTTGCTGCTTTAGATACAAATGACAGAGCTCCAGAAGAGTTATGGAATGACATCAAGAAGGTTGTGTTGGAAGAAAGCGAGAAGTCTCGACAAAAGGTGAAAAAGCAAAAACTGCCAAAATGGATGACGGAAGAAACTCTGAAAATTGCCCAGAAACACAGAGAAGCTAAAACCAGAGGAGAAAGAAAGACGATCACAGAACTCAACAGATTTCCAACGTGCAGCAAGACAGGACAAGGAAAAGTACTACAATGACGCATGTAAGGAAATAGAAGCAGAAACTATTAGAGGAAGAACAAGATCGGCTTTCCTAAAGCTACGAGAGTTAAAGAAAAAGTTCAGCCTCAAATTCGAATGTTACAAGATGCTCAAGGTTCTATGTTGAATGATGCTGAGAAGATCAAGAAAAGATGGAAGGAATATACAGAGGTTTTTTTTATATGATAAAGATCAAGGGGACCAACAACCATTTCAACCTGTACCTTATGATCGGGAACCATTGGTGATGAAAGAAGAAGTTGAAGCAGCATTGAAAGCCTTATCAAAGAACAAAGCACCAGGCATTGATAGCATTCCCATAGAAGTATTACGGCAATCTGATGCAGCTGTTACCGTACTTACAAGGCTCTGCCAAGAAATATGAATGACAACATCATGGCCAACTGACTGGAAAAGATCTGTGTTTTATACCAAAACTAAAGAAAGGTGATCCAACTGACTGTGGAAATTATCGCACAATCGCTCTGATCCCACATGCCAGCAAGATTCTACTGAAGATTATTCAAAAGAGACTACAACCATACCTGGAACAAGAACTATCTGAAGTGCAAGCAGTGTTCAGGAAAGGGCGAGGAACAAGAGACATCATTGCCGTTGTGAGATGGATCCTTGAAAAGACTAAAGAATACCAAAAGGATATCTATTTGTGCTTTATCGACTATAGCAAAGCTTTTGACTGTGTAAACCATGAGAAACTCTGGGCCACATTAAGAAGCATGGGTATACCAGAACACCTGATCGTACTCTTGCACAGTCTGTACATTGATCAAGAAGCAACAGTTCGAACAGAACAAGGAGAAACAGAATGGTTTAAAATAAGCAAAGGTGTAAGACAAGGCTGCATACTTTCCCCCTACCTGTTTAATTTATATGCAGAACAAATCATCAGAGAAGCAGGATTGTATGAAGAAAACAGAGGTGTGAAGATTGGTGGAAGACTCAACAACCTTCGCTATGCTGATGATACCACATTACTGGCTGAAAGTGAAGATGATCTGAAACATTTGCTTCTCACAATCAAAGAACATAGTCTCAAAATGGGCCTGCACCTTAATGTAAAGAAGACAAAGATCATGACAACTGGCATAATCAACAGGTTCATCGTTGAAGGAGAAGAAATTGAAATCGTGAACAACTTTAACTTACTTGGATCAACTATCAATAAAGAAGCAACAAGCAGTCAAGAAATCAGACAACGCATTGCTCTTGGCAGAATGGCTATGAAAGACTTAGATAAGATTCTCAAGAGCAGAGATGTGTCTCTCCATACAAAGATTCGTCTTGTTCAAGCCATGGTATTTTCAATAACATCATATGGATGTGAAAGCTGGACAGTAAAAAATATATACAGGAAGAAAATTGATGCCTTTGAATTATGGTGCTGGCGACGAATACTGTGTATACCATGGACTGCCCAAGAACAAACCAGTCGGTACTAGAGGAGATCAAACCTAAGCTTTCTTTAGAAGCTCAGATGACAAGACTTCAACTTTCATACTTTGGACACATCATGCAAAGAGAGAGATCATTAGAGAAAGACATCATGCTTGGCAAGATAGAAGGTCAACACAAAAGAGGAAGGTCAGCAATGAGATGGATCGATACAATAACAGCAGCTACAGGTACCAGTCTGTCAACATTGAGCCGCCTGACTGAAGACCAAACACAGTTTAGGATAGCAATCCAGAGTGTCGCCATGAATCGACTCCGACTCGACGGCACTTAACAATAACACTGACAGCCTTTACTACATTCTCCGGTAACAAATTCCAGAGTTTGATTACACGTTGAGTGAAAAAATATTTTCTTTTACTGTGTTTCCCCGAAAATAAGACCTACCCTGAAAATAAGACCTAGCACGTTTTTCTGAGATTCCCATAATATAAGCCCTACCCCGAAAATAAGCCTTAGTGCAGATCATGTCTGACAGATTCGGAACCTGGGAGGGGGTCACCGGGGAGGAGCTTTCCTCTTGCTCCACTCCTTGACGCTGATCGGGTGCCGGTGCTGTGCTGCGGGCCTCTTCCTTTGCTTCAAGGGCGCTCTCCTTTAAGTTGGTGGTGGTGTTGTGCCTGATTGGCTTAGGCGGGTGGACCGGGGAGGAGCTTTCCTCCTGCTCCACTCCCCGATGCCGATCAGGTGCCGGTGCTGAGCTGCGGGCCGCTTCCTTTGCGCCAAGGGCGCTCTGCTCTTTGGAAGATGGTGCTGTTGTGGCCTGATTTGGCTTCGCTGGGTGGACCGGGGAGGAGCTTTCCTCTTGCTCCACTCCCTGACGCCGATCGGGTGCCTGTGCTGTGCTGCGGGCCACTAACATCATCTTTGCGGGCGGGAGCTGCAGCGCTACTCATTCTGTGCTGTCAAGCTGTATATCAAAAAAAAAAAAAAATCCCTACCCCGAAAATAAGCCCTAGTGCATCTTTTGGAGCAAAAATAAATATAAGACCCCGGTCTTATTTTCGGGGAAACACGGTATTAGTCTTAAATAGTTTACCCTGTAGCTTCATTGCATGTCCCCTAGTCTTTCTATATCCTGATAACGTAAAAAATCGATCTACGTTTACCCGTTCCACTCTATTCATTAATTTATAGACTTCTATCATATCTCCTCTCAGCCGTCTCTTTTCCAGGTTAAAGAGCCCTAACCTTTTTAGTCTTTCTTCATAGGAGTATCCTTCCATCCCCTTTACCATTTTGGTGGCTCTTTTCTTGAACCTTTTCTAATAATGCTATATCCTTTTTAAGATACGGTGACCAGAATTGCACACAATATTCAAGGTGCGGTCTCACCATGGAATGATATAGAGGCATTATAATATCTTTTGTTTTATTTCCCATTCCTTTCCTTATGATACCTAGCATTCTATTTGCTCTCTTGCCTTAACTCTTTGTCTTCTTCCAGGAAACATTGGTGTGTGGCAAGCGAGGTGCCTATTCTCTAGATTCTGGACTCTGCTCTTCTTGCATGGTAACTTTTGAATTGTCCCTAGAGGGCCTGCTTCCCCTCTCCAACAGGGGATGCAGTTAGTCTGGCCTTGCCTGCTTCAGGACAGGAGGTGACTGATGGCGCTATGGGTAAGGATATTTAGCCAGCCGGAGGGTCTGGTGACCATGCTGTGATTCTCTCCTCATCCTCTAGGGGGTCTGCTGCAGCTGTGCCTCCTGGTGTTGCGGATTCATTTCCAAGCTTACAGACTCCGGATTGTCCTCCCCGGTGTTCTTTTCATTTTTTTCAGCAGTCCTGGTCCTTCTGGCATGGAAATTCAGATCCTGCGGTGTCTGGGTGCTCCCGGATGCAGTCTTATGCGGGGCAGGTGGAGAGTGGAAGTCCTGTTCGATTTCCTTTGGCATGGGGCTTTTGCTGGAGATGGGGAACAGCTAGGAGCTTTCTGAGGTTTTGATATGACTTTGATTCAGATGGCTCAATACTAGGTCTGACGTGGATGATTAAGTACTCTTGTCTTCAGAAGACTGTGAAGAGGCCAGTGTGATCCTCCCGTTCCAGAACGAGGAGATAGCAGTGCCGATTGCCAGAGTCTCATCTGCCTTGAATTTGACTGATGCTTCCAGCACATAGCAGGAGTCGTAAGTACACCCGCTCCTTCAAGGGATACAGAAATCAACTACTGCTGTCCCGTTCCCTGATGTGATCAAGGATATGATCTGATTGGAGTGGGGCTCTCCTGACTCCCTGGCTAAGGGTGTGTAAGAAGATCTACACTCTTCCGGAGGAGGAGTGCTTTGAGTGGTTTGGTACTCCCAAGGTAAAATGCGCAAGTCACAGCAGTTACCAGATGTATCACCATTCCTATGGAAGGTGGATTGGCCTTAAAGAATTTTTATGAATCATAAGGTGGATTCATTGTTGAAGAGTTAGTTTGCCATGGCGGATGATATTCTGTAGGTGTTGGTCTGTGTCAGCCTGATGTTTCAAGCTCTGCTCCAGCGGATTCCATCTCTTCCACCAGATGATACTACCTTCTATTTGAGTCGGCTATGGCCTTCCTTTCTGATGCCTTGTATGACCTGATTCATTTGACGACTAGGAATGGTGCCCTGACAACAGTGTCAGTGTTGGATTTGGCTCTGGCATTGGACAGCGGTCTTGCCTTCCAAAACTAGGTTGGCCCAACTGGCTTTTAAAGGGAAGCTTCTTCTTGGAGCCAGTTTGGAGAAGCCGGTGAAGGATGTCAGCGAGAAGAAATCTTACGTCTTCATGGAGACAGGTCTAGGGGGCCTGTGAAGGAGGCTGGTGCCCCTTTCTCGTCAGCCTCCGACCATCTACCAACATAAGAACATTAAGATATGCCATACTGGGTCAGACCAAGGTCCATCAAGCCCAGTATCCTGTTTCCAACAGTGGCCAATCTGCGGCATCACCTTCAAATACCATTTTAGCTATGGGTAAAATCCCTACATCTTCCTCAGTAAAGACTGAAGCAAAGAATTCGTTCAGTCTCTCCGCTATGGCCTTGTCTCCTCTTAGTGCCCCTTTTACCCCTCTATCATCTAATGGTCCAACTGACTCTCTCTCATACGTTTTTTGCTACGAATGTACTTGAAAAAGTTTATATCATGCGTTTTAGCTTCCACAGCAAGGTTGTTTTTTCAAATTCCCTCTATGCCTGCCTTATCAATGCCTTGCATCTAACTTCCCAGTGTTTGTTTCCAGTTTTCGTCCTTTGGCTTCTTTTTCCATTTCCTGAAAGATATTTTTTTGGCAACAGTCTCTCTGACTTCACCTTTAAACCATGCTGGCAGTTTTTTGGACTTCCTTCCACTTTTTTTAAAGCATGGAATACAGCTGTTCTGGGCTTCCAAGATAGTATTTTTAGACAACACACATGCTTTATTTAACATTTCTTATATACCACCTTTCATGATATCAAGGCGGTTTACATTGAACAAACTGAAATTACATTGAACAGGGCATTATAGCTTGGAGATAACTATTTTATAGGGAACATGGGCAATGCAGGGTTTAGTGGCTTGCCCAAGACTCCAGGGAGCACCTGTGGGACTAGAAACCCCAGTCCTTCCGGCCCAAGGTTGCTGCCCTCTAGTGGGATTTGAACCCCTGACCTTCCAGCCTGACGCAACTAGCCCCAACCACTAGGCCACTTCTCCCTCTAACCTTTAACTGCTCCTTTTAGTTTTTTCTTAAATATTTTCCTCATTTTATCATGGTCTCCCTTTTGAAAGTTAAAAGGTAGTATTGTGGATTTCCTTGCTGTCCTTCCTGCGTTTATTAAATCAAATGGGATCATGCAATGATCACTATTGCCAAGTGGCCTCAACACCCATATATCTTGCACCAGATCTTGTGTTCTACTAAGGACTAAGTCCAAAATGGCTTCCCCTCTTGTCGGTTCATGAATCAGCTGCTCCAAGAAGCAGTCATTTATTTCATCTAGAAACTTTATCTTCCTAGCATGTTCTACCGTGACACTGACCCAGTCAATACCGGGGTAATTGAAATCACCCATTATTATCACAGTGCTGTCTTTTGTTAGCTTCCCTGATTTCTTTTAAGTATTTCATCATCCATTTGTTCATTCTGGCCAGGCGGTTGATAGTATGCCCCCACCGCCATCGCTTTCCCCTTCCCCTTTATATATGGAATTTCAGTTCATAGAGATTCTACAGTGTATTTTGTTTCCCGCAAAACTTTAATCTTGTGTGACGCAATGCTCTCTCTAACATAGAGCGCAACCCCTCCGTCAATGTGACCTTCTCTATCATTGCGATATATTTTGTACCCAGGTATTAGTGTCCACTGGTTGTCCTCCTTCCACCATGTCTCTGAGATCCCAATCATATCTAACCTCTCATTTAGTGCTATATATTCTAACTCTCCCATCATATATTTTAGACTTCTAGCATTTTGCATGCAAGCATTTTAGAGGCTGTATTCATATTAATCTGGTTATTGGTAGGCAGGGTTAATTTGGAATCTCTTTTCAGTTCTGTCTGCTCCGTACTCAAGGGTATTTGGGCTATTTTTGTATTTATTGGAACCTCTCTGTTGATATGCCCTAACTTCAATGTTTTGCGAGTATCCTGCAAGGATACATTGTTCCGAACTATGCGTTGTTCGGCGACGGTCTGCTTACCTTTTTGTTATCTGAGGGTGCCCTGGCCAGAACCCCGAAGGTTTCGGGAGTTTAGTCGTTACCAACCTGGAAAACCTTTCTTCCCCCTGCTTCTGGGCTTTGGGCTCATTCTCAGTCCTTTCGTGGAACACATGGACCCAGGGACTCTGTTCTCTCTAGAGGAGGACCCTCCCATGCTGCGCAATGAAGGTTTCCAGCCCATTCCCTGGTTCCTCTGGTTGGAGGCAGGCTTTGCCTTTTCCTTCAGAAATGGACTGAGTTACCAAGGATTGCTGAGTGCTAGACGCCATTCAGTTCAGTAATGTCATGGAAAGCAGAGAGCTGATTCCGGATGCCTTCGTCATCTCCCCTTGTGGGTCTGCAATCAAACATGTTGCTGTACAGAATACCTTGGACAAGTTGCTGTGCCTGAAGTCGGTGGTGCCCCCCCCCCCCCCCAGACAAGGGCAAATAATCCATCTATTTTGTGTGCCCAAAAAGAATGGTTCCTTCAGACACATTCTGGACCTCCTTGGGGGTCAACGAGCACTTGTATGTCCTGCGCTTCTGGGTGTAAACCTTGTCCTCCATGATTCAAGCAGTGTGCTGAGGGGAGTTCTTGGCCTCTCTGGATCTGGCTGAGGCACACTTTCAAATCCCAATACAGGTGGATCAGCAGATGTATCTGCATTTTCCCATGCTTGGCTCTCACTATCAGTTCACCACACTCCCTTTTGGACCATCCGCCATCCTGAGGATGTTCTCCAAGGTCATGATGATGGCAGCAGCAGTGCTCTGGTGCCGAGGGATTTATGTCCATCCATATCTGGACGACTGGCTCATCCAGGCTTATTCCCTTTCAGACACATCTCGGCTGGCATCCCAAGTGGTGTCTTTTTGGAAAGCCTCAGCTGGCTCATCAATCGAGAAAAGTTAGCTGCTGCCTTTAGTCCCTGGAGTTTCTGGGAACACATTTTGACACTCGAATGGGCAGAGTTTTTTCCTGTCAGAGGAAAAAGTCAAAAAAACTGTTGGATTGCCTGGCACTGTTTTGTGCGCAGTGGGCTCCCAGAGTCTGGGATTATCTTCAGCTCTTCGTATTGATGGTGACAACCATAGAGATGGTGCCATGTTCACATGCATCTGCTCCAGCTTTTTGACTCGGTGGTCCCAGAGTTCTCAGGAGTTTGAGCGCAGAGTCCCACTCTCATTGATTGTGAAGTCCAGCCTGCAGTGGTGGCAGCAGCCCTGTCATCTGAGGAAGGGCATGCCACTGGATTTCTCCTGGATCCTCCTGCCGACGGATTCCAGTCTCTCTTGTTGGGGAGATTGTTGCCAAGACCATATGGCTTAGGAACCGCAGTGAAGTGGTGTGGTCTATCAACCACCTCGGGTGAGGGCCATCATGTTGGCCCTTCTGCATTTCCAGCCTCTGAGGGCCATGTGGTTCAAGTGTTTTCATACGGCTTATGTCAATTGGCCAGGCAGCACGCAGAGTGCCAAACAAGCTCTGGAGATGGCTCTCCTGCTTGCCTGGGCAGAGAAGAACCTCCTAGCCTTGTTGGTTCAACACATTGCCAGAGTGGGGAATATGGAAGCGGATTTCCTCAGCCGATGCTCTCTGGAGTGTGGGAGTTCAGTCAGGAGGCTTTTTGGTTGATTCTGTACCACTGGGGTCACACCGAAATGGATCTGATGGTGACCCGCTCCAGTGCAAAGGTTTGCTGCTGCTTCAGTAACAGCACGGAGACTGGGTCCGAGGGCGCTGAGACTCCCTGGCGCAGCCTTGTCCAAGTCAGCACCTGCTCTTCTTTCGTGGACAGAAGCATTTCACCCCCTATACTGTACCACTCCCTTGGATTTTTGGAGTTCGGGGATCAAATATTGCTGGCAGTTTCATTGTGCATTCGCCATAACCAAAGAGGGGCACACGCTAAGAGTCCAGACTTGAATGGAGGCCCTAGCTGCCATGGTAGATTTAGGTATTGAGGGTGCCAAAGACCTTTCATCTGAGTGGACGATGCAGAGCCACAAAGAAGCGGCATGGCAGTGAGTGGAAGGGGGAAAATGACTGTAGATAGCCTGAGCAACCTAAAGCTGCTAGCAGTTTGGACAGAAATGATGAAGCTTTTTGGTGGACCAGGGTTAACCTTAACTGTGGGTGCATGGTGAAAGAGTGGTGGGGATGTGATGGGTATCTCCGTAGAGGGACAGAAGATGGAAGGGAGGGGGGAGGGTTTGGTCGATGGGGTTGATCTATGGTTGTGCAGGTGGAAGGGGTAGTGTGTCTGATGAAGAAAAGGTAGGTGTGAGGGTGCAATATATGTATGAGGATGGGCGGAACGAATAGGGTGGGAGAGTGGGTTAGTTGTTGGGTATTCTTGAGGATTGGGTCTATTGTGGAAGGGCAGTTGGGTGGAGGGTAATGCGAGAGTTGGGATGAGGGAGCGCCCGGGTTGGGGGAGGTGACTGACACTACAGGCCGGATGATGTCACATGCTTCGGAGGGTGGTGCTGTCAGAGGGGTGGATATCTTGGACAGTTTGGGGGGGAGGGGGAATGGGAGGTGGAGGGAAATGGGGAGTAGAGGCACAGAAGGGGGTAGGGAGGGGAGGGAGAGGCCTGAGATTTGTGTGTGTGTGTGGGGGGGGGGGTTATGGATAGGAACAATTAATGCTAAGGGGCTGAATGTGCTTTGCAAGCGCCAACTTTTTTTCCACAGAGCTGAATCAGTTGCAGTTGGATGTGGTGTGTTCAAGAGATGCACTTGCAGCTAAGGGATCATGGGGTTTTACAAGATAGGAGCTATCAACGAGGCTTTTGTGCCTTCCCAAGGGGAGGGGGAAGGCTGGGGGCACAGCACTGTTGCTGCATAATAATTTAGCTTGGGAGGAGGGAAGGGGTGGTTAGGGATGGAGAAAGGTGCTATGTGGTTGCCAAGGACAGAGTGCAAGAGCAGTTTCTGACTGTAATGAGTGTGTACGCCCTGAATCAGGGGCAGAGCATGTTCTTTGAGCAGAGCTGTCTGGATTCTTGGGGGAGCTTCATGGTGGTAGCTGGGGACTTAGATAGATCCCAAGGACGGGGGATAGGAGAGGGTGCTCACCGGCAGCGTCTGCATGATCTTATGCACCCATGGCAGTTGCTGGATGGGTGCTGGGAAATGTTTCCCGTGAGCAGTGTGTATTCTTATTATTTCCTGTCCCCCTACACCTACTCCTGCATAAACGTGATTTTGCTGAGTACCAATCTAATGTCAGCAGTAGGGAAAGTAGAGTATGAACCTATTTCATGGCTCGGAGTGGCTCGAACTGACGGGTTGGGGACATCAGCCGGGGTCGAGATTCAGGCGTATGAATGATAACCTGTTGCGGGATAAGGCAGTGGTGGACGCAATAGCGAAAGATATTGCAGAACATTTTGATCTCAGTTCTGGTGAGGATATAAAGATGGAGGTGGTGTGGGATGCATTGGAAGCTTACCACAGGAGCTGCTTTTATCACGTGGGGGTCCTCCTAAAAGAGGCAGGAGTGGGCATACGTGAAGCTCAAGGAACTCGAAGTGATGCACGGTCAGAGGGAGGGATTGGGAACTGTCCAGGCCCTGGAGGTGGCTCCCATGAAAGTGGCGGAACTTGTAGTCTGAGAGCTTGGCCTTCCAGTTTTCAGCGTGCACGCTAGCGTTTTTACGAACATGAGGATAAATCGGGCAGGGTGCTTGCACGCAGTCTTAAGGCACATCAGGTTCAGTACACAGTGGCGAAGTTACAATCTGCGGGGGGGGGGGGGCGGGCGGATGGGAACTAGGGGATGTGGCTATTCGAGAGGAATTCAGGGCTTTTTATCAGGAGCTCTATTGGGCAGAAGAAAGGGGCGTCTTGCACAGGCATTGCTCACTACCTAGAAACAGTGGCTCTACCGGCACATCCAGAGACAGTCCAGGAAAGATTGGGACAGCCCATTACCCTTGGAAAGGTTGAAAAGGATAATGAGGCATTGGCAAACAACAAGTTGCCTGGCCTGGACTCTCTCACAGCACAGATGTATAAAAGGTTTTGGGAGTGACTCATCCCTTGGCTTGTCCAGACCCTCAATCAGTTGAGAGAGAGGGGGCAGTCGCTGGCCACAATGGGCCAGGCGGGAATTAGTGTACTACCTAAGCTGGGTAAGGATGCGACCCATTGAGCGCCTTATTGGCCTGTATCACGTTTGAACCTCAATCCTAAGGTGTTGGCAACATGGCTGGGGGCTTGCATGCCCACACTGATAAATGCAGATTAAACTGGCTTTATCCAAGGAATGCTGCGGACAATGTGAAATGAGTAGTTAACCTGTGTTGAGCAGTACGCCGGCAGGAATATCGGGCTATGGCCTTGGTGGTTGACACGGAAAAAGCATTTGATCGGGTGGGTTGGGAGTTTCTGTGGGGCAATATTGCAGAAATTTGGGCTGCGAGAGAACTACATATGTTGGGTGCAAGCACTTCACGCGCAACCTGTGGCAGCAGTAAGAACTAATGGAGGGTATTCGGACTTCTTTAGCCTTAGTAGAGGGACCCCGTCAGGGATTCCCCCTATCCCCTTTGCTATTTGCTCTTCATTAGAACCGTTCGCTGAGTGGATCTGTTGTAGGGAGGACATCGTGGGAGTTTGAGTGGATGCTGTCCAGCATAAAATATCGTTGTTTGCAGATGCTATGCTGTTGGTCCTGACCAATCCTGAGACATGTCTTAGAGGATTGCAGGAGGAAATAGCAGTGTCAAAAGGTATCTGGGTTTAATGTCAATCTGGATAAAACAGAGGCCCTTAATCTCTTCCTGCCGGATGCAGAAGTGCTGCGATTGCAGGGGTCTTTTACCTTTTGGTGGGTGAGGGGCACAATACAAGACCTAGGAGTGAATTTTGGTGCAGACATCTCCCATTTATATTGGCTTAACTATACTCCTCTGTGGCATAAATTGTTTTCAGAATTGGAGCATTGGCAGAAATTCCCCCTGCCCTGGCTGGGCCATATTGTGAGTGTTTAAAATGGTGATGCTATCTAGGGTGCTTTATTATTTCCAGACTCTGCCGGTGGCTGTGCCATGTGGAGATTTGACTATGGCTCATTGTAAATTATTTCACTATATCTGGAATCACAGGCCTCTGAGGGTGGCCAGGAACGTGCTCTACAGATACCAAACTTCTACCTGTACTGTGTAGCTGCCCAGTTGCATAATATGGTGGGGTGACAGGAGGGTGGGATCGCAAGTGGTTGCAGATAGAACAGGCCTACACCGCGGAATTTCCCCTAAGGTCCCTCCCTTGGTTGGGGAAAACAGAGGGGCAGTCACAGTCCCCCTTTATTTGCCAGGTCGATCATCTGTGGAGGCAGACTGGAAGTGTTAGGTGTCTTAGGAGGGAGTGCTCCTTGTTACAACTATTGCGATTTAAACCTGATTTCCTCCGGGCCTTCTGGACCCCCTTTTCCAACAGTGAGAGAGGCAGGGTCTTCATACGCTGTACCAACGCTGTGTTCTGAGGGAGAAGTCATCTCTTTCTCCGACTTGAAGGAGAAATTTGGCTTGAGTCAGTGGGATTTTTATGGGTATCTCCAAGTGTGTCATTCCTTTGCGTCCCTCTCGTCCAGTCCCGGAACCTTAGAGTCTAGAACGCCTTCCAGCAACCTTGGAGACTGAATGATGTCATCTTATTCTGATGCCACCGATACAAGTAGGCTAACTCCGCCCCCTTTCAACAGTATTTCAGTCTCCAAGCAGCTTTTGAGACGTCTGAGCCTGTATCTGGGCTCAGCTGTAACAAACAAGTAGAGCTGAATTATTTATTTAGTTTGATTTGGCTTGATTCAAATTTTGATTAGATTTTCTCTTTTTGTTTTAAGAGCGCTGCTACTGCTGTAGCTTCCTGCTGGGCTATTTTAATTTGTTTTGTTTTGCCTCCTCCCCATCTTTTAAACGATCAGAGGCTTAATAGTTTTAACGGATGGATCCTCCCTGCTCCCGAACCCAGTAAGAGGGGTGAGGAGCAGGTGGAGAGAAAGAGAAAAGAAGGAGAAATTTGGCTTGAGTCAGTGGGATTTTTTTTTTTAAATTTGTTTATTTTCATAATTTTTTCTACAAAACTTAATAACATCAACCAGCATAACACAACTCCATCAACGAAAAACAACAACATCACTACATAATTCCCCTCCCGCCCCCCCTTCCCAATGCCTGTTGTACATGCCCTCCTATCCTTTAGACCAACCCCCCCCCCTCATCCCTCCCTCCACTCCTCATACCGCCCCCAAACGGCCTGAAAGGCCTTCACTGTATGTCGCTGATGTGCTGCTATTGCACTCATACTCCACAAAGAATCTATGCGCTGCAAAACCATACCCAATGTCGGGGCTTGCGCGCACCGCCACCTGGCCATAATCGCCCCTCGCCCCGCCCCTATGCAACTTCCCACCAAAACCAATGTCTCTCGGTCCCCCATCTGAGGCATTTCATTTAATAATACCATAGACGCCGTGAAGGGTATCTCCATTCCCAGCAGGGTCTGGAGCCAGTCCCCCAAGGCCCTCCACAGCAATTGCACCTCAGTACACCCCAGACTATATGAAACAAGTCCCCCCACCCCCCACCACCCCTCCCTCAAGCCCCCGTTTCCTGTGGGCGGAACGCTTTTAACTTCCCGGGGGTCCAGTACATTTGATGACGCATCTTTAAATTGTTTTCTAAATAAGACGGGCCCGGTGCAAGGCGCCGAGACCATCGGTAGATATGATCCCAATGCTCCTCCCCCCATTCCCCCCCCAATTGTTGCTCCCACGCCAACTCCCCTTTACTCCGCCCCACCTTCCCACTATCCCTACCCTGCGTCCGTAGCTCCCCATACAAAAGAGTAATGAGCCCTCTCCTCCCACCCACCCCCCCCGCATAATTACTTCAAAGGGAGTAGCTGCCTTCCGCAGGTCAGGCAATACCCCCTTCCTCCTGATTATAAGACACTATCTGCATATAAGCAAAATAGTGCCATTCCTTCACCCCATATAATTCCTGCAGTTCAACAAACGGCCTCACCTCCCCACCATCATTCAGCAACTGCCCCAGAGTATGCAAGCCTATAACCCCCCACTCCTTAAACACCCCCCCGACCCTCCCCGGGCAGAAATCCTGCATCCCCCGAATAAAGGTATCCCTAGTATACCGCTTCCCCCGTAACAATACCCCCTTCAGCCTCCCCCACAACAGCTGCGTATAGTCCCGAAAGGGGTTCCCCTCCCCTCCCCCCCCCTTCTCCCCCCCGGATCCCAAAGCCACATCTGTAAGTTCAAATCCTCCCCTCTCAACTGCTCCAACTCCACCCAAATTGGTGTCTCCTCACCCCCGTTCCAGCTCGCCACAGCCTTCAGTTGCGCCGCAAGGTAGTACTTTTCCAACCACGGTAGTCCCAAACCCCCCTCCCGCTGCTCCCGGTACATAGTACATTTCGATACCCGGGACCTCCCCCCAGCCCAGACAAAGTCATATATCAGACGCTGGGCTCGGCGCAGATAACTGAGGGATCTTACTGGGGATAGAACTAAACAGAAACAGAAACCGAGGAAGGACGTTCATTTTGATAACCGCAATACGCCCAAGCCAAGTTAAATATATATGCCGCCACCGCGCCATGTCCTTCTGGACCGCCTGCATAAGGGCGCCAAAATTCCGCTCCCACATTCGCCGCCATTCCTTACCCATTTGTATTCCCAAATATCTGTACTCTCCCCCCACCCATCGAAACGGGAAACTACTACGAAGGCTTGACTCCAACCGCTCCCCTAAATTAAACCCTAAAATCTCGGTCTTACTACCATTAATTTTGTAGCCGGACACCCGACTGTATTGTGCAATTTCCTGCATTAAGACCGGCATTGAAATTAGAGGTTCTCTAAGGGTGTAAATAACATCATCTGCAAATAACGCTATCTTCGATTCCCAATTGTTCATAACCACCCCCTTAACATCCACCGCCCTACGCACCCGATCTGCCAACGGCTCAATAGCAAGAGCAAAAAGTAAGGGCGACAACGGGCAGCCCTGCCGCGTTCCCCTCCCCAAGCCAAACACCTCCGAATAACTCCCATTCACTCTCACTCGGGCCCTAGGAGCCGTATAAAACGCTCGAATCCACTTAATAAAGTTTTCCCCCAACCCAACTTTTTCCAAAACCATCAGCAAAAATTCCCATTCCACCCTATCAAACGCCTTCTCAGCGTCAATAGAAATGAACACCGCCTTCTGCCCCGTCCTTTGGACCTCCCAAGTCAAATTACAGAGTCTTCGGATATTATCCCCCCCCTGTCTTCCCGCGACAAACCCGGTCTGATCTACATGCACCAGGGACGGCAGAACCCGCTGTAAGCGCGTGGCCAGTATCTTCGCCAACAGCTTTGCATCCACATTTAAGAGAGAAATTGGTCTATAAGAACCGCACACCATGGGGTCCCTACCCGGCTTTAGAAGTATAGTAATCCCCGCCTCCGTCATAGTGTCGGGAACCGCTCCCGCAGATAGTACCCCATTAAACACCTCTATTAACATCGGTTGTATCACCTCCCTAAAGACTTTATAAAATTTTCCCGTCAAACCATCTAAACCGGGTGCCTTTCCCACTTTCAAAGTTGTTATAGCCGCCGCCACCTCCTCACCATCGATCAAGCGGTCCAGCCCCCCCCTCATCCCCGGTTCTAACCTGGGTAACTCACATCTGGCCAAATATTGCCGACTTTTTTCAAGGCCATCGGTAACTTCCCTGCTATATAACTGTTTGTAATACTCGCGAAATGTCTGACGAATCTCATTATTCCCCGTCAGCAACTGCCCTTTCCCACTCCTGATACTACCAATATTCGACTGGGCCACCCTTGCCCTCAATCGCCGGGCCAAGAATTTCCCCGCCTTATTCCCACCCTCAAACGTAGCCTGCTTAAGTATATTCAATTCATGGGCCAGCTTACTAGCTCGTAACTGACTAAGCTGACCCCGCAATTTCTGCAACTCACTGAGGACACCCTCATTCTGATCACACTGATGACTCCTCTCCAAGTCCCTTATTGCCCCCAACAACTGTCTCTCCTCCTCCCCCTGCTTCCTACACCGCCGCGAGGCTTCTCCCAACAAATGGCCTCGTACTACCGCCTTCAAACCATCCCAAACCAATCCAAGCCCTACCTCCCCATTCATATTAAAATCCTGATATTCCGTAATAACCCCTACTGTTCGTTCCACCACTGCTGGATCGTCAAGCAGCGAATCATTCAGCCTCCAAAACTTCACACCCGTGTCCTTATATCCCAAATTAAACCCAATGCTTACTGGTGCATGATCCGACCAAGTAATAGATCCCTGTTCCACCTCCGCCACCTTACTCATCCAAAGTGGTTGGGGCAAGGTACTTCAGGCCGGAAGGTCGGGGGTTCAAATCCCACTAGAGGACAGCAACCTTGGGCCGGAAGGACTGGGGTTTCCAGTCCCACAGGTGCTCCTTGTGGTCTTGGGCAAGCCACTTAACCCTCCATAGCCCATGTTCCCTGTAAAATAGTTATCTCCAAGTTATAATGCCCTGTTCAATGTAATATCAGTTTGTTCAATGTAAACCGCACTGATGCAGAATAGCGCGGTATATAAGAGAATGTAATAAATAAATAAACCCAGATCATATCAATACGGCTATAACTCCCATGAGGCGCTGAATAGTAAGTATACTGTTTCCTCCCCGGATTCCGACACCGCCAAGCATCTACCAGCCCTAAACCTGCTTTCATCTCCAACATTTGCATGCGCTCCCTACGTCTCCCCGCCCCTACCCCTTTACCATTGTCAAGGCGGGGGTTGAGAGTCAAATTAAAGTCCCCCCCCACAATAATCGGCAGATCCCCCAACTTCTCCAAATCTGCCCGCATAGATGCGTAAAACTCCCCCTGCCCCTCGTTCGGCCCATACACACTAAAAATCCAAACCAAGTCCTCTCCCAACTTTACCTTTACACCCACATACCTTCCCTTCTTATCCCGGTGCTCCCCCACCACCTTATCCCGCATCTCAGCCCCCACCATAATAGCCACCCCTCCCTTTCGCGATTCTGCCCTCTGTCCCGCCAACACCACCTTGGGGTATTTTCGCGTCTCGAGCAGCCTCTCCTGTCCCCCCTTCAAATGCGTTTCCTGAACGCATACAAACTCCGCCCGAGTCCTTACACCCTCCTCCTCCACCAGCCTACGCTTGCGCCACGTTCTCAGACCCTTAGCATTGATTGTCACCACCTGCAGTTTTTGCTCCCCCATCGCCCCCTGCTCCTTCCCCCCCCCCTCCACCACCTTTCCCCCCCTACCCTCCCCCCTTCCCCCCCTCCCCCTCCTCTATCGGACTCTCCCTCCCCTCCCCCACTCCCCCCCACCCCATCCTCCCTCCTCTGGAGGCCTCCCTTAGAGTAGTGCCCATCAGTGCAGATCAACCCAAGCCCCCTCCGGCCCCCCCACCTACCCCATCCCTCTCCCCCTGCGAACCCCACCCGACGCCGAGTTACCCCACACTGTCCCTCCCGCCCAACCACCCCACCTGCATCCCCCCCACAACGCCCCCCTCCACACCCCTATCCACCCCTGCCGTAATACCTCCCTGGGAAGGCTTCCACCCTGTTCCTTCCCACCCCCTAACTACCTCCCCATCGTATATACCCCCCCCCCGCCCCTTCCAGAATCATCCGCATATATCACAACTTTTCCCCCTTCCCCTCTCCAGCCACCCTCACCACCCACCACCCCTCCCATCATCTTCCATACCCCCACCTCCACTCCCCACATACCCCATAACCATAACTGTAACACAACACCCCCCCCCAGACTTTGCTCTCCCACCCTCCTCCCCGCATACCACTCACAAAACCCGCATGTCCCAACCAGTAGGCAAATCATGAGTCAAATCAGGGCCAACAGGACCTCATGGAATCTCACAGTCTCGCAGGACCAAACATCTCAGCCCCTACTAGCTTCCTCCTCGTGCAAAAGCTGCAAAGCGCTGGGGAGGTTCACCACTGTCTCTTCCGATCTGTCCCGGTCCAGGCGCTGACATTGTGGCTCCCTCTGTCGCTGCTGCGGACCCTGCAGTCCCGCCTCTCGTAGGGCCTTCTGCGCTTCCCCGCAATGCCTCACCCTCCAGTTGCGGGTACCCACCGTGAAGCACAGTCCAAATGGGTATAGCCAGCGATAACGCACATTTTCCTGCCTCAATACTGTTGTAACAGGCTGCATCTCCCGCCTGCGCTGTAAGGTTCCTGCCGCTAAGTCAGCATATATCGCCACCTTATATCCTTGCCACACAAACTCTCGGGCTCTTCGCATCTGTGCAGCTATCCTGTCCTTAACAGCGTAATCGTGTAGGCATATAACAATGTCTCGTGGCCTATTAGGCCTGCTAGGCCCCAGTGCCCTGTGCGCCCTGTCCAGCACCACCTTATCGCCCTCCAGAGGTTCATCTCCCTCTAGCAAGATAGCCTTACATATAGTTTCAGCCACTCTCCGACTATCCTCAAATTCAGGTTCCTCTGGCACTCCTCGAATGCGCAAATTGTTCCGTCTCGTGCGATTTTCAAGGTCCTCCAGCTTATACTGGATTTGCTCCTTCCATTGTTCCCACGCAGTCACAGAGTGTGCCAGTTCCCCCTGCGTTTTTTGCACCGTAGCCAGTTGCTGTTCTTGGGCCTCCGTTCGCCTGCTCAGCTCACTCACTTCTTCCCGCAACTCGTTGCAGACTTCACCCACCTCCACTTTCACTGCAGCCAATTCTGATTTCAACTCCCCGAACCAGGCTTTCAGCTCCTCCCGGGAGACACCATTCACCACCGTCGCGCCCTTTTCCACCTCCAGCGCACGCGGTACCAAGCTCTCCACAGTGTCCCGGGGCTGTCTTTCGCCCGCCGCCATCTTAACTTCCCGCCCTCCAGCGGCCCCGCCACTATAGGCGAATTCTTTTAAGTCTGCCGCCTTCTTGCGGGTCGTCATCCTGCCTGGTCGTTCCACCGCGTATTCCGCCACCAACTACTGCGGTAAGGTAGGTTGCCACAACCCTTGGGGGTCTCAGTTCTTCCACAAATGGCAAGGGGTACGCCGGAGCTCTGAACTCAGGCTGCTATCTACACTGGTGACGTCACTTCCTCTCTGTCAGTGGGATTTTTATGGGTATCTCCAAGTGTGTCATTGGCTGACAATGGGGAAGTGTTGGGAGGCGCTGTCCCAAGGACTGTCTGATTTATAAATCATTTGTTGGTATCCCTGGGCTAGGAAGAAAGGGCTTTCAAAATTCTGCTGCCTTTTGTTGGACTCTTTTCCGCACCAGTGGGAGCAAGACCTGGGGAAGTAATTGGAGGAACAGACCTCGGTGGGCATCTTTAAAGGCTTGGGTAAAGGGCAAGTGGTGGTGCATCATATAGAGAAGAGCTTTAAGGTGCTTTTTAGGTAGTATTTGACCCCTGTGCACATCCACTGCTTGTTGGGGACCTTCTCTGACAGGTGTTGGCATGGTTGTAAGGAGCAGGGTGACTTCATATGTGGTGGGGGTGCCCACAAGTGGCAGGCTTTTGGGAGGCGCTCCGAATAGAGGTGGAAGTGCTGGTGGGTAGCAGAGTAGCTTGGACCCTCGAGAGACTCTTATTGGGACTGGGGGGGATCAAAGTGGGAGGGAGAGGTGGGAAAATTGGTGCATATGTATGTAGTAGCAGCCAGACGTGAGATTGCACTGTGTTGAATGTCTGCAAGATCTCCCATGACTGGATCCTGGCACACACATGTATTCGATTTTCCTGATGGAAAAGCTGACATCCCTTTGGAAGGAACTGTTCTTACAGTTTAAAATAATTTTGGAACCTTTTATGGCTAAATATCTTTGTGTGAATTAAGTGCTGTTGGGGGGGGAGGAGGGGAGTTGGAGTTAGCGAGATAAGATTGTTATTTAAAAAACGTTCTAAAACTTTAAATTGCAAAAAAAAAAAAAGTCTGCATCCAAACCTTTGCCCTTTCAGACTAGTGCTTTGGCTCCTCAAGGTAGACTGTCCAGTTGCCATTATTCTTACGTCCAGCACCTAACACATAGTACTGGCACTATGATCCTCATAGCATATTATTGGCCCAGACAATCCTTGTTCCCTCTTCTCAAACTTTTCATCGAGGATCCCAGTTCATCTGGGTGATTCACCAGTCCTGATTTGCATAAATTCCCTTGCCCTCACAGCTTGGATGTTGAGAGGCTAGCTTGTCCTTTCTCAGCGTGCTGGTTGGTGTGTCCAACATCCTCTTAGCTTCCAGGAGAGATTTTACTAGGAGCTTGTATTGTTTTAAGTAGAAAAAGTTTGTCATCTGGTGTGTGGGAAGGGCTCTAGACCCTTTCTCGTGTTGCACACAAAAACTGCTTGAATAACTTCTGCATCTGTTAGTATCTGTTATAAAGATCCATCTCATTGTAATAGGTGTAGATGATAGTGACAAATACGAATCTCTCTACAGCCTTTAGTTGTTCACTTCATGTGGGGCTTGCTTCTTACGAGGCCTCCCCTTAAGTCTCCCGCAGTGTCTTGCGATTTCAACGTGATCTTAAACTCAGTTGATGAAAGCTCCTTCTGAGCTCCTAGATTCCTGTGGATTGAAGTGGCTGATCTGGAAGGTCTTATTTTTGGTGGTGGTCACCTCAGCCTGCAGAGTGAGCGAGCTCCAAGCTGGAGCAAAAGATTCATTCTATATCAAGTTTTTCAACAATAAGAGTGATCTTGCGTACTCATCCTGAGGTGGTGTCTAGATTCCACCTTAGTCAATTAATATTTATTTATTTATTTAACATTTCTTATATACCGCGCTATTTGTCGTCAGTGCGGTTTACATTGTAACAATAAAACACACAGGCCAGTTAATTTGGATTTTGTTTACAGATAACAGGGAGTTAACATGGAGGTAAACAAGGTGAACTATATACAATCTTTGAAACTACCTGTAGGGACATATGTCAGCTTTATGCATTCATATAGGATAGGTATGGGGTTGTGTGGGAGGGGGGTGGTATAACCGGCTGCTTGAAGTGAGTTGTAAAAAGGTAGTGTTTGAGGGCCTTTCTGAATTGTCTAAGGTCCCTGATCGCTCTAATGCCAGGAGGGGTTTATTCCAGCATCTGGGGGCGAAATTAACAAAGGCTCTGTTGATAGTTGATTGGTTAGACTTTATGGAGTTACTTGGTATGATTAGCATGTCCACAGCAGACAATCTTCTAGGCCTGTTGTTCTCTGTGTGAGTGATGAGATCCGAGATGGCTGTAGGAGATGGTTTATTGAAGGCCTTAAAGGTAATAAGGAGGGCTTTATATAGGATCCTAGAGTGTATTGGAAGCCAATGAAGTTCCATCAGAATGGGGGAGATGTGGTCACTCCTTGGGGCTCCGTGGAGGATACGTGCTACTGCATTCATGGCTAACTGTAGGGGATTAATGGTAATCTTAGGGAGGCCATGGAGTATAATATTTGCATAATCAAAGTGCGGTGTAACTAGAGCTTGGAAGATAGTTCGGAAGCTGTCAGGTTCCAACATCGGTTTCAGGTGCCTTAGGGTTTTTATCTTGAAGTATATTTATTTTACGGTGCGTCTTATATGTTCCTTGAGGTCCAATTGTTGATCCAATATCACTCCCAGATAGCGTATATTGGATTTGACCGGGAGATCAGCGTCTCTGACTTTTAGAGTAGGTGGAGGAGAGAAACTTTTATTTCTTGTAATTATTAGGACTTCTGTCTTTTTGAAGTTGATACGGAGGTTCTGAGTACGGAGCCAATCAGTTATTGCATTAAAGCAGTTGATTAATATTGTGTAGTCTGGACATGCAACAGATATGGGTGAGAATAGCAGTACATCGTCTGTGTACATGAGGCAGGATATACCGAAGGAGCGTGTGATGTCGCAAATTGGCTGCATGTAGATATTGAACAAAAGCGCAGACAGGGAGGAACCTTGGAAGGGATCAGATGTGGCGTTACCAATACGTATGTGTTGCTGTCGGCCTTCCAGGTAAGATTTGCATCATTCCCATGCGCGGTCATGGATTCCTTTCTCGTGGAGACGCTTCAGAAGCTATGTATGATCAACGGAGTCGAACGCAGCCGCTATATCAAGAAAGATTAAAGCAAAGCCCATCTTGAGATTGTCAATGCCGTTGATAAGTGTGTTCATCAGGGTTGTTAGTAGAGTTTCTACACCGTGGGCATCCCGGAATCCATGTTGACAAGGATCTAATGTGGAAGAGGAATCTATATGCTGCTGGATCTGTCTCAGGGTTAGCTTCTCAAGTATTTTAGCCAGTAATGGAATACTAGAAATTGGACGGTAAGAGTCCTCTCTCTTTGGGTCCAGCTGGTTGTTTTTCAGAAGCGGACGGATGGAGGTTTGCTTAAGAGCAATAGTTTTTCCAACATTTTTCCCAAGGAACCCCCCCATGTTCACTGAGAGGAAATCGCTTTGTACATATTGGACTTCAAGAGAGCCTTGGTCTTTTATTGGGAACAGACTATAGCCTAGAGAAAGTCCACCCAAGCTTTTGTTTCTTTTGACCCCAATAGATTGGGGGCTGCCATCAATAAATTGACACTTTATTTATTTATTTATTTATTTACATTCTCTTATATACCGCGCTATTCTGCATCAGTGCGGTTTACATTGAACAAACTGAAATTACATTGAACAGTGCATTATAACTTGGAGATAACTATTTTACAGGGAACATGGGCTATGGAGGGTTAAGTGGCTTGCCCAAGACCACAAGGAGCACCTGTGGGACTAGAAACCCCAGTCCTTCTGGCCCAAGGTTGCTGTCCTCTAGTTGGATTTGAACCCCTGACCTTCCAGCCTGAAGTACCTTGCCCCAACCACTAGGCCACTCCTCCACTCCTTTAAATTTGCTTAAAATGGAAGCAGTACATGCAAATCTCTCATGTATATTCATTGTGGTTATTCTCAAATCCTAACTGACTAGGTGTGTCCCGAGGATTGTGTGAGAACCAGTGGTCTAGCAGATTGCATATTTTTCACTTATGCCCAAGCTGGCTTGACTTGTGAGGGAACACCCCCACAAAAAATCACAAATAGAAAAAGCGGCAGGGGTGACAACGCTTCCCACAGTTCAAATTGATTCTTAATAAAGAAGAAAGTATTGTCACCCCTGCTGCTTTTTGTATTTGACTCTTGAGGGTCACGTCACGGCTCATAGATCAGCCTCCATGGAAGAGATGTGCAAAGCCACAACGTGGACGTCTGTCCACACATTCACATCGCACTGCTGTTTGGAAAGGGATTCCTGATGCGACAGCAGGTTTAGCCATTCTGTTCGGGGACGAGAATCCAATTCCATTCCCTCCCAAGTACCAGCTCTTTTTTTGTTCCAGGCTGCTTCCTAAAAAAAATGAGGCGGGGAGGGGGGTACCCCTATGCAAAAAAAAAAAGAAAAAGGCCTGTTGCCACCAAAAACACATGTTTTCATATGGTGTCAATTTTCTGCGCCAAAATTCCCCCCCCCCCCCCCCCCGTTTTTTTTTGAGTTTCAGTCATTACAATAACCAAACTGAGATAAAGAAACATCTTGTACAACAACAACAATATCAGTTTAAAGGAAAACATCACTATAGAATATAACCATATATGCTGAGACAATAATAGACCTCGTCAAGGGAGTATACCTGCTCTAAAGTCAGATGAAATATCAAAGAAACAATAAAGAAAAACAGGCCCTAAGGCCACCAATTGGGGGTCATATATAAATTAGACTTCCCCATCCCCAACTGCCCCTTGCTTATCACAGAGAAATTTTTCCAGATGGGAAATATCAAGAAAAACATATGAAGCACCCCGATAAGTAATAAGACACTTACACGTAGCACCCAATTGCGGAGGCGGCAATTTTTATCTCTGAAGCCCCGCGTTTTGGCATTGGGTGCTGCCTTTTTCCTGCATTTCCCCTGTAAGTGTCTTATGACTTTTTTTTTTTAGGAGGCAGCCTATAGCTAGGGAATCCCATATGCTAGCGGCTATCCTGCTTATCCATGCAGAAGACAGTTACATATATGTAGTAGCAGGATAAGTCCTCACAACCCCTCCGTCTCCTCTTGGAGTTGCATGCTTCCTTCATTTAGTAAGTAGAGTGCCTCATTTGAAGACTATATAAGAGCTGAACAGGAGCATAACTTGTTAAATGATGCTTTAAGTGGGGGGTAATTTTATAACACAGTGCATATACTTAAATCATCACTAAGCACATTAGCTAGGCCAATTTTGTAAGAGAACTGCACACAAACATTCCCTTACAGAACTGGTGTTACTAATGCATCTAGCGGAGACATAAGTATAGGCATACAAAGTTGCACCTATTCCAAGGCAGGTGTAGCTTATATCCATGGCATTTAGCACTTATGCACATACTTTATAAGGTACATGCATAAGTGCTGAATACATCTTATTCTCCAGGAATAAGCAGGAAGTCAGTCCTCACTTATGGGTGGTGATGGCACCGACGGAGCCCGCGTGGAGCAATTCCGTAGCTTTCAAAGAAAGCCTTTGAGATTGCTACCACGCATGCGTGGTCCTCTTCCCGCCCAAGGGTGCCATCTTGTTCAGTCTCCCTTTTTCCACGGAGCCCTTCGGACGCACGCCCTCGTCCTTCGGAAAAAGTTTCATTTTTTCGACTTAACAGGCTCCTCTTTTTCCGGTTGCACCGGTCCTTTACCTGTCCTTCCCCTGCTCTACTTTTTAGAGCTATCAGGGATACACTTTTTTTTTTTTTTTCTCATTTTTTCATTACTGACTTCGCGCCCTTTTATTCTAACCGCTGGCCGCGTGGGTCTTTGACCTCGCAGGGGTCATTTTTGCCTCCATGGCCACCGGATTCAAAAAATGTGATAGATGCTCTAGGAACGTGTCGCTTATGGACACCCATGACTGTTGTCTGCGGTGCTTGGGAGCCGACCATGACACAGAGCTCTGTTCGCTTTGCAAGAAAATGTCCTCTAAGGCCATGCTCAGTCGTAAGCAGAAGTCAGAAGACATTTTCCGAAAGGCCACCTCTGAGTCCCCAGTGGCGCCCTCGGTCGTCTCTCCTCCGGTGGGTTTGACCCCTGCGGTCCTGTACTCTCGGCGGCAGTCCGACCAGGGGTCCCCTGAGGTGGAGCAGCGCAAAAAGAAGGTCTCAAAGTCGCTGTCCGGGGCTCCTGACAAGCACGAGCGCTCCCGTGCCCAATTGCTTAGCCCCCTTTGGCATTCCCAAGAGTCGGACAAGGAGTGGCCCCGGAAGGTACCCCGTACGGAAGCAGAGGCCTCTGGTGAAGGCACACGGTCTCCTGAGTGTCATCTTGGTGAGGACCCCCTCTTCTCCTCGACGCCCGATCCCGTGACCCCGTTATTGGCGTCGCAGGGCCCCACGCCCGCTTGGGAGTCCCGTATGCTGGCATTGGAATGCAGCGTTCCTGCTTCTTATTGCTTCCAAGCAGGCGCTCACAGCCAGCTTTGTTGACTCACGTCCAGAGACCGCTGGTCCCTTGTGTGGGAACCCAAATCCATCCAGGAAACCTCTGAGAGCCGCAAGCCTCGTGAGGGTCCTCGACGTCGGTCTCGCTCGCCCTCCTGTTCCTCGGAGACGAGATCGTCCAGGGCCTCCGGTAACAGGCCACCGGCCATTGGACAGGCTGACCTGCCCGGCTTGGACTCCTAGACTGACTTCTCGGACTGGGAGCCCAATGGGGACATCTTCCATCAGACCCCTCGCCACCCGCACTCCAGCAGCGTTCGCCGCCCGAAGACACCTCCTTCCTGGTGTTCATTTGGGACATGGCACGGATCCTTAACCTGGTCACCCAGTCTGAGGAGGACCCTTGTGCTGAAGAACTCGACATTCTTCAGTACGATTCCCTGCCCAGGGAATCCCTTACTGTGCCTGTACCGCCTATTTTGTCTCGGCTGCTGCTCCATATGTGGGAGGCCCCAGCCTTGGTCCCCATCATGAGCAAGCGCCATGACACGATGTACAAGGTGCAGCATGGGCCAGGCTTCCGGAAGCCCCAGAAGAAGCAACCAACCAAGAAGCCCTTCTTACCTAGAAAGGGCCTCCAGTATCAGGGCTATCCTCCATATCCAACTATCCCTACACCGACCACTCTGGCGCCTGGTAAATCTGGCCAGGGGCATCGTAAACCAAAGGGCTCTTGAGCCCAAACGCCAGCTCCCCCACAACCCACTCAGGGGTTTTGACGCCATTGGCATAGCCCTTTGCCTTTGAGCGACGCAGCAGCCAGTGGAGGGATGCCTGTCTCGCTTTGCCCCATCATGGGCTTCCATCACCTCGGACACTTGGGTCCTCCAGGTCATTTGAGAAAGCTATCGTCTTCACTTCGACAGGCTTCCTCTTCCTTTCTCCCCGGCGGAGCCTTCTCGACTCCCCGCACACCAGCTTCTGCTGCAGCGGGAATTACACTCTCTCCTCGCCCAATGGTCAGTTGAGAAGGTCCCTCAATACCTTTAAGGTCGGGGCTTCTATTCCCGGTACTTCCTCGTCCTGAAAAAGACGGGGGGGGGGGGGGGATTCTGCGGCCCATCCTCGACCTCCGCAGGCTAAACAAGTTTCTGGTGCAAGAGAAATTCAAGATGTTATCTCTTGGTATGCTGCTGCCCTTCCTCCGGCAGGGTGACTTAACTATGCTTCTGGGATCTAAAGGGCGCTTACACCCACATCTTAATCCACCCTCCAACACAGGCAGTATCTGTGTTTTCAGGGTGCAGGGGGAGCACTTCCAGTACAGGGTGCTTCCCTTCGGCCTCGCGTACGCTCCTCGGGTCTTCACAAAGTGCCTTGTCGTGGTCACCGCTTACCTTCGGTGCTAGGGCGTGCAGGTCTTCCCCTACCTTGACGACTGGCTCGTTATGGGCCCCTCAACCAAGGAGGTTCAGCGAGCAAAGTCGCGCACTGTCCTTCTCTTGGAGAGCTTGGGGTTCTTGGTCAACTACCCGAAGTCTCGCCTTGAGCCGGTGCAGGCTCTCGAGTTCATCGGGGCGCACCTTGATACTCAGCAGGCGATCGCCTTCTTGCCGGTGGATCGCTCCACATGCCCCTCTGAGCTCTGGCGGCTCACTTCCAAAGCGCTCACCAGGTCACCGCTCGATCCATGCTACATCTCCTGGGTCACATGGCCTTGACTGTACATGTGGTTCCTCATGGCCCGCCTGCACATGCGGACGGCTCAGTGGTGTGTCAGTGCCCATTGGAGCCAGTCCCTCAGACACCTCAGGGACCCTATCAGGGTTCTTCCCGACTTTCGCTTGTCCCTGAGCTGGTGGTAAAACCCCCACAACCTCCTGTGGGGATTGTCCTTTCAGGCCCCGGAGCATGATGCGGTGTTGATGACAGACGCTTCCCTGTTAGGGTGAGGAGCCCATTGTGGACCACTCTGCACGCAGGGGCAATGGTCACCCGAGGAGTCTAAGCAGCAGATAAACCTGCTTGAACTCCGGGCCATTCGGTGGGTTTTGAGGGCCTTCGAGGAACACCTCAGCGGGAAGTCGGTTCTAGTGCAGACTCATCAATCATGTAGCGATGTTCTACATCAAGGAGGGGGGTACGGGATCACGCTCCCTCTGCCGGGAAGCAGTCCTCATCTGCTCGTTTGCCGCCCGACGGAGGATGTCCCCCAGGTCAGGAGAATGGCCTGGCGGACAGACTCTGCAGAATCCTTCGCCACCACGAATGGCGGCTGGATCCCAGAGTAGCAGACTTGCACTGATTCCTGCTGTCCCTGGAGAATATCTTACAGGTGAGTAACTACGCTTTTCCACCTCTAGGAATGGCTATGCACAAGTGGAATAAGCATCCTTAGCATGCACGTGTATGAATGAGTGACTTGTAAAATTATCCTCATATATGCCTGTAAAAGTGGCTTATTAGGTGCACTAGAGCTTATTGGGAAGGATTAATTTTTTTTTGTTTTCGAGTTTGTCTGTACGCATCTGTTTGTTTGCTGTGCCCCTTCACTCTCACCCCAGAGGGATGAAGAGCCAGTCAGGTCTGGGTCCCGCCAATGTGGAGAGAAATTGATGGCAGGACTCCTCGAGTCCATTGGCTTGAAGAGTAGATCTGCAGCCTCGCTGCCCGAGAGCATTATCTCCCTTTTTCTCTCTTCCCTGACTTACTCCTCCTCTCCCTCAACGTGTGCATCATTTCTCCTGTCCCATTCCACTCCATGATGTCCTGCATGTTCCATTGTGTTTTTATAAAAGTTTAATTGGAAGGCAGTGCAGAATTTTTAAAATAAAATAAATTTTTGTGAGAATATTTTACTTATTTTCTCTGTTTATGAAATTTATACCTGTACATCATTGTTCTGAGTGGCTCACAATTTAATACACAAATAAATGCACTGAGATTAAACATTAAATATACAGAATATAGATACAATAAAACACAAAACATTGTGCCTGTTTATAACTGAGCAGCAGCATTCTGAACCGACTGAAGTCTATGAATGCTTTTTAAAAGTTGACTAACCAGGAGCAAACTACAGTAGTCTAGCTATAATGTGATCGGGACATGAATCCTCATGGCTAGAGCAGCATGTTTAAGAACTAGATGGTATTTGCAGATTAATATAGCCCTTAGACTGCTCTCTTCACGACAAAATGGAAGGGTCACCTTACCCATTGAAAGATACATAATTAAACCATAAAGCAATGCTTTAGCTATGCATCAGATTTCATTTTTTTTAGGCTTAAGCATTAACTTGTTGGTATACATCCAGTTTACCTCTGCAACCAGACATTTTCAAATTCACAGTACCCTCGACCAAGTCAAAATGCATTGAGTGAGAAAGCAGTCTATGACTGGTATAGAGATAACAACATACCCCAAAACGTCTTATAACCATCTCCATTGGCATGAAGTAAATGATAAATATTCTAGAGTGCAAGTCTGATCTCCAAGGAATTCAGCATATCAGTGGCCAAGACTGTAAGGACCCCTCTTTGAAGTTTAATGTTCTGACTTCAAGGTAAGAGGAGAACTAATTCATCATGTTCCCTGTAAAATAGTTATCTCCAATTTATAATGCCCTGCTCAATGTAATTTCAGTTTGTTCTGATATCATAAACCTCGCCTCCAACACACCAAGCTCAAATAGACCCAACTGGATTCTAGGAGACATTAACCTACCATCCCTACAAGACAACCAATCATCCTCCTTTATAGATGCCCTGGAAATCCTAGGATACAAGCAAGCAGTGCAGGAATCCACGCATGTAAAAGGCAATATTCTTGACCTCATATTTGTCCCACAGTCAGCTCATAATCAGCTTCAAAACATACTGTTATCAATCACAGCGGTCCCATGGTCAGACCATAAGCTTATTATTTTCCAAATTCCTACTCAAAACAAACAACCTACAAGTGACACGGATCTAAATAAACACACAAACGCTACAGCCAGATTCTTCCAACCTTTTAACAGGGAACGTATCCTGGCCGAAACTGATGCACTCTTCAAAGACACCACCCTAAACTTAGAAGAGATGATCACTTGTTGGAACAACAGACTCAACTCCATTGCTTTACGCCCACCAAGGAGTAGGTCTTCAAGGAAAAAAGCGACAGCCCCATGGTTCACATCCGAGCTGAAAGAATCACTAAGACTGCTACGAAAGCTTGAGAAGCGATGGCAGAGATCACACACTAATAGCAATCAGACTGCATACATGCAGCATCTTGCTACTCACCGCAAGTCCATTGCAGAAAAGATGAAACAGTACCACACAGACATCCTGAGACGTGCTCTAAATAAACCTCATGACCTGTTTAGTTTAGTCAAGGAACTGTCACCCGAACAACAGTGCGAAATCAGCCCGCAAGAATTTGCTGCTTACATACAATCTAAGATGTGCCGGACAAATAAAATTGCAATACCCTCTGCCCCTATAATTCAAGGGCACCCAACACCTTTTAATGTCCTTCACTACTCCCTCATTAAAACTAATTGAAGACATTATCTCAACACTCAATACTTCCACAGCACACACTGATCCCCGCCCAGCCTTTTGGATAAAGGATCTCCGCAATGATCTCCCTCCAATAATACCCAAGATTATAAGGCTATCATTTGACACCGGCTCATTCCCTTCTGCTCTCAAACAGACCTCCATTATTTATTTATTTAGCTGTATTTATATCCCGCTTTTCACCGGGTCAAAGAGGTCAATTGGGGGATACATTTAACATGAGGGGATATGAGACACACACACACTAATACATACAGGGAACATGGGCATTGGAGGGTTAAGTGGCTTGCCCAAGACCACAAGGAGTGCCTATAGGACTAGAAATCCCAATCCCTCCGGCCTGAGATTGCTGTCCCCAGGTGGGACTTGAACCCCCGACCCTCCGGCCTGAAGTACCTTGTCCTAACCACGACCACGCCTCACCATCAGACCTTTACTAAAAAACTGCAAGTTAGACCCACAAAAAGCAGACTCATACAGACCCAGATGGGGCAATATCAGATCCGTTTCATCAAGGACAGGGGGTCCCACAAGGATCCTCTCTATCATCATTACTATTTAACATATACATGCAACCTATATGTAACATCAGATCTTTTAACGTCAATTGTATGATATATGCTGATGACGTGTTATTATACATGCCGATCTGCATAGATAAGATGGACCTCACTCCCTTAACCAACTGTTTCAACGCCATATCAAACTGGCTACTGACACAAAATCTCAGAATCCAACATAAAAAAACGGAGGTTCTCTTTATCTCAAGGAACTAGAACTTCGTACCACCTACATACCTGGAGGTTCAAGATGCCAAGCTGCAAGTAAAACCCCATATCCGATACCTAGGAGTGACTCTTGATCAAAACCTTGACATGAAGACTCACATATCCAACACAGTAAGATCAATTTACTTCAAGATCCGCTCCCTCAGACATCTTCGCCAACTGATTGATCCAAACGATTTCCGTACTGTTTACCAGGCTCTAATCATTCCCCATTTCGATTACGCAAACTCCATACTACAAGGACTTCCTCAATCTACCTTAAATCCTCTTCAACTCGGCTTGAACAGTGCAGCGAGAGTACTTTTTGGAGTATCCAAAAGAGACCATGTTACGCCACTTCTAAAACTACATTGGCTTCCTATTCAAGTGAGAATCACTTTCAAGACACTGCTCCTGGCCTTTAAAGCGTACAAAGGTCTCGCCTCCAACTCATTATCGGAGATGATACAACCAATCCCACCCAACAGACTAAGAAGAACCACGGAAATAAATATGCTAATCGTACCAAAGGAAGTCATAAGATACAACTCTACAACATCGAGCAGAGCCTTCAGTCTATGTGCCCCAAAACTTTGGAACACCCTGCCATCACACATTAGGGCCATCTCCGATCTCAGCCAGTTCAGGAAGGCCCTTAAACATCACCTTTTCCTCAAATACTTCCCAGGGAACAAAGAAACACAGTCACCCCCAAATATCAATAACTACATTCCAACCACGTAAACTTTCCTGTCTCAACAGCACATTACACTACTTCACCAGATTAACAGTTCGCTTTTCAGACACTATGACACTGCTATGTATATAGTTGTTTTGTAAATAGTTGCTCCTGTTATCCAAGTTGATCTTCCTGTTAACTGTAATGACCAGATAAATGTAACTTGTCTGAGGTTTGTTGTTCCATGTAAACCGCGCTGATAACGAATAGTGCGGTATATAAAAAATGTTAATAAATAAATAAATAAATCATGAAAGGCGGTATATAAGAAATGTGAAATAAATAAATAAATAAAATCATAGTGCTAACTATACTTAAGTTTAATAAGTGGCTCAGCAAAATACTAGCAGCGAGATCTAAAAAACCCATGACAGTAATGCTACTCAAATCTAGATGAAGGCGAAGATCATGCATTCCCACTGTTTCACTACTGAAACTTGCTCTGATGCCAGATTGAGAATCATCTGAGACTAAAGAGTTATGGGCAATTACCGACAGTTGAAGTTTCTTGGCCACAGTATGCTTAGTTTCCTAACAAATGAAGAGATTGGATACTGGCCATAAACCATCCAAAGTGTTAGGCCTATCTTAAGTTTTTTTTTTGCATATAGTAGTTCTCCAGGAACAAGCAGGAATCAGTCCTCACATATGGGTGACGTCGGTGCCGACTGAGCCTGTGCGAAGCATTTCCCCAGCTTTTAAAGAAAGCTTTTGTGAATGCTACCACGCATGCATGGTCCCCTTCTCGCCCAAGGGTGCCATGTTGCTCAAGCTCCTTTTTTTTCCACAGAACCCAACGGATGCATGTCCAGTTTCCCCGGTAAAAATCCTTAAAAAAAATTAGCTGCTCCCAGTTTGTGTACTGGTTCCTCTTCCTGTCTTGAGCTGGCGCCAGGCCTGGCACTGTTTCCAGCTCTTTCTCTTTTTTTTCATCGAAGCTTGCCTCAACTGGTGTTCGTGCCATTTTTCGCCGGGGGGGGGGGGGTCATCGACCCCGGCCGGGTATACCCCACCATATCTCCCAGTGGGCTCAAAAAATGTGACTGCTGCAGTCAAACTATGTCTGTCACTGACGCCCATGACTGTTGCTTACGCTGCCTCAGACCGGACCATGATAGCACCTCTTGTGACTTGCGCCAGGCCATGATTCCTAAAACTAATAAAAAAGAGGTCGGAGTTGCAGGTGAAGCTGTTCCCAAGGTCCGATTTGGCACTGGCCTTCCTGACACCAAGTTCCAAACCCAGCACTTCTCATGTGGCCGAGCGTCCTCTTAGTCCCGTGGTGGCGGCTCCTCTGGAAAAGCCTCAGACCCTGAGCAAAAGAAGAAAAAAAGTCCTTGAAGCCTGTTGAGATTACAACGGGGAAACCAAGGTCCCAAAGAAGGATTGCTCGGCCAGCGGAGACCTTGTGAGGTTCCTAGAGGCCGTAGTCCTCGTCGAGGAGGCACTCGTGAGAATGTTGGCGCAGGGCCCAAAATCTTCATTGCCCATGCTGAAAGCTGTGGAGCCTTTTGGCTTGGATACCAGAATGGCAGCCATGGAGCAGAACATCACTGTTATCCTGGCCACACAGCAGGCATTGATGTCAGATTTGTCCGCATCATCTGCCCCGACGACTGTGCCCCTGACTGCGGGGGAATCCCCAATCGTCGAGCAGAGCTCCGAGCGCCCCAGTTGAGATCCAGGTCCTATTCCTCTAGCATCCGGTCCTCCCCTTGACTCTGAGAAGGAAACCAAGGACTAGGCCTCCCTGGAAACCAGATGGCATTGAGACATCCCCTCAGACCCATCTCCCCCAGCACCATGCTCTTCCAGAAGACGTGGCCTTCCATAACTTTGTCAGAGGGATGGCCCGAGTCCTGTCAGTGCAAACCGAAACAGAGGAGGACCCCTCGCCGAGGAACTAGAGATCCTCAAGTTCGAGTCTCCACCCAAGGAAACTCATGGGGCTGGTGCAGCCAATCTTCAAACGGCTACTTTTGAGAATGTGCGAGACCCCGGTGTCTGTGTCGGTTAGCTGATGCTTTGACACCATATACCATGTCAAGAAGGGGCCGGGGTTCCAGAAGCCTGAACTCCCACATAACTCCATGGTTGTTGAGTCAACCACGCAGAAACTCAAGAGCCAAAAGAATTACTCTTCTGTCCCCTCTGGGAGGGATTCTAGAGCCCTCGATACCCTTGGGTGCAAGTGCTACCAGGGCTCGATGCTGGGATGTCAAATCCAGGCTTATGAGTTGTACATAGGCATGTACTTGAAGACCTTAACCCGGGAGTTGTCCGGGTTCTCAGTGGGGCTGGTCGGGGAATCTGTCAAACGGTTCCAAGCCCTGACCTCTGGGATCAAGGACTGTTCAAAGTTCCTCTTCCAAGCAGCCTACGATGGATTCGATTCAGCAGCTCGAGTAGCAGCAGCAGGCATCGGAGCTCAATGCCAAGCCTGGCTACAGTCCTCAGACCTCGAGCAGTGGGTCCAGGACAAGCTGCTCAACATCTCCTGCACCAGTTAGAACCTGTTCGGCAAACTCATCGTCGACAAGGCGTCGAAGATAGATAGAGGCCCGACAGAGGCTCTCAAAAAAATGACCTCTTCCTTTCCCCACAAGAAACCCTTGGGGGGGGGGGGCAGAAGGCCTCTGTTCCAAGGGAAAAAGGGGCACTTTCTGCAGGGTCACTGCTACCAGTCCTTCTTGGGCCAGCAACAGGGTTCTCACCCCAAGAGACAAGTGCAGGGAGCTCAGAACCCAAGTCCCAGCTCCAGCCCAGCCAGGGGGGAGCCTTTTATTCCCAGGGCAGGGTCTCTCCTTCCCCGGAAGACCTTCATCATCCCACAGGGGGCCGCCTGGCACTCTGCCCACAGATGCACCAAGGTAACTTCAGACCAGTGGGTGCTGCATGTGGTGTGGGACGAACATAGAGGATCTCTAAAGGTAAAAGGGGGACTGTTGTAGTTGTTGTTATGGAAGGACAGACTAGATAGGCCATGTGGTCTTTTTCTGTTATCATATTTCTATGTTTCTATGAATGGGATCTCGATGTAGTGTTGAGGCAGCTCACATGGCTGCCCTTCGAACTGTTGGCTACGTACCACCTCCGTTATCTCTCCTGGAAGATGGTTTTCTTGGTTGTGCTCACTTCCGCCTGGAGAGTGCGTGAGTTTCAGGCCCTTATGGCGGAGAGGCCTTATACCAGGTTCTACAAGAATAGAGTGGTGCTTTGCACGCACCCGAAGTTTCTTCCAAAGGTGGCCTCCTCCTTCCACATCAACCAGGAGGTGGTCCTTTCTACCTTCTTTCCTAAACCATATGCCAGTCAGGCAGAGGCGGTCCTCCATACCTTGGACTGTAAGAGGGCTCTATCCTTCTACATTCAACGTACTCAAGGTCACTGGAAAGCCTCTCAGCTTTTAGTTTCCTATGACCCCAGTAAGCTGGGGGAGGTGGTGACCAACCGTACGCTGTCCATATGGGTGATGGACTGTATTGCCCAGGCTTTTGAGGAAGCGAGGCTTTTGCTGGAAGGCTGTGTTACAGCTCATAGGGTCAGGGGCATGGTGGCATCAGTGGTTCACCTGCGCTCTGTACCTCTGGCAGACATCTGCCAGGCCGCCACCTGGTCTTCGGTTCATACGTTTGCAGCCCACTACTGCCTGGATAGGGAGTCCTGATGGGACAATGCCTTCGGCCAGGCTATACTCCATAACCATTTCGGGGTCTAGGCAACTCCTGCCCTCCGACCCTTCTGTGTTCAGGCTACTGGAGTGCTACTTTCCTTGGACGCAGGTCCTATTTCCCTTGCGGCTGCTTGTGACTCTTGATGAGGGAGCCTTTTTTGGCTATGGGTTCATGGTAGCCTGTAGCTGGGTAGTCCCATATGTGAGGACTGACTTCCTGCTTGTTCTTGGAGAAAGCGTAGTTACTCACCTGTAACAGGTGTTCTCCAGGGGCAGCAGGAATCAGGCCTCACAAACCTCCCACCTCCCTTTGGAGTTACAATCCTATTAGCTAAAAAAACGGCAAAAAGTAAGAAGATATGTCATTTGACTAAGCAAGATGGCACTCTTGGGCAGGAAGGAAACCACGCATGCATGGTAGCAATTCCCAGAGGCTTTCTTTGAAAGGTGGGGATTTGCTCCGGGCGGGCTCCGTCAGCGTTGACGTCACCCATATGTGAGGACTGATTCCTGCTGTCCCCGGAGAAAACCTATTACAGGTGAGTAACTATGCTTTTTCTGGACCTGAGTGTTATACTCTCCTTTGGTAGTGCACAGGTTCTCCTCCTGTACCTGAACACCCTGCCCCTGCATCGAGTACCGGGTTTGTAGTTTTTCTTCCTTCTTGGCGCCTTTGCACCTTTCTTTTCCAACTGGTGGCACCGCGGGTCTTTGACCTTGCTGGGATACTTTTTTCTCCCATGGCTACCAGTGGTTTTCAAAAGTGATTGGTGTTCCAAAATAGTATCCCTGACCGACACACACGACTGCTGTCTTCGTTGCCTGGGACCGTACCACGACCCCATGGCATGCGGCCTCTTATAAGACTATGTTCACCAAGGCCCTTAAGAGCCACCAGCACCAGCATGATAAGTTTTTTTTTCCTGGAGTCCCCGGTACCTCCGAAGGCCAAGGCCTCCTCCGAAATCGCAGAATCCTGGGGTAGTCTTACGGACCCCTGACTGACTCTGTGGTTCCTCAGAAAGGGGGTCTCCCTCGAGGGAACCCAAGAAGAAGAAGGCCTTGAAGGCAGCATCCCTGGATGACTCCGACAGGTCTGGAAAGTTCCGAGCCAGGTCACGCAGTCCTAGAAGTTCATCAGAGGGATCGGAGGAGTGACCTGCAAAGGTCCCCCAAAAGGATACTACCTCGGGCTGGCCTTGGTCATCTGACACTATCCTCATCGAGGACTCCCCTTCGGGGGAACCAGCATTGGGCCAAGTTCCCTCTGTGCCCACGCTGATGGCTGCGGAGCCTTCTGGCCTGGAGTCCAGAATGGCGGCCCTGATGAGCAGCTTGTCTGCTTCATGGATCAGTAGCAGTCGCTGTTGTCCGGTACCACTGGTTCCTCCGCCCAGACCACCGGGCCCTTGACGTCGAGAATGTCCTTGGAGGCTGAGTCGATCCTCGGCCAAGGTCTCTCTCCATTTCCTGTTCCACGGGGCCACGATCTTCCCCAGCCAGTGCACTCTGTGCCGGCCACAGGACCTCCGAGCCGCGGGTGGGGATCAGCCCCAGAGCCCGCGAGCCACCTGTCCCTAGAGTCCTCGATGGACTAGTCTGAGTGGGAAACAGAGGATGAGTAGTCAACGGATACCCTTTGCCACCGCAACGATCCCTCTGACTCCCCTCGCTAAGAGCCCCAGCATCTGTCCCCACTGAGGACATGACGTTCCTCAACTTCGTCAGGGACATGCCCAAGGCCCTAGTGTTCCTGATGGAATCGGAGGAAGACCCTCAGATGGTGGAGCTAGAAATCCTCCAATGCGAGGCCCTTTGAGGGAATCGCTTACGGTGCCCATTCCACCCATCCTGGAACAGTTAATGCTCCATATGGGGGAGACACAGGCAACAGTGCTATTGGTGAGCAAGCGGCTCACTCGATGCTCGACTTGGGCTTCCAGAAGTCATAGTTGCCACACAACTCAATGGTGGTGGAGTTGGCTATGTGTCATCTCAAGAGTCAGAACACACACTCTCGGTATCCCCTGGTAGGGAGGCACTCACCCTGGATGCCCTAGGCAGAAAGTGCTATCAGGGCTCGATGCTCATCAGCTGGATCCAGGCATACCAGCTGTACGTGGGCATGTACCTGAGAGACCTGGTGAAGGAACTTGCCAGGTTCTCAGCTGGTCTTTCCAAGGAACCCCTGCAGTGGTTCAAGAACCTGGCCAAAGCCATCCATGAGTGCTCCAAGTTTGTCTCGGGCAGCTTATAATGGCTTTGAGTCGGCAGCACGAGTAGCAGTGGCGGTCATTGGTGCCCAACATCAGGCTTGACTATAGTCATCCGACCTCGAGCAATGGGTTCAGGACAAATTAGGTTCTCTCCTTGGCATGGAACATTGACCAATTTGGCAAATCTATGAATGACAAGTCCGCCAAGCTGGAGATAGAGTTCATGATGAGGACCAGGCTCTCTAAAAAGACCACTGCCCCTCCCCAACGGAAGGGCTCGGGTAATAAGCCCTTTTACCCGAGGAAAGGGGCTGCTTACAGAAAGTACCCACCTTTTCAGGCCTCCCTGGCTCCCAGCAGGGTCAGCAGGCCAAGGGACATGGCTCTCTTAAGCAGAAGTCTCCCGTGCCCCAGGTGTCAGCCCCAGCCCAGCCAGGGGGGAACTTTAGACACCGTGGGCATAGCCTTTCCACCCCAAGGAGTTCAGCAGCCCACAGGGGAACATCTCATTCACTATGCCCAATGGTGGCCAGCTATCACCACCAATTCTTGGGCACTCCAAGTGGTTAAGGAGTGCTACCTCCTCCACCTGGCCCAAACAATTCCCCCTTTCTTTCCAGTAGAGCTCCTCAGGTCTCCCCTTCACTGGGATCTTCTATTAAAGGAACTGGCAGGTCTTCTCGAGGACAGAGTGGCAGAACCAGTCCTCCACTATCTCAGGGGCAAAGGATTCTACTCCAGGTGCTTCCTCTTACCAAAACGAACAGGGAGCCTAAGGCCCATCCTCGACCTGCGCAATCTGAACAGATCCCTGGTGAGGGAGAAGTTCAAGATGCTCTCCCTTGGAACATTGCTGCCTTACCTCCAGCAATGTCTGGAGTTCATAGGGGCAAGACTAGATACCCTTCAGGCAAAGGCCTTCCTGCCAGGGGACTGAGCCACACTGCTCAGGGATCTGGCCCTGGGCATACAATGCCGTTCCTCAGTGTCCGCTTGGCTTCTGCTGCCCTACTCGGACACATCACCCCACATGCCTGCCTCCACATGAGGGCTGCATAGTGGTGCTTTCGGGACCAGTGGATGCAGGCCAAAGGCCACCTCTGCGACACAGTTGTAGTGACCTGCCGGTTGGTGGAACCCCTGACCTGGTGGCAAAATACCCAGCACCTTGAGGTGGGGATGCCCTTCCAGACGTGCCCCTTAAGGGTTTTCATAACAGATGCCTCCTTGCTGGGATGGGGAGCTCACTGCGAGGACCTCAGCACACAAGGCAGCTGGTCAGAGAGCGAGAGCAACCTGCAGATCAACCTCCTGGAATTACGGGCAATACACCTAGCCTTCCGAGCCTTTTGCCTCCGCCTACAACGCCAACCAGTGTTGATTCAAACAACCAGGTGGCTGTGTTCTATGTGAACAAGCAGGGGGGGGCATGGGGTCCCATGCCCTCTGCCGTGAGGCGATGACCCTCTGCTCCTACGTAGTCCAGCAGGGCATACTGTTACGAGCAGTATACCTGCCAGGTCAGGACAACGCACTGGCCAACAGATTAAGCTGGGTCCTCCAGCCGCATGAGTGGCAGCTGGACCCCAGAGTGACCAGCTGGCTCTTCTTCCGCTGGGGGGAACCATGGATAGACCTGTTTGCCAGCCCGGGCAACTACCAGTTGCCCCGCTTCTGCTCTCGTCAAGGCCTACCCTTCCCGTGTGGCAGTGGATGCATTTCTCATCTTGTGGTGAGAAGGTCTCATGTACGCCTTCCCACCCACGCTACTATTTGGCAAAACATTATTCAGGACCCTCCGTGTCCAGACCTCACTGATCCTCATAGCCCCTTGATGGCACAGGCAGCCATAGTTCCTGCTGCTCCTCCGGCTTTTGGTGGAGACTCCCATCCCATTGGGGACCTCCGAGGGCTTCTGTCGCAGGAGGGGGGTGCTCTCTCTTGCACCCTAACCTGGGGTCACTGTCACTGGCCCTAGCCCCTTTCAACCTTTTGGAAGAAGTGGAGGAGATCCTGCTGGCTTCCTGTAAGCCCTCCACCAGGAAAGCATGCACCTTCAAGTGGTGCAGATAGCATGGGATTAACCCATTCTCCTGCCTGGTGCAGCTGGTGCTGCAGTACCATCTCCATCTCTCACACTCCGGACTCAAATCGAACTCTGTCATAGTGCATCTCAGTGCTCTGGTGGCACATAACCACCTGGTGGATGGCATACCCCTCTCGGCCCAGCCGTTGGTGGCATGCTTCATGAGGGGACTCCTCTTATCGAAACTCCCGGTATGCCCTCCAGCGACCGAGTGGGACCTCAGTGTCATCCTGGCACAGCTTACTTGCCTGCCTTTTGAGCCCCTGGCTATCTGCCACCTGTGATACCTTTCGTGGAAGGTGGCATTCCTAGTTGTGCTCACCTCCGCTCACAAGGTCAGCAAGCTCCAGGATTTGGTGGTGGAGGCACTTTTATGCCAGGTTCTACAAGAATAGGGTTGTGCTCCACACACGCCCCAATTTCCTTCCAAAGGTGGTATCACCTTTTCACCTCGACCAGAAGATGGTGCTCGCTACCTTCTTCCCAAGACCTCATGCCAGTAGGGTGGAGACTGTTCTCCACACCTTGGACTGTAAGAGGGCTCTGTTCTTCTACTTTCAATTATTTATTTATTTATTTATTTAATGATATTTTTATACCGCCTTATCAAACAATCAAAGCGGTTTAACAAACAAGAAATATAAAAGCAGTGATAATATGAACATGTAGTAATGATAATTACATGTAAAGTAACATAGTGTGTTTTACAGAAAGATATAAAGCGCTATTTACATTGTGTACTATAATACAACGTGAGCTATAATACAGCTTACTAAATGATTGTTTTTCTCTTAAACATTGAATTAATTATTCAGTTAGACCATAATGCTCAATAAACAGGACAGTTTTAGTTGCTTTCTAAAGTCTTTAAGGTCCTGAGCTGCTCTTAAATCATTTGGAAGAGAGTTCCAAATCTTTGGTGCCGCAAACGAGAATGCCCTTTCTGTTGTTTCTTTACGTGCTTTTCTAAAGTCAAGTGATGTGTTGACTCTATTGGTAGATCCTAATCTTCTAGGTCTTTTGCTGACGTCTGATTGAATGAGAGTAGCCAGACTGTTTGCAGAACAGTGATGTTTGATTTTGAAAATGTATATAGTGGTTTTATATTTTATACGATAAGCTATAGGTAGCCAATGTAGCTCCTTCATAATAGGAGTTATGTGTTCCTGGCTTGATAATCCGAAGATTATTCGAGCAGCAGTGTTTTGCGCGAGTTGCAAAGGTTTTAGTGACTGCTTATGAAGGCCAAGATATATAGGATTACAAAAATCAAATAATGGCGTGATTAAAGCTTGGCAGACGTTACGGAAGTGGGTTGTTTCGAGTAGTGGTCTTAATCTTCTAATAATCTTCATTCTGTAATATGCGCTCCTGATTGTCTTACTTATATGTGTTTTCAGATTCATTTCTCTGTCAAGGGTCACCCCAAGATATTTTACTTCAGATTTAATGGGAATAATAGAATCTTCTATCAAGATGTCAGGTGGAGGAGGGAAATCAGGGTTTCGAGATACAAATAAGGCCTCAGTTTTGTTGAAATTGATTTCCATGTTATTACATTTACACCAATCAGACATTTGTAGGAGACAATCTGTAATTCTATGATAGTCAGGGTTATTGATTGACACAGGTGTAAATATCATTATATCATCTGCATAGATGGTGTACTTAATGTCATTCTTTGAAGGGATGTTGCAAATTGGTTGTATGTAGATATTGAATAAAAGGGAAGAGAGGGCAGAGCCCTGTGGAACTCCTTGTAAAACTCTTATGGGTTGAGATGCTTTGTCACCTATCTTTACCCAAGGCTACCGTAAAACTTATCGGCTTTTTGTCTCGTAAGACCCCAGTAGACTGGGGGAAGCGGTGACCAAGTGTACGCTATCTGCCTGGGTGACGGACTGAATCACCCTCGTCTGTAAACAGGTGAGGCTTTTGCTGGATGGACAGGTCACAGTGCACCATGTCAGGACATGGTGGCTTCCGTGGCAAACCTGTGCTCCGTCCCAATGGTAGACATTTGCCGGGTCGCAGCCTGGTCTTCTGTCCATACCTTCGCAGCTCATTACTGCCTGGAGAGGGAGTTCCGATGGGACAGCGCCTTCGGCCAGGCAGAGCTCCATAGTCTTTTCAGGGTCTAGGCAACACCTACCCTCCGGCCCCTCTGTGTTCAGGCTACCAGAGTGCTGATTCCCATCGGACATACGGAGCCTACTGCAGTCCGCACCTGCGGACTCAATTGCTACTGCTTACAGCTTCCCCTGATGGTGACCGTGCTTTTTTTCTCTGACGTTTGGTAGCCTGTAGCTAGGGAGTCCCATATGTGAGGACTGACTTCCTGCTTGTTCTCGGAGAAAGCGTAGTTACTCACCTGTAACAGGTGTTCTCCAGGGACAGCAGGAATCAGTCCTCACAACACTCCCTTCTCCCCTTGAAGTTGCTGCTTTACCATCTTTTAATTTTTTACCATTTTTAACTGTCATCTGACTGAGCAAGATAGCACCCTTGGGCGAGAAGGGGGACCACGCATGCATGGTGGCATCTCCCAAAGGCTTTCTTTGAAAGCTGGGGGGATACTTCCATGCTGGCTCTGTCGATGCCGATGTCACCCATATGTGAGGACTGATTCCTGCTGTCCCTGGAGAACACCTGTTATAGGTGAGTAACTATGCCTTCTTTCCAGCTTGCTTTGTTTTGTTTTTGAGTCCCTTAACTCTGCAGTGTAACAAATGGCTGTGTATTGTTTCTTGGAACATCTTGTGGGGTGTGATTGTGCTGCTGAGCTTATGTCTGTGTTCCAGGGATCAATTAGGGTGTTAATGTTGGTGGTGTCAGTGTCTGTGTCTAGTATTGGCAGAATTTCATTTAGAAATGTTTGTTTCTCAAAACACTGAAAACTCTAAATTAATGGTGGGATTTGATTGACCCTTTTGTGTGTTTGGTGTGGGTTGTGGAAGGTGATGGCTTTGTGGTCTGACCATGGTACTGGGGATGATGTTGGTGGGCCGTGATTCATTTGTTTGAGTAATTATCTGGGGACAAAGATGAGGTCAAGTATGTTTCTCTTTTTATGGGCGAGTGTGTTTATTATTTGCTTGTAATCTAGTGCCTCCATTTTGTTGAGGAAGGAAGTGGATTGCTTAGCTGATAATGATGGGAGGTTAAAGTCACCCAGTAGCCATAGGAGTGAGTAGTGTGCTTGCACACTAATTCAAAGATTGCAGGAAAGTCATCGGTGGTTGCCGATGGTGATCTGTATACTAGGCAAATTGTTAGTAGTTTGTTAGTTGCTATTGTTGTGTCTAGGCTGTCCATCCTTTCAGATTCTATGGTGTTGAGTTTTAGGTCACTTTGGCTAGTATGAATATACTTCCACCCCTCCATGCAGTCCTGCGGCAATTGAAGAGGTCATAGTTGGGAATGTTTAGTTGGTTTATTAGTATAGGATTGGAGTCAGATAGCCATGACTGTTACACAAATGATATCAAATATGTGCTGTTCAATGTAGTCTGTGAGAACTGGTAGTCTGTTCCTAGATTGCCTGTTCTTGGCAGCTTGTGGTAGTAGTGCATTGTTGTGGATTAACAAGTTGCGATCTCTACTCTGAGGTGCATGCGACTGGTTCGCTAACTTAAAGTGGGTTCTGCATCTGAGTCCTTGTATGATGGGTATAGTATCTGGTTGAAGTGTGAGTGCTCCAGCTCAAGTGAAGAGTAGTGTAATGCACAGAAGGAGAGAGAGAACAGTGTGCAGATAGGACATTTTGCTTGTTTTGTTGAGTGTGTGTGTTTGTGTGTGATAAGAACATAAGACATGCCATACTGGGTCAGACCGAGGTCCATCAAGCCCAGTATCCTGTTTCCAACAGTGGCCAATCTAGGTTATACGTATCTAGCAATATCCCCAAGAGACACAGGTTCCACAGTGCTTGTACTGGGTCAAGCATTGATATCCTGGGTCCCTTTTTAATAGTGGTTTATGGACCTTTCCTCCAGGAACTTGTCCAAACCTTTTTTAAACCCAGCTATACTAACAGCCCTTACTACATCCTCCGGTAACAGATTCCAGAGTTTGATTACACGTTGAGTGAAAAAATATTTTCTCTTATTTGTCTTAAATAGTTTACCCTGTAGCTTCATTACATGTCCCCTAGTCTTTCTATACTCTGATAGCGTAAACAATTGATCCACGTTTATCCGTTCCACTCCATTCATTAATTTATAGACCTCTATCATATCTCCCCTCAGCCGTCTCTTCTCCAGGCTAAAGAGCCCTAACCTTCTTAGCCTCTCTTCATAGGAGTAGCCTTCCATCCCCTTCACCAATTTGGTGGCTCTTCTCTGTACTTTTTCTAATAACGCTATGTCCTTTTTAAGATACGGTGACCAGAATTGCACACAATATTCAAGGTGCGGTCGTACCATGGAGCGATACAGAGGCATTATAATATCCTTTGTTTTGTTCTCCATCCCTTTCCTTATGATACCTAGCATTCTATTTGCTTTCTTGGCCGCCGCTGCACACTGGGCGGAGGGTTTTAACATGTTATCCACAATGACTCCTAAATCTTTTTCCTGGGTGGTGGTTTGTAATGTGGAGCCTTGCATCGTGTAACTATAGTGTGGGTTATTCTTTCCTAGGTGCATAACTTTGCACTTGTCCACATTAAATTTCATCTGCCATTTGGATGCCCAGTCTTCCAATTTATCCAGATGATCCTGCAGTTTTCCACAATCCTCTTGGGTTTTAACAACTTTAAACAGTTTTGTGTCATCTGCAAATTTGATAACCTCACTAGTTATTCCCTTTTCCAGGTCATTTATGAATATGTCAAAAAGCAGCGGACCCAGTACAGATCCCTGGGGTACTCCACTATTCACCTTTTTCCATTGGGAATATTGGCCATTTAGCCCTACCCTCTGCTTTCTATCTTTTAACCAGTTCCCGATCCACAATAGTACACTGCCTCCTATCCCATGACTTTTTAGCTTCGGCTAAAGTCTGATGGGGGACTTTGTCAAAAGCTTTCTGAAAGCCCAGATACACTATATCAACCGACTCACCTTTGTCTACCTGTTTATGCACACCTTCAAAAAAACATATCAGATTAGTAAGACAAGATCTTCCTTGTCTAAAGCCATGTTGGCTGTCTCCCATTAGGCCATGACTATCTACATGCTGTGTAATTTTGTTCTTTATGATGGTTTCTACCATTTTCCCTGGTACTGACGTCAGGCTCGCCGGTCTGTAATTTCCTGGGTCACCCCTGGAACCCTTTTTAAAAATTGGTGTTACGTTGGCGACCCTCCAATCTTCAGGTATTACAGATGATTTTAATGAAAGTTCACAGATTACCAATAGCAGGTCTGCAATCTCATATTTCAGTTCTTTCAAAACTCTGGGATGTTTACTATCCGGTCCAGGTGATTTGCTACTATTCAGTTTATCAAATAGTTGTAATATATCTTCCCGGTGTAGCGATATTTCTCTCAATTCCTCTGCAGTATCACCTTTAAATACCACTTCAGTCTTGGGTAACATCCCTACATCTTCCTCAGTAAAGACCGAAGCAAAGAATTCATTCAGTGTCTCTGCTATAGCCTTGTTTCCTCTTACTGCCCCTTTTACCCCTGTGAGGTCACTTAGAGAAAATTAATACTCGCTGCTATGGCTAAGGCACACGGTCTCTTATTGTGCTAAGATCACACTAAGGGTCCTTTGGGGCGGCCCTTAGGCGCAGGGACGCCTGGAGTTTTCCTTTAAGTTCCTCTGGCGTTCAGGACGGAGTGACACTGAAGAGCTTACCTCCATGCTTTCTCCTTCCTCCACCCTGTGGGATGGCTTCCTTCCTCATTGAGGTGATGGGTTCTGGGTGAGGAGGGGGAGCCCCGGTGATGGAGGGAGAGAGTGCAGCCATGATCCTCTTCAGCAGTCTTGCCTTTGAAATGTTCAGCAAATTGATAACTTGGATTTGTCAGGTAACCATTGGACATAAACAGCATGGGTTGTTTTTAAAGATGAGCTGAGGCAGACGTATATGTCTTGGCTCCTGGTCTTCCTGTCTGACCTCCCATCAAATGGCTTAAAACGCACCACAACCGATTTGAATCTCTGGCCTTGCCTGCAGTTTCACTCACCCCAAGCCCTGGCGAAGCAAAAGACCAGAAGCGAATGGCATCTAAGCTCCAGCACAGGGAGAAGACCCGCAGCAGGAACGGCAAGATGGCTGGCGCTTTTTCTTCTCCGAGTCCTGAAGCAGCACTAGTAGCGCTAGTAGAGGAGGTCTCTGTTGCGGTGGTCCATGCACTGAATGACCGGTTTGAAGGACTTGCTTGCAAAATTAGAACAGCTAGCCAGCTCTGCGACACACTTCAGTGGCAGAATACAGCAAACGAAGCTGCGCATTTCCATATTAGAGGATGTCATCCTTGAGACCGAACAACACAGATGGCGCTTAGCGGTCCTGGCTGGTGGAGGAGGTAGGAGACTGTCCCAGTATGCCCTGACAGATTTTTTGAAGCCAGATCGTTCTACAAAATCTAAGGTGAGACATGAATCAATAAAATTTGGTCCAGAGCAAATTAGAAAACACAGCAGGAACAATACAGAGGAACCAATTGATTCCTCAGCTCCTCTCTTCTCCTCGGTTCCCCCTCCTAATCACAATCGGGGGTTTTCCATGGACAATTTATGGAAGGGCGGGGGACAGGGCGATTCCCAGTCGACCACAGCAGGAACAGGAATCAGTGACCACGTTACCCTCGGAGGGGACGGGGAAGGGGTAGAGGGGGTGCATACAGGAGATTGACAGAATGGGAGAAGTAGATGGCATTTTTAACTTCTCAGATTATATATTAAGTAATGAGGAAATTAGAGTTCTACAGAAGGGTCTTTCCTTTGTCCCTTCTTGCAAACATGACGCTTTTAACACTAGAATAGAGTTATATAAGTTTTCCTGACTTTTACATAATTAAGAAAACCTCTTCCTGGATACAACCTAACGCTAGCAATGTTTTATATTTAAATCTTTTTATTATTAAAAACTGCAATAAATTGTAATCATCACAAAATACTTAAAGAAACATTATAAACAGCAGCATTACTTACAACAATGGGGTATAATTATTTATTTATTTATAGTTTTTCTATACCGCACTATTTACAATCAGCGCGGTTCACAGATAGCAAAACTTGTGCAAGGGGAAATCCCTATTGCACTTTAAACAGTGAGTTGAACATGGAACATGGGTGAACTATATACATAATGGAACTATATTACAATTTTATTTCCCCCCCCACCTCTTTCCTTCACCATCACCCTTTAGCACCTCCCCCCTCCAATCCCCTCCCTCCCCACCAACCCTTTATTCAAACCCTACCACCCCCCCTTATCTTCCAAATTCTTATCCAAAATAAGCAAACTTAAACTGTCAAAACATTGTTCCTTGCCGAAACCCGTTCAAGATAAGGAGACCAAATCCTTAAATAGGCTCTCTTACGAACATGTCTTCTCGAAACTTCTCCCTCCCATAATACCAGTTGGTGTAAAACATTTCTCCACTCCCAATATTCTGGACCATTAGAATCTCTCCAATTCCGAAGTATACAATGTTTTGCAAGCAGACATTTCCTCACCAAGAGTCTACTCCCTGATAAGGAAAGTCTCATAGAATCAGGAACATCCAGAACAACAAACCCCGGGGTTAGAATCAAAGTTTGCCCCATTATACCTTGTAAAAATGTTTGAATTTCATTCCAGAATTTCCTTACTCGCATACAAGACCAAAACATATGCCCCAAATGCGCCCCTTCCATTCCACACCATGGACATTCAGTATTTTGTGCAAAGCCCGCCTTCCACGCTCTATATGGGGAGATATAAGCATGTTCTAATATTTTAAATTGCATGGCACGTAATTTTGCCCCCATAATTAGTCGAGGGATTCGCCCTATGGCCTTTTCCCATGCAAACTCTTCAAGATTAAATTCTAATTCCCTTTCCCATTGAAAACTCAAATGCTCATAGCTCTTAACTTGAGCTATATTAATTAAGGCCTTACTATATTCCACAACAGTTATTCTTTCTTTGTCCTTTAACGCAAATCACTCTTCTAACTTCTTAAAATTTTCTTTCTTCAAACCACATCTCCCATCTTTCATGGAAATCAAGTAATACTTTAAATGTAGATATGCATAAAAATGCCCCTGAGACAAACCATAGCATTTTTTAAATTCTAAAAATGGTTTTAGTGCACCCTCTCCATTAATTACTTGCCACATCATTTGAAGACCTTTTTTCTCCCATCCCCTGAATAAAAAAGAGACACTATACTTTTTTGAAAGGCTAAGTTACCTTGTAGTGGCAAATATCCTGACACCTCACTTGGAACACTCAATTTTTCACAAAGTATCTGCCAGCTCCAGCGAACCCCTTGCCATAAAATATTATTTCCAGATTCTTTTGGCAACTTCACTCTCGTCACATGTAACACTGACCGAAGAGCGTATGGAGCAGCTAATGCAGACTCAAAATCATAAGGAGTGTATACCGATGTGCCACCTATCCAATCACGAACATGACGAAGTAAACATCCCATATTATATTCTAAACAAGGCAACCCCATACCACCCTGCTGTCAAGACCCATATAATCAATCAATTCTTAACCTAGGCTTTTTCCCTCTCCAAAAGAAACTCTGTAATCTCTCCATTATTTGTATATCTTGCTTTAATAGCCACAATGGAATTAGCTGTAAAATATACAAAATTCTAGGAAAAGTCATCATTTTATAGGCAGCTATCCTACCAAAGGCAAAGGTGTTCAATCTTGCAATTTATTTTGTATTTCCCGAATCAACGGCCTAGCATTCTGCCTATACAAATGACGTGGATTTTTAGGAAGCCAAATATCTAAATACTTAAATTTGTTTTTTGCCCAACGCAAGGGAAACTCATCACCCCACTTATTTTGTAATCCCCCATTTATATTTAATGCTTCTGATTTAGTCATATTCAACCTTAAACCAGCTATCTCCCCATATTGTCCAATCATATCTAAAAGTCTTGTTAAAGATTCAGCAACATGACTAATAAATCATCCGCAAAGGCCGAAACCTTAAATATGCATGATCCAACCTTCACTCCTCGTATATCATCACATGCATAAATCAATCTCAGCAATGGATCTAATGAGAGCACGAATAACAATGGAGACAATGGGCAATCTTGTCTGGTTCCACGAGTAAAATAAAACTATTAGTGATCAGCCCGTTAACTCCTACTACTGCCTTCGGATTCTGATACAATGCTCTAATACCTTGTAAAAATCCTTTGCCCAAACCATAGTTTTTCAAAATTTCAAATAAATATGTCCACTCTATCAAAAGCTTTTTCAGCATCAAAACTAACCAATAAGGAAGGAATAGCCAGTTTCCTGACCCAACTCAATGCTCCTAATATTTTCCTGACATTTTATGTGGGATACCGTCCTCTAACAAACCCCATCTGACAATCATGCAATAAATTAGGCAAATAATTTGCCAAACGATCTGCTAAAAGCTTCGCCAACAACTTAAGATCATAATTAATTAAAGAAATTGGTCGATAAGATTCAACCTCTGTAACATCTTTACCAGGTTTAGGTAAAACCACTATATGAGCAGTATTATTATTATATTTGAAAACTCCAGTATTCATCCACCTATTAAACAAAGCCACTAACACCGGTGTAACCTGAACTTGCAACAACTTATAATACTCAGCTCTAAAACCATCCAACCCTGGTGCCTTACACCTTACTGCATTATCAATTCCACTCTGTATTTCCTCTAATGTTATAGGAGTTTCCAGTTGTTTTTGCTGAGCCTTTGTAAGGTGAGGTAAATGTAACTCCTCCAAAATTTTTTTTTAATTTTTGCATTGCAAACCTCTTCTCTCATATATAACTTATAGTAATAGTTTACAAAAATTCTCCCTATATCTACAGTGCTCTTACGTACTACTCCTCCTTCATCTTTTAAAAGTGGCACAAATCTAGATCTCTTACACCGTGCCAGACAATGAGCCAAGAGTTTCCCCGATTTATCCCCATACTGATACAAATGGAATTTATAATACAACAAAGATTTTTTAGCTTTTTGATGTAACAGAGTATTCAGAGTTGCCTGAGTAGCAAGCAACTGCTCTTTATTAACAGTATTAGGTTTATTAGCTAGGAGTGTTCTCTACAAATTTGCTTCTCCAGTTTAAGAATCCTAGCAGCTATCATTCTTCTCCATCGAGCAGTATAAGCAATTATATCTCCCCTCAAAACAGCCTTTGAAGCCTCCCAAAATAGCTCTGGGTCATTTTTATGCATCCAATTATTGTATTCATATTCTTTCCATTTGGCCATTAAAAACTCTTTGAATTTAGTATTGTAACACATGTCCAGTGATAAGCGCCAAGGACCTCTGCTACCCCCCAACTGACCCTCTTCCCAATCAGCCCATACGAAATTTCATACGGACCGATGCCCGCATCCATCACTTTTGGAGAAATTCATCAGAAATTAATAGAGCATCCAGTCGCGCACTCGTACCTGCGCTCTAGACAAGTGAGTATAATCTCGTTCTGATGGATGAAGAGCTCTCCAGACATCTATAAGCCGACATCTCTGAGTAAACCTCCGTAAAAGTTTTGTAATACTAAGTCTGTTATTCCAAAATTTCCCCGACACATCTATTTGTTTATCAATGACACCATTCCAGTCACCTCCTAATATAATTGGTGTCTCAGGTAATTTATCAATTTCTGCCATCAATGTAGTAAAAAAATTAGGATCAGGCACATTTGGGGCATATCTACTCCCCATTAACAACCTTTGCCCATTAAGATTTCCTTGTACTAAAACAAATCTCCCTTCAGGATCCGCTACCATCTGCTCCATCTGGAAGCCTACTCCTGTCATAATTAATATTGCTACCCCCCTTTTCCTCCCTTGCCCAGGTGCCCCATAAATTTGATCTATACCTTTCCTCTTTAATAGAGACAAGTCTTCTATAGCTTGGTGTGTCTCTTGCAGCAAGACATCTGCTTTATGTCGCCTCACAGCTAATAGAATTTTATTTCTTTTAAAAGTACTTGAAAGATCACATACATTCCATGAGAGTATTCTCATCCCCATAAAAAAATCATTATTAGAATGTTAAAACATAACTATGTCAAAAATATAAATTAGAAGAGTCCCCCCCCCCAGCCTAGGACTCTCCCAACTCCAATCACTAACACTTTTATACATCTACTCAGTCCCATAGTAAATTGGCTTTGTGTATATACTACTTTAATATTCCCCATTATCCCCTCCCCAACCCTTCCTCCCCCATATTACCTCCAAACCCTTCCCTACCCATTAACTTTAAAATCTCCTCTTCTTCCGCAGCCATATTAGTGCAAATCCTACTCTAATCCCTCTCTGCTGATCTATCATTTCTTTTAAAATCCCCATCCATTACTTATGCTGCACATTCCTTTTACGAATGAACCAACATCACTTTTATCTATAACCCCCCTTTCCTAATCAACATACATTCTAATATGAAGCTATGAACTTATAGCCTCAAAACTGTAAGCTTATGTTCCTCTATTTATTGCCTGAACAGAATAAGATACAAACATTTTATAAAATTCAACCAATGGCTATAGTTCAGGTATTATCTTTCATGTTATTAATATGTTTATGAAACCATATTTGTGCATCTTCCGGCGTCTCCATTATCTCGGTTTTCCCATTATAGAAAATCCGCTGCCTCGCAGGATACAGTAACATAAATTTCAAATGTGATGCCACCAATTTCTGACAAACATTAGCATATGCTTTCCCCCTCAAACTTAGTGGTAGAGTAATCTTGAAAGACTTGTATATGGCCCCCCTCATACATCAGAGTCCCTTTAGCTCACACCGCCTTTAAAACTCTATCTTTTTGTTGGAAATTCATAAATCGGGCCAGAACTATTCTTGGTCGCGTATCTTCTGGTCGAGGTCTTCCAAGCATGTGAATACGTTCTATGATCGAGTGTTACCCTCACTCAGATTTAAGAAATTCAGTATACCCAAAAAATAAGTGCTAAGCTCTACATCTTTTATGGTTTCTGGTATACCGATTATACGAAGATTCTTCCTGCGACTTTGATTTTCTAAATCATCTATTTTCTCTCCCTGCTTACTTATTGTCACTTGAAGAGAGGAGATTTTTTTATTTGCACTTTGCAGATCATCTTCCAGTATTGAAATACGGTCCTCAGCTGCTTGCATCCTTGTACCCAATTGATTCCAGTTGTTTACTAATCCCTTCTAGCTGGCCTGTGATCCCATCCAGACAACCACTCGGAGCACTGACCACTGAATTAGTCACATCTTCAGTAGTCATCAATGGCTGCCTGAATGAACTATCAATCATTTTTGTTGTTGCTAAGCTTATTTCTTTTTTTCTCACGCTCTCGACGGGCGGTCTTCATTATAAAGAATAAACACGTATCACTTGATGTAGCTTGTACACTTCTTATTCCAGATGAAAGATGCAAACTTATTATCAGCCACTAGATGGAGCTCAAGTTCAAAGAATCCAGATCTATAATAACAGTAACAATAAAGTCTCCAGAGGTGTCTCTTATTTTCACTACTCCATTAAATAATTAATATTTTTAGTTGAAATTTGTGAAATATTTCTCTGATGATCATAAGGTGCCATAACAAATGAAAAACTTAGAGATGAACTTGTACTGTATAAGGAGAGCAAATCCCCAATGAGGAGAGAGAAAAGAAAAACTCTCTGAAAAGACGACTTTATTTGAGAGTTTTATTTAAATCTTTTCGTTGCTCTCCTAAAGAGAGCTAAGAGAGGACAGAAGAAAGCAGAAGCTTCAGATCAGGACCAGCATGATCAGAGAATAAAATGGTCAGATATAAAAAAGGTAGAAAAATAATTTTATTTTCAATTTAGTGATTGGACTTTGCACTATCTTTATATTTCATACAGTATGGGGCACTGCATCTCTTTTATTTCAAGGATGTTGCTCCTCATGTGGATTCTGGCTTCTTGGGGTTTCAGTTTAATTTTTGTCTACATACTTTTATTTTAGGTTGTAGTCACTTATTCTGTACTTGATGAGGGTCTGTGTTCTGAGTGTGTGACTGAGGCCAGGTGTTCTGTTAACATGGAGTTTGTACATAGGGATCTATACTGTACTGTATTAATTTGTTCAGCTTTTCAAATAGGTGTATGGATGTTCTAAAGCTTACTACAGTATTTATAGTGCTGCTTTTTTCTGAGTAAGTCCCTTGTATGAGTTTTGGAAGTTTATGCTGGTATGGTATAGTAGATTTGGCCTTGAAGATCTTAGGTGACTTCTATAGGGTTTTATATTAGTTCCCAGTATGCCTGGTATTGGAGAACGTTTTAGTGAGATGACCAGAATCAGATTTTTAAAAAAATGTATTGAGTTCTGTGGGTGAATGTCCTATTTCTGCTCTGCACCCATTGCCAAAGGAGAGGTTTCTGTGGATGCAGAATATATATTCAAAAAGAAAAAGTGAGAACCACAGCACAATTTATGATCAAATTATAACTCATTTTATTCTGTTATAAACTGCATTATAGTTCTCACTTTTTCTTTTAGTTCCTTCTTGTGTGAGCATCTTGCATTTCCTTTGTTTATTACAGAATATATATTTACATTAACACCATGCTGGTCCAGTGCACAGTTTCAGGAGTTATGGTGGGGTTGCTAAGCCCTTCTTGGTGTTTATGTTGGAGTGGGGGGGGGGTGTTGTATTGGGTCACAAAGTCCCTCTTGTTTTTCAGAGGGTGGGAAGTGCTGTGTTGGGCGCCAAGTTGCTCTTGTTTTTATGGAATGGGAGGTGCCACATGGGTGCTGTTAAGCCCCACTTGTTTGGCATATTTAGCAGTATGTTTCCTAAGCTCTGCACTGGTAATATATGAACAAAAAAACCTTAAGAAATGTAACAATTCAAAACAGCTGCTAGTGCAACTAAGGCCACCCACTGAGGTGGCATTAGTTGCACTCACGCTACTTGCGCTGAGCCGTTATGTTAGTTTCTGCCGACAATGCAGAGATGCCTGTGTGTGAGAGTTCTTTCTCTTGTCTCATTGCAGTAAAGTATAATTTTGGGAAAGAAATCCTGTAAACCTAAGAGTAACGGTGAAAAGCATTTTTTGTCTACATATGTCTGGTTTTAGTTTGTATTTTACATGGTGAAGATCTATCTCTTCTGCATGTGTGACCGAGGCTACGTATTCTCTTAGCATGGAGTTTCTATGTAGGGATCTATAGTAATCCGACTTGTTCATTTTATGAATAGGAATATGGATGCTCTAGGGCCCACTGCAGTATTTATAGTGCTGCCCTTTTCTGGGTACACTCCATGTTGTGTGAGTTTTGGAAGTTAGTGCTGTTATGGAATAGTAGATTTGCTCTATAGGTCCTGTACTCTGGGTTTTTGTGTGGTCAACTGTAGAGTGCTGGTTGGGGGGTACTAGAATGTGGATTGTCTTTGAGATTTGCAGTTTTGCATTCTTTATGCTGCCAAACTGACATTTAAAATATTTTGTCAGTTCAGATTCAAGGAAATTTCAAATTTTAAGGGAACATCTCAGTTTAATTTGTTTAGTAGCCGGATAGCTTCACTGCTGCTGATGTCTGGACTTTTCCAGCTCGAGCACAATTCAATCCAGTCTTTGAAATCATGGCTACCAGGATTAGTTTCTTATTTTATGTCTTCCCTCCTCATCAATAATCTGGTCACAGCAAAATAAATCTGAAGTGCAGATACTTGTAATGGTTTGATTGGGGTGGGGCTGTGTAAGTGGCTTTTCATTAATCATGTCAATGTTTTATTGTAACATCTGTTTTACTAAATAGTATGTGTATGTTTAGAAGCCACCTAGGATTTTAGATAGGTGGCATGTACATTTTAAATACAGTATACTAAATTTATGCAAAATGATGCTGTGCAATGAGTCGCCGCACATGGCCCTGCATCACCCTCATGCGGCTTCTGGGGGAAAGTAGACAGGGGGTACACTGGGAGGTAAGAAGAAACCTCAAATTGGGACCAGCATGATCAGGGAATAAAATGGTCAGACAACAAAGGTAGAAGAGAATTTTATTTTCAATTTAATGATCGGATTTGATGCTATCTTTATATTTTATACAGTACAGGGAAATGCATCTCTTTTTATTTCTCTGGTGTTTCATTGTATGCAGAATCTGGCTGCTTCGGGTTGCAGTTTAATTTTTGGGTACATATTTTTATTTTTACTTTAGGTTGTGGTTACTTTTATTCTGTACTTGGTGAGAGTCTGTGTTCTGAGTGTGTGACCAAGGCCAGGTGTTCTGTTAAGAAGGAGCTTGTAGTAGGGATCTGTACTGTAGTAATTTATTTAATACTTTTTTTTATACCACTTTATCATTTCATTCAAAGCGGTTTACATTGTAACAAACTTGGTAATGTACATTAAACAGGGACATTGATAACTTGGATTTTTCTGACTTGCCCAAGGCCACAAGGAGTGTTAGCGGGGATCAAACCCTGATCTCTTGATTCCCAAGCCAGTGCCATTAGGCTACTCTTCTTATTCAGCTTTTCAAATAGGTGTTGAATGCTCCAGGGCCCACTGCAGTATTTACAGTGATGCTTTTTTGGGGTGTTGACTCCTTATATGAGTTTTGGAAGTTGGTGCTGGTATGGTATGGTAGATTTTCTTTGTGGATCCTCAGTGACTTTGTTGTAGGGTTTTGTATTAGTTCACAATATGCCTAGTACTGGAGAATGTTTGTTAGTGAGATGACCAGAATCAGATAATTTTTTTTTTTTTTTTTTTTTTTTTTTTTTTTTAGATATTGTGGGTGAATGTCCTAGTTCTGCTTTGCACCCATTGTTGAGGGAGGGGGTTCTATGAATGCAAAATATATGTTCAAAAAGAAAAAGCAATAACCATAACGCAGTTTAACACAATAAAAACGAATTATAATTTGGTGTGTTAAACTGCTGTGGTTCCCACTCTTTTTACTACTACTACTAATAATAATAATTTATATAGTGCTACAAGGCGTATGCAGCACTGTGCAGACACATATAATAAGATGGTCCCTGCTCAGCAGAGCTTACAATCTAATCAAGATAGACTGTACAATAGATGAGAACGAGGGTTCAATAGGGAAGGGTAAGGAGACAGAAGGAGAACAAAGGATTAAGATCCAAAAGCAGCCTGAAGGAGGTGAGACCTTAGCATGGATTTGAAAAGGGGGAGAGATGAAACCTGATGTAAAGATACAGGTGGTTTGTTCCTGGTATAAGGAACAGCAAGGTGAAAGGATCGAAGTCAGGAGTTCGCAGTGGAAGAGAAGGGCATAGAGAGAAGACAGCCAGAGGAAGAGCAGAGTTCACAAGGAGGGTGTAGGGAGAGAGAAGAGAGGAAAGGTAGTGAGGAGCAACAGAATGAATGTATTTATAGGTCAGAAGGAGAAGCCTGTATTGGATGCGGAAATGCAAGGGACGCCAATTAAGTGATTTAAGAAGGCGTTGTATGGGTATAATGGGATTTCTCGGAAGATTAGTCACTCAAGCAGAGTTTTGAACAGACTGAAGGGGAGAAAGACGAGGACAGTATCTGAATTCAAAAAAGCATGGGACAAACACAGATGACGACTCAGAGGGAGACCAGCAAGGAAGAGGTTGCAATAATTAAGAGGTAATTAAAGAGTGGATAAGTGTGTTAGTGTGTTCTGAAGGGAAAGGGCAAATTTTGTTAATGTTATAAAGAAACAACAGGCTTTTACCGTTGGATATGTGAGGAGTCGAGGGAGGAGTCGAAGATGACCCCAAGGTTACAGGCTGAGGAAACAGGAAGCAGAAGAGTATTATCAGCAGAGATAGAGAAAGGGGGAAGAGGGTTTAGGGGGGAAAAATAAGAAGTTCAGTTTCCTTTTCGTCCCTCTAGTCCAGTCCCGGAACCATAGAGTTTAGAATCTCCTCCAGCAGCCTTATAGACTGAATGACATCATCGCTTTACTAACCCTGGTATAACTAGGCAAGGACTGCCCTCTATCTCCAGTACTTCAGTCTCCAAGCAGCTGAGGAGATTCTGAGCCTAGGACTGGGCTCAGTACAAATAAGCAGAGCTGGGGGTTTATAGCCCCTATTGGGTTTTTATTTAAGTCTTTTTTTTTTTTTTTTTTTCTTTCAGATTTTGAGGCTTTCCTTTTGTTTTGTTATACAGGTTCAGGCTTGCTGCTGAAGAGGATTTTTCTCTGGCTCCATCCTACTCCCTGGCCCCCCCCCCTCCTTCCCCTCCGTCCCCCCCCCCCGCGCTAATTTTCCCCATCGATTAAACGAGCAAGGGGGAGAAGACGGAGTGGTGTTAGCCTCCCTGCTCCCGAACCCGCGAATAGGAGTTAGGAGCAGGTAGCAGGCCCAGTCACAGTGCCCCATGTACCCGGGGAGGCTCCGGGTGCAGAATTAGGCAGTTGGCAGCGTCGGAGCCGAAACCACGGTCAGGCTGAGCTCCGGCGCATGTGTGACTCACTTCAGCACAGCGGTCAGACACTGAGTGATAGCGCCGCTTTTCGGGGCACTTGTTTTCCTTTGTTCAATTTATTTTATTTTCTTTAATTTAGTGGGCTTTATGGTCACATTGGGGGGAGGGGGTGAGAGCTGCGGTGCTTAGGGAGTAAGCTTGCCTCAACCGCGTGTGCTCGCACGGGAAAGGAGCCGGCGGCCATTTTTGCCTCGTCCTTCTCCTGTACGGGTGGTTTTGGCGGGGGTTTAAGGCCTTGTTTTTGCAAGGCAATATTTCAGCCTGACTGGGCACCTCTGTAGGGTGGCTTGGTTTTGAAAAAAAAAAAGAACAAAGGCTACAACAGAGGCTGAAGGTTTTAACCCGGCTGGGCTAGTTCTGTTCAGTTCAGAGAGTTCTAACCGCCTCTGCGGGAGGTAGAGCACAGGCAGGGAGCAAATTGGGGGGTTGGTCCCCAGGGCTTGGCTATGCCTTCTAAGCCACGTTCTTTGGTGTGTGGCATGAGGCGCAGCTCAGTGCAGGACTCGGGGGTGTGTTCCGCTTGCACACTGGTGGCAGAGGAGATGGACAAGGTGCCGGGGCAGCCTTTGGCAGAAGGGGAGGATTCGTTGCCTCCGTCCCTAGGCCCGGCGGAGCTGGTGGCGGGGCCTTCCTCGGGAGAAGGTTCCTCTGCATCTCTAGGACTGGAACAGGGGGGAGCTTCTCCAGTGATCCCGCCAAACTTCTTTGCTCTACTTCAACAGGCGTTTGCCTTGCTCCAGCCCGCGATGCCGGTTCCTCCGCAAGGATCCCATGGGCAGAAGAGGTCGGGGCCCTTGGACAGTCCGGCGGAAGGCGCTCCTATGGCTAAGAGGTGTAGGTGTTGAGGGTGCGGCCTCTCTCCTCGGAGAGGACCCGGGGTAGTTGGACGCGGAAATGGAGGTAATATCGGATGAGGAGCTGGAAGAGGGGGAGTTGCCTGACTCCGAACAGCAGAGTAGGGTGGTCAGGGTGTTTTGGCGCGAAGAGCTCCCGACCCTGATCACTGAGACTCTCAAGACCCTAAACATGCCAGCGGGCGAGCCTGCGACGGAGGAGGTCTTGGAAGATCCGCTGTTGCAGGCGGTTCGGACTTCCCAGAAAGTTTTTTTCCCCTGCATCGGGTGTTTAGGAATATGATCCAGGAAGAATGGGACTTGCCAGAGTCGGCCCTCAAGGGTTCCAGAGCCTTGTCTCGCCTTTATCCGTTGGCGAACCAGGATAGGGAGCTGTTTCGCTCCCCGAAGGTAGATGCGACGGTATCGGCGGTTACTAAGAAGACTACGATTCCGGTCGAGGGGGCTGCAGCGCTGAAGGATGTTTAAGACAGGAGGTTGGATTCCTTGCTGAAACAGGTTTTCGATGTTTGCGCCCTTTCCATGCAGGCCTCCATAGCGGGGGCCTGGGTGGCTAGGGGCTGCATACGGTGGTCCCAAAGATTGCAGGGGGACCAGTTGGAGGGGCACTTGGATGATGCGTTGCAGCTGGAGTCCGGGACGGCGTACTTAGCGGATATCCATTATGATCTCATCCGCGGTTTGGCTAAGAGTATGGCCTCGGTAGTTGCGGCTCGGCGGTACCTCTGGTTGCGTAATTGATCGGCTGACAGTTCCTCTAAGGTTCGCCTCAGTAAGCTGCCATTTCGGGGAAAGCTCTTGTTTGGAGAAGATTTGGAGAAGTTGGTCAAGGATCTCGGGGAGTCCAAAGGGAGTCGGCTCCCGGAGGATAAGCCAAAGCAGGGCCGAACTTCTTCGGGGTTCAGAGGGACCGCTAAGGAGTTTTGTAGATTTAGATCCTCTCATTTTGGCCCCTCTCAGCGGGGGAGATTCCCGGTTAGAGGTCAGGGGTTTCAGGGCTTCTGGGGAGTGGGAAGGGGGTTCGCCCCTTACCAGTCCTCGGTCCCTAAAAAGGCACAATGAGATGAGGCGGGCTCAGGTGGGGGTAGTTCCCATGGGAGGTCGGTTGCGGAACTTCTACCCTGCCTGGGTCCAGATTACGTCGGACCAGTGGGTCCTGGAGGTCATTCGAGAGGGGTACGTGTTGGAACTCCACTGCCCCGTGTTAGATTCCTTTGTCCAATCTCCCTGCGCAGCTCCGGCCAAGATGCAGGCGGTCTCGGACACTCTGCAGCGGCTGATATAGCTCGAGGCGGTAGCACCGATTCCAGCGGATCGGTGCGGGTGCGGTCTGTACTCTATATATTTCGTGGTGCCAAAAAAGGAAGGCACGTTTCGGCCAATCTTAGATTTGAAGCGAGTGAATCAGTGTCTCCGGGTGACCCATTTTCAGATGGAAACCCTGCGTTCCGTGATAGCGGCAGTCCGAGTGGGGGAATTTCTTACGTCCCTAGATCTCACGGAGGCTTATCTCCATATCCCGATACGACAGGAACATCAAAGATATCTCAGGTTTGCGGTTCCTATGGGGCACTATCCGTTTCAGGCGTTGCCCTTCGGGCTAGCTACGGCTCCTCGGACCTTCACCAAGATCATGGTGGTGGTGGCGGCAGCGCTTCGCAAGGAGGGGGTGCTGGTCCACCCGTACTTGGACGACTGGCTGATTCGAGCAACGTTGAGAGAGGAAAGTTTGGTTGCGACCGCCCGGGTGGTAGAGATGTTGGAAAGCCTGGGCTGGTTGGTCAACTTTGCAAAGAGCAGTTTGGTTCTTTCACAGTCCCTGGAATTTCTGGGGGCACGCTTCGACACGAAACAAGCTGCGGTGTTCCTGCCAACCCCTCGAGCTTGGGGGCTGCGCGACCTTGTGAGGCGGTTCTTGTCGACTCCAGCGCCGATGGCGTGGCAGTATCTCCAGTTGTTGGGCACGATTGCGGCCACGATCGAGGTTGTGCCGTGGGCCCGGGCTCACATGCGGCCTTTGCAGAGTGCGCTGCTTCGCCGGTGGTCGCATCAGCGGGATGCGTTGTCTCAGCAGTTGGTGTGTCCTCAGGGGGTGCGACAGGAGCTTCAGTGGTGGTTGAGACAGGAGAGTTTGGTGGCCGGCATGCCTCTAGAGCCTCCATCCTGGCGACTGCTGACTACAGATGCAAGTCTCTTGGGGTGGGGTGCGCATTACGAGGGCAGGTTTGCCCAGGGTCGTTGGTCTCCGGAGGAAAAGATTTGGTCCATCAACAGGTTGGAGATGAGAGCGGTGTTCTTGGCACTGCAGGAATTTCAGGACAGTTTGCGTCAGGAGGCAGTTCGGGTTCTGTCCGACAATGCGACAACGGTAGCTTACATCAATCGGCAAGGCGGCACGGGCAGTGCGACTCTGGAAGTCAAGGCGAGTCAGCTATTAGGGTGGGCTGAACGGCACCTAGGGGCTCTATCGGCTCAGCATGTGGCCGGTGTGGACAATATCGAAGCGGATTTCCTAAGCCGCCGCAGAGTGGACCCGGGAGAGTTGAGGCTGCACCCGGGCGTGTTTGCACTGTTGATGCGGCGTTGGGGGATTCCGCTGATGGATCTCATGGCGACCTTCGAGTCGGCGCAGGTGCCACGGTTCTTCAGCAGGCGCCGAGAACGGATGTCGGAGGGGCTCGATGCGTTGGTGCAGAGGTGGCCAGAGGGGGGCCTTCTCTGTGTTTCCGCCTTGGGCTCTCATAGGCCGGGTGGTGCAGCGCATGGAAAAGCATCGCGGCCTGGTGATTCTGGTGGCTCCCAACTGGCCCAGAAGGCCTTGGTATGCGGACGTAGTGCGGTTGCTGGCAGACAGTCTATGGAGGTTGCCACAGCTTGAAGATCTCCTAAGACAGGGTCCGTTACGTATGCCCCAGGTGAATCGATTCTCGTTTACGGCTTGGCTCTTGAAAGGGCTAGGATGACGGCCAAAGGGTATTAGGCTACCGTCATTTCTACCTTGCTAAAAGCACGTAGGCGCTCCACCTCGTTGGCGTACATCTGAGTTTGGCGTATCTTTGAGACTTGGTGTGCGGAGCGTAATGTTCAGCCCTTGGGGGCTTCGGTGTCTCAGATCCTTTTGTTCTTGCAGGATGGTGTAGACAAATGCTTGGCAGCTAGTTCCTTGTGGGAACAGTTAGCAGCCATTACCTGTTACCGCGGAAAGATTTGTGGTCAGTCGTTGGGGACTCACGGCGATTAGGCGGTTTTTGCAGGCGGTGTTGCTTATGCGTCCACCGGTGCGTAGTTCTGTGCCGACATGGGATCTGAATCTGGTGTTGGAGGCCTTGCTCAGAGTGCCGTTTGAGCTTTTGAACAAGGCCTCTCTGAAAGATCTGACATTGAAGACGGTTTTTCTGGTGGCAATTTGTTCCACGCGGCGAATTTCAGAGTTGCAAGCTTTGTCTTGTAGTGAACCTTATCTGTCCTTCTTCCATCACAAAGTCATGCTGCGTACAGTGCCGGCTTTTCTGCCTAAGGTGATTTCGGCCTTTCATGTTAACCAGGTGGTTTCACTTCCGGTGTTTTCTGACCAGCAGAAGGAAAAGTCGGGAGGGCGGTTGCACCTCTTAGATGTGCGTCAAGTGCTGCGAAAGTACCTTCGTAGGACAGAGCCCATTCGTAGGTCCGATAGGCTGTTTGTGGCTTTCGGGGGGGTCGCGAAAAGGGGAAGCGGCGGCGAAAGCATCCATTTCGCGTTGGCTGAAGGCAGCTATTGTGTCGGTGTACCTTTTGAAGGGTAGAGTGGTTCTGGAAGGTCTCAGAGCGCACTTGACTAGGGCGCAAGCGGCGTCTTGGGCAGAGGTCAGTTTGGTTCCAGTTGGGGACATTTTGTAGGGCGGCGACCTGGTTGTCGTTGCACTCATTTGCAAAGCATTATAGGCTAGATGTGCAGGCGGTGGGGGATGGTCGTTTTGGCTCATCAGTACTTCAGGCTGGGCTTGCTGGTCCCTCCCGTTGATGTTTACTGCTCTGTTACATCCTCTATGGTTCCAGGACTGGACTAGAGGGACGAAAAGGAAGAGTAAATTAGACTTACCTGCTAATTGTTGTTCCTTAAGGAACTCTAGTCCAGTCCCGGAGCCCTCCCTGGGTTTTATCAGCTCGTTAGCCTGGAGTTATGCGATCTATTTTTGAAAAAAAAAAAAAAGGCGAAAGAGTAAGAGGAAAAAGGAAACGAAGGATAGGGTTCTCGGAGGGCGTAGAGTGGAGCCATGGTGGGAGCCCCTTTGTGGCTTTGTTGGATTGTTTTCTTGTTGTCAACTTTGCCAGGAGGACTTTTTCTAAGAAGGGAGGTGTATCCTGTCCCTAGTTCCGTTTATTTGATCTGGTCCTTTTTTATGCTAGATTATCTACTTATTTGTTGCTCTGCTCAGTTTGCTTTGTCAATAGGTACTGGAGATAGCGGGCAGTCCTTGCCTAGTTATACCAGTGTTAGTAAAGCGATGATGTCATTCAGTCTCCAAGGCTGCTGGAGGAGATTCTAAACTCTATGGTTCCGGGACTGGATTAGAGTTCCTTAAGGAACAACAATTAGCAGGTAAGTCTAATTTACTCTTTGGCCATGTTCAATTTCAAATGGCGGTGAGACATCCAGGCAGTGATGCCAGATAGACTGGCAGCTATACGGGCTTGGAGTGTAGGAGAAATATCAAGTGTAGATAGATGTGAGAGTCATCAGCATAAAATTATATTGAAAACCATAGGGAGGAGATGAGAGCACCAAGGGACTGGGTATAGAGAGAGAAACGTTGAGGGCCTAGAACAGACCCTTGGGGTACACCAACTGAGAGAGGGATAGCAGTAGAGGAGAAACCACCAGAACAGACACTGAAAGAGCGCAGGGAGAGATAAGAAGAGAACCAGTACAGTACAAAGCCACTAAAACCAAGTGAGTACAATGTATTGATGAGAAGGTAGTGGTCAACAATGTCAAAAGCAGCAGAAATGTTGAGGAGAATGAGGACTGAATAAAGGTTTTGGATTTAACCAGGAACAAATCTCTGGAGACTTTGGTATGAGCCGTTTCAGTGGAATGTAAAGGACAAAAGCCAGACTGAAGTAGATCAGGGGAGGGCTTGAGAGGAGAGAAATTCAGGGCAGTGGTGGAGAACTGCACATTCAATAATTTTGGAAATGAAGGGAAGAAGAGAGATGGGTCGATAATTAGAGGGACAAGTAGGGTGAAGGTTTCTTGAGAAGAGGCGTGACCAGAGCATGCTTGAAGGCGGCAGGGAGTGTAGCAGTAGAGAAGGATAGGTTGAGAATGTGTATGATGAAAGGGATGATAGAGGAGGAGATGGAATTAAGGAGATGGGAGGAGATAGGAATAGGTAGTAAGTTTAAAGGAGGAAAGAAGATGAGAGGTTTCCTCTTCGGAGATTTTAGAAAAGGAAGAAAAGGTAATAGAGATTGAAGGGAAAAGTTGGTATTGAATAGGGGGAAGAGGGGATGAAGCTGATCTTGAGGGGAATTTGCATGTAATCTTGTGGACTTTATCATGGAAATAATTTGGCTAGGGTTTGGGCAGAAAGAGAAGGAGGGGTCAAAGGTGGAGGTGCCTTGAGTAGAGAATTGACAACTGGGTTCAGAGGCAAGAGAATTAGTTAGATGGGCATAGTAATTTTGCTTGGCAAGAGCTATGGCGGATTGGAAGGAAACAAGCATGAATTTGAAGTAATGAAAGACAAAGAGTAGGATTTGAGCTAAATGCTCTCAGCTGTGTGGGGACGAGAGAAGATAGAGAATGAGGTGGGCATGAAGAAGAGTGAAGCTGAGCAGGTGAAGGTCAAATAAGGGAAGAACTGAGGTACGGAAATTAGAGGGTAAACAATTAGAGAAGAAAACAAGATCAAGGCAATGGTCGTGCTAATGAGTTGGGGCAGAAGAGCAAAGCTGGAAGTTAAGAGAAAGGGAAAGGAGTTTGGAAGCATAGGGATCAGAAGGGCTATCAACATGAATAAGGGAGGGGAAAGAAGAATCGAGGAAAAAGGAAAGCCATGAATCAGTAAGTGAGAAAGGTGGAAGTGGACTTGTCAGGTAGTCTATAGATAGCAGCTATCCGAAGAGGTAAGGGATTAAAAAGATGGATGGAGAGGACTTTGAAGGAGGAAAGAGACTGACGTAGAGGGAGGGGTTGAAATTGGCAGGAAGGAAAAAGCAGAAACTCCACACTACCACCACTGGAACGTGTGAGAATTGGTAGCCACCGTGAGAGAGGGCAGCGACCGAAGCAGAGTCATCAGGAAGGAGCCAGGTTTCAGTATGAGCTAGAAGTTGAAAAACATGAAGAGATTATGAGTAAACGGGAGTTTATTAGCTATGGAATGAGTATTCCATAGGGCACAAGAGAAAGGGAGAGATGAGAGGGAAAGGAGAGGAATATGGATGAGGTTAGAGTGGTTGAAAGAGGAGCAGGAGTGAGAGAAAAGTCTAGGGGGAGGGGGGGCCAGTGTTAGGATTAATGTCATCAGAAGAAAGGAGAAGGACAAGGAGAAGAGTGCGAGCAGAGAGGAAACGGAATGGCGGAAACGAGGATGAGGTTGTTTGAAAGAAGGGAGAGGGATGAATGAGACAATGTCTCTTAGTTCTTGGTGTACGAACATCTTGCATCTCCTTCACATTAATCGGCTTTTTGATATGGTTCAGTCCCTGACTGGAGTTTTGAGGAAGCCCCCTCTTCTGTTCTTGGGGGAGGGGGGCCATCTCATCCCTCGCCTCAGGCAGCAGATTGCCTTGAGTTGCCCCTGGTCCTGGTATCTGGTTTCTGCCTCCTCTGTCTTCTCAATTCTTTTCCAGAGTCTGCAACCCACCTGCCACTTCTCTCCACTCCTGTCTTCACTTGCTCCCCTACATTCATCTCTGATGATCTTTTTCCTTTTTTCAGCTTTCTTCCATTTATTTTTCTCTTTATCAACTCCGATTTAATTTCTCTATCTCCCTCCTTTTACAACCCACTCATTTCATCTCTCTGTCCTTCCCCAGTCACTTATTCCCCAGTCTAACTAATACTATTCTCTTTTCCACCCTCCCTGTGTTCAGCATCTATCCTCTTCTCTCCTGCCCTGTCTTCTCTCCCTCTCTCCTAGTCTTGTGTCTCTCCCTTTCTTCTCATCCCATTCCCATCATGTCCAGCATTCCCCCCTCCCTCTCTCTCTCTCTCTCTCTCTCTCACACTCTGTGTCCAGCATTTCCCCATTCCCCCCACCCCATGTCTAGCATCCTCTTCTCCTCACCTCATGTCCAGCATCTCCTCTCTTCCCACCCCATGTCCATCATCTGCTATGTATCTCTCTAAACCAGAGGTTCTCAACACAGTCCTCTAGGACTCCCAGACCAGTCAGGTTTTCAGGATATCCACAATGAATATGCATGAGTTAGATCTGCATACAATGGAACCAGTGCATGCAGATCTATCTCATGCATTTTCACTGTGGATATCCTGAAAACCTGATTGGCCTGGGGGTCCCAGAGGACTGGGTTGAGAATCACTGCTCTAAACCCTCTACCATATATGTATTTATTTATTTAGACAGATTTGTATACTACCTTATCCTACAATCAAAGTGGTTACATTACAATTGGAGGGTTACATTTAAGATGTGGGTACTTTACAACATTTAACATGAGGGTATTTAACAACATTTAGACAGCACAATTGGGGTTACATTTAGCATGAGGTACTTAACAACCTTATGGAGGGTTACATTTAGCATGAGGGTATTTAACAACATTATACAATGAACTCGTAAGTCTAGTTGGGATGATTGGGTATTGAGTTGGCGGGGGTAGCTTAAATACCATTCGGGTGGGGACTGTTGTCTGTCTGTTCATAGGTTTCTGTAAAGAGCAGGGTTTTAAGGGCCTTGCTGAAGTCTGTGATGTCTTTTAATACCCTCAGGCTCGTTGGGAGGGAGTTTCATAGTGTGGATGCCAGTACTGATGGCGCTCTTCTTGAACTATTTTGTTTAGTCATGTGGTATCCTGCAGGTGTGCCGATCATGTTGTCATTATTGGTCCTTCTTAGTTTATTACTGATATCCCTTGTTATATCTTGGAGTACATCTGCCGAGAGATGGTGTATGATTTTGAAGATGATCAGGATTGTTTTAAATTTTGCTCTGGCCACCATTGGGAACCAGTGTAGTTGCTGTAATACGGGGGTTATGTGCTCAGTTCTTGGAGTGTCTGTAATGATGCGTGCTGCGGTGTTTTGCACCATTTGGAGTGGGTGTAAGGTCTGCTGAGGGAGGCCTTGATATAACGAGTTTCCGTAATCAAGCAGAGGTGTGATGAGTGCTCGGCACACTGTACGGAAGTCGTCCTGGTGGAGTAATGGCTTGATCTTTCTTATGGTCCTCAAACGTTGATAGGCCTTGTTTGCAGTTTTGGTGATATGAGTTTTCAGGTTCAGAGCTCTGTCCATTTTAATGCTCAGGTACTTAACTTCATCTTTGACTACTATGAGTTTGTTTAGAATGCTGATAATCTGTGGTGGAATGAAGGTGGGGTTCTTGGTGACGAACATTGCCTCAGTTTTATCGTAGTTGACCGTCAGGTTATTGGCTGTGAACCAGATATTCATGTCTTCAAGGCATTTAGTTATTGTTATGGTGTTAAGTGCTAGTAGGTTGATGAGAGCATACACCATGATGTCGTCAGCATAGATGTGATAGTGGAGTTTGTGTCATTTGATGATATTGCATATGGGTTGGATGTAGATATTTAAAGAGCATTGATGACAGGGCTGAGCCTTGTGGTATTCCCTGCTTGATGGGGAACTGCAATGATTTCTTTTGGGCGCATTTAACTTGTGTTCGATCTTCCAAGTAGGAGGTGAACCATTTCAGGGTATTCTTGCGTAATCCTATCTGTTGCAGGTGGCGCAGTAATCTGGCATGGGACACTGTGTCAAAGGCTGCCGAGATATCCATGAACACTAGCAGGAAACCATTCTTTATCTATGCCTCTTAGGAGGTTGTCAAAGAGGGAAGTGAGTAGCGTTTCCACACCGTGCTGGGGTTTAAAGCCATGCTGATGGATGTCCAGTGGGGCATTCATGTCAATATGGTCATGAAGTTGCCTTTGCACTGTCTTTTCAACGATTTTTGCAAGGAATGGTAGGCTGGAAATGGGATGGTATGATTTTGGTTCAGATGGGCTTAGGTGGTTGCTTTTAAATATTGGTCGTATCATGGCGTGCTTGAGGGACTGCGGCATGTATCCTCATTTGAGTGAATCTTTGACGATTTTGTGAATGTGATGAGAGAGATGGCTTCTTGTGACTTTGAGCCAAGCCACTGGGCATGGGTCTGATGGCGAGGTTATGTTGAGTCCATGTATTATGTCCTCTACTTGCTGTGTTGATGGTATGCTGAGGTCTTCCCAGGTTTGATGTTGCTCTTTCATTTCACGGTCATCTGTCTAGTGTGAAGCATGTCTGGGTGGTGTTTTCCGCTTTCATGTAGTCCGCAAATTCCTGTGGGTCAAGATATCTATCTATCTTTAGATATAGATATAGATGCTTCCACTAGGTGAGTTTGGTGGCTGGCCCGGGTGGGCGGCAGCAGTGGCACACATGACTGGCTGCACCACCCCTCCACCCCCTGCTGCCGCTGATTCTGTTTGGGGGTGGGGAGGTTGCAGCAGCAGTATTTCCAAAGTTGCCACCGCTTTCTTGTCCGCGGCAGGCCAAGTCCTTCAGCACACATGGCGTGCTGCTTCTGACCCCCTTCCAGCAGTAATTTGTGTCAGAAGGGGGATCAGAAGCGGCAGGTTATGTGTGCTGAAGGACATGACCTGCCACGGGCAAGAAATCGGCAGCAAAAAGCTGCCACTTTTTTTGAAATGCTGCTGCTGCCCGCCTCTCTCTCCTGAGACGGAATCAGCAGCAGCTGGTGGGGGTGGAGTCTGTGGCAGCTGTGGGGGGGGGGGACAGCGAGGCTGGGGTTTCTGCCTGAGGGGGGGAACCCCTTGATTCGGCCCTGTCCACTCCATATCCACCATCTTCTCTTTATCCCCTTATATACCCTACTATGTCTGTCTCTACCATTCCAGCCTATGTCTAACATCTGTCCACCACCCTCTACCTCTGTCCTGCATCTGCCTTCCACCTCCTGCACTATGTATCCAGTATCTGTCTTCACCCCCCCCCCTTTGTGTCCAGCATCTGTCCTGTGTCATCCCCCTCCACACTTCCTATTTAACAGCTGCCCTCTGCCCCCTCATGTGCAACATTTGCCCAGCATTTCTCTTCCGGCCATCCCACCCCTCCTTTGTGTCTATCTGCCCAGGATTTCCCGTCTGGTTATTCCCCCCCCCCCCCCCCTTGTGTCTATCTGCTCAGCATTTTCCTTCCAGCCTTCCACACCCCCTCTGTCCCCCACTGGCACCGCTGCGTTTTCTGTGCCTGCAACAGCAGAAGTGGTGGACTGGCCTCTGATTTTGAAAAAGAAAATGCGGGGTTAAGTACTTCCTTTATGGAAAGCTGGTCTGGTCTCACCCACCTCTGACATGAAGCATGCATCAGAGAGAGGCGGGACCAGACCGGGCTTCCTAGCAAGGAACTGCTCACACCCACAGGGTGGTCTTTTTGTTTTTAATCGGAGGCAGTTTGCCGTGGCTGCTGCAGGCACAGAAAAGGCAGCTATAGCAGAAGTGACGCGGGTGGAAGGCAGGCTGTCGTTGAATTGGCAGTGAGCCAGCTCGTTTGGGGAGGCAATGCCTCCCATCCCCCTCCCCTCCCCTTCAACTAAGCCCATGTGTTTTATGCAGTATGTTTGTAGGCATCCCTGGGGTGGAGAATGGGCAGAGCAGGACATGATTGGCACTTATGCGTATATTTTATATAATACATCCATATGTGCCGATTCTTACCAGCTCATATGTGCACAGAGTTCCTTCTGCCTTGGAGCAGATGTAACTTTGAATGGGAGCTTTGGAATAGGCTATTTGATAAAGGTGCACAGACAGAGCATGTACACCAGCAGGACAGAGCTGAGAAAGCAAAACACTCATCCAGATCTTGATTCCATGATTTTGTAATGTTTAGTACGTAAGCACAGTCATTCAGTTACAAGACCATGGATCTTTCCTGACAAAGCCTGAGCACTTAAAACAGTCATCTCGGGAAGGAAGCACAAACTAGCTGTATCCTATGACAGTGAGGTGGGGGGGGGGGGGTACAAGCCTCTTGTGATACACTGCAAAGAACTTAACTGTCCCTTCTAGGAGTGACATTTGTACCCACACCCATGTCTACCTCTGCCCACAATAGGTCGGTTAGTAAACCTGGTGCATAAAGCAACTCATTGCAATTAAAAAATTTTGAAAACAAAAAACAGAACTAGATACTCAGCCAAATATTCCCATAAGTTCTCTTTAAGCTCACCCCTTCAGTGAAGGTCTGCTGATCATGCTGGGTCCCAGCAGAGTGGGCAAACCTTGATGTGTCTGGCTGGGATGCTGCAGAAGGCTGGTTGGAATTAAGTCCTCCAGAGCAGAAAGAATCCTTGATTTATTTACGTATTGCTGATATGCATCTTGTCGTTGGTAACTCCTGGTATAAATAACACTCTTATTACATTTCTCTTTTGCTCTGACAGGGCGTGTCTGCTGTGGGACAAATGGTGTCCACAAAGCTCATAGCACCTAACCACGATGTGGTAGAGAAGATAAACAGCCACCTACCAGCACAGATCCGTGTCCTAGGTATGGAGCTGAGCTTCTAGCACAGGGACAGGAAAGGGTTAAAAGTATGCAGTGCTCAGACATTCCTAGATGTGTGTTCCCAAGACTCTGAGTGCAATGGTGATATCCTGAGGTCAGTCGGGTGCACCCCTCTCCCAGGTGTCTATCTCTATGGGTCTCATTGTAGAGTGCTGACATATTGTGGTCATTTCATGTATTATTCTTTAAGACTACTGTAATGGTTCACTGTGGCTTTTGCATTTTAGGCATAACCAGAGCAACGCAAAGGTTCAATTCGAAGACTTTTTGTGATGCTCGGACATATTCATACACCCTGCCCACTTTTGCCCTCTGCAGGAATGGCCAGGCCTTGCCTGATCCCAGCTTCCGCCTCCCTCGGGAAGACTTTCACAGCATCAACCAGCTTCTCGCTTTCTATCGGGGGACTCACAACTTCCACAACTTCACCCAAAGGCGGACAGCACTAGACCCTGGCGCTATCCGCCACATCATCCACACCATCTGTCTGGAGCCCTTCATACACAGTGACCATGAATTTATTTCTGTGGAAATCACAGGACAGAGCTTCATGCTGCATCAGATTCGCAAGATGTTGGGGCTGGCAATAGGAATGGCACGAGGCTTGGTTTTGGAGTCTGCTTTACCTGAGTTGATGCAGGCAGACCAGAGGTCTAGAATTGCCCCTGCTCCTGGCCTTGGACTGGTGCTGGAGAAGACCCATTATCTGTATTACAACAGGCGCTTTGGAGGGGATGGGATTCACCGGCCATTGAGCTGGGAGGATTTAGAACCTGCAATGTCCTCATTCCGTCAGAGACACATTCTGCCCGCCATCATTCAGGGTGAACTAGAAGAGCTCTCCATGGCACTGTGGCTGCAACACATCACTCAGTATCAACTCATCGAGATGCTTTGATGCCTTATCCCGCAAAATAATTTCTTACACTTAATTTTACATGAAGTGCATTATTCAAGCTTCTTTCCTAAAACTAGACATTTTAACGTCTTTTTCCTCCCATCCAATTGCAAAACTTCTATTTTGAAATTTGAAAAGCTAACAGGGATAGGCAGTGTAGCCAGTGGTAGAAGAATGGGCCCTAAGACCGAGTGCCTCCATGCCTCCCACCTCCAGCACGTGCTCAGTAAACTCTCCATTCTCGCACTGAGACTGTGTGACTATGTGTGATATCAGTTACACCCAGTGCTGTGGAAGAGATGTAACCGCATCTTAGACTGGATATAGTATCAGTGCTGCTGTTCTCAGTCTGTGGGTTTCATGGGGCCTGCGTCTGATACTAGTCTGAATTTTTATTTTTGACTTGGATGCTGGCGCAGAGAATACCCTTATAAAATCTTGGATGATGGTATAGTGGGAGGAGGCACTGGGGGGGGGGGGAAGGATTAGAGTTGAAAGTGATCTTATTAAAATAGAAAAATGCATACAAATAGAATAAAATTGAACAAAGTACCACATTTAGGAAGGAAAAATCAAATGCCTTTGTATGCACCAGGAGAGATGGGCCGGCACTAGTACCGGGAGTTAAAGTTCACCACAAGAGGTTTAGATCACCTAAATTAATTTGGCCAGAAGGCTGCAGGTTTTGCTAGACTTCAACTTTAGTACAATTGATTCTCCAGGACCAAGCAGGAAGTCAGTCCTCACATATGGGTGATGTCGGCGCCGACGGAGCCCCCATGTGGAGCATTTCCCCAGCTTTTATTTATTTTATTTATTTAACACTTCTTTTATACCGCGCTATTACAATCAGTGCGGTGTACATTGAACAAGAACATACTACAATGTATACAAGTAACATTGAGTTTTAAAGAAAGCCTTTGGGAATGCAGCGTGCATGCGCAGTCCCCTTCCTGCCTAAGGGTGCCATCTTGCTCAGTCTTCTTTTTTCCACGGAGCCCGACGGACGTGTTTCGTTTTCACCCAAGGAAAAAGTTGATTTTCTGCGTGGATCCGTGTTTTTCTTTGGTTCAACGCCGTTTTTCCTTTCCCGCCTGGGCCCGGTACACCGGTATCAAGCTCGGACTTCATTTTTCGGTTTTTGTCCTTTGTGACTAGCGTTCCGCCATTCTTCTATTTTTCACTTGCAGCCCTGTCTTTGGACCTTGCAGGGGCCCTTTTTCGCCCGATGGCTGCCAGCAGGTTTAAAAAGTGTGATTGGTGTAAGAAATGTATGTCTCTCACTGACACACATGGCTGCTGCCTCCGCTGCCTCTGGCCCGATCATGACCTGATAATCTGTGGCCCATGTGGGAAAATGTCCTCGAAGGCGTTGAGGAGCCGTCAGCATCAGAAGGAAAGAATCTTCTCTGACTCCGCGTCCGGCTGGGCCCGGACTTCGTCAGAAGCCTCGACGTCTCGGGACTCCGATCCCGAGCATCGCCAGGGTTCTCTTCCTAGTGGGAGCACCGCAGGAAGAAGAAACCCGCGAGGGCGGCGTCAGTGGATGCCCTTGGCTCCTCGAGGGCCAGGTCGCATAGCCCCGAGCGCCATCCCGGGTCTTCAGAGTTGGAGAGGCCTGCTAAACAACCTCGTGTGGAGATGGAGCCCCCGAGTCACGTGAGTACTGTAGTCCTCGTGGACTCTCCTCTGGGGCAGCCGACGTCTGGCCCGACGCCGTCAGGGCCCAAGTCGGGGGCTGCTGAGTCTCCTGAGCTTGGACTCAGGTTGACGGCCTTGGAGAGCAGCTTGGCTGCCTTCATGGAACAGCAGCGGGCACTGATCGCTGGTCTCACCGGTGCATCTGCCCCGACCACCAGGACATCGACGTCCAAGTCGACCCTCGAGTCCATGCGCTCTCGAGTCGATCCTCGGCCAAGGTCTCCCTCGGCCTCCCGTTCGGGACTGAGGTCGTCGACGCCGGTACCCTCGGCGTCAGGGTGGATGGCATCGGTGCCTGCCCGACCGGAGCTGCTCGATTCCTCCTCCGAGGGGTCAGGCTGGGAAACGGAGGACGAGGAGTCCCCGGACACAGTCCGGACCCGGTATGTCCCTTCAGACTCACCGGAGTCTGAGCCTCAGACGCCCCCCCCCCCCCCCCAAGGACACCTGTTTCTCGGACTTCGTGCGGGACATGGCCAAGGCCTTGGCCTTCCCTGCGGATCCTGAGGAGGAGCCTCGAGCCGAGGAGCTCAAGGCCCTGCAGTATGACTCTCCTCCCAAGGAGGCCTTTACTGTACCGGTTCCTCCGATGCTGGAACGGTTGCTCTTCTGCATGTGGGAGGCGCCGGCCTCGATACCGGTTCTGAGCAAGCGGGTCAATTCCATCTATCGAGTCCACAAGAGCCCCGGGTTCCAGAAGGCACAGCTACCGCACTATTCCATGGTTGTGGAATCGGCCATGCATCGGCTGAAGAGTCAGAAGATGCACTCCTCGGTGCCTCCCAGTCGGGAGGCCCGGAATCTGGATGCCCTCGGTAGAAAGTGCTTCCAGGGCTCTATGCTTGCTTGCCGTGTCCAGACCTACCAGCTGTACATGGGCATGTACCTTCGAGACCTGGCAAAGGAGATTGCCAGGTTCTCTGCTGGTCTCTCCGAGGAACCTTTTGCAGCGGTTCACAGCCTTGTCAACTGGGATCCGAGAATGCTCGAAGTTTGTCTCGAGCAGCTTATGATGGCTTCGAGGCTTCGACCCTTGTAGCCGTGGCCGGCATCAGTGCACGCCGTCAGGCCTGGCTACAGTCATCGGACCTCGAGCCATGGGTGCAGGACAAGTTGGTCAATGTCCCCTGTCGAGGTGAAAACCTCTTTGGCAAGCCCATGGCTGAGAAAGCTGCAGAACTCGAGTCAGAGACTCTCACCAGGACAAGGTTGTCCAGGAAAACCTCTGCCCCTCTCAAAAGAAGAAGGGCTCGGGGAAAAAAGTATTTTTACCCGAGAGAGTCATCTGCCTACAAAACTTACCCTCAGTAACAGGCCTCCACAGCTCCCCAACAGAGTGAGCAGGCCAAGGGGCAGGGACATGGGCCACCAGCTCCAGCTCCGGCTCCTGCACAGCAGGGAGCGGAGGTTTGACTCCAGTGGCATAGCCTCTCCTCCCCAGCTGGCCCCTCTCAGCACAGGAGGCCGGTTGAACCTGTATGCCCACAGGTGGTCGGCCATAACAAGGGATACCTGGGTGCTAAGCATAGTCCAGAGGTGCTATCTGCTCCAATTCCACCAGGGACCCCCCTCCTACTTTCCAGGGGAGCCTCCAAGACTCCCTCTGCACAGGAACCTACTCCTACAGGAGTTAGCAAGTCTTCTAAAGGAACAGGCGGTGAAACCGGTGCCCCAACAACTGAGAGGTCAAGGCTTTTACTCCAGGTACTTTCTGGTACCAAAAAGGTCAGGAGGCCTCAGGCCCATCCTAGACTTGCGAAATCTAAACAAGTTCCTGCAGAGGGAAAAGTTCAAGGTGCTTACCCTTGGAATACTGCTGCCCTACCTCCAGCAGGGAGATTGGCTATGCTCCTTAGACCTAAAGGATGCTTATACGCACATCCTTATTCATCCAGACCACAGGTAATATCTCAGATTTGTGGTGGGAGGAAACCATTTTCAGTACAGGGTACTCTTTTGTCCTAACCTCCGCCCCCAGGGTTTTCACCAAGTGCCTGGCAGTGGTGGCGGCCTGCCTCAGGGTCCAAGGGCTCTTCGTCTTTCCATACCTGGACGACTGGCTCATCAGAGGTCAGTCTCCACAGGAGACCAATCAAGCCACCCTCCGCACTATCTCTCTTCTCCAGCATCTGGGGTTTGTCATAAACTTCACATAGTCCACTTTGCGTCCCTCACAGAACATGGAGTTCATAGGAGCAAGATTGGACACCCTTCAGGCAAAGGCTTTTTTTACCTGTGGACAGGACCCACAGACTGATGGATTTGGCCAGACAATTCCACAGCAATTCTCTGGTCTCTGCCAGACAATTCCTCAGGCTCTTAGGTCACATGGCATCCATGGTCCATGTAACTCCAAATGCCCGTCTGCACATGAGGCCAGCTCAGTGGGGCCTCAGGACTCGGTGGCTGCAGGCCACAGGAAACCTGAAAGACAAGGTGAGGGTGTCCCAGCTGCTAGCATCTTCTCTGCAGTGGTGGCTTCATCTTCTGAATCTGGTGCCAGGAGTGCCTTTTCAGACACCTCCACACTCCCAAGTGCTCACGACCAATGCTTCTCTTCACGGTTGGGGTGCACATTGCCAGGGAGCATGCACTCAGGGCCGATGGTCCCCATGGGAGGCCGCACAGCAGATCAATCTCTTGGAGTTGAGAGCTATCCGCTTAGCCCTGTGGACTTTCTCTCATGTCCTCTCTCACCAGTCCGTATTAGTTCAGACAGACAATCAAGTTGCTATGTTCTGTGTGAACAAACAGGGGGGGACAGGGTCCTGCCCTCTCTGTCAGGAGGCAGAAGACCTGTGCTCCTGGGCAGCCAATCATGGCATACTTCTCAAGGCGGTCTATCTCCCTGTGCAGGAGAATTGCCTGGCTGACAGATTGAGCAGGATCCTACAGCCACACGAATGGCAGTTGAATCTTCTGATGGTTCAGCAAATCTTCCTCAGATGGGGTCTTCCAAACATAGATCTCTTTGCCAGCCCACTGAACCATCAAGTGCCCAGGTTCTGCTCCAACCGCATCCACTCAGAATAGCAGTGGATGCATTTCTCATTCCGTGGTCTACAGGCCTCCTATATGCATTTCCTCCCACGCCTCTAGTGCCCAAGACACTGTTCAAAGTGATCCGGGACAAGGCCTCGATGATCCTGGTGGCCCCCAGGTGGCCAAGGCAACCGTGGTTCCCACTTCTTTTGCAACTGGCGGTGGACACTCCTCTTCCTCTGGGGATGCAACCAGATCTCCTCTCTCAGGAGCAGGGATCTCTTACATCCCAACCTCCAGTCCCTCAATCTTATGGCCTGGCTGCTGAAAGGGTAGTTCTAGCACCCTTACTGCTGCCTAGGGAAGTGGAGGATGTGGTCTTGGCCTCTAGGAGGCAGTCCACCCGAAAATCTTACGCTTTCAAGTGGCGTAGGTTCTTCACCTGGTGTGCTCAACACAAGGAGGATCCTTTCTCATGCCTGGTACCAGTGGTGCTGCAATACTTGCTTCACCTGTCCAACCTAGGCCTTAAATCCAACTCTGTTAGGGTCCATCTCAGTGCTCTCTCAGCGCACCACTCACCGGTGGAGGGCCAGTCTCTCTCAAGCCACCCTTTGGTGCCTCGCTTCCTCAGAGACCTGCTTTTGCTTAAGCCTCCGGTTCGTCTACCTGCCCCTGAGTGGGATTTGAATGTGGTCTTGCAACAGCTTACTTGCCCACCTTTTGAGCCTATGGCTACTTGCCCTTTGTGCTTTCTCTCCTGGAAAGCGTTGTTTTTGGTGGCTCTTACCTCATCAAGGCGAGTGAGCGAGCTTCAAGCCGTGGTGTCAGATGCACCATACACTAGGTTCTATAGGAACAGAGTAGTCTTGCGGACTCACCCTAAGTTCCTTCCAAAAGTTGTCTCCTCCTTCCACCTCAATCAGGAGGTGGTTCTTCCGACTTTCTTTCCCAGACCGCATGCCAGCCGGGCTGAGATGGTCTTGCATACCCTGGACTGTAGGAGGGCGTTGTCCCTTCTACCTTGACCGTACGCAGGGACACTGAAGGGCTGTGCAGCTCTTCATCTCTTTTGACCCTAATAAGCTTGGGTTGCCTGTCTCCAAGTGTACTTTTTCCATCTGGGTGGCAGACTGTATCGTCTGGGCGTACAGGGCAGCTGGCCTCTCCTTGCAGGGTCGAGTCACGGCCCACCGTGTCAGGGCGAAGGCTGCGTCAGTGGCTCTTCTCCGCTCTGTTCTGTTGGCAGACATCTGCTGGGCCGCTACTTGGTCTTCAAGCCAGACCTTTGCGGCCCACTACTGCCTCGTGAGGGAGTCCCACAGGGACAGTGCTTTCGGGTAGGCGGTACTCCGTAATCTTTTTGAGGTATAGGCAACTCCTACCCTCCGGCCTTGGTGTTGGGCTACCGTACGGGGGCGATATCGGAGAAGATTCTTTTCACACATGCTGAGGCTCTAGAGGGAGATCATTTTTCAGCTTTGGGTCCCCGGTAGCCTTAAGCTGGGGAGTCCCATATGTGAGGACTGACTTCCTGCTTGGTCCTGGAGAAAGCGTAGTTACTCAACTGTAACAGGTGTTCTCCAGGAGCAGCAGGAATCAGTCCTCACATCCCTCCCTCCTCCCCTTGGAGTTGCAGTCATATAATCCATTTTGTTTTTTGCCGTCTTTAGCTATGTCATCAGACTGAGCAAGATGGCACCCTTGGGCGGGAAGGGGACCACGCATGCGCGCTGCATTCCCAAAGGCTTTCTTTGAAAACTGGGGAAATGCTCCGCATGGGGGCTCCGTCGGTGCCGACGTCACCCATATGTGAGGACTGATTCCTGCTGCTCCTAGAGAAAACACCTGTTACAGGTGAGTAACTACGCTATGTTTGGATTAAAAGAACTGGACAAGCATTTGCAGAGGATCTTGGGAGGGTTCAGGAGACAAGACGTGTTGACTATGTTGTATATTCAGAATTTTGCTCAAATAAACCTTTGTCCAGTTCTGTCACCTCTGCACAGTTTATATCTCCAGGAACAAGAAGGAATGTAGTCTTCACATATGGGTGATGTCGGTACTGATGGAGCCCATGTGAGCGCTCCCCAGTGTCCAAAAGGAAAGCCTTTGGGAGCAGTCCACTGTGACTGTATCACTGCCTTCCCGCCTTCCCAACTCCCTCTCCTCAGTTCTTTGTGTTCCACGGAGCCAGCAGGAAGCAAATCCTGTCACCGTAGAAGAAACTTTTTTTTGTGGATAGCGTCTGCCTTTCCGTCAACACTGGCACTATCTAAGACATTGCTGGTTCCCTTATTCTTTTTTCTTTCTTTGTTCCTTTCTTATTTTCTAAAAAATATCTTTACCGGTGCAAGGCCCAAAAGGCTCACCGAGGCCAGTACATCAGAACATCGGTACCGGCATCTATCTTCTGGTGCGCACCGGACCCGTCGATACTTTGAGTCCTCCAATTCCAATTCCCTGATTTGGATGCAGAGTCATTCGATTCACGGGGGCCCCAGGACCTTCCTTCGGTCCTTTCCCACCTCAACAGCGGCGCATGTCGCTGCCAGAGGATATGTCCTCTCAGGAATTTATTCAAGACCTAGCTAAAGGTCTATCATGGTGACATCGGAGAAAGAGCCAAGGGCAGAGGAACTGGAGATTCTCCAATATCCAACGGCACCCAAGGAAGTAGCCACCTTACTAGTGCACTGCATCCTTCATGACCTTGTGGTCCGTATGTGGGAGACGTCTACTTTGGGGTGAGACCGTGAGAGGCATCTTGATACCATGTACCGGATACCGGAGTGTCCCAGCTTTCAGAAGGCACAGCTTCCCCATCATTCCATGGTGGTTGAATTGGCTGTGTGCCAAATGAAGAGCTCAAAGGCTCATTCTTCTAACCCACTCGGTAGAGAATCAAGAACACTTGATGCCTTTGGGCGTTGATGCTTCCATGCTCTCAGCTACAATCAATTCCTATATATTTTATATAGTAATGTTCCTAAAGGAGGTCTCCAGGAATCTTGAAGCATTCCGGTGTAAGTTACATACCACCACCTTCTTGGAACACTTCGGCACAGACTCTGACCTACACCCCCATCCATCAGGACTATAGGCTCTTAAACTTTAGCATGGTCACCGCTGGCCGAGGGCTCCTGTACCAAGTCGCCCGAGTCCCGCTGCGGGACCTTCCCAGGTTTCACCGATAACTCGGGGGACCGCACCTTTTACTTCTTCTTAGGAGGGTCCGGCAAACTACCAGAGGAGCCGCCGTCATGGGACTTTGAGGACGCCCTGACCCCCTGAGAGGAACCCTCCTTCGAACTGAGAGAGGGAGACGCCAGAGCGGAGTCTGGCTTGGGGAACGGTTTCCCCTGCAACTCCGACACCTTCCTTTTGGTCTTGGGCATCATGGCTTGGCAACGGTCACAGGAGATGTCATGGTCTGGGCCCAGACAATGGAGGCAGCAGTCATGAGTATCGGTAACGGATATGGTCTGGCCACATCGGTCACACTTTTTAAATCCACCAGGAATCATGGTGGAGAACACCCAGCCGGTGTCAAAATCCCCTGAGCGAAAAAAGGTACGAATGCTGTTCAAGTAGGAACCTCAACAAAAAAAGGGAAAAAGAGGCCAAGAACAGCACCAAGGTGCGGACTTGAGGTTGGAGGATGGTACAAGACCGAAGCAAACAGTTTGGAAGGGGAAAAGAATAACTTTTTCTGGGAGAGATGAGAACCACGTCCATTGGGCTTCACGGAAAAAAGGAGACTGAACAAGATGGCACCCTTGGATGGGAAGGGTACCACGCATGCGTGGTAGCATTCCCAAAGGCTTTCTTTGAAAGCTGGGGAAATGTTCCACGCGGGCTCCGTTGGTGCTGATGTCACCCATATGTGAGGACTGACTTCTTGCTTGTTCCTGGAGAATGAGTTGAACTCTGTACTTGATGTTTATTTTTTAAACATTGATCAGGGGGTTTACATATTGCCCCTAGTTTTTTAACACATAAAGACCAGGGTAGTTCAGTTCTCTGGGAATTAGAGGGGAGCTCTGGAAAATGGGTCAGAGCTCAAGTGCTGTGTAAACCCAGGAGAGTGCCTAGGGTAGGGGAAATTTTACTTACCGATAATTTCCTTTCCTGGAGCTCTGCTAGACCAGTCCAGACCATAGGATTGTCTCCCCTAACCAGCAGATGTGAGACAGAGAAAAGGCGTGAAGAATATGATGGCATCATCCCTGGTACTATATCCAGTACAGCTAGGGACACTCTTCAGTTATGTAGCAAGCAGATGAGTACCAAGAGGGTCCTTGAACCAAAGTAACCCACCAAACAGCAACTATATACAATTGTACTTGTACTTATAGTATGGACAGATACAGGCTTCAGAAAAGCAGAGATACAGGTAGAACAAGTAAGTTTTGCTGCAGCCCCCAATCAAAGGGCGGGTCCTGGACTAGTCTAGCAGAGCTCCAGGAAAGGAAATTATCGGCAAGTAAAATTTCCCCTTCCAGAACGCCTCTGCTAGAGCAGTCCAGACCATAGGGGAGTGTCAAAGCTAAACTCTCTGAGGGCATGATGCCAGCGCAGCAGCCATCACTTGTGATTGAAAACGGGCTACCGCCCCAGCCTGAACATCCAGGTGGCAAAGCCGGGTAAACCTGGACAGAGAAGACCAAATATCCACAGGAGTTACTGTGGCAATCTCCGCCCAGGATGCCACCTGTGGCTGTGTAGAGTGTGCCTGTAAACCCACTGGGACTTACATGTCTGCCAACAGGTATGCGGACAAAATGGCTTCCCTTATCCAGCGGGAATTGTTCGACCCTTACGTGGGCCACCAAAGAAAACAAAGAGGTGATCAGAGAGACGAAAGGGATTCGTTACCTCCAGAAACCATAATAAAACTCTACGAACATCCAGCTTTCGTAAGGATGTATCTGCTCTGGCACATTGCTCTGGAGAAAATGACAGCAAAGAAATTTCCTGATTAAGGTGAAAGGTCGAAAGGACCTTTGGCAAAAAGGAAGGCATTGGATGCAATGTTACTCCCCCTGGCGAAAAAGAGAGGAACGGATCCCGGCAAGATAATCTGCCTTGCTGAGGTAATGGCTACCAGAAAAACTGTTTTCAAGATAATGTCTCTAAGGGTCACGTGGTACAGCAGCTCAAAGTGGTCCCACACCAGGGTCCTGAGAACTACCGAGAGGCGCCAAGCGGGCACCACCACAAGCATTGGTGAACGGAGAGCGTGGACTCCTTTCAGGAAGCGACTAACATCCCGGATGCTGGGCAAGGGAGCCCCCTTGAATGGGTCCCCAATATACAGAGAGAGTGGCCAATTGCACCCACAATGAACTGCATGCCAGGACCAGCTGGAAGCCGGCCTGCAGTAAGTCCAAAATCTGCGGGACGCCCGTCTGCCAGGGCAAAATGTGAAGTTGTGCACACCAGTCTTCAAATTTGCACCAAGCATGCACATAGGTCAGGGACATGGAACGGCGCTGGGCCTGCAACAGGGTGGCGACCACTCCTGTCAAGTAGCTTTTGTGCATCAATCGCTACCTTTCAATAGCCATGCCATAAGCGAGAAGTGAGCCAGGTCGTCTAGACACACAGGACCCTGTCACAAGAGGCCCCTGCGAGCCCCGGGTTGCAGAAGGGGGCTGGATCTGCAACTGGACCAGATCCACCTATCATGGCCACCAGGGCCAATCCGGAGCTACTAGAACTACACGATGCAGGTGGCACTCTATTCTGCACTGCACCCGGGGGATCATGGGCCATGGCGGGAAGACATAAAAGAGGGATGCAGGAGGCCACGGCTGCATTAAGGCGTCCTGCCCACTGGACCCTGGGCTCTGCCAGGGGAAAAATAAGGATGTTACCTTTGTGTTTATTGAGACGGCCATGAGATCCATCTCCAGTTGACCCCATCAGTCGATTATGCATTGGAACACCCCAAGTTGCAAGTTCCCACTCGCTGGGGTACAAGCGATGCCTGCTAAGGTAATCTGCCTCAACGTTGTCCTCACCTGCAATGTGCTGTGCTGAGATTGCTTAGAGATGCCGCTCGGTCCAGGGAAATAAGAAGGACATCTCCCTTGACACACAGGGACACTTGGTACCCCCTTTGTGATTGAGAGAGGCTACCGCTGTTAAATTGTTGGACAGGACACATACTGCCTGTCCCTGAAGCAACGTTTGAAAGCGCAGGAGTGCCAAGCAAATGGTTTGAGCCTCCAGACGATCGATGTGCTACTTTACCTCCCATGGCGACCATGAGCCCTGAGCAATGTGGTGGAGGCAATGGGATCCTCATCCTAACAAGCCTGCGTCGGTCATTACTACCATGCAGGGTGGATGGTCCAATGGAACTCCCTTGCAAAGGGTTTTGCGGTTCGCCCACCACCAAACTGGAGAGTGGCAGTCAACAGTCATAGTTCTTGGACAATGGGGACCACTGGCTCAGTAGTGCCTGTTGAAGGGGACGTATGTGCGCCCTGGCCCAGGGAACTACATCTAAGGTTGCTGCCTTTGCGCTGAGAAGCTGAAGGTAGTCCCAGGCACAGGGCGCCGCGGAGCTCTGGAACTTGCGTAATTGAGATTGAAACTTGGTCTGGCGCTCCTTCCTGAGAGACACTGTGCCCTTGGCGGTGTTGAAATACGCCCCAAGGAATGGCTCCAAGGAGCTCTTGCTGTAGTTGACCACCTAACTGAGTTGTTCCAACACCTAAAGAACTCGCCGTATGGCTTGATGTGCCGAAGTTCACGACCGTGCCTGAATGAGCCAGTCATCTAGATATGGATGCACTCAAATCACCTCGCGATGAAGCACTGCTGCCACTACACCATGACCTTGGCTGAAGGGCAGTGCGCAGAATTGGAAATGCTGCCCAAGGATGGCAAAGTGCAGGTAACATTGGTGGTCCTTGTAAATATGAATGTGTAAGTACGCCTCCATGAGGTCGAGATTGGCAAGGAACTTGCCAGGCTGTATAGCCTGGATCACGGCCCATAGCGTTTCCATGTGAAAGTGTGGAACGCTCAAACTCCAATTGACCCCCTGGAGATCGAGGATCGGCCTGAAGGCTCTGTCCTTCTTTGGCACCACAAAGTAAATTGAGTAGTGTCCCTGCCCTCATTCGGGAGCTGGGGCAGGTACTAGTGTTCTGAGTTGTTGAAGCCAATGTAGCGTGTCTGCCACAGCTATGCGCTTGACTCCCAAGCTGCAAGGCGACACCAAAAAGGCGTCGTGAATGGGTCTGGCAAGGTCGAAGGCATACCCGTGAATAATAATTTTGAGCACCCAGGCATCCAAGGTGATGAGAGACCACTCCTGATAAAACTGGAGAAGTAGCCCACTGACCTGAGGCACCACGGAAATGGCCCGGGCTTGTCAGCAGGAGGAGCAAGAGGCGGGAGGAGTGGACCACCGAGAGCTGGCTGCCGAATCCTGTGGATGCTGAGCTCCTTGAAAGGGCCGTCCCCAGTTGCTGGAGGCATAATAAGGCGCGGACTGTCGACTAGCATGGTAACGTCGCACCTTACGTCAACCCGAACACTGCGTGTCCGGACTAGAGTCCTAGGCCTATCCTCTGGCATGTGCTGTGGCTTGAACTCGCCCAGATTCTTGACCAGCTTCTCTAGGTCCTTGCCAAAGAGTAGACCGCCCTTAAACAGCAAGCTGGTCAAACGAGTCTTTGATGCGGTATCCATTGACCAGTTGCGAAGCCAGAGCCAACAACGAGCGACATTTGCAGCGACTATAGCTCTTGCCACTAAATAAAGTAGGTTGTAGAGGCCATCCATCAAAAATGCGGTTATGGACTCGAGTCAAGCTGACGTCGTGCCCTTCGGGAGCAATTGGATCCAACAAAACAAGGTCTGTGCTGCGAGACCGCTGCAGACCACCATTTGCAGGGCCAATGTGGATGCAGGGAAAGTAGTCTTTAATAAATTCTCCACCTTGCGGTCTTGCAGATCCTTGAGGGCTGCACCTCCCTTGACTGGAATTGTAGTCTTCTTGATTACCACTGTGACCAGGGAATCCACCTTGGGTTACCAGAGCCAGCGCTGAAGTGCCTCCTGGGGCCAAGTATAAATCTTCCTGAGGCGGCGAGCCAATTTAAGCAAAGCCTCCAGTGACTCCCATTCTTTAAAAACTAGCTGTTGAAGTTCTGGAGGAAAAGGAAAGATCTTTGATGGGGGTCAGACCACCCGCAGGATAGGGTCCGAAGCCAACTGTTCCAGAGGCCCCGATACCTCCTGAATGCAGAGCTCCACAATGACCTGCTCAATAAGGGCTGCCAGCTCCTCTCTGCGAAACAGGCGAACCACTTGTGATGATTCTTCCTTGTCCGAGAGCACATATTCACCCTCTTCGAGGTTTGAGTTGGACGCCAGCAAGCCCTTGTTGTCCTGGTCTGTCTCTTCCTGAGAATTGAGGTCTCCGAGAGCCCAGAGAAGCACTTTGAAGTGGTGTTTGGCCCCATGGTCCACCCTAGGAGTGTCCGAGTACCTGCTCCTCGAAACAACGTTGCCTGCCACCCTTGAGACGTGCTATGGTTCTGGTGCTGCCAGCCTAGAAGAAGATACAGCTGCAGACTGAGGGATTTCAAAATGCCCCATGCCTGTCGAAAGGGCACAGCAAATTCTGTGTTATCTCCCTGAGATGACTCCGCGGTGGGTTGATCATCTTCCGGAATTAATGGGAGCTCTGTGGACCCATCTTCCCACCATCTGCCCCAATAGCATTGGTGGAGATGGGCTTTGGGGCTGCTGAGATGGGTTTTGGGGCTGCTGAGATGGCATAGTGCCCGCTCCAGAAGCCTGCCCTGAGTCCGTGGTACAGAAGGCATACATCTTATTGACTAGCACCCTGTGCCATCTACTGCAGCCCAAGCACCATAGCGCCATACTAGGCATCCCGCAACCACCGGAGAACACACCAGACAGACTGATGCAGTCAAGTACTAGGACGCTGGCCCGAGACCCGAAGTGTGTGCAGTAACAAGGCCGCAGGGCCAAGTACGTGACAGGCTGACTCTGTGAGTCTGGCTCTATGGCGGGAAACGAGCCGTAGAGCTGCTCGGAGTCTGCCTCCTGAACTGTGCTAGTCCTTCCCTCTAGTGTGCCTCACACCACCGCTGTATATGCAGCCCAGGCAGGCCAACCGGCCCTCGAAGAAAGAATGATCTCTACTGCATCCTTGTGAAGGGCTGGCACAGAATTTCACTGAATAGAATACTCGCAGGCGGGAACGGCGGCGTAGGCTACTGCTGCATGATGTCCCAATCTCAGGCCTTCGGGCAAAGCGGTGTGGAGTGGTGATCGGGAAAACAACCGTCTAAAGGGAACTAGGACTGCTGTGGAGACTCCACCATTCAAATCTGCGCTGCTCTGAAACACCGTCCTGTCTGTCTTTTGTTATTTCCTTTTTTTTTGTTTGTTTTCGTTGTGCGCATGCAGCCAGCTATAGAGGAACCAGGTACCCTCTTGATACTTTTTCTCTCTGATCCACTGCCGAGCTGGCGTCTTCCCCTAGGATCCATCCCAATACAGTGTGGTCTTGTACACGCTTGTGGGTCAGAAGGGCCGAACCCTGCAGGCCCTCATGGCCTAGGACAGTCTCTACAAGAGTTGTACCAGTCAACCATTATCTGCTGAGCCAGAGAAAAAAAACTGAAGAGTGCCCCTAGCTGTACTGAATATAGTACCAGGGATGATGTCATTGTATTCTTCTGGTCTTTTCTCTGTATCACATCTGCTGGTTGGGGGAGACAACCCTATGGTCTGGACTGGTCTAGCAGAGGCGCTCTGGGAAGTCTAATTATGCTTAAGGTATATCCACCTTGGATCACCTTAAGAGAGTTAGAATGGGGAAGCTTGGCCGAGAAGGTGTTGTCCTGGGAGCAGAAGACAGAAGCCTCCAATACCCTGCCAGAGGTTGTCTGCTGGAAGCCACAAGATCCTGCTTGGGGATAATGGGGGGAATGCCTTCAAGGCACTGCCAGTAATAGTTGAGCTGAGAGATCCCTTGGTATTTTGGATGGCCTAAAAAATAAGGCAGGCCTTTTGTATTGACCTTGTCAGCAATTGCAGAGGAAGTTGCTAAAGGGGCCAGGACAACCTGTATATGGAGTGTGGCTAGGTAGTTTGAAATGAACTAAATTGCTGGCGCATTGATTACCAAATGACATGCTAAAAGCAAACAGCCTGATAAGTCAGGCTGCATATTTTTGGAACCGGTCTACTGCTGTTTTGATTATTGAGATAGACTGAAACTATCAGCCTGCTGGATCAGGCTCCTTTTGGGTTCTGGGATGGAATTGACGTCCAGAAACTTTGATGCAAATAACCATTGAGGACAAGCCAGTCAGCCATTTTGTGTTTTCATGTGTGCTGAAGCTATTTTATCTGCATCCTGAAGTATGAGTAGGCAGTTTATTTGAAAGCCCACCAGGGGCCCTGCTACATAGTCACACTAAGCTATCTTCTACTTTTTAAAAATACAGAGTTGTTAAAGTGCTTGGATGTTGGTTGGAGTTTCCTATATTGTTATTTCTGTTTTTATAATGTGGCAAGGTCAGCTATCCTGAGAGTGGGGGAGGTGAGAAGCATAACGAATTCACCCTAGTTAAGGGTCCCCTTCTAGGAGTGCATAGAGAGAAAGCCACAGCCAGGTTTCAAAGACAGAAAACCCCCAGCTGGAACAGGTTTCAGCCAATGATTGATAAAGTAAGAAAGAAGGATTGCAAGCACGAGGACCAAAGCCCTTACTTTAACAAGTGCACTGATTATTCTAATATCAGAAGGCAAGGGGATTACCAACACCTGGAAAAGAAAGAGGTGGGGTTAGAACCCTGGAGGTATAAGTCTGGGTTAGATTATGCAGAGAGAGGGAGACGAGAAGGAGAGCAGCTGAGACAGAGGCTGAGAGAAGGAGCTGATTCTTGGAGAAGAGCTGAGCTAACCAGAGCTGAGAGAGCTGAATTCCCTGCAACAGGTTGGCAACAGAGGTGGGGGCCAGGAAGTGGAGAAGCTTTCAGACCACCAGAGAGGTTGTCAGCTGAGCAGTCTGACCAGGTCGGTGAGTCAGAACCCATGCAGTTGGGAGAATCAATGTCAGAGTTGGGGGAAGAAGATTGCTTTATGGATTGCTCTCTATGCCAAGCTCTAGACAGGAGGTCTTGAGGAAATGCTAGCCCTGAAAGAAGTAATTCTCCTTGGAAGTTAACCATATGGCACAAGCAGTGTGAGGTAAATTCCTGTATGTTTTAAAAGGGAAATTTACTGCAACATAAGCCTAATCAGGAAGCTCTGATTCATGCTTGCTTGTCACCTGTGTTTGAACTGTGCAACAGCAAGAAAAGCCAAGTTAGCTGCTATAAGAGTTTTTGCTTGCTCCTCTCCTATATGAAAAGCCTGCTAAGTTTTGATAACAGCTTGGAATGTTTGTTTTGTTCTAAGTTTGGTTTCACGTAGAAATGCAGCCTAGAGAGGTTTTTTTGAGGCTGGCAGAAACTAAACTCCTGTAGAAGAATTAAGCTTGAATTTTTCTTTATGCTCTGATTAACAAGGACTAAAAAAAGAAAGCGGCAGCCTAGTTTCTAAAGGCAATACTTCTGCAAGTAAGAGGACTTTAAAAGCCATTTCTGAGTTCTTTTGGTTTGTTTGCCATTATTTGCTGTACCTTAAGCAAATCCTACAATTATAATCTTGTAAATGATACCTTGAACCTGCTGTGTTTTGTGTTATGGAAATAAACTTTCTGTTACAAGCCTTACCCTCGGTTACCTCAACTACAAACCTTCTACTTAAAGCACCAACGTATTTTAGCAGTACTACACTTCTCAGAAGCCAACACGAAGAAATAGGCTGCTAAAAGCTGATAGAAGAAGGATTCCTCAACCACCACGCCCCTCGACCACTAAAGGCAAGTGGCTTTGGGCGTTGTGCTTGTGACAATAAATGTATTATGCATCTAAGGTAATATTTAAATGGATTTATATGCTCACTGGTAGCTAGTGAAAGTATAAATTCATTATTTATGCATTTTAAGCAGTGATATATATACAGTGTAAGCCCCAAATTACTTTAACCATCCAGACACAATCCATATAGAAAAGGGGTGGAAGGAGGGAGGAGGGAGGGCAGAGTAAGGGCACGGTGGCATATTATATATTGGGGTGATTTTAAGCTGCTATCTGGATAAGCACTGTGTTCCTCTCCAGAACTGTTAGCTGTAGGCTTCTTGGGTGCACCCTGCCTGCTCCAGAATGATGGCCTTTACCTCAGAATAGCTAGCTCCCCTTTCCAGACTGGTCTTCAGTAAGGCAGCTTGGCTACTAGAGAGAAGTCCAGGATGCCTCTGGCCACCCTGAAAGTGAACATTCTGTTAAATAGCAAGCCTAAATTAAATGTACAGTGCCTTGCAAAAGTATTCATCCCCTTAGTTTTTGTCCTGTTTTGTCGTATTACGTACAACCTGGAATGAAAATGGAGGTTCATTTGGATGTTAAGTAATGAGCCTAACAATATAGTCCAAATTGGTGAAGTGAAATGACAATAAAATACCTTGTATATATAAAAAAAACAAGTAAAAACTGAGAAGTTGTGAGTGCATATATATTCATCCCTTTTGCTATGAAACCCCTAAATAAGATCTGGTTGAACCAATTAACCTCAGAAGTCAGATAATTAGTTGATTAGGGTCCATCTGTGTGCAATCAGTGTCACATGATCTGTCACATGATGCCTGTACAAATATACCTGTTCTGAAAGACCCCTGACTCTGCAACACCACTAAGCAAGCAACATGAAAATGAAGGAGCATTCCAAATAGGTCAGAGACAAAGTTGTGGAGAAGTATAGATCAGGGTTGCGTAATAAAAAAATATCCCAAATTCTGAATATCCCATGGAGCACTATTAAATCCATTATAACAAAACTGAAAGAATATGGCACTACTACAAACCTGACAAAAGAAGGCCGTCCACCAAAACTCACAGACCAGGCAAGGAGGGCATTAATCAGAGATGCTACAAAGACACCAAGGATAACACTGAAGGAGCTGCAAAGATCCACAGCGGAGATGGGAGTATCTGTCCATAGAACCACTTTAAGCCGTACACTCCACAGAGGGGGGGGCTTCAAGGAAGAGTGGCCAGAAAAAGCCATTGCTTAAAGAAAGAAATAAGAAAACACGTTTGGAGTTTGCACCAACAGCATGTGGCAGACCCCCCAAACACATGGAAGAAGGTTCTCTAGTCTGATGAGACAAAAATTGAACTTTTCAGCCATCATGGGAAGCGCCATGTGTGGCACAAATCCAACACTTCCCATTAATCTGGGAACACCATTCCCACAGTGAAACATGGTGGTGGCAGCATCATGCTATGGGGATGTTTTTCATCGCCAGGGACAGGAAAACTGGTCAGGATTGAAGGAACGATGTATGACACTAAATACAGGACAATTCTTGAGGAAAATCTGTTCAGTCTGCCAGAGATTTGAGACTGGGACGAAGGTTCACGTTCCAGCAGGACAATGATCCTAAACATACTGCTAAAGCTGGTTTAAAGGGAAACATTAAATGTCTTGGAATGGTCTAGTCAAAGTCCAGACCTCAATCCAATTGAGTGGAGGAGTGGCCTAGTGGTTGGGGCAAGGTACTTCAGGCCGGAAGGTCGGGGGTTCAAATCCCACTAGAGGACAGCAACCTTGGGCCGGAAGGACTGGGGTTTCTAGTCCCACAGGTGCTCCTTGTGGTCTTGGGCAAGCCACTTAACCCTCCATAGCCCATGTTCCCTGTAAAATAGTTATCTCCAAATTATAATGCCCTGTTCAATGTAATTTCAGTTTGTTCAATGTAAACCGCACTGATGCAGAATAGTGCGGTATATAAGAGAATGTAATAAAATAAAATAAATAAATAAAATAAATATATGGCATTACTTGAAGATTGCTGTATACCAACGTAACCCATCTAACTTGAAGGAGTTGGAGCAGTTTTGCCTTAGGGAATGGGTGAAAATCCCAGTGACTAGATGTGCTAAGCTAATAGACACATACCCCAAGAGACTTGCAGCTGTAATTGCATTGTATTGACTTTGGGGGGTGAATACATATGCACACTCCTGCTTTCAGGGTTTTTTTTGTCTTAATTATTGCTTGTGTTTTGCACCTTCCAAGTCGTAGGCATGTTTTGTATATCACTTGGTGCCAATCCCTAAAACTCCATTTTAATTCCAGGTTGTAATGGAACAAAACAGGACAAATCCAGAGGGATGAAAACTCAGCAGCACTGACCATATTGCATATATGATGTGGGATTTTAGAATGATCATCTAGGAGGCATCTAGGACGTCCAGGGCACAATGTCCAAAACTGCAGGGGAGAAGCGATAGTGAAGGGAGGCATGTGTATGCACTTGGGTAGCAGAAATCCAAAGGAAATGTACGCGATAGGAGGAGAGAGGTTGGAGTGCACAGATCAGGAGAAAGACCTTGGTGGGATTATTTCTGTAGATCTCAAAACAGTGTGACAAGGCGGTGGCAAAAGTTAGGAGGATGTTGGGCTGCATACAAAGAGGAGTTACCAGCAGAAAGGAAGAGGTACTAATGCCACTGTATAAGTCACTGGTGAGGCCCCACTTGGAATACTGTGTTCATTTTTGGAGACCATATCTTGCAAAGGATGTAAAAAGACTGGAAACTGTTCAAAGGAAGGTGACCAAAATGATTTGTAGCCTGCGTCAGAAGCTTTATGAGAAGAGACTTGAAGACCTAAATATGTACACTTTGGAGGAGAGGAGGGACAGGGGAGATATGATTCAGACCTTTAAATACTTGAAGAGAAGTAATGAACAAACAAACCTCTTCCAAAGACGGTGAAGCTGCAAAACTAGAGGACATAACATGAAGCTGCAAGGAGGTAAATTGAAAGGCAATGTCAGGAAATACTTTTTCACTGAAAGGGTGGTGGATGCTTGGAATGCCCTCCCGATGGAAGTGGTGGGGGCAAACACAGTGACAGAATTCAAAATGGCATGGGACAGACACAGTGGATCACTTTACAGCAACAGGATAAAAGCAAAATAAACTGGACAGACTAGATGGACCACACCAGTCATTATCTGCTGTCATTTACTATGTTACTATGCTACTATGTATGTGCTTTATGAAAGATGCACATCACCACAACCGGGTATAAAGCGTGGCTGGGTATGTGCTTGTTTGCTGGCCATTTTAGATATGTGGACATCCCCATAAAGCATGGCCGCAGAAACGACATAGACATACACTAATCTGTTATGTTTTTTTGAAGGTGTGAATAAACAGGTGGACAAAGGTGAGTCGGTTGATATTGTGTATCTGGACTTTCAGAAAGCCTTTGACAAGGTCCCTCATCAGAGACTTTTGGCAAAACTAAAGAGTCATGGGATAGGAGGCAGTGTACTACTGTGGATCAGGAACTGGTTAAAAGATAGAAAGCAGAGGGTAGGGCTAAATGGCCAATTTTCCCAATGGAGAAAGGTGAATAGTGGTGTACCCCAGGGATCTGTGCTGGGTCCGCTGCTTTTTGACATATTCATAAATGACCTGGAAAGTGGAATAACAAGTGAGGTTATCAAATTTGCAGATGACACAAAACTATTTAAAGTTGTTAAAACTCATGAGGATTGTGGAAAATTGCAAGAGGATCTTGATAAATTGGAAGACTGGGCACCAAAATGACGGATGAAATTTAATGTGGACAAGTGCAAAGTTATGCACCTAGGGAAGAAAAACTCAAACTATGGTTACATGATGCAAGGTTGCACATTAGGAACCACCACCCAGGAAAAAGATTTAGGCGTCATTGTGGATAACATGTTAAAACCCTCAGCCCAGTGTTAAGCGGCGGCCAAGAGAGCAAATAGAATGTTAGGTATCATAAGGAAAGGAATGGAAAATAAAACAAAAGATATTATAATGCCTCTATATCATTCCATGGTGAGACCGCACCTTGAATATTGTATGCAATTCTGGTCGCCATATCTTAAAAAGGATATAGCGTTATTAGAAAAGGTTCAGAGAAGAGCCACCAAAATGGTAAAGGGGATGGAAGGATACCCCTATGAACGGCTAAAAAGGTTAGGGCTCTTCAACCTGGAAAAGAGACGGCTGAGGGGAGATATGATAGAAGTCTATAAATTAATGAACGGAGTGGAACGGGTAAACGTAGATCGACTGTTTACGTTATCAGAATATAGAAAGACTAGGGGACATGCAATAAAGCTACAGGGTAAACTATTTAAGACTAATACAAGAAAATATTTTTTCACTCAACGTGTAATCAAACTCTGGAATTTGTTACCGGAGGATGTAGTAAAGGCTGTTAGTGTAGCTGGGTTTAATAAAGGTTTGGACAAGTTCCTGGAGGAAAGGTCCATAAACCATTATTAAGAAGGGACCCAGGATATCAATGCTTGACCCAATACAAGCACTGTGGAACCTGTGTCTTTTGGGGAAACTGCTAGGTACGTATGACCTAGATTGGCCACTGTTGGAAACAGGATGCTGGGCTTGATGGACCTTGGTCTGACCCAGTATGGCATATCTTATGTTATTATATTCTCATCATTTCCACAGTCTGCTCCCGTGTATCCGGTGTTGCAGGAACACACTCCTGGGGAGCTGCACCAGCCATTCCTGCAGGACGGAGTACAGATTGCTGGAAAACAAACACACATACAGACAACAACATAAGCTGCTACTTTTATAACTGTCAATGAGATAAATATGCAATGTCTTCCTATTGAGACCCAATCCACTGCACTCTGCAGGAGAAACCTCTCTACAGAATTAGTCTCCCTGAAAGCCAGCCGCATGAAAGGCTCAAATTGAGTTAAAGCAAAAAAACACCACAGGATGTTTGAGAATATAAATTTCTGTCAAGACAAATTGCTGTGAAACTTTGTGTTTTACTTTTTATACTTCATTTGGACCAATTGCAAAGGCTGAACATTTTTGACAGTTGTCAATATAAACTTGGCAAATATTCCCTTCCATTATTTGTTATCATGTGTTTTAGCCAAGGGATCCTGCACTGGACAGATACACAACTTTGCCTTCCCTTAAAAGTGGCCAGTATGGGAAACATGTAAATCCCATCTCTCTCCAGATCTGTTTTTTATATGTTTAGAAAGATGCACATCAGAACTTACGGGTATCACAGAATCTCCCTGTGTAACCTGCTGGACATAAGCAGTTTCCTGAAGACTGACATGTCCCTCCATTGTTGCACAGATAAGCGCAGGTAGCTGCAAAACAAACAAACAGATTAAATTAAGGGATGTGACATTTATAAACCTTTCTCTATCTTAGAAAATATATTTCTCAGAAATAAGTGAATAGAATGAACAGACCAAAGACCTTGTAAGATCCACCCAACGTTTTGTTGAATTTCAAATGAACACAACTTGACTTCCCAGTAGGACAGCAAGTTTCATCTTCTTTTGTTATGGCCAGCCAGATCTAATTTGGAGGGGAATGTCAAGGCTCATGTCAGAGCCATGGCTTCATCAGCTGCCCAACTAAGATGAGATTCTTCTGAGATGATCTGCTTTCTTATCATTCCACCAGATCAGTCAGGGCTCTGGGTAACTGTCATAGAATTAGTTTCCCAATTTTAGAGCAGGAGTATGAAGAGGGACTTCTGGGCTGGCTGCACACTGGACCTTTGGCCCTGGGGTGGACACTGGATGGACTTGTTTTCTAACCCTTCTCCCTCCAGCTATCTTCCTTCTCTGCATCTCCCTGGTTTGGCTATGGGCAAGTAGAGGCCTTGGCAAAGAAGTGGAAATTTTACTTTATTTGTTTATTTTTTATACTACACTCTTTAGAATCAGTGCAGTTTACATGTATACTAACAGGTACTTTTTATTCCCTTGTCCCCAAAGGGCTCACAATCTAATTGTACCTGAGGCAATGGAGGGTTAAGTGGCTTGCCCAAGGCCACAAGGAGTGGCCATGGGACTAGAGACCCCAGTCCCTCCAGCCTGAGGTTGCTTGTCCCCATGTAGGAATTGAACCCCCAGCCTTCTGGCCTGAGGTAACCTGTCCCAATCACTGAGCCACTCCTCCCTCTTACCATTAATTTCCTTTCCTGGAGTCCTGCTAAACCAGTCCAGACAAATGGGTTATCTTCCTCTGCCAGCAGATGATGGAGACAGAGAAAAAACTTAAACTATGCCATGACATCACCACTATTACAAAAATAACCTTTACTCTATGTATATTACACAAAAACAAAAATAGAGCAGAATCAAAAAAATTGTGAGCTTAAATATATGTGTATGTGTAAATGTTGGAAGATTAGCCATGAGGAAAAACTACCTCTCGTGGCAGTACTTCCGTTTTACTCAAATTTTATAGAGCTCTAACAAGAGCCTAAAAGTAGGTAAAACCACCATATAATAGTGTTTCCTACACCAAAACGTGATCAAAAAATGTTTTTCTTTCCAACATTAAACTACTGAAACCAATTCAATAGGACTATCAAAAGTAACGAGTAATGAAAATTGCTTATCTGATGTCCGTGGAAAAACCAAGCCGTAGCACTTCACCAGACTCGGTTAAATTTCTGTATGTCGAATAACTGCAGTTTTGGAAAAGAACACAGTACTGCGTTTCGGGCAAACCAATATTAATGCCCTGTATCAACGCTCTCCTTTACTGCAAACAAAAAGCTTAACTCCCCAATCCTTCAGGAGGCTAGTGCATGCCCATATACGATCTAATACCACATGGAAGGAAAAGGAATCGGTGGTTAAACAACAATTTGAGCCAATCATAGTTGCTTGCATCATCAAAAGACTCACCCGATCTACACCAGGGAAGTCAGATGTATTTGATTTACCAACTCGATCCTGTTACCTCAAAGAAGGCTGGTCCAATCCAGTTCTTTATTAAGACCCTGTGGTTCCACAGTAGCCAAACTAAATATCCAGGTTTGTTCAAGCAATTGTAAACACTGTTCACGATTGCCTCCTCGCGGATTAGCAGGTACATAGTCAAGAATTCTCCAAGACATATCAGTAAACTGATGTTGATGGTCCAAACAATGTTGGACTATAGGAGCAGACACAGTTTTTGTTTTTATTCTAGATGCATGTTCATGTAAACAAACACGTACAGGACGAATGGTTCGCCCAATGTACAAAAGCTTACAAGGGCAAACAAGAACATATACCACATAAGATTTAGAACATGTGGTATACCATCTGGCAACGTGTAGAAAATCCAAGTTAAGAACCTGCCATTCTTTACCTTCAATAGCATGTTGACGACAATGACATGTGGTACAAGAAAAATGGCCCAAATCTGTATGTTGTTCAAAGGATTATCTATCCAAAGGAGAAGAAGTAATGCCCACTAAATCACAGAGGTTTGAACCTCGTGTGTGAGCTATTTGTAATCTCTTCTGAAAACGAGAATGCAGTTGCAGAATATGCCAATGCTTTAAAAGAATGGCAGGTTCCCCACTAAGCCCATCCCTTCAGAGTACTAAACCTATACAAACTCCTCAGTTTAACATAGTTATATTTAACTGTTCAATGTAATATAATTAATTGTTACCTGGTTCCATGTAAAAGTTAAGTTTAAATGTAAACCGCTTTGAAAATCCTGAAAGGTAGTATAGAAGAAAAGTTAAATAAATAAAAACGCACGCACCAGCATCGTTTAAGAACCCACTAGAAATCTAAACTGAATGAAATGGATACACAAGAGAACCTCTTGGCTCCACTATACCATCACATCTACTGACATGTAAGGTCGGATACGAAATGAAGAATTTTGAGCGGGTCCTGGACTGGACTGGAGGGACTCAAGGAAAGACAATTAGCAGGTAAGGTCTAATTTCATCTTCCTAATCGTCCCTTCAATCCAGTCCAGACATGTGGGATGTAACAAAGCAGTACCGATCACCGGGGAAGGAAAAGTGTAGTTACTGATCTGTAACAGGTGTTCTCCAGGGACAGCAGAAATCAGTCCTCACATATGGGTGATGTTGGCACCAACGGAGCCCGCGTGGAACATTTCCCCAGCTTTCAAAGAATGCCTTTGGGAATGCCGCCACACATGCGTGGTCCCCTTCCTGCCCAAGGGTGTCATCTTATTAAGTCAGGTGTCATAGCTATAGCCCCGCCAAGAAGATGGCAAAAAAGGATAGCAACTCCAAGGGGAGGAAGGAGGGTTGTGAGGACTGATTCCTGCTGTCCCTGGAGAACACCTGTTACAGGTGAGTAACTATGCTTTCTCCAGGAACAAGCAGGAAGTCAGTCCTCACATATGGGACTCCCCAGCTACAGGCTACCAAAGACATAAAGGAAAAGGCATGGCAGAGCCGTGAGCAGTCGCCAGCGAAGGCTGAAGGCAGCCCAAGGACCCCGGTTCCATGGATGGCCACACTCCTGGTAGCCGGAACAAGAAGGGTCAAGAGGGCAGGAGTTGCATAGATCGCAAACAAATTCTGGAGTACGGCCTAGCCGAAGGCACTGTCCTGACAGGACTTCCTCTCCAGACAGTAATGCACCGCAAAGGTGTGAGAGGACCACCAGGTGGCAGCCCGGCAGATGTCTGTCAGTGGCACCAAGTGCAGACTAGCGACAGACATTGCCATCACCCGGACATTGTGAGCCATGATCTGGGTGGTCCATGGGAAGCACGGCCTGGGCCTGGGCAAAGGTGATGCAGTCCACCACCCAGATGAACAAGGTACGCTTGGAGACTGCCAGCCACAGGCGGCTGGGATCATAGGAGACGAAGTTGCCCGGAACTATGGTGGTCCCGAGTCCGCTTCAGGTAGAAGGAAAGAGCCCTCTTATAATCCAGCAAATGGAGGATTGCCGACATCTGGTCAGCATGGGGCTTCAGAAGTAAAGTGGGCAGCACTATCTCCTGGTTGAGGTGGAAGTCCGAGATGACCTCCGGGAGGAACTTGGGGTGTGCGTGCAGAACCACCCTGTTCCGAAAAACTCGTGTATCGTGCCTTGGCCAGTGCCTGGAGCTTGTTGACTCTCTGGGATACGTGAGAGCCACCAGGAAGGCCACCTTTCATGACAGGTGCATCAGTGAGCAGGTAGCTATGGGCTCGGAGGGTGGCTTCGTCAGCTGCATGAGGACCACACTGAAGTCCCAATCTGCCGGGGGAGAGCAGGTAGGGGGCTTGGATAGGAGCAGGCCTCACATGAAGCAGGAGACAAGCGACTGCCCCGAGAGGGGTTCACCCTCGATGGGGTGGTGGTTCACTGAGTTGGCACTCAGGTGAACCCTGACCGAGGTAGACCAGTCCATCCCGCAAGTGGTGTAGTAAGACCAAGCTGGTAGGGCAGGAAAAGGGGTCCGCTCCGAGCACCACACCAAGAACTAGCGCCACTTGGATGCGTATGCTCGTCTGGTCAAGTCCTTTTGTGAGACCAAAAGAATATGGGGAGATGGTAAGGGGCTAGAGTGACCCACTCAGCTGCCATGCTGTGAGGGATAGAGACCTCAAAGTTGGGGTGGAGTAGCAGATCCCCCTCCTGCGTCAGCAGCTCTGGTGAGTTCCTGAGAGGGAAAGGGGGTGCCACTGAGAGGCAGAGCAGCAGAGGAATTCACGGCTGACGGGGCCACGAGGATCATCGAGGCCTTGTCCTGCTGGACCTTGAGAAGGGATCGGTCAATAAAGGGCATGGGGGGGAAGGCATACAAAAGGCCCGTTGCCCATGAAAGGAGGAAGGCGTCTGGGGCTACCCTGTCCGGATACGGAAGAGAGCCGCAGAACCAGGGGAGCTGCAAATCTGCAACGCTGGCAAAGATCTAGGACTAGGGTCCCCCAAAGTTGGAAGAGCCACTGCACCGTCCGGGAACACAGGCACCACTTGTGCGGTTGGAGGACTCTGCTGAGCCGGACCGCCAATACATTGTCCTGGCCCGGGAGGTAGGTGGCTCAGATGGTCATGCCCTGGCTTGTGGCGAAAGAGTACAGGACCACTGCCTCTGAACAGAGGCTGTAGGAACTAGTCCCTCCTTGTTTGTTCACATAGAACATTGTGACCTGGTTGTCCATCTGGACAAGCACCACTCGATGCTGTAGGCAGTTCTTGAAAGCCTTGAGTGCAAGGCGGATGGCCCAGAGCTCCAGCAGGTTGATCTGCTGCTGGGACTCCTTGAGGGACCAGGTCCCCAGCCCACCAAGGAGGCATCCATGGTCAAGACCACCTGATACATTGGATCTTGGAAGAGTGTGCCTCAAAGCAGGTTCCGAACCTCCCGCTACCATGTGAGAGACTCCGCCACGCCGGGCATGACCAAGATGGGGTCTCGGAGGCGGCCAGTCAATTGTGTCCATTGTGCTCAGAGGTGGGCATCGGGCACAACATGGTCCATGGAGGCCATGTGGCCAAGAAGACGAAGCATCGTCCAGGTCGAGACAGCATTCAGCACTGCACTTCAGATGCCAGGGACATGAAGCAGTCCACCCTGTCCTAAGGAGGGAAAGCTAAGACCCACAGGGTATCCAAGCGAGTCCCGATGAACTCTAGGAACTGAACTGGAGTGAAGTGGGTAATTGATCACAAACCCTAGATGCTCCAGGAGGTGGATGGTGCGATCTGTGGCCTGCTGGGCTTCGGAAACCGTGCCCCCTGTTATGAGTCAGTCATCTAGATAGGGATAGACGAAGGTGCCCTTTAGCCAAAGGTGGGCCGCAGCCACGGCCAGGCATTTTGTGAAGACCCGCGGGGCAGACGCGAGGCCGAAGGGAAGTACCCTGTACTGGTAGTGCTTTCCCTGAACCATGAAGCAGAGGTACTTTCTGTGTTTGGGACAGATGAGGATTTGAGCTTAAGCACCCTTTAAGTCCAAGGAGCATAGCCAATAGCTCTGCTGGAGGTAGGGCAGTAATGTTCCAAGGGAGAACATCTTGAACTTCTCCAGCACCAGCAACTTGTTTAGGTTCTGGAGGTCGAGGATGTGCCAAAGGCCCCCTGTCCTCTTTGGGACGAGGAAGTATCAGGAGTAAAACCTCTGTCCTCTGAGGTGCCGTGGGACTGGTGACTGACAGGAGGGTCTGGTGTTGGGAAAGCCGCATTAGCTCCCTGGGGAAGTACGGAGGGGGAAGCTGGTCCAGATGGAGAAGATAACCCTCCTGAACGACCTGGAGGACCCAGGCATCGGTGGAGATGGACTCCCACCTGTGGGAGATGTGGACCAGATGACCCCCAATGGATAGCCGATCTGTCAGCGGACGACAGGCTTTGCCGATGGTGTCAAAACCCGAGGATGGCTGAGCTGGTGCCAGGGGTTGGGTCTTGGAATCCTTCGGCCTGCGAGGGCTGTGGACTGTGCTCTTGCATTGACCGCCCTGAACAGGGGTCGATGACGGTTGTGATAAGGAAGCTTATCATAGCTCAGGAAGGAGCTATAGAAAAGGTGAAGTGACTCTGAACAAGCAACCTGTCAGTTCTGGTAGAAATAAGAAAACAGAATTTTTCCATAAAAGACTACCAGTCCCAGAATGCACCAGGTTTCCAACAGCCATTAGAGGAGCTGAAGTGGGGAAACGTGTGTTCAATCAGGAGGGCTATGAGGTAATCCCCAAGCACTCATCTCAAAGGGCAGGGCCTGATTCAGCACAGCTGCGCTGTGCTAGGGTGGAGCACTCATCTAAGCAGAATAAAGGTAGAGTTTATTCTACAGAGAATTATCCTCAGAATCAGCTTGGATATCCTCAGCTTGGACATCTTCATCATCTGGAGGATCATCAGAAGCAGAAGCCAGAGCGGACGGACAGAGAGGGCAGGAAACCCTTTGGAAGAAAGAAGAGAAAAGCATTTGGGAGGTCTAAAGGAGTCCAGAGCAGTACGTATACTGGGAGACATTCAAAAGGCCAGCATACACCATTGGACTGGGGAAAACCAGAGGAGTGGTGCTGCAGAGCTAGGAATCTCCAGACGGTACCTGTGAGGGAGACGGCTGCACTTGGAAGAGACCCTAGGACCCGTGCCAGAAGGTATGTGAAGAGAGACCCAGTGTCCAGGGATCTGGATTGGAAGGCTGGACATAAGAACTGGACTACATACTGGCCAGGCTATTTAGAGAGGAACTCTAACAGCAATGGAAGCTCAGGTATGAACACTGATCTATGCCCTAGCTATACCCTTGAAAGACAGCAGGGAAACAAGTATTCTCCTGAGAGTGCTCCATTGAGAAATTCCTCTGTACCAATCCATGATATTGAACCCATGATTGTTGAAGAAGGGGGAGGGGTTGCAGATGCAGGCTGTGAATACATGGATTGCTCTCTGTCTAAACTCCTTTGGTAATTTTCTGTTACAAAGTACAACAACCATCACAAAGAAATACAAACTTGTTCTTTAATCTACTCAGAAAAGCTCCTGAGTAGGATTTGAGCTACGCAGTAGAAAGTAAGCCAGCTAAGGGGTTTCAGCTGGGTAACTGCTAGCAATTGAGCCTTACCTAATTGCTTGTGAGCTCTGAGGGAATCACTTCTGAGTCTATCTGTGAAGATATAAGAAGTTAACCTGAAAAGAACAGTTTTTCCCTACTTTGGGGGTTTTGTTTGTTGTTTGATGCACTGCTAAGAAAATATTAGCTAAAGCCTACAGAAAAGACCAGTTTGTTACCAACCAGGTCTTTATTCTTTTGATTTGATTGCCTGACAAGTTCAGCTGTTGTTTTCCTGATTTTTGTTTTTCTAAGTTTAACACTGAAAGCAAGTATCCTGTTTTATGTGCTACCAAGCATATCTGTGTTGGGAGAAATAACCCCATAAATAAATATCTTATTGGCTTTACACTCAAGCACAACTAATTATTGTGAGCGGCAGTGTCTGGTGTGAATGGACTGCATTTCCCACAATCCCTTGCAAATCATATTGATATATTTTATTTTTTATTTTTATTTATTTACATTCTCTTATATACCGCGCTATTCTGAATCAGTGCGGTTTACATTGAACAAACTGAAATTACATTGAACAGGGCATTATAACTTGGAGATAACTATTTTACAGGGAACATGGGCTATGGAGGGTTAAGTGGCTTGCCCAAGACCACAAGGAGCACCTGTGGGACTAGAAACCCCAGTCCTTCCGGCCCAAGGTTGCTGTCCTCTAGTGGGATTTGAACCCCCGACCTTCCGGCCTGAAGTACCTTGCCCCAACCACTAGGCCACTCCTCCACTCCACTCCTCTCCTCCACTCCACTCCACTCCTCCACTGCCTTTGCCAAGACTGTGAACATTCTCACCCAGGCACCCGTCTGACACGGTGCATAGGATGGGTAGCCCCTGTACGGGAACCCATTCCAGTGGAATTAAGGCTTCTTGCTCTGCTGTTTCTTCCTGGGGAGGGAGGACGTTTTCCAGGAGAGGCGAGTACGAGTTACGTACTCCATTTCAATCTCTGCTGTCTTATCCTCCATGGGCTTGCTGAATAGTTGCTCCCCGAGGCAAGGGACATCCAGCAGCTTCTCCTGGACCCACTGCTTCAGGTCCGAGGATTGGAGCCAAGCCTGCCGGCAGGCTCTGCTGCCAGCCACCACTACGTGGACAGAAGACTCAAAGCCGTTGTACGCCGCTCGTGAGAGGTACTTTGAGCATTCTCCGACGGACTTCAAGAGGGCCTGAAAATGTCGCAGATTTTCTTTGTCAAGGCCCACCATAAAGCTTCTGAGCTCTCTAGCGATGTCACGGAGGAACATCCCAATGTATAATTGGTAAACTTGGATGCAGCATGACAGCATGGAGCCCTGATAAGCCTTGTGACAGACGGCATCAAGAGTACGAGACTCTCTGCCCGGCGGGACCAAAGAATGAGCCTTCAGGCTCTTTAGCTTCCACATGACTGATTCAACCACCATCGAGGTGTGAGGAATCTGGGCTTTCTGAAACCCTGGTCCCTACTGAACCCTAAACATAGCGTCCAGGCGCTTGCTCACAATAGGGACAGAGGCCGGGGTCTCCCACATGCAAAGGAGGAATCGGTTCAGAATGAGAGGAACCGGCACTAAGATCTTCCTTCGGAGGGGCTTCATATTGAAGGATATCGAGCTCCTATGTGCAGGGCTCCTCACTAGGGCTCGCACCATGTCCCAGATGAATTCCAGAAAGGAGGTGTCCTCGGGAGGTGACCGCTGCCTCTGGGTTGGCAGAGAGGGGTCCAAGGGGTTTCCCATTCTTATTCCTTGGAGGATTCGAGGTCAGGTGGCTCAAGATGGGTTGGTGACCCATACCGAGCTCTCAAGGATGAAGTCTGCCTGGAACTGGAGGTGGTTGTCTGAGAAGATCTCGCACCTGAGGACTGGGACAGAGATTGAGACCCATGTCAAGGACCCTCATGAGGCTTCTGGCTTTCGGGGGTCACTGTGTCGGCCCGGGGAGTCCTCGAGGTTGAGGTCCCTGTGGTCTTGAGGTGCGTGCCAGTGGGGCTGGGCAGCGAGGAATGCAGAAACGCTATGCTTCAAGGCCAGCATTCAGGCCTCCCACTCGGGAGTGAGGTGCTGTGACACCGACGCCAGGGTGACCAGGTCAGGTGTTGAGGAGGAAATGGGGTCCTCGACAGGATGACCCTCGGGAGACCAGGCGCCTTTCCGGAGGCCTCTGTATTGGTTCGAGGTACCTTACTGGGCTGCTCCCTCTCCGACTCCAAAGTTTGCCGAAAGGGGCTGAGAGACCGGGCACGTGACCACTCGTGCTTGCCTGGCGCCCCTGACAGAGTCCTCGTGGCCTTCTTCTTACGCTCATGTTTGGGCAACCCCTGATCAGAGTGCCGCCGGGCCCTTGGAGGAGCCTTGGGAGACTCCAGGAGTTGCGGGGCCGAAAAGCAGGAGGCTACTGGGGATACCGAGGCTGCCTTATGGAAGAGATCATCTAGCTTCTGCTTATGACTCTGGATGGCCTTAGAGGACATCTTCTTACGGAGGGAGCATAGTTCCGGGTTGTGGTCAGCTCCTAGACACCTGAAACAACAGTCATGGGTGTCCGTGCGTGACATGTGTTTTGAACACCTATCATATTTCTTTAAACTGGAGGCCATTGGGGGAAAAAGGACCCCTGTGAGATCGAAGACCTTTGACACGGCCAGCAGTTAAAAAGTGGGCAAAGCGCAGTGAAACACAAAGACAAAAAGGAAAAAACCCGAGACCAGGGCCGAAGCAGAGATGCTTGAGAGGCGGAAGAGGACTGGCAAAGGCCAAAAAGCAAAAAAGCTGGTTGGAATAAAGAAACGTTTTCCAGGGACGAGACGTATGTCCAAAGGGCTCCGTGGAAAAAGGGAGACTGAGTAAGATGGCACTCTTGGCAGAAAGGGGATCACGCATGCGTGGCGGCACTCCCAAAGGCTTTCTTTGAAAGCTGTGGAAATGCTCCGTGTGGGTTCCATCGGTGCCGACATCACCCATATGTGAGGATTGACTTCCTGCTTGTTCCTGTAGAACAGAACAACCCGGCCTGAGTATGAAATAACATCCATCAAGCTGAAGCCTTTCCATGACCATAAAACCTGAAGCAGACCCAACCTAGCCTCAATTCAGGCTCTGCTGACAGAGGCACGTGCTCCCATGCTTTAGCCAGTGTAACACCCACCAGAAAAAACTGGCCATCCATGCCAAAACAACTGGTTCGCCCCTGGAAACCTATAGATGAACCAAGTGGCAAGGCCCATGTAAAATAGTCTTACTGGGAGTCATCAGCATAAAGATGGTACTGAAAGTCATGGGAAGAGATGAGCGCAAAAAGGGACTGGGTATAGAGAGAGAAAAGGAGCGGACCCAAGACAGATCCTTCGGGTACACCAACTGAGAGCGGGATAGCAGCAGAAGAGAATTCACCAGAACAATACTGAAAGAGCGATGAGAGAAATAAAAGGAGAATCAGGATAGTACAGAGCCCTTAAAAGCAAGAGAGGACAGGGTATCAAGGAGAAGGTTGTGGTCAACAGTGTCTAAAGCAGCAGAGAGGCCATGAAGAATGAACACGGAGTAAAGGCCCTTGGATTTTGCTAGGAACAAGGCACTGGAGACTTTGGCAAGAGCCGTTTCAGTAGAATGTAAAGGATGAAAGCCAGATTGTAAGGGATCCAGGAGGGCTTGAGAGGAGAGAAAATCAGTCATTTGCAATTTTCAAACAACGTATATCTGGTAATAGCGTAAATATACAAAAACTTTTTGTATTAGCATTTTTAGACATGTTTTTCATTTATTAGAAGTGTCTCTTTACGATGTGAATGCATGATTAAGTGTAATTATGACTAGTTAAACTGGAGTGAAGGAGTAGCCTAATTGCTAGAGCACAGGCTTGGAAAACCAAGAGACCGGGTTTCAATTCCCACTAGCACTCCTTGTGGCCTTGGGCAAGTCATTTAACCCTCCATTGCCTCAGAAGAATCCAAGTAATCGATGTCTCATGTACATTACCAAGTTTAAGATACAACATAAACCACTTTGACTGAAATGATAAAGCGGTATAAAAACCTGTTAAATAAATAATTTTACATCATCCATTTTTCAGACTATCGCCTTTGTATTGTCTTGGACCTATACAATGAACATTGGTCACTGTTTAGTAAGTTGTTTGTTCCTTTCCTATGCCTGTGCTGGTATTGTTCTAATAACATTCCATTTGTGGTCATCCTTTGGATTGGAGGAATGGTGGTTGGTTAATCGCTTATACCTTTTAAGTTTCATATGTTCTCTTTTTTTATATAGCTAAGGTGTGTGCTCCCCTTTGAATTAATCTGTTTTAAATTATTTATTTGTTCATTTACTATGATTTTATCCCTTTTACATTACGATTAATACTGTATGGTTTCCTTTTCTTTTACTAATTTTTATCAATATATATATTCTTTTACATGAAAGTGATTTTGATGTATTATTTATGTTTTGAGGTTCACCCCCCGATGAAGGCTTTTGCCGAAACACAGCTGTGTCAAGGTTGCTGGATTCCAATAAAGCACTTGTTTGTTTATGTCTCACGCTCTGTGTTTCTAAATGCCTACAGGGCCTTTCAGGTACTGGCATTCCTGACAGACCGCATTGCAAGGAAGGTAATACTCTGCCTGAAAGCTCTCAAAGGGGTTTTGGTGTTCCTTTTTAAAAGCTACCGGTAAGTTTTTTTTTTCCATACTGCAAAGGGGGAATATTTTTATTTATTTGTGGTGTTCATTGTCTTTGTTCCAGCTACCCATTCACAGCTAACTCTTTGAAGCCACTGATGTTATCAGGTGTTAGAACATATCTTTGTCCCATAGGTGGTTAAATGACCTGGATGAAAATCTTCAATTACTATACATTATCATGCTGTAACTATTGAGTTTCTAGATGTGCAGATTGAGAGAGTTGCTTCTGGTATCCACGCGTCTATTTTTTGTAAGGCTGTAGACCGTAATGCTTATCTATAGTTTAACAGTTGCAATCCTTTCAAATTAAAGAGCAGCCTTCTTATAAGTCAGTTTTTGAGAGGCCAATATATTTGCTCTATGGAGTCAGCTTTTTCATGTGAAGTCTCTGTATTGAAATCATGCTTTTTAGCCAGAGGGTACCCTGGATCTCTTATAAAACAGGCATATCTAAGGGCAAAGTATGCACAACAAAATCCTTTATTACCCTATAGACAGTCTGAACTGGATGAAAGATTGATTTATGTATTACCTTATCAGGAGTTCACCATGTGGTGAAATTGATTCATAAATATTGGAATGTTGTAAGTTTGCATTTTTGGTTATCTGAACCCCCGTGTATAGCTTTTAGACAGGGTAGAAATCTCGGCGAGCTACTTGCAACATATGTGGGTTCCGTAACCGAGATTGATCAATTGCCTAGGGCCCACTATTCTTGTGGTAAATGTTACTGGTGTTCTTCTACTCTTATAAGGCTATGTTGGACTCATAGCAATGGAAAAGCATATTTTTCAAAGTATAATACATCATGTGATTCTGAATAGGTGATATATATGATCATTTGCTCTTGCTCTTTAATTTATGTAGGTCACACTACTAGGAAAATGCGCCTTCATTTAAATGAACATAAAAGTTGTATCAATACAAATTCTATGACTGCCCCATTAGTTTCTCATTGATTGAATACCATCATTCTCTCTCTGATATACACTGGTGCATTCTAGATCAGATACCCCGATCATGGAGAGGTGATGATCGGTTGAAATAATTAAGCATTTGGGAACATGCTTGGATGTTCCAATTGGGCTCGATTGAACCATTAGGTTTAAATGTGGCTGTTGACTGGGCTGCTCTGATTTGATTTGTGGCTCTGATCATGTGATACTTCTGTGTCTAGTTATAAGCTTCCCTTAGGAGAGTTTGTTCTATGGAGCACTCAGCCGGCTGAAGTTTTGCCCCTTTACAGGGGATCTGATAGAGTTTTATTTATTACCCTGATGCAGATGAGTTAATTTAATGCTTATCGAAACACAATGTTGTGTCGGTACTGTGATTGTTATGTTAAGTTTATTTCTGTTAAAATTTAGGAGTATGTTTATTAAACAGCAGTAGCGTACTCCATGCGATATCGGAGCCATGGCCCCATTGAAATCAATGGGGCTGTGGCTCCAATAATGCAGAGAGTCTGCTACCGCCATTTAGTAAACATATCCCTTAGTTAAATAACATAATTGTAATATTTCATTAACACTGCATGTGCTGGGTTTGGGCATGCACATATAACAAACACCGAGCATTCTAGGGCTGGCCCTTGAGGCTAATCTACTGAAGGGTCTGGTTGGACGTGATAAGTTCTGTCTTTGAGGTACATTCCTTTCCATTTTAAGGAACGTAGAAATCTTTTGTTTGGGATTATATAAATTTCTTCTTTAGTTATGTATATTTAAGTGGTGATGTCACGGCATAGTTCTGTTTTCTTTCTCTGTCTTCATCGTCTGCTGGTGGGAGTAGATGACCCATTTGTCTGGAATGGTCTAGCAGGAAGATCTGGAAAGATTGTTGTACTTTGTGCTTTTTTAGTTTGATATTTCTAATACACTGTTTGTATAAATTTTATTAAGCACCTAGGACAATGAATAGAAGTAATTAAAATTAAATAAAATAACTATTTTTCCAATCCTTCCCTGGAGAAACCACTGAACATCACTTTCAAGTTGTATTTCCATTTATTCTATATTTTCAACCTGACATACTAGATTGGCACTCAGTTCTTCATCCAAATACCCTCCACCCACCCACCCACCAATGCCCTCCTGATATCTCACCATTCCCACAGTCTGCTCCCGTGTATCCAGTGTTGCAGTCACACACTCCTGGGGACCTGCACCAGCCATTTCTGCAGGATGGATTACAGATTGCTGGGAAACAAACACATAAACACAAATTTAGCTATTACTTTCAGAATTCTCTATGAGATTAATATGCAATATACTTCTAATGATATAATCCAGGGGGTCTTGCACTGGGCAGATGGAAACCTTTGTCTTCCAGTATAAGTGGCCAGTATGGGAAACACGGGAACCTCTTCTCTCTCTAGCTCTGTTTTTTACAGGTTTAGAAAGATGCACATCAGAACTTACGGTTGTCACAGAATCTTCCCGTGTAACCTGCTGGACATAAGCAGCTCCCTGAGGACTGACACGTCCCCCCATTGTTACATAGATAAGCGCAGGTAGCTGGAACACAAACAAAACAAATGAAGCAATGTGACATGTACTGTCCTTTCTGCAGTTTACAAAATACATTTCTAAGGAAAAAGTGAATAGAAAAAACAACTAAAGCCCTTGGAAGGTCCTCCCAACCATTTGTTTCATTTGACATAAACACAACTGATCTTGTTATAGCCATACGATTATTAATAGTAAGGCAGCATAATACACCCGGTCTGTTATAACCAAAAAGGTCTAAATCTGGATGGGAAGATCAAGACTCATGTCACAGCCATAGCTGCACCCAGGGTTCAACTAAGATAAGATGGTACTGACAAAATTTGCAAAGCTGCAGTAGTGATATTAGTCCGCACTGTTATTTGCCATGACTGCTTCCTTATCATCCAGCCAGACCAAGCCAAACACAGAGTATTCCTCTATCCCCATAAGAACATAAGAAATGCCACATTGGGTCAGCAAGCTCAGTGTCCTTTTCCAACAGTGGCCAATCTAGGTCACAACTACCTGGCAGGTTTCCAAAAAGGCACACAGGTTCCACAATGGTCCTCTTTAAGAATGGTTTATAGACCTTTCCTTTAGGAACTTGTGCAATCCTTTTTTAAACCCAGCTACACTAACAGCTTTTACTACATCCTCCAGTAACAAATTCCAGAGTTTGATTACACGTTGAGTGAAAAATTATTTTCTATTAGTCTTAAATGGGTTACATTGTAGCTTCATTGTATGTCCTCTAGTCTTTATACTTTCTGATGCATAAACAACTGATCTACGTTTACCCGTTCCACTCCATTCATTAAATCATAGACCTCTATCATATCCCCCTCAGCCACCTCTTTTTCACGTTGAAGAGACCTAACCTTTTAAGCCTCTCCTCATAGAAGTATCTTCCCATCCCCTTTACCATTTTTGTCACTCTTCTCTGTACCTTTTCTAATTCTGCTATATCCTTTTTTAAGATATGGCGACTAGAATTGCACACAATATTCAAGGTGCGTTGCACCATGGAACGAACATCCTTGGTTTTATTCTCCATTTCTTTCCTTATGATTCCCAGCATTTTATTTGCTTTCCTGACCGCCACTGCCCACTGGGCGGAAGGTTTCAACGTATTATCCACGATGATGCTTAAATCTTTTTCCTGTGTGGTGGTTTGTAAGGTGGTACCTTGCATTGTGTAACCAAAGGTTGATTTGTTCTTTCCTAGGTGCATAACTTTCCATTTGTATCATTAAATTTCATCTGCCATTTGGACATCCAGTCTTCCAATTTATCAAGGTCTTCCTGCAGTTTTTCACAATCCTCTTGTGTTTTAACAACTTTGAATAATTTTACGTCATCTGTAAACTTGTTATTCCCATTTCCAGATCATTTATAAATATGTTAAAAAGCAGCAGGTCCAGCACAGATCCCTGGGGTACTCCACTAGTCATCTTTTTCCATAGAGAAAATTGGCCATTTAGCCCTACTCCCTGTTTTATATCTTTTAACCAGTTCCTGATCCACATTATTACACTGACTCCAATTGAAAAGGTCGTCCAACGCCAAATTCGATGTGGTGTTGAGACAAGTGCACCTCTCGACCCGTGTCAGCATGTATTCAGGGAATCACATGGCGTCGAGACCCTTTTGACCTCTCTCGTCAGCACCCTAACCACCGGATTGGACAACAGACAAGGGTTTGTCCTGATCTTCATGGATATTGCCACAGCTTTCAACTCCGTCAGCCATGAAAGACTCCTGACAGGCCTCAAGGAGAAGGGCATCCACAGTACAGAGCTAACCTGGTGCGATTCATACTTAACAGACAGATGGAAGCATGTTCGAACTGGCTCCACTACCTCCAAACCTTTCCAACAAGAGCAAGGCATGCCACAGGGTTCCTCACTCAGCTCTACTCTTCAATGTATACATGCAGCCCATTTGTGCTCTCATCCGCTCCTTCAACATCAACTGCCTGACATACACCAATGATGTTCTACTCTATATGCCTTTCTCAACCGACCACCCAGATTTCTCACCACTAACAACCTGCTTCAATGCTGTCACTGAATGGCTACATACACAGAGGTTCAAAATAAATTTCAACAAAACGGAGGTCCTTTTTATCACCAGGAACCAGGCATTTACTCCACCCACCTCACTGAAAATACAAAACGCCAAGCTCTTCAGCAAACCTATGGTACGCTACCTAGGGGTCACGCTAGACCAACAGCTAGACATGAAAGCCCATATAAGCAACATGGTCAAAGCGGTCTACCACAAGATATGGACAACCCGACACCTACGACATCTGCTTAAGCCAGACGACTTCTGAACAGTCTATCAGGCCCTGGTAATCCAACACTTTGACTATACCAATGCAATCCTGCAAGGACTCCCGAAGAACACGCTGAATCCACTGCAGCTTGCAATGAATGCAGTCGCTAGAATCTTGCCCAGAGCCTCCAGGAGGGAACACGTAACCTGAATCTTGAAACACTTTCATTGGCTGCCGGTCCACTGCAGACTTTCCTTTAAAATTCTATTGATGACCTTCAAAGCCATCAATAAGTGCTCCTCCACCTCCCTCACAACCCCCCCCCCCCCCCCAACAGACAAGAGATCATTTGCCGCCAACACTCTGATAAATCCCAAAGGCGATAACAAAATGTTCACAAGCAACAAGAAACAGAGCCTTCGTATTCTATGCACCCACATGCTAGAACGCCCTTCCACCCGCCATCCCTGACCTCGCCCAGTTTAGGAAGTCACTGAAGCACCATCTTTTCCTCCAGCACTACGCCCATACAAATGACATATCACAACCAGCCACACTCAAGATCCAGGACGTCATCCCTAGCGCAGCCACTGCACACGAGGGCAGCCCCACCCTCTAGCTCAATGATACACCCAGCACGTTGAATGTGTATATAGTAGCCTAATACTGTAAACAATAGTAATGTGTAACAGACGCCAATATGTATCTAGCCACCAGCAGGTTGAATATGTATGTATATAATAACCTAATACTGTAAATGACACCAATGTGTAATAGATGCCATTATGTATTGTCATGTAGAAGACCCTTCTGACTCTATGGAGCTAAGTGAAGCAGAGGAATTTGCTTCAGAAACTGACAGGCAGGCAGAGCACATGGCTTAGGGTTGCCAAGGGAAACATAAACAAAGTGAGTCACGAGAGGAGCAAACACGCCCATGCTGCAACGTATCCCCAGGCTCAGGAGTTAAGGGAAAACACCTGGTTGGGGGAGGGGGGAGCTGAGCCCTAAGAAGCAGGGATATAAAAAGTACTCACTAGATTTGACCAGTAGAACGAGAGAGGAGACGAGAACAAAAGAGAAGGTGAGGAGGGAAACCAGAAAGGACGCGAAAGGAGAGAAGGAGAAGAACAAGGAGGAAGCCAGAGAAAGAAGGACCCAGAGAGCCAGTGCCCAAAAGCCAGGTGGGAGCGGCCCAGGACCGGTGCCATACCTTGAAGGCAGCCGGAGGGAGAGACTGCCTGAGAGGCTAGTTTGGGAGCACTCAGAAACTCCAGGGAGAGAGAAGTGCTGGCCAGAGGATATTTGTATGTCTGAGGAAAAGGCTGAGAAGCTAAAAGGCAGGAAAACACATCCAGTGTTTGGAACCCTTGCTGGCCCAGCAGTGCTGAGAAGTTCCTCCTTTCTAAAGCCAAAAGGTAGGCTGCACAAATTATATAGAGGGGAAACTAGCTATAAAAGCTTTCCTTGTGCTTGCCCAGAAGTGTGGGACTCTCCTTATACTAACTCCAGTATATACGGTACTCCACAACCCTGCTCATTAGAGGGCTATAAAGAGAAGCCTCGGGAAGGCAGAGAGGGAGTGTACTTTGAAACGCCGTATAGCAGTGTGCAAACTTACCCAGCTGATAGTGATTGTGAGGAAATGCAGACAGAGCCTGTTATTGAGGATATAACAGATGAGCAAATGGACTGTACGTTATCGCTGATCATATTATATCACTTTGCTGACCAGGCTGTTAAGAAGGCTGTCTAAACAGCAGAAGAAAAGCAAAGTGTTTCTTTTTGTATAAGAAGTGACTGTTACTTTTGTGTTGGTGTTGAGCACTGCATATTTTGAAGCTTGAAGCTAAAGAAGCTGTTTGTCCTAAGTTCCTGAAATGTTTTCTTTATGCCAGTTGCATATGGCTATTTTGTCCTAAGTTTCACATGCATTTAATCCGCCCGGAAGGGGAAATAAAAACCTTGTCATTTGCCTAAACCCACTCGACTACAAGTACTTCTTTCTTGGAGAGTAAGAGGAACTACAACTCCCACAAGGCAGTGCAAGAACAAATACTCTGCCATACTTTCTAAGTTAGGATACCCAGGCTGACCAACCCTATGTGCCCCTGGCTCTGGGGAGGTTACTGGTGACAGTATATAGCCACCCAATTATCGCATATAGTTGCAGAGCAATATTGTACATCCGCACTCTGGGCGATCAATCTGTATATAGTTAGACAACCAGTAAATAGTTTTAAGTGGACCTGGTCACCTGTGACCGATCGCTTGCATGTACATAGTTACCCCTGTCAGTTCCAAGTAGTAACACCTGTTCATTGTAAGTCCAGTGTAGGTCCTGCCTGCACTGTACAAATGTTGTTGACTGTAGACCGCACTGATTCCAAAGAGCGCGGTATAAAAAAAGACATTAAATAAATAAAATAAATAAATCCCATGACTTTTAATTTCATCAAGAGTCTCTCATGAGGGACTTTGTGAAAGGCTTTCTGAAAATCCAGATACACTATATCAACTGGCTCACCTTTGTCTACCTGTTTATTCACACCTTCAAAAAATATAACAGATTATTAAGACAATAATTTCTTGGCTAAATACATGCTGGCTTTCTCCCATTAAATCATGACTATCTAGATGTTCAGTAATTTTATTCTTTATAATGGTATTTCCCATTTTGTCAGGCTCACCGGTCTGTAGTTTCCCGGATCGCCCCTGGAATCGTTTCTGAAAATTGGCATTATGTTGGCCATTCTCCAATCTTCCGGTAGTAAACAGATGATTTTAATGATAGTTCACATATTATTAATAGCAGATTTGCAATCTCATATTTTTTATTTATTTATTTTATTTATTTGAATGTTTTTTCTATACCGCCTCTTCCAAAAGATCAGAGGCGGTTTACATAAACTAACAGTTACAAATAACTATATACATGGTAATTTTTACATTAAACAATTAAGAACATAAGAACATAAGATATGCCATACTGGGTCAGACCAAGGTCCATCAAGCCCAGTATTCTGTTTCCACCAGTGGCCAATCTAGGTCATATGTACCTAGCAGTTTCCACAATGCTTGTATTGGTTCAAGCATTGATATCCTGGGTCCCTTCTTAATAATGGTTTATGGATCTTTCCTCCAGGAACTTGTCCAAACCTTTTTTAAACCCAGCTACACTAACAGCCTTTACTACATCCTCCGGTAACAAATTCCAGAGTTTGATTACACGTTGAGTGAAAAAATATTTTCTTTTATTAGTCTTAAATAGTTTACCGTGTAGCTTCATTGCATGTCCCCTAGTCTTTCTATATTCTGATAAGGTAAAACAATCGATCTACGTTTACCCGTTCCAGTCCGTTCATTAATTTATAGACTTCTATCATATCTCCCCTCAGCCGTCTCTTTTCCAGGTTAAAGAGCCCTAACCTTTTTAGCCTTTCTTTATAGGAGTATCCTTCCATCCCCTTTACCATTTTGATGGCTCTTCTCTGAACCTTTTCTAAAATCGCTATATCCTTTTTAAGATACGGCGACCAGAATTGCACACAATATTCAAGGTGCAGTCTCACCATGGAACGATATAGAGGCATTATAATATCCTTTGTTTTATTTTCCATTCCTTTCCTTATCATACCTAGCATTCTATTTGCTCTCTTGGCCGCCGCTGCGCACTGGGCCGAGGGTTTTAACATAGTATCCATAATGACGCCTAAATCTTTTTTCTGGGTGGTGGTTCCTAATGTGGAACCTTGCATCGTGTAACCATAGTTTGAATTGTTCTTTCCTAGGTGCATAACCTTGCACTTGTCCACATTAAATTTCATCTGCCATTTTGATGCCCAGTCTTCCAATTTATCAAGATCCTCTTGCAATTTTCCACAATCCTCTTGGGTTTTAACAACTTTAAATAGTTTTGTGTCATCTGCAAATTTGATAACCTCACTCGTTATTCCACTTTCCAGGTCATTTATGAATATGTCAAAAAGCAGCGGACCCAGCACAGATCCCTGGGGTACACCACTATTCACCTTTCTCCATTGGGAAAATTGGCCATTTAGCCCTACCCTCTGCTTTCTATCTTTTAACCAGTTCCTGATCCACAATAGTACACTGCCTCCTATCCCATGACTCTTTAGTTTTGCCAAAAGTCTCTCATGAGGGACCTTGTCAAAGGCTTTCTGAAAGTCCAGATACACAATATCAACCGACTCACCTTTGTCCACCTGATTATTCACTCCTTAAAAAAAACATAACAGATTAGTAATTAAAGTGTTGAATAAGGTACAACTACACACATGAGAAGTTACTGACCCATATACAGGACGCTGAGTGTATGATCAGCTGCATAGTATCTATGTGGGGTTGGGGTACTGTTAGGGGGCAAAAAGGGGGAAGAAATGAGGGGAGGGAGTGTGCTAGATTTTGTTGGAAGTGGCGTTAATGTAGGATTCAGTGAATAGCAGAGTTTTCAGTTCTTTTCGGAAGGTTTGAAGGTCTTTGGTTGCTCTGAGGTAGTCTGGAAGGGAATTCCATTATGTGGGCTGTGTATGTGAAGGCTCTGCTGCTTGTTCTTCCTTTAGTCTTGCGGATGGATGACAGTACTACGAGGAGATTTTGGTTGCATTTTCTTCTGTTTCTGGATTCAGTTTGGGTCTGTATCCATGAAGCAAGGACGGCGGGGCAAATGTTGTTGAGTAACTTAGAAATGGTTACTAAAGTTTTATATTTTATCCTGCTCTGTATCGGGGGCCAGTGGAGGTTCAGTAAGATGGGGGTGATGTGGTCTATTAACTTTGCTTTGGCTATGATTCTGGCTGAAACATTCTGGGCTGTTTGCATACTGTGTAGGTTCTTTTTAGGTAACCCCTGTAGTACACTGTTGCAGTAGTCCAAGTGGGGCATGATCAGAGCTTTGGCAACTATTCTGAAGTCTTGTGCGTCAAGGAAGGGTCGGAGGTTTTGAATTGTTCTTGGTTTGTAGAAGATAGCTCTGGCTGTTTGTTTGACTTGGGATGACATACTGAGGGAACTGTCTATTATGATTCCTAAATATTTGACTTCTTGTTTTACTTTAACGGTGGAGTTGTGTGTTTGTATTGTTTGGGGGGGTGAGTAAAATTTTAATTTCTAGCCATGAACATTATTTCAATTTTGTTGAAATTGATATGAAGTTATTTGCATTCAGTCAGGATTCTGCTTCGTGGATGCAGTCAATGATGTTGTGGAATGTGGTTTTTTTTGTGTCTACTGGGGAGTATAACAATGTCATCTACGTAAATGTGATATTTTAAATTGTGCTTCTTAAAGATTGAGCAGAGTGGCTGAAGGTAAAGATTAAAAAGGAGAACGGACAATGCAGAGCCTTGAGGGATTCCCTGTTCTTGGAGGAAGATGGTGGATGTTAGTTGATCGATTTATACATATTGCGAGCGGTTGGATATGTAAGATTTAAACCATTGTAAGGTTATTCCAGTTATTCCTAGGTGAGATAGACTTGTCAGAAGGATGTTGTGATCAACGTTGTCAAAGGCAGATGCAACGTCTAGGAAGACTAGGATGAAGGTCTGATTATTATCATCCATTCCGCAGCTCAGGGTGTCAAAGCACCAGGAGCAGGGTTTCTACATCATGAAATGGGCGGAAACCATACTGATGTTGATCAAGTAGTGCATTTAGGTTGATGAAATCTTGAAGTTGTATTTGGACTATTTTTTCAATGACTTTTGCTAGGAAAGGGATACTTGCAATTGGCTGATATGAGGTAGGGTCATCTTTGAGGGTTTTGTTTTTGAGAATGGGGCAAATGGTGGAAAGTTTGAGTTCATTCAGCATTAATCCCTGTAGGAGGGATTGATTGACAGTTCTTTCAACACCCTCAGATGTATGACATCTGGTCCAGATGATTTGCTACTCTTCAGTTTATCAAATAGTTGTAATACATCTTCCCAGTTAATTGATATTTCTTTCAATACATCATCTTTATATAGCATTTCAGGCATGGGTAACTTCCGTACATCTTCTTCAGTAAAGACCAAAGCAAAGAATTCATTCAGTCTCTCCACTATGGCCTTGTTCTCACTTAGTACATCTTTTACCCCTCTATCATCCAATGGTCCAACCGACTCTCTCAACTTTTTTGCTATGAATGTAATTGAAAATGTTATTATGCGTTTTTGTTTCCATGGCAACCTTTTTTTCAAATTCTCTCTTCGCCTGCCTTAGAACATAAGATATGTTGACAATCCACTGAGAAGCAATTTGGAACAGGAGGAAGGAATTCCACTCAGATCTCCTTAGCCGTTCGTTAAACAAGCCACGAGACCTCTTCAACTTGGTAAAATTGTTAACCAAAGAACCTTCCCCACCTCAGGTAGAGCAAATACAACCCCAAGCATATGCCAACTATATGCAATCCAAGACCATCAAAGCAACTAATGCCACCTGTCCAGGAATACCTCAACCTTCCCTACTTCTACAACCACTCGACACGTTCTCTCCACCTTCAGCGCTCAACATTAAAAACATTATTGCTAGCATCAATACCACTACAGCACCAAATGACCCCTGCCCAGCGCACTGGATCAATGCAATGCGATCAGAACTCAACCCAATCATAGCAGAAATCGTACATCAATCCTTCATAACAGGAAAGTTCCCAACAACACTCAAGCAGACCTCTATTCGTCCACTGTTGAAAAACAACCAGCTTGACCCAGAGAAAAGATTCCTACCGGCCGATTTCCAGTATCCCGCTGCTAGCCAAAATCCTAGAGAAAGCAGCCCTGATGCAAATCCAACAACATATAGACACCGCTTCCCCTCTAGACCCCTGCCAACACGGATTTAGAGAAGCACACGGTGTTGAAACACTCCTGACTTCACTAATCAACAATCTAGTCTGTGGCTTAGACAACATCAAATCTGGCTTTGTTCTGATTTTCCTGGTCATTGCAGCAGCATTTGACTCAGTCGACCATGCACAACTACTAGCTCGGCTCCATGATAAGGGGATTCATGACCTAGCCTGGGATTGGTGCAGATCTTATCTCGAAGACCGATGGCAGCAAGTCAGGACTGGAATTAATACTTCAGAACCGTTTCAACAAAAGCAGGGAGTACGCCAGGGTTCCTCCCTTTCCGCACTTCTCTTCAACATTTACATGCAGCCAATCTGCAAAATCACTCGCTCCTTCGGAATATCATGCCTTATCTATGCAGATGACGTTCTGATGTATTCACCTTTCAACGTCGCACTCCCAGATTACACGAACCTAGTTAATTGCTTCAACGCAGTAACAGACTGGCTCCTCAACCAGAACCTAAGGATAAATTTCAAAAAAACTGAGGTTCTAACCATCAGAAGAAACAAAAATTTCTCTCCTCCCACATCCCTAATTGTGAGAGACACAGAGCTACCAGTCAAATCAGCCATACGCTATTTGGGAGTAATATTCGATCAGCAGCTAAACTTTAAAGAACACATAAGTCGCACAGTAAAAACTGTTTATTACAAGATCAAGACCCTTCGCCACCTCAGACCCATGCTAGATCCCGACAGCTTCCGCACAATATTTTAAGCTCTAGTCATACCCCATTTCGACTACGCCAACATTGTACTCCAAGGCCTCCCCAAAAACACACTTAACCCTCTTCAATTAGCGATGAATGCCGCTGCCCGTGTATTAGTTGGGACATCAAGAAGCGACCACATATCCCCTGTCCTAAGGGATCTACACTGGCTACCGATAAGTTGTAGGATCTCTTTCAAGATTCTACTAACCACATTTAAGGCTATAAACAACATAGCGCCCCCATCAATTTCCATGCTCATCTCCCAACCCACCAACAACAGATCCAAGAGGCTGCATCACACTAATACACTCATAACCCCAAAAGATTCCACAAAATGGGCACAATCCACCAACAAACGAGCATTTGTGTCCTACGCACCCAGTTCATGGAACAACCTCCCACATAATATCAGAGCAATTAAGGACATCACTCAATTTAGAAAAGCCCTCAAGCACCACTTGTTCATCACACACTTTCACAATGCTCCAATTCCTCCAGCGCTGCATAGCATCACAAACACCACCCCACAACCTGATAAATAAAAGCTTACTCTAGTTAAGTGAGTGGAAGTAGTCCGTAATTGGAATGCACACTTATTCTCAATCCCTTCTCCGCCTGTGAACATTATCGTAACATCAGTATGTAATTTGTACATAGTTTTCCCTGTTCTCTCTCCAAGTTGTTCTCCCTGTTCGATGTAAACTCGAGAGTGCCTTGTGGTCCTCGAATCGTTCTGTTAATTGTAAACCGCGCTGATGATAAAGAGCGCGGTATAAAAGAAATGTTAAATAAATAAATAAAAATGCCATGCTGGGTCAGATAAGGTCCATCCAGCCCAGTATCCTGTTTCTAACAGTAGCTTATCCAGGTCACAAGGGCCTAGCAGGTTCCCAAAGAGACCCACAATTCTTGTATTGTGGCAAGCAGTGGATTTCCTGGGTCCTCCTTAATAATGGTTTATGGACTTTTCCTCCAGGAACTTGTCCAAACCTTTTTTTAAACCCAGCTAGACTAACAGCTTTTACTACATCCTCTGGTAACAAATTCCAGAGTTTGATTACGCATTGAGTGAAAAAATATTTTCTATTATTAGTCTTAAACGGGTTACATTGTAGCTTCATTGCATGTTCCCTAGTCTTTCTATTTTTTTGATGGCGTAAACAATCGATCTGTTTACCCGTTCCACTCCACTCATTAATTTATAGATGCCTTGCTCTAATTTGCCAATGCGTATGTTGTTTCCTGTTTTCGTCATTTGGCTCCTTTTTCCATTTCCTGAAAGATGCTTTTTTGGCAACAACAGCCTCTCTGCCCTCGCCTTTAAACCATACTGGCAGATTTTTGGCCTTCCTTCCACAAGCATGGAATACATCTGTTCTGGGCTTCCAATATACATAGCAGTTTTAAACAACACCCATGCCGGATGTAAATCTATAACCTTTGCAGCTGCTCCTTTTAATTTTTAACTATTTTCCAGTTTATCATAGCGTCCCTTTTGAAAGTTAAAAGGTAGTACTGTGGATTTTCTTGCTCTCCACCTTCCATTTATTAAATCAAATGTGATCATGCTATGATCACTATTGCCATGTGGCCTCAAAATCCTTATCTCTTGCATCATATCCTCTGTTCCAGTAATGACTAGGTCCAAAATAGCTTTCCCTCTTGTTGGTTCATGAACCAGCTGCTCCAAGAAGCAGTAATTTATTTCATCTAGAAACTTTATCTCCCTAGCATGTCCTGCCGTGACACTGACCCGGTCGAAACTGGGGTAATTGAAATGGTAATTGAGTAGGACGATTTACAATTTGGTATCAGGACTCTATGTGACAGCCTTGGTATTAGTCTCTTAATTTTAGAGTAGGGAGACACTCAGGAGTTTCTGGATTGGCTGTTCATTTTGGCCTAAGATGGATACTGAATAGGTTGGCTGTTTCTAACATCTCTTCCCATAAGAACATAATAACATAAGATATGCCATACTGGGTCAGACCAAGGTCCATCAAGCCCAGTATTCTGTTTCTAACAGTGGCCAATCCAGGTCATACGTACCTAGCAGTATCCCTAAGAGATACAGGTTCCACAATGCTTGTACTGGGTCAAGCAGTGATATCCTGGGTCCCTTCTTAATAATGGTTTATGGACCTTTCCTCCAGGAACTTGTCCAAGCCTTTTTTAAACCCAGCTACACTAACAGCCTTTACTACATCCTCCGGTAACAAATTCCAGAGTTTGATTACACGTTGAGTGAAAAAATATTTTCTTTTATTAGTCTTAAATAGTTTACCCTGTAGCTTCATTGCATGTCCCCTAGTCTTTCTATATTCTGATAATGTAAACAACCGATCTACGTTTACCCATTCCTCTCCGTTCATTAATTTATAGACTTCTATCATATCTCCCCTCAGCCGTCTCTTTTCCAGGTTAAAGAGCCCTAACCTTTTTAGCCTTTCTTCATAGGAGTATCCTTCCATCCCCTTTACCATTTTGGTGGCTCTTCTCTGAACCTTTTCTAATAACGCTATATCCTTTTTAAGATACGGCGACCAGAATTGCACACAATATTCAAGGTGCGGTCTCACCATGGAACGGTATAGAGGCATTATAATATCTTTTGTTTTATTTTCCATTCCTTTCCTTATGATACCTAGCATTCTATTTGCTCTCTTGGCTGCCGCTGCACACTGGGCCAAGGGTTTTAACATGTTATCCACAATGACGCCTAAATCTTTTTCCTGGGTGGTGGTTCCTAATGTGGCTTGGCAGCAAAGGCACAGTGTAGAACACAGAGACTTGGCTGTCCATGCGTACGAGAACAATTTTTTGATGTACCCAGTTGCCGAAGACTGTGAGAGCATAGTATACTGTTCGAAGCTCTAGTACATTGATGTGCAGGGTATTCTATTATGGGGACCATATTCCCTGCATGGAGAGGTGAAGCAGGTGGGCCTCCCAACTGTATGTGGAGGTGCCTGTAGTCAGGATGATGTGGTGAGGTGTTGCCTGGAAGGGGCACCCTACCAAGAGGTTGGCTGGAAGCGTCCACCAACAAAGACTATCAAGGAGGTTTGATCTCTGCAGGTCTACCAGAGAAATCTGGGATCACACAGGCTAAGTGCGCTGGCATCAGTTGAGCCTGAGATGCCATTGCAATGGGCTCATATGTAGCCACTCAAGGGGCACTACATGTATGGCAGCAGCCATGTGCTCCAGTACCCGCAGGAGCAGGCGGGCGAACACTGTCTGGTGTGTAGCAATAGTGATGCAAAAGGATCTTAAAGCTTGGGCTCTCGGTTTAGAGAGGAAGACCCTGGCATGTAGAGTCATCAGGTGCGCCCTGATGAATTCTAGGTTCTGCTGAGGAATGGGCTCAGACTTTTCTGTATTTAAGATGAAGCCAAGGGTCTGCAGAGTGGAGATGTCCCGCACTGCTTGAGCAGTGATAAGTTGGGAAGCGCTGAAAATAAGCCAGTCATCAAGACAGGGGTAGATGCAATGGTCCTGATGTCACAAATGGGTGGCCACCACTGCCAGGCATTTAGTGAAAACACAGGGGGTGGACAAAAGTCTGAATGGGAGAAGTTGATAGTGCTGGTCAAGAAAGGTGAAGCAAATGAATTTCCAGTGAAGAGAATGGCTGGGAATATGGGTATAAGCATCCTTAAGGTCCAGAGAGGCAAGTCAATCGCAGTGACTGAGTAGTGGTGCTCAAGGAATGCATCTTAAACTTTCCCCTCTTGATGAAGAGGTTCAGATGATGGAGGTCCAGAATCGGTCTAAGTCCTCTGGATTTCTTGGGGATTAGAAAGAAATGCTCTGTCTGAAGGCCTTGAATAAAGCTTGTCTGGTCTGGCTGGATCAAACCTGGAAGCTGAGTGCCCAGCCAATTAACCAAAGTCTTCGCCAACAATTTGGCATCTGTATTAATAAGAGATAAGGGTCGATAGGAATTACACACCTTGGGATCGTGACCCAGCTTGGGGATCACCGATATTGCCACATCTCTAAAGGTCTGTGGCAGACTGCCATCCTGAAGTACCCTGTTAAATACCCACAGAAGGACCGGCATGAGAACTGGGGAGAGCTTCTTGTAAAAAAGTCCCTTAAATCCATCCAAACCCGGGCTTTACCCAGCTCTAGTCGCCACGCCTAGTTCCTCTGCCCCAATGGCTCTATCTAACCCTGCGATAGCCTCTTCCCCCAGGGTGGGTAGGTCCACCACCCCCTGGAGATAGGTATGGATCTGATCAATAGCAGACCCCTCCTCCCGCTGATATAACTATTGATAGAATTGAGCAAATCGTTCATGTATCTCTGAGTTCTTAAAAAGCAAACAATCATGCGCTCCCTTCAGTTTAGCTACCTGGGTAGCCTGCTCCTGAGCCCTTAATTTACGTGCTAACAGCTTCCCAGATTTATTATCAAATTCAAACTACAATTGTTGTATTCGTTGTAATTGAAAGGAGACCCACGTAATCTGCTGCTCCTTCAAGTTACACTACTTCTAGCTGTATTCGGACCCGTCTATCTCCTGTTCTCTTATGCAGGCTAACTCCTCCAAACGTTGTTGCATTTTTTTTGTCCACTCAATCCTCTCTTTTATAGCGCAACCCACAGCTGTATAAGGTTACCTCGCACTACCGCTTTTAGCCCATCCCACAATATGCCAATTCCCACCTTTCTTGTGCAATTAAGCTCAAGATAGTCTCTAATGGTGCAATCTATTACTTTGACCTCCTCCGTTCGCTGCAACATGTTTTCATTGAGGTGCCAAAAGGCCCTCTGTTCTTTCTCGAGAGCAGCATCAAATTCCGTCCAAATTGGCGCATAATCTGACCAAGTGATGGGTTTGATTTTCATTCTCACCAGCCTTTCTGTCCACTGCTGGGTAATCACTGCGACTATAGCTATCATGAGGCGCCAAATAGAATGTATAGTCCAGGGCTGAAGGGTAGGCTGAGCGCCATAGGTCCACCAGTCCCCAACTCTTTACCCATTCAAGAAATCTCTGTTCACTGTGAACAGGAGCTCTTCCCGTTATCAGTCGTCTCGATCGATCCTTCTGTGAGTCCATCACAGTATTACAATGCCTAGTTACAATAAGTTGGCCATGTACCCAGCCATCCAGGCACCTGCCCAGAGCCTCCCAAAATTCCCAGCTATATTCATTGGGGCCATAAATATTTAAGAGGGTGATCTCCACCCCTCCTATAGTTCCCCAAACTAAGAGGCCCTGCCATCCCTTTTCCACTCTACCTTTCCCAATTGGAAGAGGACGTCACCCCGAATGAGGGTGGCAAGTCCTCCCTTTTTCTGCCACGATTCAGAGCTCGTAAAAAAATATGGGGATATGCCCGTGGACAGACTAACCATTCATCTTTGTTAATCAAGTGGGTTTCTTGTATAAACGCTATCTGCCACCCTGCTTGCTTCATGTCATTATACAGAAGCTTACATTTTTGTGGGGTATTAAGTCCCTTTACGTTCAGGGACCCCAGTTTAAGTTTTGTCATACCTACTTAGATGACAGACTCACCCTATGCTCTTTGCCCGCTGAGTGTATGCTGATCGCTCCCTCCCTTCCCCCCAAATCCCCAACCTGCAGAGTAAGCACATGCCATACCACATGAGGAAGTGCCCCATCTGCAGTGTTCTACCCATTCCAGCCGCCAGGCTCCCCCATCCATCCCCATAATCCCCCATCCTCTCTTCTGCTTCCTCAATCCATCCTTCAACAGTCACTCAGCCAAACTCCTTTTCACTCTCTTGCCCATATTTCAATCACTTCCATACTCCCCACCTCCCCTCATATCTTCCTCCCACCTCTCCACTTTCACAGACACCCTTTCCCCATTAAGCACATGAAAGTTCATTAACAGACTTTACCAACAGTTCTACGTCAAATATCAAGTATAGATGTCCTTTTTTATAATCAGTCTCCCACATCCATCTTTTCACCGTCGTCTATTGCAGTCGTGAGCCCCTGGCCATTCCCCTTCCTCCGTAGACGCTGGCCTTTAGAGGTATCTCATACCCACTGTGGAGGGGACGGTGTTCTTCGGGCTATGGGGCTCGAGGGGAGATTGTTAGGCAGATTTGCCGCTCCTTCCTCTTTTAGACATGCCCAAGTTTCATTCACGGTGCGGATTTGTTTCGTCAGACCAGTCGGTTGATATAGTGTATCTGGACTTTCAGAAAGCCTTTGACAAGGTCCCTCATGAGAGACTTTTGGCAAAACTAAAGAGTCATGGGATAGGAGGCAGTGTACTACTGTGGATCAGGAACTGGTTAAAAGATAGAAAGCAGAGGGTTGGGCTAAATGGTCAATTTTCCCAATGGAGAAAGGTGAATAGTGGTGTACCCCAGGGATCTGTGCTGGGTCCGCTGCTTTTTGACATATTCATAAATGACCTGGAAAGTGGAATAACGAGTGAGGTTATCAAATTTGCAGATGACACAAAACTATTTAAAGTTGTTAAAACCCAAGAGGATTGTGGGAAATTGCAAGAGGATCTTGATAAATTGGAAGACTGGGCATCAAAATGGCAGATGAAATTTAATGTGGACAAGTGCAAAGTTATGCACCTGGGGAAGAACAACCCAAACTATGGTTACACAATGCAAGGTTCCACATTAGGAACCACCACCCAGGAAAAAGATCTAGGCGTCATTGTGGATAACATGTTAAAACCCTCGGCCCAGTGTGCAGCGACGGCCAAGAGAACAAATAGAATGCTAGGTATCATAAGGAAAGGAATGGAAAATAAAACAAAAGATATTATAACGCCTCTATACCGTTCCATGGTGAGACCGCACCTTGAGTATTGTGTGCAATTCTGCTCGCCGTATCTTAAGAAGGATATAGCGTTGTTAGAAAAGGTTCAGAGAAGAGCCACCAAAATGGTAAAGGGGATGGAAGGATACTCCTATGAAGAAAGGCTAAAAAGGTTAGGGCTTTTTAACCTGGAAAAGAGACGGCTGAGGGGAGATATGATAGAAGCCTATAAATTAATGAACGGAGTGGAACGGGTAAACGTAGATCGATTGTTTACGTTATCAGAATATAGAAAGACTAGGGGACATGCAATGAAGCTACAGGGTAAACTATTTAAGACTAATAAAAAAATATATTTTTTCACTCAACGTGTAATCAAACTCTGGAATTTGTTACCGGAGGATGTAGTAAAGGCTGTTAGTGTAGCTGGGTTTAAAAAATGTTTGGACAAGTTCCTGGAGGAAAGGTCCATAAACCATTATTAAGAAGTGACCCAGGATATCAATGCTTGACCCAGTACAAGCATTGTGGAACCTGTGTCTTTTGGGGAAACTGCTAGGTACGTATGACCTAGATTGGCCACTGTTGGAAACAGGATACTGGGCTTGATGGACCTTGGTCTGACCTAGTATGGCATATGTTATGTTCTTATGTTATTGATTTCAAATTGTAATGCAAACAGGAAAAGCCATGCCACCAGTAGTGGAGATGCTCCTTCCGCAAATACTGAGTGACACCGCACATCTCACAGCGGTGCTGCAGTGTAGCAGATGCTAAGTCTTGGAAGATCTCCACATTGTGTAAGACCCATATGAGTGTGCCCCATTTCCTTTCCAGGCACAGCACTTTCTCCTTGATTGCATATGAACTCATACACACCACAATATCTCGTGGTTTCATGGCTGCGGGGGGACCCAGACCCTGATGTGCTCTCTCAATGCCAACCCGCATGAACATAAGAACATAAGATATGCAATACTGGGTCAGACCAAGGTCCCTCAAGCCCAGTATCCTGTTTCCAACAGTGGCCAATCTAGGTCATACGTACCTAGCAGTTTCCCCAAAAGACACAGGTTCCGCAATGCTTGTACTGGGTCAAGCATTGATATCCTGGTCCCTTCTTAATAATGGTTTATGGACCTTTCCTCCAGGAACTTGTCCAAACCTTTTTTAAACCCAGCTACACTAACAGCCTTTACTACATCCTCCGGTAACAAATTCCAGAGTTTGATTACACGTTGAGTATAAAAATATTTTCTTTTATTAGTCTTAAGTAGTTTACCCTATAGCTTCATTGCATGTCCCCTAGTCTTTCTATATTCTGATGACGTAAACAATCGATCTACGTTTACCCATTCCACTCCATTCATTAATTTATAGACTTCTATCATATCTCCCCTCAGCCGTCTCTTTTCCAGGTTAAAGAGCCCTAACCTTTTTAGCCTTTCTTCATAAGAGTATCCTTCCATCCCCTTTACCATTTTGGTGGCTCTTCTCTGAACCTTTTCTAATAACGCTATATCCTTTTTAAGATATGGCGACCAGAATTACACACAATATTCAAGGTGCGGTCTCACCATGGAATGATATAGAGGCATTATAATATCTTTTGTTTTCTTTTCCATTCCTTTCCTTATGATACCTAGCATTCTATTTGCTCTCTTGGCCGCCGCTGCACACTGGGCCGAGGGTTTTAACATGTTATCCACAATGACACCTAAATCTTTTTCCTGGGTGGTGGTTCCTAATGTGGAACCTTGCATTGTGTAACCATAGTTTGGGCTGTTCTTCCCTAGGTGCATCACTTTGCACTTGTCCACATTAAATTTCATCTGCCATTTTGATGCCCAGTCTTCCAATTTATCAAGATCCTCTTGCAATTTCCCACAATCCTTTTGGGTTTTAACAACTTTTTATAGTTTTGTGTCATCTGCAAATTTGATAACCTCACTCGTTATTCCACTTTCCAGGTCATTTATGAATATGTCAAAAAGCAGCGGACCCAGCACAGATCCCTGGGTTACACCACTATTCACCTTTCTCCATTGGGAAAATTGGCCATTTAGCCCAACCCTCTGCTTTCTATCTTTTAACCAGTTCCTGATCCACAGTAGTACACCACCTCCTATCCCATGACTTTTTAGTTTTGCCAAAAGTCTCCGATGAGGGACCTTGTCAAAGGCTTTCTGAAAGTCCAGATACACTATATCAACCGACTCACCTTTGTCTTCCTGTTTATTCACACTTTCAAAAAAACATAACAGATTAGTAAGACAAGATGTTCCTTCTCTAAAGCCAAGTTGGCTGTCTCCCATTAGGCCATGACTATCTACATGCTGAGTAATTTTATTCTTTATGATGGTTTCTACCATTTTTCCTGGTACTGGCGTGAGGCTCACCGGTCTATAGTTTCTCGGATCACCCCTGGTACCCTTTTTAAAAATTGGTGTTACATTGGCGATCCTTCAATCTTCAGGTATTAGAGATGATTTTAATGATAGTTCACAGATTACTAATAGCAGGTCTGCAATCTCATATTTCAGTTCTTTCAACACCCTTGGATGTATACCATCCGGCCCAGGTGATTTGCTACTCTTCAGTTTATCTAATAGTTGTAATACATCTTCCCAATGTATCGATATTTCCTTCAATTCTTCCGCATCTTTAAATACCACTTCAGTCATGGGTAACATCCCTACATCTTCCTCAGTAAAGACCGAAGCAAAGAATTCATTCAGTCTCTCCGCTATCGCCTTGTTGCCTCTTAGTGCCCCTTTAACGCCTCTATAATCTAATGGACCAACTGACTCTCACAGGTTTTTTGCTATGAATGTACTTGAAAAAATCTTTTTCGCTTTTTTGCTTCCGCAGCAAGCTACTTCTCAAATTCTCCCTTTGCCCGCTTTATCAATGCCTTGCATTTGACTTGCCAGTGCTTGTGCTGTTTCCAGGTTTCGTCGTGGGTTTCCTCCTCCTCTGCATTCGACAATGCTTGACAAATTTCTTGAATCATTGTGCTGGCCTCTTTATATTTATCCATTTCGGGAATACCCCTAAAACGAAGGTTTGCACTATCGTGATCTATTTTCAAGATCTTCCACCTTGTCATGCAGCAATTCCTGCCCAAATTCAAGTTGCTGTATGTATGCCACATGGGTTCGGGAGGCTCTTCGTGCTGATCTTGCCGAAGTTCCACTGCCTCAAGTTGATTGCCAATGTCCTTAATTTTGCACCGCAGATCCCAGAGTCCCACATGCTGCTCCTCATGTACCGCAGTGAACTCTTTTCTCAATTCCCTAAGCCATTGCCGCAAATCTCCTCCAGTGCACTGATCTCCCACTCAATCAATCTCTTCCTCAGAGTCGGCACTCAAGCCTGACTCTGAGCCCTCCCGCTGCTGCTCCGTTTGAGCCTTGGCGGTGTAGGAGGACTGGAAGTGCTCTAATGTTTTGCGCACCAACATGTAGGCTGTTTGGAGGGACTACTCTAGCTTTATATGCCGATGGTCATCGAGGCGCTGCGTTGACTGCACTCATTAAATCTCCACAGACAGGAGCTTCAGCTTTAGGCTGCCATCTTTAGCGATGACGTCACTTCCTCTACTTTCAGATTTTTTGAGAATAGCCTCAGACACAACAGACTGATGTGGCAGCTGAGGATGCTGGAAGCCCGGCGCCGGAAGGACCCTGTACTTCAGGTCAAGTCGGCGCTATGCAGCGCTACCCAATGATGGGGATTCCAGATAGAGGCCTGAAGATCCTGGAGGATCTGTGGGACTGGGAACACAGGAATCTCCTTGGGAGCACTGCATACCTTTAGAATGGATTGAAAACCAAGCTTGTTGGTGGGGGTTTGCTAATCGCTGCAGGCAAATGCCCGAGAGATTTTCTGAAAGGACAGGGTACTGTGTAACAGCCATATTTTAATAAGTCTTCTTTCCCTCCCTCCCACCCCAACATCCACCCACCCCTGGGATAATCATAGCTTTATAAGTGCTTTATCTTTATCTTTATTCAGTGTGCTTGATATACCGCCTAATACCAAAGTGTTAAGGCGGTGTACAATAAAACAAAATGGCACTGCTTAAAGGAAACAGAAAGAGAACGCCAGTATTGTGACAGGAAAGAAAAGAAAAACAAGAAAAGAGAAAGAGACAGAAAAGAGTCGAACAAACAACAAATAAAACAATTGGACTGACAATACATTAAGACAAACTATGGACAACCAAAATGGGACGGAGGTGGGGAAGGAATGGAAGTGGGAAGAAAGGGAAAGGGGAGGGTGACAGGAATAGAGGACAGAGGTGCGCTGATAGGAGAAATGACAAACTAACTAGGGAACCGGAAGACAAACTAGTTATGGTAATTAATAAGGGTAGGAGGCAAGGTTCATTAGTGGGAGGGATGTTAACTAGCTAGGGGTAACCGGGGGGAAGGGAAGGTCAAAGGCCTGGCAAAAAAGATAGGTCTTAAGGAGTGTTTTAAAGTCAGAAAAAGACGATTCGATCCGTAGAGAGAACGGGAGGGAATTCCACAAAGCGGGTGCAACAAAGAAAAAAGCAGCGTGTCGGGTTAATTCAAGGCGGGCCTGAGTGGGGGAGGGTAAGAAGAGCCGGTTTCCGTGCGCGGAGCGGAGCAGACGAGGAGTGGGTTGAAGAAAGATGAGGTCAGAAAGATACTGAGGGGTGCTGGTGTGAAGGGCCCTGTGAGTGATGATGATGAGCTTATAGACGAAACGGACCTTGATAGGAAGCCAGTGAAGTGAGATAAGGCAGGGAGTGATATGATCCCGGTGGGATGTGAAGGTGATAAGGCGCGCTGCAGTGTTCTGTATCAGTTGTAGCTTAAACCATTTAAAGGAAATGAGGTGCAATATCCACTCTCAGGTGCAGCTATTTATTCTCATCAGCAAACATTAAGGACCTGAGATTAATTAAACTTCAGGTGAACAAAGTAAATTAAACATATTAGGTATAGTTTTATTAGTATAAGTACCCCTAGCAACCCTTAGTAGGTAAAGAACTTAAATATCTAAACACAACCTTAAAACGAAGATGCAAACCGCAGTCCAGCAGCGAAATGGGGGCTTTCCAGTCTTTTGCATTGAGTGTCACATGTATGATATTTTCCCAGTTGGTGAGGGGTCTTACGTGTGCACAAGGTGCAAGGAGCTCTTTGCTCTCAAGGAACGAGTCCAATCTCTGGAGGCAAGAGTAGAAGATTTGGAAGACATAAGGAAGACAGAGAGGTACATAGACGAGACCTACAGGGATATAGTTCTGAAATCCCACATCCAGTCTGGCAGCATCCCTGTTGCCATGGAGGAGAGAGGTCACGTGACAGGAGAGCATCATCCTGGTGTGGCACAAAGTCATCCTATAGCTAGGACCTGTCCTCCAGGTGATGCAAAACCCTCTTGCACAGAGGAAGTTTCTCCAGGGCCATGTGCCCATGAGGGAAGGGTTAGGACAGCCGTTATAGTTGGTGATTTGATCATTAGGCATGTAGATACCTGGGTGGCTGGTGGACGTGAGGATCGCCAGGTAACATCATGCCTGGTGCGAAGCTAGTGGACCTCATGCGCCACCTAGACAAGGTCTTAGATAGTGCTGGGGAGGAGTCTGCTGTCTTGGTACATGTCGGTACCAATAACATAGGAAAATGTGGTAGGGAGGATCGGTGGTTAAATTTAGGATTTTAGGTAGGAAGTTGAAATCCAGAACTTCCAGGGTAGCATTCTCCGAAATGCTTCCCGTTCCATGCGCAGGACCCAAAAGGCAGGCAGAGCTCCGGAGTCTCAATGCATGGATGAGACAATGGTGCAAGGATGAGGGTTTTGGATTTGTTAGGAACTGGGGAACATTCTGGGAAAAGGAGGGGCTCTTCCGAAGTGATGGGCTTCACCTTAACCGGGATGGAACCAGTCTGCTGGCATTAACCTTTAAAAAGGAGATAGAGCAGCTTTTAAACTAGGTAAAAGGGGAGAGCCGACAGTCGCCCAAGAGTGCGTGGTTCGGAACAATGTATCCTTGAAGGATACTACCAAAAAAATGAAGTTAGGGCACATCAGCAGAGAGGTTCCAATAAAGACAAAGGTAGCCCAAATGCCCTTGAGTACGGAGCAGACAGAGCTTAAAGATTCCAAATGACCCCTGCCTACCGATAACCAGATTAATATGAATAAAATACAATCTCTAAAATGCTTGGATGCAAATGCTAGAAGTCTAAAAAATAAGATGGGAAAGTTAGAATATATAGCACTAAATGAGAAGTTAGATATGATTAGTATCTCAGAGACATGGTGGAAAGAGGACAACCAGTGGGACACTGTGATACCTGGGTACAAACTATATCATAATGATAGAGCTGATTAAATTGGTGGAGGTGTTGCACTCTATGTTAGAGAGAGCACTGAATCACAAAGGATTCAAGTTCTGCAGGAAACAAAATTTGCTATAGAATTTCTATGGATTGAAATTCCATGTAAAAAGGGGAAGGCGATGGCAGTGGCCAAAATGAACAAATGGATATAGAAATGTTCAAAGAAACCAGGGAAGCTAACAAAAGTTACAGCACAGTAATAATAATGGGTGATTTCAATTACCCCGGTATTGACTGGGTCAGTGTCACGGCAGGACATGCTAGGGAGATAAAGTTTCTAGATGAAATAAATGACTGCTTCTTGGAGCAGCTGGTTCAGGAACTGACCAGATGGGAAGCCATTTTGGACTTAGTCCTTAGTGGAACACCAGATCTGGTGTAAGAGATAAGGGTGTTGGGGCCACTTGGCAAAAGTGATCATAGCATGATCGCATTTGATTTAATTAATAGAAGAGGTATGGTAGGGAAATCCACAGTACTACCTTTTAACCTTCAAAAGGGAGACTATGATAAAATGAGGAAAATAGTTAAGAAAAAACTAAAAGGAGCAGATACAACGATTAAAGACTTCCATTAAGCTTGGGTGTTATTTAAAAATACTATCTTGGAAGCACAGACCAGCTGTATTCCACGCTTTAAGAAAAGTGTAAGGAAGTCCAAAAAACTGCCAGCATGGTTTAAAGGTGAGGTCAGAGAGGCTGCTGTTGCCAAAAAGGTATCTTTCAGGAAATGGAAAAAAGAGCCAAATGATGAAAACAGGAAACAGCACGAGCACTGGCAACTTAAATGCAAGGCATTGATAAGGCAGACAAAGGGAGAATTTGAGAAGAAACTTGCTGTAGAAGCAAAAACGCGTAATAAAGACTTTTTCAAGTACATTTGTAGCAAAAAACCTGTGAGAGAGACAGTTGGACCATTAGATGATAGAGGGGTAAAGGGGGCAGTAAGAGGGTACAAGGCTACAACGGAGAGACTGAATGAATTCTTTGCTTCGGTCTTTACTGAGGAAGATGTAGGGATGTTACCCATGACTTAAGTGGTATTTAAAGGTAATACTGCGGAAGAATTGTAAGAAATATCAATACACCAGGAAAGCATAGTTGCTCACCTATAACAGGTGATCTCCAGGAACAGCAGGAATTTAGTCTTCACATATGGGTATCGTCGGTACCGACGGAGCCTGTGCAGGAACGCTCCCCAGCGTCCAATAGGAAAGCTTTTGGGAGCATCCCACAGCACTTCCATGCTGCCTTCCCGCCTTTCCAACTGTCCCTCTCCAGTTCAGTTTATAGCTGAGACAAAAGAGAGAGAGAGAAAGAGAGAGACAGAGAGAGATACAATTCCTAGGGGAGATGGGCGGGTTGTGAAGACTAAATTCCTTCTGTTCCCGGAGATCACCTGTTACAGGTGAGTAACTACGCTATCTCCAGGAACAAGCAGGAATGTAGTCTTCACATAGCGGGACTCCCTAGCTGCAGATGCCAGGGAGATGGCCCCAGGAAGTTGTTAGCCCTTGTGAAAGGGCCATACTTCCCCCCATGGATCTCTGGCATCCTACCAGGGATGGTGAGTAGGAGTTGATTAAATCTGAAAAAGGTGTTAAAGAACAGCCTGGCCAAACAAGGCATCCCGGCGGGAGTCCTTGTCTAAGCAGTAGTAGGCTGTGAAGGTATGTACCGAAGCCCAAGTAGCTGCTTGACAGATGTCGTCAATAGACACACAGTGAAGATGAGCCATTGAGGCTGCCATGGCTCTCACATTGTGAGCTGTGACATAGCCTTCAAGAGGAAGGTTCTTATTCTCATAGGCAAAAGATATGCACAGAGCAATCCAATTAGAGTTCTTTTGGAAACTGAAAGTCCCAAATGACTAGGAACAAAAGCAACAAAGAGTTGAGAAGATTTTCGATGTTGCTGTGTCCTTTGCAAGTAAAAGGCTAAAGCTCTTTTACAGTCCAAGGTATGAAGGTTCCTTTCTGCACTGGAGGCATGAGGCCTCAGAAAGAATACAGGAAGGTAAGCCGCTTGGTTTAAATGGAAAGGCGAAACCACCTTTGACATAAATGGAAAGGCGAAACCACCTTTGGCATAAAGTGTGGATGAGTCCTAAGAACTACCTTATGATGGAACCTTGTATAAGAAGGATCAGTCACTAACGCTTGCAATTCCCTGATGCGACATGCTGATGTGATTGCAATGAGGAAGATGACTTTCCAGGAAAGGAATTTCAAAGATGTAGTGGCTAATGGTTCAAAGGGCGGTTTCATGAGCTGCCCGAGCACCAGATTCAAGTCCCTGCCACCGGTGGTGGCTTAATGGGAGGCTTTGTTAAAAGAAGGCCTCTCATAAATCTCACTATGAGAGGATGAAAGGAAATAGGTTGTCCACTTAGAGGGTTGTAAGAAGCTGCAATAGCACTAAGATGGACTCTTACTTAATTTGTCTTGAGACCCGCATTTGACAAATGAAGGAGATACTCCAATATCGATTCCAGAGGTATCGCAAGAGGGTTAAGAACCTTCTGCGAGCACCATATGGTAAACCTTTTCCACTTAAACGCATACGAGCGTCTTATAGAGGGTTTCCTAGAAGCATGAAGGATATCCTTTACCTGTTGGGAAAGGTTAAGATCCTGAAGTTCTAGGCTTTCAGCAACCAGGCCCTGAGATGCAGAGACTGGGGATTGGGATGCCACAGCATCCCGTCCTCTTGGGAGAGAAGATCTGGAGTGGATCCCAACTCCAGAGGCAGAGCTTGAGAGAGATGTAGAAGCAGAGGGTACCACGTTTGCTGTGGTCAACGTGGAGCTATGATATATGACCTCTGTCTCTCTGAAGCTTGAATAGAGTTTTGGGGAGGAGGGGAAAGGGTGGGAAGGCATATAGGAAGTCCTGACCCCAGTGAAGGAGGAAGGCGTCCCTTGCCTGACAATGGCCTCACATATGGAGGAGTGGAGGAGTGGCCTAGTGGTTGGGGCAAGGTACTTCAGGCCGGAAGGTCAGGGGTTCAAATCCCACTAGAGGACAGCAACCTTGGGCCGGAAGGACTGGGGTTTCTAGTCCCACAGGTGCTCCTTGTGGTCTTGGGCAAGCCACTTAACCCTCCATAGCCCATGTTCCCTGTAAAATAGTGATTTCCAAGTTATGATGCCATGTTCAATGTAATTTCAGTTTGTTCAATGTAAACCGCACTGATGCAGAATAGCGCGGTATATAAGAGAATGTAAATAAATAAAATAAATGTCGAGGCGGAATTCTGGAACAGAACTAGGGAAGTTTGGCATTCAGCAGACTTGCAAAGAGGTCTATGTCCGGGGTTCCACAAACCTGAAATATTTGGGCAACCTGGTCTGCATGGAGATACCATTCGTGTGGCAGCAGAACTCGACTGAGTTTGTCTGCCCAAGAGTTTTGAATGCCTGGAAGATACACCGCAAGGAGATGAATCTGATGCTCTCTGGCGAGGGCCCATAGTCGCAAAGCTTCTTTGCATAGCGACAGAGAGCCTGTTCCGCCCTGCTTGTTCACATAGAACATGGCTACCTGATTGTCCGTTTGGACTAAGACTGTCTTGTAGCTGAGCTGGGCGTGAAATACTCGAAGAGCAAGGAAGATTGCTCTGAGCTCCAGGAGGTTGATGTGAAGACAGGCCTCCTGTGGAGTCCAGGTACCCTGGGTAGAGAGATCGTGCAGGTGGGCTCCCCATCCCACCTGCGAAGCATCTGTTGTTAGGGTGGCTTGGGATAGGGGTTGCTGGAAAGGAGACCCCACCAGAAGGTTTCTGGGTGATTGCCACCATTGGAGGGACGAAATAAGACGGTCTGAGTTTGTTATTTTGTCCGACAGGCAACCTGAGGCCTGTGTTCACTGAGTGGATAAAGTCCACTGGGCTGCTCGCATATGGAGGCGAGCATAGGGAACCACATGCACAGTGGATGCCATGTGGCCTAGCAATTGTAGTATTTCCCGAGCAGTGAGATAAGGTTGGAGAACTGCTTGGGAAGCTAGCTGTACTATGCGAAGACAGCAGGGCTGTGGAAGGAAGGCCCTTGTCTGTCTGGTATCCAGATGAGCTCCTATGAACTCTAGGGACTGAGTGGGAGTAAGATTGGATTTTGGGAGGTTTATGACCAGTCCCAAATACTGAAGGAGTCGCATTGTGCGAAACAGAGCAGAGCTGGCTTCTGGCACTGTAGGGGCTCAAATGAGCCAGTCGTCTAAGTAAGGGAAGACGAATATTCCCAGAGTGCGGAGAAATGCTGCTACCACAGCCATGCATTTTGTGAACTCTCTTGGTGCAGAAGCCAGGCCAAAGGGAAGAACCCTGTATTGGTAGTGCTTTCCTTGAAACAGAAATCGGAGGAATCTCCTGTGATTTGGATGGATGAGAATATGAGTGTACGCATCCTTGAGATCTAGGAAACAAAGCCAATCCTGACTTTGAAGGTATGGCAGCAGAGTTCCTAGAGAGAGCATTTTGAACTTCTCTCGGAACAGAAATTTGTTCAATTCTCTGAGGTCTAAAATGGGTCTGCGTTCTCCTGTTTTCTTTGGAATAAGGAAATAGGGGGAGTAGAACCCTGTACCCCGTCGGGGAATGGGTACTTCCTCTAAGTGTTGTGACTTCTTGACCTAAGAGACTGTCGAGAGAGGTCTGAGAATTGAACTGTCTTACAATTGTAGGAGGGGGTATGCTGTGAAAATGAAGCTTGTACCCCTCTCGTACAATGGACAGAGTCCAATTTTCTGCTGTTATTTGGTACCATCTGTGGGCAAAATGACATAACCTGCCTGGGATGGTATCAGCAAGGAGGGGGCTCATAAGCTCCAAGTCTCCTGTGACCTCTTTAAGGAACATTCCCATATACAAGATATAGGAACTGATCCTAGCTGAGAGCATGGAAGCATCGACGCCCAAAGGCATCGAGAGTCCTACATTCACGACCTGGAGGATTGGATGCATGTCTCTTTGCACTTTTCATCCTTCTCATGGCTGATTCCACCACCATTGAATGGTGTGGTAATTGAGTTTTTTGAAAGCCATGACAAGGTGGAACTCGATACGTGGTATCGAGTCTTCGAGAATGAGATGTGGTTAAAGGTGTTTCCCACATCCTTAGCATAAGATCATGCAAGATCTCATGAATAGGCAGAGTAGCTGCCTCTTTGGGAGCCTTAGGGTATTGGAGGATTTCCAACTCCTTTGCCCTAGGCTCTTTTTCAGGAGCTACTGTTATGGAAAGACCTCGGGCCACATCATGGATAAAGTCCTGAAAGGACATATCCTCTGGCGGAGACATTCTGCGCTGAGGAGAAGAGGAATCCTCGGGGAGAAGTACTCTGGTATCGGCAGAGTCTTTGGAGTCTTCAGACTCATTCGAGGATTCAAAATATCTCCAATCCCGGTGATCGTGCAAAGCACGGTACCGGTATCGATCGAAGTCGGTATCGGGTTATTCTGGTACCGATCTGTCGATGCCAGAGAGAGACGCATAACTTAGTTCGGGTGGTATACCCGCTGTTGTCGATGCAGTCAGTACCGGTACTGGTGTCCGTACTGGTATCGGTTGACGTGTCTGAAGCGGTTTCAACGGTACCGAAGCCGTGAGAAGAGCCGCTAGACTGCATTCGATAGCGAGGAATCTCTGGTCTATCGCCGCTGCCGATGCTTGGGTGTCCAGAACCCCAGAGCATGGCGCCAGTAGTTCTGCTGAGGTTGAGGCCTCGAGAACATCCTGGAGCCCCGTTAATGCTTTGAAAGCCTCAGCCTCCCGCCGGGGCAGTTTTGCCAGTGAAAATTCCACAAGGGCAACACCAGGGGCATCTTGATACTTAGAAGGAGATCTACCCTTTGAGGACCGGCCAGATTTATGTTTAGTTACCTGAGATCCATGGGAGGAAGACTAAGCCCTGGAGGACTTCGATGCAACAGATGCCGCGTCTGAGTGCTAAGTTTAGCACCTCGATTCTGCCGGCCCCTTTTTGACATCATTCCACAGGAGAGGCACTCTGAAATAGAATGGTCAGGACCTAAACATTTGAGACACTAATCATGGGTGTCGGTGACGGAAATGGTACGGCCACATTTAGAACATTTCTTAAACCCTGAAGTAGGTTTTTCCATTTTTAAGGAAAAATTGGGCCTAGTGCCCAAAATGGCACCTAGCACCAAGGAAAAAAAGTTCCTGAAGTGAATCACTTCAGAAACTATAGTTTCTTGGGTTCTTTTTTTAGAAGAAGAAAGAAAGAAGCGGCGGTGCCGGTATAGCGTCGAGGGAAGGAAGACGCGACCACAAAAACAAAGATTAACGATGAAATTTTCTGCGGTGACAGGGTATGCGACCTGTCGGCTACATGGAAAATGAAGAACTGGAGAGGGACAGTTGGAAAGGCGGGAAGGCAGCACGCAGGCACTGTGGGATGCTCCCAAAACCTTTCCTATTGGACACTGGGGAGCGTTCCCGCGCAGACTCCGTCGATACCGACGATACCCATATGTGAAGACTACATTCCTGCTTGTTCCTGGAGATGATTTATTACAACTATTTGATAAACTGAAGAGTAGCAAATCACCTGGACTGGATGGAATACATCCAAGGGTGTTGAAAGAACTGAAATATGAGATTGCAGACCTGCTATTAGTAATCTGTGAACTATCATTAAAATCATCTGCAATATCTGAAGACTGGAGAATCGCTAATGTAACGCCAATTTTAGTTATTTATTTAACTGTATTTATATCCCGCCTTTCTCTGGGTCAAAGCGGTGCAACATTGAGGGGGGGGTGGACAATCTACTTCTGGGGGTGGGGGCTATCACCAGGTGTCCAACATTAATGATTTTAACAAATACTTGGGACATAGACATAGATGTTGTGTTAGTCTCTTACAGCATATGTTCATGGGGGTGAACTAGGGGGGGGGTTGGGAGGTGGTCAGTGGTGGGTGCTTGTTTCTGGTCCGAGGTATTCTTGGAATAGGGCAGTTTTTAGTTGTTTCCTGAATGATGAGGGGTCTCCATTGTTTCTGATGTGACTTGGTAGAGAGTTCCAGAGGGTTGGTGCATATAGTTCGAAGGCTCTGTTGCAGGTCCGTTGATTGCATTTGGTTCGTTTATGGGGGATGGTGAGGGAGTTGTTGGAGGTTTGTCTGGTTGTTCTGTTGTGGGCTGGTCGGGGTAGTAGTGTGCGGAGCGGGGAGGTCTAAGTCTGGTAGAGAGCTTTATGAGTAAGTAGGGCGGCTTTGTATTTGGTTCTTGCTTCAAGGGGGAGTATGTGTAGCTCCCTTAGGACGGGGTGATGTGGTCTCGTTTTTTTGCTTTCTGGATAATCCTTGCTGTGGTATTTAAGGCAGTTCGGAGTGGGTTGGTGTGGGTGGCTGGTAGTCCATGGTAAATTATGTTGCAGTAGTCCAGGTGGGGGAGTGTCATGGCTTGCATCACTGTTCTGAAGTCCTTTGGTTCAAGGAGAGGTCTGAGGCGTTGTACTGTTTTGGCTTTGTGGAATATCGTTCCAGTGGTTTTTTTGATTTGTTGCTTGAGTGTGAGTGCTTGATCTATGATGATTCCTAGATACTTGATGTGTGGTTGTATTTGTATTTGTGTGGTTCCAATGTTGAGGTGCGAAGGTGGGGTGAAGTCTGGGTCCTTTGTTACTATAAGGGCTTCCGTTTTCTTTATGTTGTTCTTTTGTAGCCAGCTGGATACTTCTGTGAAGCATTCTGATAGGTGTTTATTTGTTGGGTTAGAGGTTGTGATTGGTGCATAGAGCATTATGTCATCTGCATAGATGTGATAGTTGATGTTGTGGGTGCGTATGATTGTGCAGAGTGGTTGCAGATAGATGTTGAAGAGCATGGCAGATAGTGTGGATCCTTGGGGGACTCCTTGGTGTTGCTGGAAGGGGGGTGAGGTTGATATGTTTGTGCGGATCAGTTGTCTATTGGTTAGGTAGGAGTGGAACCATTGAAGTACGGTATCTTTGATGCCAATTGCTTGTAGTCTGTGCATGAGAATGTCGTGGGAGATGGTGTCGAAGGCTGCTGATATGTCTAGAAAGATCATGGCATATCCAGAGTGTTTGGTTTGAGTTCCTATGATGATTTCATTAATGTTGTCATGAGGGTCTCTATTCCGTGGAGCGGACAGAAGCCATGTTGTTGCGGGTCCAGTATGTTGTTGGTATCTAAATGTTCTTGGAGCTGTTGCTGGACTATCTTCTCAATGATGTTGGTGGTGAACGGGAGGCTTGCTATAGGTCTGTAGGAGGCAGGGTCGAGGGGATCCAGGTTGTGTTTTTTTAGGGTTGGACGGATGATTGAAGTTTTGAGGAAATCTGGCATATGTCCTTGTCTGAGGGACTCATTAACAATGTGGGTTAATGGTGTGCTCAGTTCTTCTTTGGTTTTCTTTATCCATTCTGTAGGGCAGGGGTCTAGTGGGGAGGTGGTGGTATTCAGGCGGGAGATGGTAGATGATATTTCCTCTTTCGTGATTGTTTCAAAAGTGCTCCAGTCTCTGTCAATGGTGGTGGGGTGGTTTGTTGCTGTTGTCGCTGTGTTTAATTGTGGATTTTGTGGTCGTTGAAGCTGCTTGTATTGCCGTGCTAGTAATTCCGGTGGGATGTTTGGCAGTTGTTCGGAATGGTTGGGCGTTAAAAAGGGTTCCAGGGGTGATCCGGGAAACTACAGACCGGTGAGCCTCACATCAGTATCGGGAAAAAGGGTAGAAACCATCATAAAGAACAAAATTACTCAACATGTAGATAGTGTGATAAGGAAGCTTATCATAGCTCAGGTAGGAGCTATAGAAAAGATGATGTGACTCTGAACAAGCAACCTGTCAGTTTTGGTAGAAACAAGAAAACAGAGTTTTCAAATAAAAGACTACCAGTCCCAGAATGCACCAGGTTTCCAGCAGCCATGAGAGGGGCTGAAGTGAGAAAACGTGTGTGCAATCAAGAGAGCTATGAGGTAATCCCTAAGCACTCATCTCAAAGGGCAGGGCCTGATTCAACACAGCTGCGCTGTGTTAGGGAGGAGCACACATTAGAACAGAATAAGAATAGAGCTTATTCTTCAGATAACAGCTACAGAAAGAGCTTCAGACACAGATACAGCAACAGCTCCAAGCTCAAGCACCAACATCATCTCGAGAAGCAGAAGCCAAGCCAAGCGGATAGAGAGAGAAGGAAACTCTGGAAGGAAGAGAAGGAAGGCCATTGGAAGGTCTGGGAGAATCCAAGGCAGTACCCATACTGGGAGGTATTCCAAGTGCCAGCAGAGTCCATTGGACTGGAGGCAGCCAGAGGAATGGAAGGGCAGAGATAGGAATCACCAGTGGCTACCTAGAAGAGAGAAGACTGCACGTGGAAAGGACTTTCAGACCTATGCCAAAAGGTATGTGAGGGAAGATCCAGTGTCCAGGGATCAAGATTGGAAGGCTGGACATCAGAACTGGATTACATACTGGCCAGGATATACAGAGAGGAATTATGATAGCAGGAGAGGCTCAGATATGAACACTGATCCAGACGCTATCTATAATAGTGAATGGCAGCAAGGGAATAAGCTTTCTCATGATAGTGCCTTATGGAAAGACTCGTCTGTGCCAATGTATGATAGTGACCCTATGCTGATTGATGAAGGGGGAGATACAGCAGATGAAACTATTCATTACATGGACTGTTCTCTATCTAAATGCTATTGCTAGCTTTCTGTGAGCAAACACCTCAGCCATCACAAAGAAACCTAACTTTGTTCTTTATTTCCACTGCAAACAGCTCTTAAAGCAGGATTTGGGTTCACACAGTAGCAGACAGCCAGCTAAAGGCTTTCAGCTGGTCAATTGATAGTAATTAAAGCTGCACCTGATTGTGTGTGTGTGAGCAAGGGAGAATCACTGCTGGGATCTGCGTGGAAAATAAGCAGAAGTTAACCTAACAAGCAAAGTTCATTTATTTCTTTGTGCCTTTGAATTTGGTAATTATTTGCTAAGAAAACATTAGCTAATTGCCTGACAAGCTGAAGGTTGTTTTTCTGATTTGCTTTGTGACTTTTTGTTATCCATTTAAACACTGCAAGCAAGTAACCTCATTTATATTGCTAACAAGCATACTTGTGCTGGGTGAATTAAACCCCATCAATAAAAGAAGTATTTTATTGGCCTTACCACTGGTTACACAACTCAATTATTGTCTTCAGCTGTGTTTGGGAGTGAATGAACTACAATACCCACAATACCTTGCAAGAATCATATGAATATATGCATCGTCAAGATTGTGTAAGTTCTCACCCTAGGCAGCCGTCTGACAATAGTCATGGCTTAATGGGGGACAGCCAACATGGCTTAAGACAAGGAAGATCTTGTCTTACTAATCTGTTATGTTTTTTTGAAGGTGTGAATAAACAGGTAGACAAAGATGAGTTGGTTGATATACTGGACTTTCAGAGAGCCTTTGACAAGGTCCCTCATCAGAGACTTTTGGCAAAACTAAAAACTCATGGGATAGGAGGCAGTGTACTATTGTGGATCAGGAACTGGTTAAAAGATAGAAAGCACAGGGTAGTGCTAAATGGCCAATTTTCAGAATGGAAAAAGGTGAATAGTGGAGTACCGCAGGTATTTGTGCTGGGTCCGCTGCTTTTTGACATATTCATAAATGACCTGGAAAAGGGAATAACGAGTGAGGTTATCAAATTTGCAGATGACACAAAACTATTTAAAGTTGTTAAAACCCAAGAGGATTGTGGAAAATTGCAGGAGGATCTTGATAAATCGGAAGACCTGGCATTCAAATGACAGATGAAATTTAATGTGGACAAGTGCAAAGTTATGCACCTAGGGAAAAAACAACCCAAACTATGGTTACACGATGCAAGGTTCCACATTGGGAACCACCAACCAGGAAAAAGATTTAGGTGTCATCGTGGATGACATGTTAAAACCCTCGGCCCAGTGTGCAACGGTGGCCAAGAGAGCAAATAGAATGCTAGGTATCATAAGGAAAGGAATGGAAAATAAAACAAAGGATATTATAATGCCTCTGTATCGTTCCATGGTGCGATTGCACCTTGAATATTGTGTGCAATTCTGGTCGCCGTATCTTAAAAAGGATATTGCGTTATTAGAAAAGGTACAGAGAAGAGCTACCAAAATTGTAAATGGGATGGAAGAGAGGCTAAAAAGGTTAGGGCTCTTCAACCGGGAAAAGAGACAGCTGAGGGGAGAAATGATAGAGGTCTATAAATTAATGAATGGAGTGGAACGGGTAAACGTAGATCGATTGTTTACATCATCAGAATATAAAAAGACTAGGGGACATGCAATGAAGCTACAGGGTAAACTATTTAAGACTAATAAGAAAAAATATTTTTTCACTCAACGTGTAATCAAACTCTGGAATTTGCTACCGGAGGATGTAGTAAAAGCTGTAGTCTGCAAGTTTCTGGAGGAAAGGTCCATAAACCATTATTAAAGTGGACCCAGAATATCCACTGCTTGACCCAATACAAGCATCGTGGAACCTGTGTCTTTTGGGTAGACTGCTAGATACTTATGTCCTAGATTGGCCACTGTTGGAAACAGGATACTGGGCTTGATGAACGTTGGTCTGACCCAGTATGGCATATCTTATGTTCTTATGAAAGGTCATTGTGCGGCTCTTCTTTGAAGTCCTAGTTGGGGAGGCTGGTCCCCCATATAGGACTTGCATGGCTCCCATGGGTAAAACGAGGTAATATATGACCTTCATGAGGGGTGTCGGTGCCTGCTAGTCTATGAGGGAAAGGGACCCCAGGGTCTCCTGTGTGAAGAGAATCTGGGGGTTGACAGGCACTCTTAGGCGCAGGTCTGGTAATGGGGGGTGGGGGGCTGCCTGCAGGATAGTGGAACTGTCGTGAATGAATCTCTGTAGGAAAGATATGAGCGAGGACTGGGAGATGGAAGGAGCCTCCAGAGGAGGGGGGAGGACTGTCGGGCGTCGGGGGAAGGGCCTTGAGCTTGGCAGGGTGCTAACTGGACGTAGCCGAAGCCAAGTGCAGCAGATGCTGGTGCTTGCCCTTCGTCTTGTGACCTGGCGGTTCCTCCAGAGGGTCAGAGGAGGAAGCCGAGGGATTAAGCGTTAGCTCCGGTGGGGGAGGGGTGGCACTCGACAGCTAGAGGAGCCAAGGGTGTCCCCTAGACCCCAAAGTCATAACCGTGGATGGTAGCTCCAGTGATTTGGCCACCTTCTGAGAGCCCCCTCCCCCTGAGCCTGTATTGGGTCCTATAGGGGAAGAGGAGTGATCAGACATTATGGGGATGACCCTGCAGAGGCAGCAATGCCAAGCAAGGCCTGTCACAAGGCAGTTTCACTTTTGGTCCCTTTTTACTTTGTTTTTTAAATTTTAATTACCTCCGATGCTGATTTGGGCAGTGCGAGCCATTTGAAGCCGCTGAGCAGTGATCCCGTAGTCTCATGGTGTGGAGAGGCGGGGTTTTTTTTAGTTGCTTTTGGTTTGCCACGGCATCAGGGAAACGACAGGGGAATCACCGAAAAGAAGAAAAGCGGCAGCAGAGATAGAATGGAGAAAAAACAAACTTGAAGGCAAAAAAGTGAGGCGAGGTGAGAGACACGTGTAGGGTATGCGCGATTAAGAAAGAAACTGATTCTCCGGTCACAGGCAGATAGGAAGCAGGCATGCATGCTCAGAGAGGCAACAAAGCTTCTCTGAGCTTGGAGAAATCTGGTACAGGGCTCAGTCGGTGGACTTCACCTTCAGTATGCCTGCATCCCCCTGCTCGTCTCGGGAGAAATGACCTGGCAAATGTAATTTATATTCCCCGGGTCATTTCCAATGAATGCACATCCCTCCTGTTTATATTGTTTTGCACTGTTTATTTGCAGATATTGTAATTTTGGAAACTTAACATAGTTATCCATGTACTCATCACTATATCCTAATGCCCATTTCTATCTCCTTCATCCAAATTCTATCCTCTATCCATTCCCTTCTGCTCTCTCACCATTTGCACAGTCTGCTCCTGTGTATCCGGTGTAGCAAGAACACATTCCTGGGGAGCCGCACCAACCATTTCTGCAGGGTGGAGTACAGATTGCTGGAAAAGAAACTGTGACAACGCACCGCCTAGCCTGTGGCGTAAGCAGGCCAAGGGGATGTGAGCCACACAGTGGGGGTGAGTTTAAAAGAGTCCTTGTTAGTGCTGAAGCCTTCCTACTGTAGTTGTGGAGTGAGTGACGACAGCCAAGGTTGGGTTTCCAAAGTAAGTAATGCTTTATTCATGCATAAGGTATTTGCACAAAGTATAGCAAAGGACACCGTACAGGACTTACTCCCCCGCCACAGAAGTATAATGGTAACCTTCTGTACCAAATAAAAGTTCAAGTGCTTATACAGCTTCTCCTGATACTTCTCAGGGACACATAAAATATTTACAAGCTTTCATCATTCTTCCAGCTTCATTACTACAACAGGGCTTCAATCTTCTAGTACTGCTTTCTCAGTATCTACTGGTAATAAAGAATCTTTCTCCTGTTGTACTTCTTTCTAGTGTCAAACAGCTTCCCATAGAAATGGCAATCTCCACAACTCTGGCTTATTACTGACTGCCTTCTTGTGTAGGAGCAGTTTCTCTATATTGCCTTCTATTCACAGCTGTACCACATGAAGCTTTGATTCATTCCATTCACTAGAACGCTGCTGTCTCTCATGCAGGTTCTAGAACATTTGCTTAAGGCTTCTCAGCACTCAATCATCAATTAGGAATACTTATGGTTCTTCACACTAACATGCAAATTCCACATTCCATTTCTGACTCACTGGAACTAGATAATGGAGCACCCAATTCCATTGCTTCCTCTTGGTTCTCAAAGGGTTCCCTTAGCTCTCTGCACGAATGCTGCCAATTATCCTCTTGCTGGCAAGCAGGTGTGTGCTCCTCTGAACTAGAGCTTAGGTCACGCTGTCTATACCATGGAAATGTTTGTAGCTTTCTAACAGGGACTTTTCTATAGTCCCTCCTCCTTCTATTAACTTTAGGTATATATTCAGGGTCTGGTTTACCCCTGCCTCTTTTAGCAAACAGTCTATTGTCAGTTCCTATAGACTGACTTCTCTCAAAGCTATTTACTTTATAAGGCTTAGAAGAGTTTGCTCTGACCTGGTTTTTGCAGCGTCTGCCTCTGGGGAACTCCCCTGACTCCAAGTCAGTATTCCAGGCTTCTGAATCCAGCTCTGGGTCACCTCCAGGGTTTTCTTTCTCATGGAGCTGACGTCTGCCTGTGTCTCTTCCTGGACCACTTGCAGGAACTCTCCCTTCCCTGGTTCTCTCCTTAGTTCTTCTGGGCTCAGCCTTCCTGCTTGCACTGCTCTGTAACCAGTTCCTCTCCTCCTTGATTCCTCTCTCGAGTCTGGATCTCTCTCTGCCTCCGGATCCACTTCCTTTGCTAACTGCTGCTTCCTGGTTATGAGTGCAGAGTGGCCCAATCCGGTCTGACTCCTCCCACCTCCCTGATTGGCTATGTCTCTGGGTTAGCCTAGAGCTAGGGTGTGGTTCTTTCCCTGCTCTTCTCTCCAGAGAATGTTTGTGTGCAGGAAACTTAACCCCTTCCTGTCCTGCCTCTCCAAGCCTCTGAGGTGACAGAAAGTGATTTAAACCCATTTTCTCCTGTTTCTGAGCCTCTGCCTTGTCACAAAACACACAGACACAACAAGCTTAGCTCTTATTCTAATAACTCAGTAAGATTAATATACATTTTTCTTTCAAGTATATTGTCCAAGGGATTTTGCACCTTTGTCTTCCTTTAAAAGTGAAAACTGTGGAAACATGGGAATATCTTCCATTTCCAGCTCTGTTCTCTACATATTTAGAAATATTTCTTTCAGAACTTACGGCTTTCACAGAATCTTCCTATGTAACCTGCTGGACACAAGCAGTTCCCTGAGGACTGACACGTCCCTCCATTGTTGCAGAGAGAAGCACAGGTAGCTGCGAAACAAACAAAGCAAATTAAACAGTGTGAAATGTATTGTCTTTTCTGCAGCTCTCAAAAGACCTTTCTCAGAAATAATTTATTAGATTTCAGAACCTCAGGGGTGGCCCTCCCAGTAGGCAGATTAGGTGTTTGCCTAGGGCAGCATATTTTGGAGGATAGTAGAACATTGTCAGTTCCCCTTGCCAGTGCTACAACTGCCGCTATCACCCTATCTCCATGGGAGGACAAAAAAAATTAGACTTTGGGGAATGGCAACATAGTGCCAGGACACTGCTCCAGGGAAGGTCTTTAAAGCCGCTGTCAACAACAGACCTTTGAGCATCTGTGGCGTGCTTAAGATCTTTTGTGTCCTTCCCCCACTTTGTAGGCGGCGGGATGCAGCAGGCCTTGAGCGCACACACAGATGCTCAAAGGTCCATCGCTGAGAGCAGCTTTTAAGGGCTTCCTCACTGCTGTGTTGGCTCTGCTGGTGCTGCACTGCCTCCCCATGAAGCCTGTTTTCTGGCCTCCAGCAGAGGTAGGGTGGTGAGTGCGACAACTGCAGTGGTAAGGGGAAGGGAAGGGGGGAGTGCTGGATACCTTGGGGAGGCAGATTAAGTGAAGACGGCAGATACGCTGGATACTTCGGGGGTCAGAAGGAGAGAAATGCTGGATACCAGCTACTGGGGAGGGGGGGGGGTGTGCAAGGAAGGAGAAAGATGCTGGATACCTGGTGGGGGAGGGGAGGGGGAGGCAAGAGATAGAGAGATGCTGAGTATCTGCGAGAGTGGTGGAAGCAAAGGATAAAGATGTTGGATACTGGGAGAGGGGAGGGAAGGAGAGAGATGCTAGAGACTTGGGCAGTATGGAAAAAGAGATGCTGGACCCCTTAGAAGGTGGAGTAGGGAAGGGAAGATGCTGGATACTTGGGAAGGGAAGGGGAGACTCTGGATTACGGGTGGGGCAGGTAAAAAATATACCCTTGGGCTGGCCCTGGTTCAACTGTACTTTGTATTCTTTAATGTGGAGGAGCGGTAAAGTGGCCACAGTGACCCATTTAACAAAAGGCAGAGGAACTCCTCATTTCTGTGAACAGCTGGACGGTAATATTTATTTTATTTACATTCTCTTATATACCGCTCTATTCTGCATCAGTGCGGTTTACATTGAACAATATAACCCCATCAGTTTGCTCTTCCCCACTGTTCATGGCATTTCTACCCATAAAGATTCACACTGCATTTTGTTTTCTGCAGAATTAAAATCATGTTTGGCTCTATGTCATCCTTAACATATAGGGCTACGCATCCACCAGTTTGATCCATACTGACATAATTTGTACCTTGGTATTACGATATTCCCTTGATCTTAGAGATGCCTATGTCTAGTTCTTCACTTACTACCATACATTCTAAGTCTCCCATTCGTAGAGCTGAAATAGTCTTAGATTGGTTTAACTCTTATTTCTCAGAATCACGTCATGCAGTGAACGAGGGCAACTGTGGATCTCTTTAGCTCCTGGAGCCACTTCCCATTTCTGCTACTATTTCTGAATCTGCTGCTCCCCATTTTAGGTGTTCCCTTTTCATTCACACCTGATTGATGGTGTATTGCCAAACAGACTTCAAGAAATGACCTCGAAAGTAGCAAAAAAAGATAGAGGGAAGGCCTACTGAGACCAAGATGGCCTTCAGGCCCGATGCTCGTGCAGACACTGCAGTTGATGATGCTTCGGTTTCAGAGTTGACAGAGGTGGTGGAGCAGGCCCTTGCTAGCCAATTTGACAAGAACTCTGGGCAACTAGACATGGTTAGCCAATTGATTAAAGACTTTGTTCTCCGGGTGACAGAAGCAGAAGAGGAGGACGCTCCTGAAGCAGTCACAAGGTGACTAAGCTTTGGGAGTCCCTCATGTCATGTGAAGAAAATTGGATGTACTCAAAAGCGTGGCATGTTGTGGCAACCTGCGATCTGTACGTATGCTGTATGACATTGTTGCAATAATCTATGGGAAATATTGGAGCAATGGCTTTTAGTAGAGCTGGCTCTCTCAGAGCACCTCATCACAGTGTAGGTTCCTATTTTTCATTATAAAATAGCACCAAATAGGTGCCTGAAAACCCTCTTAAACTAGGGTGTAGGGTAATTTATAAAATAAATAAATGTAGGGCAAACCAATTTTAAATCCTTTTACATAGCGAATAACTAATTTTTGTTTTTTAAATGAAATTAAAACATAGAATTTAACAATAAATCTACAATCTGTCTTCTACCCCAGGATGGGTATATTTACTTGTGCTGCTTGTAACTAGGTCCCTTTGAATAACATGACACCTAGCTACAAACGGCATACGTTAATCATTAATCTGGATTAGTAAACATACCCCTAATCACCAAATTTCACAGCAAAGCAATACTCACCTACCTGTAGAAGCTTAGTTTGCTCTCAGTACTCCTCCAAAGAAAGCTTAGAACAGCAATGCTTAGAATTAATGCAAACTCGAGTTTAAGCTGAGAGAGAAGCAGTAAAGGCGAGTAGTGATTTATTTATTTATATTTATTTATTTATTTAACAATTCTTTTATACCGCGCTATTATAATCAGTGCGGTGTACATAGAACAAGAACATACTACAATGCATACAAGTAACATTGAGTTTTACATTGAACAGGGAACTTCAACAATAGGACAACCGGGGGAACTATGTACAGATTAACTTAATGGTATATACAGTAATATCAAACTCGATTGGATGTTACAATGTGGTTCACTAATAAGACTAGAGAGAAAGGTTGACCAACTAGCCCTTTTCAGGTTGTATTGAGGTGGTAGTTTTGTTAGTGACTAGGTTGACTTCTGGGTAGCATTTTGTGAACAGGTGGTATTTCAATGCTTTTCTGAATAGGATTAGGTTTTTGATAGCACGGATTTCGTGAGGTAGTGCATTCCAGTTTAGAGGAGCAAATAAGGAGAAGGCCCTGTTGGAGGTGGCCTTAGTGCACTTCGTTATTATCTTCGGGACAATTAAGGTGTTCATTGATGTGGTTCTCCTTTTTCTGTTTTCCAGGGTGCCATGGATGAGCTTGCTGATTGGCGTAGGGGGGTAGTTATTTAGTGCCTTGAAAGTAAGGACTAAAGACTTATACTGGATTCTGGCATGTAATGGTAACCAATGCAGTTCTTTCATGATGGGTGTTATATGGTCAGATGTTGATGAGCCGGATTTAGAGATAGAAGAGTGGAATGAGAACCGAGAAAGATAGGGTTCAAATCCCATTATGTTTCTCTTCTTTGTTTCTCAACAGGTCTCGGCAATTACTTAGAGTTAAATAACAAAGACAATTCTTACTGCATGTCACCTGCTGTATACATAAGAACATAACATAAGATATGCCATACTGGGTCAGACCAAGGTCCATCAAGCCCAGTATCCTGTTCTCTCCCATCAGCACATGAGCAAAGGAGAGAAACAGGGCAGAGTGAAACACCCTACTCTCGACCACTCCCCATACAGGGAGAGGTTAAGGGGGGGTGAGAAGTCCCCCTAGTGATGGAAAACTGTACCAGCAGCGGCCACCAGAGGGAGCTGAAGGCAAACAATATCCTCCATGCTCTGGGGTCCTGCAGGAGTTAAAAAACGATAGTACTCTTACTTCTGTGGGCCAACTGCAAATTTTTAAAACTTTGCGGAGTATGGTCACACCTTTTGAGAAAAATGATCATGCCACCATAAATGAACATTTCGCTGCAGTCAAAGACACCTTCCGGGCTCTGAAAATGACCAAGGTGGAGGACATGGTTCTGTATCTTCCATGGTCCTTTGATATACCCTGTCAGCAGTTTATCCGGGCCATCGCAGACGATGAAAAAAAAGATATCGTCATCTTAGAGGAAAGGCGGGATAGAGGTGATATGATTGAGATGTTTAAATACCTCCGTGGCATAAATGTTCAGGGAGAGAGCCTCTTTCAATTGAAAGCAAGTTCTGCTACGAGGGGACATGGGATGAGGGTGAAGGGAGATAGATTCAGGAGTGATATGCGGAAATATTTCTTTACAGAAAGAGTAGTGGATCCGTGGAATAGTCTCCCAGTGGAGGTGGTAGAGATGAGGACAGTAACTGAATTCAAAAAAGCATGGGACCAACACAGAGGATCTCTAAAGGTAAAAAGTGGACTGTTGTAGTTGTTGTTATGGAAGGACAGACTAGATGGGCCTTGTGGTCTTTTTCTGTCATCATGTTTCTATGTTTCTTTGAACAGGCACTAAAGAGACATTATGGGCCATATCCTGATGCTATTGCTGCAAAACAGGCAGCATATAATATGACTTATGGGGAAGATGAAACACCCCGAGAGTTTGCCTACAGATCTTCTTCCAAAGTGATCCTCCCTGGGAAATGTTAGAACACCATCAGGAGTTTCGTAATCTTTTTTGTCAGTTGCTCCTTCCATCTGTTAAGGCTTATATAGCTGACAAGCGCCACGAACCCCTGTCACGCATGATAAAACACGCTGAGTGGATTTTTGAAGCTGTTCCTAACATGAGGGCTAGCAATGGCAGCAAAGTAAAGGCTCCAAGCAAAGCCAAGGAACCAAAACAGAGTGTTAGTGCTGTAAAATCTACTCTTTCTTTGGAAAGTAACTCTTCTCCTTCTGCTTCACAGAATCCTCCCAGGCCACCCCAGAATAACCAGTCATCTGGGTTTAAGCAGCACTCTGGGAACCAGCGTTTCACTCATCAGAACTGGAAATGGAAAAGAAAGCCAGGGTTTAACAAGTACCAGAAGCTGGAAAAGAAAATAAGCGAGTTGGCAGATATGATGAAGGCTACCATTGCATTCAGCTCCTCAAAGGAGGCTTCTGCCAATAGCGAGCCACCTAAGCCACGAAAGAAGCCCAGTGAGCCAAAGAACAGTCCTAGGCCTCATAAGCCAGAGGAGGAACTGGTTGACTCCTCTTCTCCTTCTAATGAGACTGAATGACTAACCAACTTTATTTCTGTCCCACAGGTCACTTTTACACAGGTGCAGCCAGTTCAGATATCCAGACCAGCTGGAGATACCACCCCATGGACACAGAGTGACAGTCCCGCAGTGGACAGCGAGGGTCCAGCCTTCGATGCCATCAGGAAGCACAAGTACTTTCTGGGTAAACTCAAGTCAAAAGGACAGAGGTACACTGTTCCTGTTACAATTCAGCAGGCATTTCTCTGTGAGGGCCTGATAGATTCAGCCTCTGAGGCTACCCTGATTACCTCGAGTCTCTTCGATAGGCTCACGGCTTCCGTGGGGGGTCAGAGGACCCTACACATCACACCCAGTGATTTGTCACTCACAGCTTATGGGAATCAGTCCATAGAGTCAATGGGGCAGGTCTGGCTTAACCTCCAAATTGGAAAATTACAGGTGAAACATCCTGTCATCATTACTAAGTGCCCTGGGGAAGAACTCTTGATTGGCAATGAGCTCCTGAAAAGGTTACGCCCCATACTGGACTACATCCAGGAAGTGATATGGACACAGGTCACACACCCCATACCTTATGCTAAGGTAAAATATGACAGCAGGGTCAGTGGTCCTTGTTCTGTGGAACGAAAGGACATGTGCATCAGGATTAATTGATTAATTTCCAGAGGTCAGCTGATCAACCAAATCCTACAGCTCCAGTATGAAAGGGCTGGAGATGAGGATCAGGGAAGTAGCAATGTGGTTGCAATCGAAGTGGGTTCGGTAGCAAACATTGTCCTTGATACTGACTGCCTGCAGATATTCCTGAAGGAACCTGTTGAAAGGTTGTGAGGTACAAACCCCTCCTCCATACAATCCATGCCTAGGTCACACTAGGAGACTGACAGACATATTCTCTGCTGAGAAAGGTCCCTTTATAAATGTGCAGGTGGGCATGCCACAGAAGGAAAAGGCCTACCTATTACCCCACTGTGACCACTCCCTCATCAGTGAGACTCTTTTCTATCGAAGTTTTCGCTCCCATCACCCAATCAAGGGTGAACAGATCACCCTTGATTGGGAGATGGGAGCGAAGACTTCATTCCAAGTGCCTGGGGAAGGACTCAAGACATTAGTGGGCTACTGCAATCTCCCCTTGCACGTTGGGGTCAAAGGTTTTCAGCACACCTTCTCCATCATCAGAGGACTTGAGGTGCCCCTCTACATAGGCTCAGATTGCCTTATTAGACTAGGAACTTATGTGGATTTCGTGAACAACATTCTCTGGAGTAGAATGGAAGGAGAGCCGGTGGAGTTCTCTGGTGCCTGCCCATCATTACAGGCTGGTCAGACGATTCCTCAAGTTTGTGAAGTGGTCAGTGCAGAAGACATCCAAATAACTGGAAGGGTACAGGATTGTCCCCTGCAGATACAGGTGACCCGAGGACAAGTGGTCTCAGACAACCTGGTCTTCTTCAGTCCTAACTCCCGCTTTGAGGAGCTGGGCCTAGCCATGGGTCCCATACCCTGCATGGAGGCCACAGCTCCCTCACTACACTTATTGCTCACCAATCCAAACCCAGATCACATTCACTTTGTGAGAGGTGAACCCCTGGGATTCCTAGTGGGAGAATCGTTCCCAAGTATGGAATTGAGTCTCCAGATTATTGGGGAAGCCCCTGTTTCCTGGAACATCTGTGAACATCCCTGGGTGTGTAAGATCCTCACCCCGAGGCCTCCTCACCTTACAGTTTGTCTGGCCACATAGTGCAGTGACCTCTCAAGTGAACCTAGAGTCTGAGCATCTGATTTTGTCAAGTAAACTCGATGAGGCTGTTAGTTCCCTCACCCATCAGAGGGGGGAGCCCCATGCTGTCCAAGCCATCGAGGTCTCCTCTCTCCAAGATGAGATTGAGGAGAAGGTTGAAATACCCCCGAACAAACCTGGTCTGGGATTTGACGAAATGGTTGCGGGAAAACTTGCTGAAGCAGACGCTTGCACTGATGAGTCAGAAAGGGCCCAATTAAAAGAACCACTGTACCGACATAAGGACCTGTTTTCCACTGACACCTATGACTGTGGGCTCACCGACCTACATGTCACCCGTATTCCTACAGATCCAAACAGTAAACCCATCTTTGTGAGACAGTATAAAATCCCATTGGCCTCCTATGAATCTGTTCATGAAATCATCAATTCCCTAGAACAAAAGGGAATTATATGCCAATGCAACAGTACTTACAATGCCCCACTGTGGCCTGTCATCAAGAAAGACTCCAGCTGGCGCTTAGCTTTGGACTATCGCCAGCTCAATAAAAAGGTACCTCTATCCAGATGGCCTATGGCACATCTGGAACAGAACTTAGCCACCATCAAGGGCGCAAAGTACTTTACAAGCCTGGATCTGGCCTCAGGATTTTGGACTATACCTGTACATCCAGAAGACCAACATAAGCTGGCTTTTACCTTTGGTAGGCGACAATATACTTGGAATCGGACACTGTTTGGGTATCTGAATGCACCAGCAGACTTCAATATTTTCCTGCATAAGGCTTTGCCTGATGCTGAGACTAGAGACACCCTCGTCTACGTAGATGACATTCTGGTGAAGTACACCAGTTTTACTGACCATTTGCAAGAAATAGAGCATGTTTTCCAGCAACTGAAACCTGCGGGAGCAAAGCTGTCCTTGTCAAAGGGCCAATGGTGCCAGAAATCCCTCAATTATTTGGGTTACGAAGTTTCTGCTGATGGACTGCGGCCTTGCAACAACTCAAACGTCCAACCAACGTGACTGTAATTATTCCCGTCAATTTGTGGACCAATATGTGGAGATTTCCCAACCCCTGGTCAAACTCCTCAAAAGAGATGAACCTTGGGCATGGAATCCCGACCAAGAGGCAGCTCTAAAAGAACTGAAGGCTGCTTTGAGTCGAGCTCCCTGTCTTGCCTTTCCAGAGAGTGGCAGAGAGTTCTTTGTGGAACTAGGTTTCACCGATCACTCTATGAGTGCTATTCTGTATCAGATGCATGACACAGATAGGAAAGTTATTGCCTATGATAGCAAAGCTCTAACAGAAGTGGAGAAGAAATACTCTGACTGTCAGAAATCCTTGTTGTCCACAGTCTGGGCCCTCCAATATTTCCGCAGTTATATCCAAGGTGAGAGGTTGGTTGTTGAGACCCATCACCAACCCATCAAGTTCCTAGGCAGTGATCGGATTAAATCAGGACAAGTGTCGAACAGCCGCATTGTTTCCTGGACCTTAGTCCTTCAGGGATGGCCCCTAGAGGTAAGGTATGCTCAAAACCGCAAGGATGCCGCTGCACAGGGCCTGGCCAAATTGCACGATTGCACTGCCAGAGAACCATTATTGGGTAATTTAGACACAGAGATGGAGTCATTTACACCTGAGCCTTCTCGTCATCGTCCTTATGAAGAGAACCGCTGTAAAGGCTACCCCAAAGTGTATGTGGACAGTTGTGCTTACCATTGAGAGCCTGACCATGAACTGGTAGCAGGTATAGGTGTAGTTTGGAACCAGAACTACCCTTGTGAACCCTTGAAGTACCATCTGGGTACCAAGACTAATCAGTATGCTGAGCTAGCTGCAGCACTGGCAGCTCTCCAGTCCGCTGCTCAGGGAGGGGTTCGCACCCTAACCATCTGTACTGAGACTCAGACTACGTCCGGCAGAATTTTGTTTCCCACTTACCCATTTGGAAATCTAGCAATATGCTGAATTCCAAAGGGAAACTCGTCAAACATGCCGAATTAATTCTGGCCTTGGACAAGGTAATTCAGGAAAATGACATTACCATCTACTGGAAGAAAGTGAAAGGTCATTCCCGTGTTGACAATCCAGACAAGATTGGAAATGATCTTGCTGATCAGCTTGCAAAGGAGGGTGCTATCTCTGGAGACCTCTGGCAGTTGGAGGGTCCCAAGACCAATGGGCTCCGAACTGTGAAGGCGGTTACCAGGCGACAAGCCCGACTATCCAGCATGCCCCCTGTGGTTCAATGGTGTAGCGAGATCACAGATCTCGACCTTGTGCAAGCCCAGAAACAAGATCCTACTCTCGGACGTTTCTACTCTTTTCTGCAAAACCCCCAGGAACACCCATTAACTCTGGAGGATTGTCAGGACAATTAGGAACTGAGGATCCTCTACATTTCCAAGGACATGTTCCACCTCCAGAAAGATCTGCTGATTAGGACAAGCAAGCATGGTATTGTGCAATGGGTGGTACCTCGGGCCTTCCGTGGAGTTATGTTACAACACGCTCATGACGAGCCTTGTGCTGGCCATAGAGGTGACAGAGTGACCTATGACATGTTGAAACAAGTGGCCTACTGACCCCACATGTACCAAGATGTCCAATTGTATACTAAAGGTTGTCTGACCTGTTGCAGATTTCAACTTGCAGCTCCTTTTCGTAGAGCACCTTTGAGAAACAAAGGTCTGACCATGCCTTGGTCTGATCTCCAAATTGATTGGATCGGCCCCGTGCCCCAATCCTCTCGAAGCAACAAATATATGTTGACTGTTACCTGCTTATTTACCAAGTGGGTCGAGTGCATCCCAGCACCCAACTGTATTGCCGAGACCACGGCCACCTTGTTGTTAAACCATGTTTTCAGCAGGTGGGGCCTACCCATGCGAGTGGAATCCGACCAGGGTTCCCACTTCACGGGACAAGCCATCAAGCATCTGTGGAAGTTACTGGGAGTGAAAACCAAAGTCCACATTGCTTATCGTCCACAATCCTCTGGACAGGTGGAGAGAGCAAATAAAAATATCATCAGTATCTTGAAGAAATATGTCTTTTCCTCTGGGAAGGACTGGGACATCAAGCTGCCCTTGGTCCTGATGGCTATCAGAGCCACTCGTCATCGTGCTACTGGTGTGCCTCCTTTTGAGATGATGACAGGTAGGGACATGGTTTTTCCCCTTCATCTTCTTTACAGGACTAATGATGTGAACCTCGTGTCTGCTACAACTGCTCATGAATATGTTGCCCACTTAAGACAACACTTGCAAAGTGCCTTTGCCTTTGACCAAAAGAATTTGGACACTGCTGCTAGGGGTAGGAAAGCCTACTATGATATGAGGACTACCTCTAAAGAATACCAGATTGGCAATAAGATATTCTACTAAATTTTTGGTAAGAATAAGGTCAAAGACTGTAAATTTCTACCTAGCTGGAATGGTCCATTTCCTATTGTGGATAAAGCCTGTTACTTATCAAATTCAAATGAAGACAGGTACTGAGAGGGAAGGCTCCCTTAAATAGGTCCACATTAATCAGCTAAGACCGTGTCATCCCAATAAGCTCCTTCCTGAAAAACTTCTTGATGAAGTGAGTGATACTAACCTTGAGGCAGGATAGCCTATTTGTTCTATTTTACAGATGGAAAACCGAACTTTGAAGGTCCTATTCCTGATTTTGACATTAGCGGGATCCGAAGTTGCCAGATTGATTGAGCCTGACCCACCTTCACATGCTACAGGATACGCCTGGTTTCTTGATCACACAGTCTCAGACTGTCACACAGAAAGTCTTTGTGTCACTAGATCCCTGATATGTTTTACAGAAGCATTTTAATATTTCTGTTCCACACACACCTAACACACAACAGTGGTTAAAACCACAGCAGAATTGTCTATGCTTAAAGATCTTTTGAACGATGATTTGTTTAGAGAACTAGACAATAGCATCAGTAACTTGATACAAGGACAGATTCCTTCATATTTGGTATCCACAGACCTTATTACAGAAGCTTTTGCTAAAATGACCAGAAATCATATTGAGCCACTCAAGAGCTACTGTAGATTTTGGATGTGTTTTGAGGTCATGAGATTGACTTCACTGCAGCCTTGATCTATCTTCTGGACTATAAGGACTCTCACACAGTTGAACTGTCTATTGACCAAGAAAACCTTGCAATTGCTGATTACAACTTTGATTCACGCGATGTGGACATTTTACAAACTGATTTTATGTCACATGCCATTGTGCCTGGTATTTTCTTTCTGTTGGTGCTCCAGTTCCTTATCTCCTTGTATCAACAGAGACAGATTCGTACTCTTCATTGCTCTATGCGTCCTGCACCTCTGCTACCTGCCATGCGTCTGCAGGATTTGCTGGAATGTCACACTTTTGAATAGTGTCACCATTTTCTTTTCAAGTTATCCATTACTCTTAATTGAGTTGTCTTTTATCATAGATAGCATGTGTTTATTTTACTAACACAGTTTCACATTGCTCATCATTATGTCTGAGTGTTCACCTCGGTGTCACACTAACACATTATATTGCATTACCGATATACCTTTTTGGTTAAGGTACACTATATTCTCTTGAGTTTGAAGTTAACACGCATTATCTTGATTGAATTGACTTGATTGTATCTATATCCTTTTATTTTAACTTCTTTTCTTGCTTGAGTGTATTCACAGTATTATTCCTCACGAAGTATTGCTTTAATGCATCTATTGTGCTTGCAGTATTATCCACTTATTATGCTTTAGTCAACCATTTGTCATTTGGTTCTGACCTGCACTGTAGTACTGCTAGTTAGGTTTTGTATGATGGAGTGTACTCCCTTGTAGAATATTCCATCTTACAAGGGGGGGGGGGAGATGTAGGGCTGGTACCCCTGCAAGTCTACACCTGCAGTTCTCCAGCTTGCTCAGCAGCTCAGGCCTGAACCAAGCTGAACAGACAAGATGGATTCCTCACTACACTTTTGCTATGTTCAGCTACAGACTTGACCTCAAAGCAACTGCTTGTGCAGCATTTCTATGTGTGCAGACAGAAGCCATTGTTCCTGGCTAATTCACTGCCCACATGCAAGAACATCTGCTTCTCCGGTGCTTATCTATAGCTGGTTCTACTGGCCTTGGACACTTGTACCTATGCCCAGAAAACTACATACTGTTTTCTCAGCATGACATCTTACTATGGATCCTTTGTCTGCAAGAAGATGCCCATCATCTACCTCCTGATTTGCTGAGAACACCTCGGACTGGCTTATGCCAACCAATCACTGGACCTATGACGGAGAATCATCACAAAGAATAATACAATCTGCACAGAAGAATTACACAGGTTTTTCACTGTTTGTGCCCTGCTTACATTTTTCCTGCTACCTGATCTGTCTGCAAGACAGACACACTATGTGTGGGCAAGGCCGTTCTCCAAAGGACTGAGATAAGACTTCCACAGATACCTTCGGTGCTGTGTTTTACCGCGGCTTCGCTCCGAAAGGGCTGTAGCCTGCGTTATCTAGCTTAGCTTTCTCCTTGGACTGGTGCTGCTCCAGAGTCCCCGGACGTCAGCCAGTAGAATGACAGATGAAGCTAAGGTATAGTTTCTCTCCTCCTCCGGATGGGCAAGGGTAGTTAGAAACTTATTCCATAACTTTTCTCAGTGCAGAGCGAATCAGTGACGTCTGGTTACTAAATTAGTGATTTATTACTTTGTCCAATTGTAATTCTGTGTTGTAACAAATTTCTACCTCATGTTTCTAATTATATATCTTTAGCTATATATGTTTGTATATTTTTCTACCTGGCTGTCCATAATAAATCTAATATATATATCTACAAACCAGACTTCTTTTGTGGCTCATTGCCAGAATAACTCACAGAACTTCGGGCTGGGTATCAGTAGCCAATTTCCCTTGGACATAACTGAGAGCCTAACTAACTAAGTTATTTTTGTGCTACTAATAATCCCTACAGTTGCATGATCCGAGGCAACATGGTTTTACCAAAGGACGATCTTGCCAAACAAATCTGATTGAGTTCTTTGAATGGGTGACCAGAGAACTACATGTAGATCAAGGGCATGCGATGGATTGTGATCTACCTAAATTTCAGCAAAGCTTTTGATATTGTTCCTCTAAGGAGGCTTATCAATAAACTCAACAGCTTGGGGATGGGTCCCAAGATGGTGAACTGGATCAGAAATTGGTTGACTGACAGACAACAGCGGGTGATGGTAAATGGAACCCACTTGGATGAAAGGAAGGTGATTAGCGGTGTGCCCCAGGGTTCGGTCTTCGGACTGGTACTGTTCAATATATTCATAAGTGATATTGCCAAAGGGCTGAATGGCAAAGTCTTTTTGCAACAGAGTGGCCTCCCCACAGGGAGTGGAGAACATGAGGAAGGATCTACAAAAGCTGGAAGAATGGTCTAATGCTTGGCAGCTAAGATTTAATGTGAAGAACAGCAGTGTCATGCATTTGGGCAGCAGAAATCCAAGGGAACTGTATGTGATAGGGGGCGAGAGATTGATGTGCACGAAACAGGAGAAAGACCTCAGTGTGATTGTTTCTGATGATCTCAGGGTGGCGAAACAGTGTGACAAGGTGGTAGCAAAAGCCAGAAGGATGCTGGGTTGCATACAAAGAGGAATTACCAGCAGAAAGGAAGAGATACTAATGTCACTGTACAAGTAGCTGGTGAGGCCTCACTTGGAATATTCTGTTCAGTTTTGGAGACTGTATCTTGCAAAGGATATAAAAAGGCTGGAAGCAGTTCAGAGGAAGGCCACTAAAATGATTTGGAGCCTGCGTCAGAAGACTTATGAGAAGAGACTTGGACCTAAATATGTACCCTCTGGAGGAGAGGAGGGACAGGGGAGATATGATTCAGACCTTTAAATACTTAAAAGAGTATTAATGGACAAACAAATCTCTTCCAAAGATGGGGAAGCTGTAAAACTAGAGGGCATAACATGAAGCTGCAAGGGGGTAAACTGAAAGGCAATGTCAGGAAATACTTTTTCACTGAAAGGGTTGTGGATGCTTTGAATGCCGTCCCGATGGAAGTGGTGGGAGCAAATACAGTGACGGAATTCAAAATGGTATGGGACAGACATATTGGTTCCCTTTATAGCAACAGGATAAAATCAAAATAAGCATAACTATCTCTTACATCTGAACAAATAGGAGTGACCTACGCGGAGCGGTGGGTACATCCTTAAACAAAGGCATGGGGAGAGGTGACCTGCACAGAGCGGCAGGTGCACCTACTCTTGGCGCCTTGCTGGGCAGACTAGATGGACCAAGCTGGTCTTTATCTGCCATCATATACTATGTTACTTGCCACAGTGCACAGATAGCAGCACTGAATATGTGAATTAATATAAGTGCTGAATATTAACATGATCTTTTTTACGGATCAAACTCTGGCACTATGTTGCTTACCTGTAACATATCTTCTCCTAAAACATCAGAATAATCAGTACATGGACAGAGGGGACCCCAGTGGGGTGGAGGTTGCTTGCAATGTCTATTGCATGTTCAGAAATGCATTTTAGGCTTTTCCACAGCTGTGTGAGGAACATACTGCACTGATGATCTCGGATAGTGATATTTGTTTTGAGTGGCTGATTATCCCGCTGTCTACAAAGAACACTTGTTACAGATGTGAAGCATAGGGCCTAATATTCTACTACTGCAGTCAGCGTGTTTTAAAGGTCCTGACCACTGCGTCTGACAGTGAAACCAGATATTCAGTGCTGGAGCCTATCTGACATCCGGTGCTGAATATTCGGTTTTGCTGCCAACCACATTTGCTATCTGGTTGGTTAACTGCAATATTCAACCACTAACCAAATAGCAAATTCGCATAAGGATAGAACAGCCATTCACCTGTCCTAACTTTATGAGGACATTAATCCGATCAGCAGAGCGAAAATTGCCACTAACTAGATTATTGCCCAAATCTCCCTCACCCTGTCCATGGACCACCCTGACACTTTCTCTGAGGACTGACACCCCCCATTGTTACAGAGAACATCATAGGTAGCTGGAACACAAACAAAACAAATTAAACAGTGTGACATTTACTGTCCTTTCTGCAGCTCGGGAAATCTCTTTCACAGAAATAAGTAATTAGACTACACAAGTTTAGCTGTGCTTTGCTTTCCTTAGTATGGAATAATACTTATAGAAGAAAGAAGGGACAAGGTAGATAAGATAGAGATATTTAAATACTTAAAGGATATTGATGAACCAACAAAACATTTTCAAAGACAAGAATGCTGCAGAAGTAGAGGACATGAAATGAAGCTGCAAGCAGGGTGGCAGGAAATTGGCAGCGAGAGTCGGAGAGGGGTAGAAGCAAACAACCTCCTGGCGCCGAAGCTTGAAGGTAAGCGCCATGGAGCTGTTGAAAGCTATTGTCATTATTGTTGGTCCCAGAGAGTGGCAACTGCGGTGGTAATGAATGCTCCCGAGGGCTGGTGCTCTAGGTGACTGTCTAGTTCGCCTAATGATAGCACAGGCCCTGGGTGGATGCTTGGAATGCCCTCTCAATGGAGGTGTGACAGAGTTCAAAATGGCATGGGACAGACAAGAGGATCCCTTTATAGCAGGGGTTCTCAACTCAGCCCTTGGGACGCACCTAGCCAGTCAGGTTTTCAGGGTAAACACAATGAATATGCATGAGAGAGGTTTATATGCATTGCCACTATTGTGTGCAAACCTCTCATATGCATATTCATTGAGATTATTTATTTATTTATTTAAAGTCTCTTTTATACCGCGCTATTCAGCATCAGCGCGGTTTACAATAAACAGTGAACATACACATTTCCAATAGTACTTTGTGTTTACATATGAACAGGATATTCAACTTGGCTAACAGGGTAACTATGTACAACCACAATATATACAATTTGTAGGCTGATCATGTGTTTGTATGGTTTAGACAGTGGTGATTTGGGTGGTTTTGGCAAATGGTGCTGAGTTTCTATTGGTTTCAGGGTAATGTATGAGGAAGAGGTAGTGTTTCACGGCCTTCCTGAATTGGAATATGTCCGGGATTGATCTGATGTTGTGAGGGAGGTTATTCCAGATCACTGGTGCATAAAGTTTGAAAGTCCTGCTGGATGTTGACTTGGTGCATTGAGTTATAGATCTTGGGACTATCAAGGTGTTTTGAGCTACTGACCTTCTGTCTCTGTTGTGGGGTGTCATCTGGATTAGCTCAGTTAGTGAAGTTGACGAGAGACCTTTGGTGGCTTTGAAGGTGAGCAGCAAGGTCTTGAATGTAATTCTACCTTGAATCGGGAGCCAATGGAGTTGTTTCATTATAGGTGTGACATGGTCTTTCCTGGATGCTCCGTGCAGTACTCTTGCTGCGGTGTTCATTGCCATTTGCAGTGGGTTTAGGGTGGTTTGGGGGAGACCTTGAAGTATTGCATTTGCATAATCGAAATGCGGGATAATTAGTGCCTGATAGATAGTCCTGAAATCATCTGGCTCCAGCAGAGATCTTAGGTATCTAAGGGATCTAATTTTATGATATACTGCCCTTACAGTGTTACTTATATGAGCCTGCATATTTAGGTTCTGGTCTAGTGTGATGCCGAGGTATCTGATCGCTGATTTGGTCTGGAGGTCTGCTTCCTTCACTTTCAGTACTGTCGGGGCAGTGAAGTTACGGTTCCTTGTAATGAACATCACCTCCGTCTTCTTGTGTTGAATCCGGAGGTTTTGGGATTGTAGCCAGTTGGATATTTCGTTTATGCAGCATGTTATTGGTTCGAGGTCTGGGTTTTCTGTTGCAAAAGGTGTGTATAATAGCACATCATCTGCGTATATCATGCAGTTGATGTTGAAAGACCGGATCAGGTTGCAGAGAGGTTGCATGTATATATTGAATAGTAAGGCGGAGAGGGAGGATCCTTGTGGGACACCTTGGCTTTGGTGGAATGGTTCTGATGATGTGTTTCTGGATCTTGCCTGCTGCCATCTGTCCGAGAGGTAGGACCTGCACCACTCGAGTGCTTTACCGGAGATTCCTTTTTCTTTGAGGCGTTCTAGGAGGCGCTCATGGCTAACGGAATCAAACGCTGCCGCGATGTCAAGGAAGACAAGGACAAAGCCCTGGCGGGTATTGTCGATGCCTGATATTATGCTGCTGAAGAGTGTGGTAAGAAGGGTCTCAACCCCGTGAGATTCTCTAAATCCATGCTGGCATGGATCCAGTGGTGCATTGGAATCAATGTGATCTTGTATTTGTCTCTGAACTATCTTTTCCATTATTTTTGCAAGCATTGGTATGCTTGCTATGGGTCTGTAGGATTCTGGTTTCTGTTGGTCGAGTTTGTTGTTTTTTAGTAGAGGTCTTATTGAAGTTTGTTTGAGGGTGCGTGGGAAATCACCTGTTGTGAACGATTGTTGAATAAGTCTGGATATGATGGGACTGAAGTCAGTCCGGAGTTCCTTGACCCAGAAGGCTGGGCATGGATCAGATTGCGCTGTGGACGTATTGATGGCTGCTATGGTGTCTTCGATGCATCGTTTGGATGGAGTTGTGAAGATAGTGAGTGGTGTTTGATTGTAGGGCTGAAGGATGATGCTGGACGCTGGGTTGTTGTTTATCTGACAAAGTTTTGTTTGTAGATAATCCGCATATGTTTGAGGATGGATTCCATTAGTTTGTTCTGATGCAGATTCTGTTGTAAGTTGCTTAACGAGGGCAAACAGGTCACGAGGTTTGTTGAGGGATCTCTTTAAAGTGTCGGCGTGGTAACGTCTCATGGTTTCAGTCACTGCGGTACGGTGCGCTGTGAGTTGTAAATTGTATGCCTTTTGGTCAGCTTCTGAGCGTGAGCGGCGCCAGCGTCTCTCAAGTTTTCTTAGTGTCGCGAGTGAGGCTTTCAATTCAGTAGAGTACCATGCTGCTGTGTGTCGTTTCGCTTGGGGTTTGTTTTTTGCTGGGCGAACAGCTATTGAACTGAGTGTTTCGTTCCAGTTGGAGACTAGTTCATCAGGGTTGTGTGCTGGTAAGTTCATTAGTGGGATTGCTGATTTCAGGATTAGATCTTTGTTAAATGGTTGGAATCTTCTCGGCGGATTGTTGGACTGACCGATTGCTGTGCTTTCATCTTTTTGGACATGGCTTGGCTGAGGAATTTGGAATAGGATTAATGAGTGATCTGACCATGGGACAGCGGTGATTGATATATCAGGGATGGTTGTTTCTCTGATGGTTGGGTCTGTTGTGAATATTAGATCTAGCGTGCCTCCTTTTATATGGGTAGGTTCCTTGATTATTTGGCTATATCCTAGATCTTTCATGGCTTCGAGGAACGCCTTTGCGTGAGAGTCTTGCAGGGAGGGGAGGTTGAAGTCTCCTAGTACCCAGCTTGTTGTATGTGGGCTCTGGGAGTTTGCGGCTGCATCTATTATTGTTGTTAGTGCATCTGCATCAGATGATGGCGCTCTGTAGAGTAGATTGATGGAGGAACACTTGTTCTCTATCGAGATTGTGTCTAGGAGCGGCGAGCTGGTTGCATCTTTTATGTTGAATTGAAGATCAGATCTGGTGATGGCGAGGACGCCGCCTCCTCTTTTGGCTGCTCTATGACATGTATAGATAGAGAAGTTAGCAGGCAGGAGCTGGTTGAGTATCACGTTGTCATCACAGGAAAGCCATGTCTCGGTGATCAGTAGTAGGTCAAGGTTATGTAGTGATATCATATCTGAGATGACCGGCCATTTTTTACGTACAGATCTTGCATTTACAAGGGCACATTTCATGATTCGAGGGAGGGGGTTTTCTTCTTGTTTCTTCTTCTTGTTGTGCTGTAATGATACCTGCAGGAGGTGGTGTTGGTGAATTTGGGAGGTTTCCTGTGATTCATAGAATGGGGTATCTGGCCACCTCTTTCTATAACTGTGGATAGTTGGTATGTGGTTGTTATTAGTGTGTAGGCCAGTGACATTGCTTAAGCCTGTAGCAAGGAGGTAGAGGGCAATCGAGATGATGCAGGGTAGGGCCATTTTGTGTGCTTTGTTGCGGTGTGGATATGGGCTGGGAGGTTGGTTGGTGGTGGTGGGTAGGTATGTTGCCTGGTTGTGATAGTTTGCTCTATCTTTGGTTCAGTCGTAGGAGGGCTGCAGTTTGTGGTGGGCTCTTGATCTATTGGGAATTACTGGGGCTTACATATTACATTTTGAAGATTCTTCAGGATTTTAAGTTGCGTGTATACAGTCTGTTAGTGGTGGTTACCGATGGCAGATAAAGGCTGGTAATATTAGATAACTGCAAATTACACAGGTATATTGAGCCAAAGTTAACTGGGACTGGCTGGTTACATAGATTAAACAACCTACCTTAGAGGTAATTGTAAATATGAGGTTAAACTGGTAAAATCTGTAAGGATAAGACTAGTAGCAGGTTACACAGGTATCAATTATTTGAGCTAACTAGGTCTAGTAGGTTATATAGATATGCTACATACATCATAAGACAAGTATAGATGATACGTTAATCTGGCAGTATCAGGATATATGTATGAGCAATATTTTCTTGGAGATTACAGTAAATGGTACTTCTGTTTGGGATGTCCAGTCATCTGATTCTAAGATAGCTACAGTGTAGGGTAGGTACTATGCTTAGAGTGCATTGACTTTACTTGCGATTTCGCGGTCTGGTGTTCTGGGTTTGTTCCTTGCTGGTCTTCGGGTCAGGTGGTTGGAGAATGGCCTCCGTCACTGGCCTCCGCCTAAGGGCCACGCCAAAGGGCCCTCTGGCGAGGGCGTGCCCCATGGCGCGAAGATTTAAGTCTCGTTGCACAGCCCCGACTGGGCTGTGTGCAGCAGTTGGCCCCTCCTGCCGCTGGTGGCTCGATCCCCGGGAAGGGGAGAGCTGCTGGTGGTGGTGGGGGCTGAAGAGGATCAGCGCCCGATGGCGCGAAGATTTAAGTCTCGTTGCACAGCCCCGACTGGGCTGTGTGCAGCAGTTGGCCCCTCCTGCCGCTGGTGGCTCGATCCCCGGGAAGGGGAGAGCTGCTGGTGGTGGTGGGGGCTGAAGAGGATCAGCGCCCGATGGCGCGAAGATTTAAGTCTCGTTGCACAGCCCCGACTGGGCTGTGTGCAGCAGTTGGCCCCTCCTGCCGCTGGTGGCTCGATCCCCGGGAAGGGGAGAGCTGCTGGTGGTGGTGGGGGCTGAAAATGTGACTGACTAGGTATGTCCCAAGGACTGTGTTGAAAACAATTGCTTTATAGCAAGAGGATGCAATCAAAGCAAACTTAAATAACTTTTATACAGCCAGTTCCCCAAGGGCTGGCATGTTCCTCCATTTCTGCAGAGTGAAACACATGTAGCTGCAAAGAAAGATAACAGTGCGCCTTAGACTCATACATCTTATTCTCAGAGACCAGATGAGAAGAATAAATCATTCCTGCTCCATCGGTAAACCTTGGTTCTCTTATTTTTTACAACTTTTTCATACACTGACTTTTCCCTCTCCCCTGATTGCACAAGTTTCGTGTTCAATACTCCCAGGACCCTTCTTTCTCACCAGTACTACAGAAGTCTCCGGTGTATCCGCTGTAACACGTACAGACTCCAGGGGCGCTGCACCAGCCATTGTTACAGCTGGAACTACAGATGGCTGCAAGAAAATTCAAAGAAATTATGAATAGAGAGTTTTTGTAATAGGAAAAAAACCAGGAATATTGAAAATGGTTACATAAAGAGCATTTTGTAAATATAACTATGTACATATTTTTGAGCAGATACAAATGCACACCTGATACACAGATATTGAACCACAGGCTAATTTCTCAGTAAAAACAACAGTAACCAACAGAACCGACTTTGGAGTTCAAGGTGTCGTTATGCAATGATTTGGGGGTTTTTTGTGCCATTAAGCCAATGCTGACTTCCTGGCAACCTCTGGGTTTTCTTGGCAAGGTCTGACAGGAAGTAGATTGCCAGGCCTTTTTTCCTGAGACAATGGAGAGTAAAGTGACTTGCCCAAGGTCATAAGGAGTACCAGTGGGAACCAAACCCAGATCTCTTGGGTACTAGGGCTGTTGCTCTAACCACTAGGCTACTCCAACATGCATTCTCAAAAATGGAAAAATTATTGGCAGAACTTACGGCTGTCACAGAATCTTCCTGTGTATCCTGCAGGACACAAGCAGGGGCGGCCCAAGGGGGGTGCGGGGCCATGTGCGGAGACTCGGTGTGGGGCCTCATTTGCATAAGTGGCCTTATTTGCATAAATATTTGCATAATGCTAACATACACTAACTTTTAGTAAACATGTCTCTTAATGAGTGTATGGATAAAGACAGACTAAAAGATTTCTACATTACTATAATCCAGTGCCAACCGCCAGGCACGTTAGGAACTACTACAAACACTGCCCATTTAGAACCAATAGCAAACCCGCCGTATCCTAACAGCACTACCAGGACTCACAAAGCACCATACCCTACCTATTAAAAGGCAACACTGCAAATATTAAACCAATACATTTCAGAGAACAACAATACATGACCTACTGGGGAAAGAGAACAAGTGACACTGTCAGATAGGAATTACATAAACAGAATACCTCAGCTCAGTTACACATGCAGAACATAGACCATCACCAAACAAGGAATCACAATTTAGAAACAGGAAGGCAATAATTAAACTGGGAACCCCAAAAGCCAAACTTGGAATGTACAACAACACTGTAGAAATAAAACTATAAATTAATTTCCTCTTGTACCAAGCAAAGCGCAGATGTTAATGATGCACATTTCCCAGAGCTTTCATATTCCAGTTAATAAATTCAAAATAAAGAGATATCTTTCTACCTTTTGTGCATTTTTTTTCAGTTGCAATTGCTCCAGCCACTTTCTTCTGGTTTCTTCATGTTTTCTGCTAACTCTCCATCATCTGCTGTCCATTTGTCCTTTCTTCTCTCTTCTAGTTTTTTTTTCCATTCTCTCTCTCTACATCTGCTTTAACATACTAATCTTTCTCCTTTTGCTCTTTCCTCATTCCTATTTCATCCACTCAAATTTTACCCCTCCATCCTCAATCCCCACTTACTCTCCCAATACCCGGCCAATTGTAGATTTTTTATCCCTCCCACACAAAATATTTTTCCCCTCTCCATTTTACTCTCCCAGCCCCATCCCATTCAAATCCTCCCCCAACATCAGCTCCCTTCTAGTTCCAGCCTCACCCAGCATCCATTCCCTTCTAGTCCCTGCATCAGCCCATTTCCAGTCCTAGCCCCCCATCAGCCCATTTCCAGTCCTAGCAACCCCCAACCCAATACCAGTCCTAGCCCCCCCATCAACCCACTTCCAGTCCTAACCCCATCAACCCATTTCCAGTCAGCCCCCATAGCCCATTGCCAGTCCTAACCCCATCAGCCCACCTCAAATCCTAACCCCTCCCCATCAGCCCATTTCCTGTCCTAGCCCCCCCATAGCCCATTATCAGTCCTAACCCCCCCATAGCCCATTACCAGACAGCCCCCATCAGCCCACAGCCCATTACCAGTCCTAACCCCATCAGCCCACCTCAAATCCTAACCCCTCCCCATCAGCCCATTTCCTGTCCTAGCCCCCCCATAGCCCATTATCAGTCCTAACCCCCCCATAGCCCATTACCAGACAGCCCCCATCAGCCAACAGCCCATTACCAGTCTTAACCCCCCATAGCCCATTACCAGTCCTAACCCCATCAGCCCACCGCAAGTCCTAACCCCTCCCCAGCAGCCCCTTTCCGGTCCTAGCCCCCCCATAGCCCATTATCAGTCCTAACCCCCCCCATAGCCCATTACCAGTCCTAACCCCATCAGCCCACCTCCAGTGTTACCCCCCCCCCCCATCAGCCCATTTCGTCCTAATCCCCATCACCCAATTTTCAGTTTAAGCCCCCCCATACCCCATTACCAGTCCTAACTTCCCCATCAGTCCACTCCCAGTCCTAATCCCACCAGCCCATTTCCAGTCCTAATCCCCCATCACCCAATTTTTAGTTTAAGCCCCCATAGCCCATTACCAGTCCTAACCCCCCATCAACCCACTTCCAGTCCTAATCCCATCAGCCCATATAAAGACTTAGCTCCCCCATAGCCCATCACCACTCCTGACCCCACCCCAGCCCCCCCATAGCCCATCACCACTCCTAACCCCCCCAGACCCCCCATAGCCCATCACCACTCCTAACCCCCCCAGTCCCCCCATAGCCCATCACCACTCCTAACCCCCCAAGCCCATCACCACTCCTAACCCCCCCAGCCCCCCCCATAGCCCATCACCACTCCTAACCCCCCCAGCCCATCAGCACTCCTAACCCCCCCCCAACCCATCAGCACTCCTCACCCATCCCATCCCTTCCCAGGGAAAATTAAAAAAAAAAAAAAGCTGTCTTCTCCCGCAGCCGGGGCCGCCCCGGCAGAATCGAGTGTGCCGCGGGGCTCCCCCTGCCCACAAGAGCCTGCCCACCCCGGTATGCGCTATATCGTCGCAGATGAAGTCTCACGCGCCGGCTTTCAGAGCGCGAAGGGACTAGTTTCCCTTTCGCGGCTCTGTTAAGCCCGCGGGCGCTGATGGGAACTTCCCATCAGCCCCCGCGGGCTTAACAGAGCAGCGAGGGAGAAACTCTCCCCTCGCGCTCTGAAAGCCGGCGCGTGAGACTGCAGCTGTGACGAGAGAGCGCATACAGGGGAGGGCAGGCTCTGCTGGGCAGGGGGGGCCCCGCGGACAACTCGATTCTGCTGCGGCGGCCCTGGCAGCGGGAGAAGACAGCTTTTTTTTTTTTTTTTAGATTTTACTTTAGGATCAGAATGTTTTTTGCGCGGGGCCCCCTGAAACGCGGGGCCCTGTGCAAAAAACATTCTTGCTCAATGGACGGGCCGGGCCGGCCCTGCCCCTCACCACCTGGGAGAAAATCATACATGTGACAGTGCAAAAAACTGGAAAGCCCCCAGCTCACTGCCAGACTGCTGTCTGCATCTTAGTTTTAAGTTTATGTTTATGTATTTAAGTTGTTTACTTACATAGATTTGCTGGGGATACTTATACTAATAAAACTATATCTAACATTTCACTGAAAGGGTGGTGGATGCTTGGAGTGCCCTCCCGATGGAAGTGGTGGGGGCAAATATAGTGACAGAATTCAAAATGGCATGGGACAGACACAGTGGATCCCTTTACAGCAACAGGACAAAATCAAAATAAACTTAGCTATCTAATTTCTCAACAAACAGGGGTGTCCTTCACGGAGCGGTGAGTTCACCCCTAAACAAAGACATGGGGAGGGGTGTCCTGAACGGAGCGGCAGGTGCACGTACTCTTGCCCTCTTACTGGGCAGACTAGGTGGACCATACTGGTCTTTATCTGCCGTCATTTACTATGTTACTATGTTAATACTTTTAATGGATCTTGTTTACCTCGATTAATTAATCTCATGTCCTTAATGTATGCTTGATGAGGATACACCTGAGTGAATGTGGGACTTCCTTCTTTTTACAAGTTTTAAGAGCCTATAAAGCTACGATTATCCCAGGGTTGGGTGGGAGGGAATGAAGACCTATTAAAAGTTTGCTTCTAAGGTAAAGGCTTACCATTTTCCTGGATGACTCACGCAGCCCTTGGTTTGATAGACGGGGCCTTTTAAATTGCCCCTTTGATCTGTCACTTGCCTTTAACACACAGATCTTTTGCCTCCTAACTGGAAGGCCTCTTTGTAAAGGTCACTAGAAACATTTTAAAATGCCCAAACCACACCTCCTTTCAATTTCTGCACGCCACAGCACATACATGTACACAGCGTCTATCCTAAAACCGCAACATAATCATACATGCTGATTAAGTCGTGTAAAAATGATTTTCATGTGTGCAAACAGCACATAATTCGTATTAAACTGCTACCTATATTTCTTATCATCTTAGGTTTGGAGTGGGGGGGCATTTTATTTTAGTGTCTGCCATCAAGACAATGCTGACTCCTGGCAACCCAGAAGCCCCTGGGTTTTCTTAGTAAGGTATGACTGAAAGTAGATTGCCAGGCCTTTCTCCCGAGGCAATGGAGGGTAAAGTGACTTGCCCAAGGTCACAAGGAGTGTTGATATATACACGATAAAAATAATCTAAAAAGCCAAATAACAAGAAAAGAAAAGAAACTTCTCATCTTACTGAGAAAGAGATTGACAAAAGGGGGAAGTGGAGAAAAGAAATATTAATTTTAGATGAAAGAAATATAAAGCTAGACATGATTGTTCACAAAGATCAAACAACTCACTACGCACAATTTACAAAAATAGAAAGTAAGCACACCTGAAAATAGCCCTGCAATTTGGAGCTAATGTCAAAGTGGGAGGGTCTACAGGAAAAACGGACTATTTAGCAATGAATTTAACACGTTGAACGGGTTCCCAAAAAATGCACTGTGCATTCCTATAATAACTTTACATTAAGCAGAATATCTTGAAAGAAAAACAATCGTACTCATATTTTCCAGAGCTCATAGAAAAATAACAACAGATTATGACCACATGTCCTATCCTGTCGGCCCAGCTAACCCCTTGCTCTCCCTCCATGCTTGTGCCTATCCAGATCTAAGATGGAAGCAACCAGTAGAGTCCCAGTGGCAGCATCCATCTTGAGGTGTCATGCTTAGTGTTTTGTCAAGTATAACTCCTAGATATTTTACTACTACTAATATTTTACTAATAAAATGACCCACCACTACATGTCAGAGTATCTGAAATGGTCAACTGGGCCATGCAAGATGCCCTCCTTCTGAAAAACCCTGCCCGAATATCCAGGTACACAGTTCTGAGGCCATGCAATTCAGGGACCCCATGTTTGTAGAATGGCCTACACCCGTGCACGTATCCTGCATGGGGCCCTCAGTGTGGAGACAGAGTGATTTCAGAAGGCACTTACATATGCCTCCTTTCACTGTTGTCATTGTGAGGTCCGTTCCCCTCCCCCCCCCACACACACACAGTTTTTGGACGTTCTCTGAACGTTCCAGATTCTTACTAGACATCCCTTCTAAAATGCCACTTCATACTTTTAAACATTAAGCTTTGTTTTGTGTATGTGTGTAATGAGGGCAATTTCCAAAAATAATACAACTACTTTCTGTTATGCAGCTTCAGGATTTGGAGTAGGGACGGTTTCCTTCCATTGTGGTGGGAGTGTCTTTGGGTTGTGTCATTTTGAATACCACTTGTATGATGCTACTTTTACTATTTGTATTATTAGTTATGTTATAAATACATTTATTATTATCATTTATCACTTATAGTTCTTATTCAGTATTCAGCTTCGTTTTCATTATTGTTTGTATCCTTATGATTTATTTTAGATTTTGTCTTCGTCTCCAGGGGTTTTCTATCATAAGTGCTTCTTTTGACAAGCTGTAATAGAGTTTCCAGTATAACATGCATTGTAGTTTATCTATGTTTTTGTGTATGTAAAATTTGCAAATGGACCCCTGAAGCAGGCTGATGCCGAAATATGTCAGGTTGGGAATAAGTTTGTTAGACTTTTTTCTAATGTGTACAGTCTTTTATCTATGTCTTTCATGTTCCTTAATTTACGAGTGTCATAATTTTCCAATAATATTATCCTTATCTTGTGATCTCAGTGGACCGTCCCTCTTTGCAGCCCTTTTACTGGAGTGTGCTAAGCAGTTGATATGCATTTTGGCACACAGTTACTGCATGCTTGGGCCCGTGATAACTCTTACTACAAGAGCATGACAATTATTGTACGTTGATTTGCCGCGAACTGCCAATCGCAAGTTGGGGTGGTGAATGGGCAGATTACGGGTGGAGAGGGGCATGGAGAACACACTGCAGTTAGTGCAGTGGGACATATCACATGCTAACTGTCAATATTGCAATTAGCATGGGTGCACCTAGTGCCACCTCACTGGGTGGGGTTCCGTGTACCCGTGGTAGTTGCACCATGCATTAGGGCTCGCATCCGCATGTTACCTACCAGGAACATATTGACCCTGCTAACAGTTACCGCCAAGGCTAAGCACTTAAAGCGCATTACTGCACATTTAGCAATAAAAGTAAGTGCAAAAGGCCCCTCTGTTTTTGATTTTGTTCTGTGCGGTGGGTTTGTTTCCTGTTGTTTCAGCCCTTTCTAAAATGGCCAATTACACGTGGATGTGATTTATATGCAAATTGCTAATAAGACTTCTAAAATATGGATCATTTTAAGACTTATATCGGGTCAATCAGATCTCTGTATTACTTGAAAAGTATGCTTTGCCACAAAGGTGGAAAAAAAATACTACTAGTACTAATCATTTATAAAGCGTGCTACAAGGCATACGCAGTGCTGTGCAAACATAGATAGAGATGGTCCCTGCTCCTGAGAGCTTACGATCTACTGGAAGATTGCTCTATAAGAGGCAGCGAGCTGCACATCTCCCACAGTAGCTGTGCTGCAGAATAGAAAAGGGGATTATTATTTCGAACAGCCAGGGCATTGTTAGGGGTAAATTGCCCTGGGCCCCCATGCTATACTGAGCTTCAAGCTTACCCGAAGCTGAAGGAGGAACATCTGATGGGATGTTGGGAGCCCCCTCCTAAATTGGGCTCCAACTTATCAAATACCAGCCCTGATAATAGCGGAAAGTTTCTCTATTATAAACCAGTCAGATTTTCTACCAATGCACTCGGAGGCAAAATCTCAAATTTACCAGGACACATCGGGACAGCCAAGTTGAGGAAGAGAGCCCAGCAATTCATTTTTGAGGCAGTCGGTGGGGGTTGAGGTCCAGGTCTTCTGAAAGTGGTCTCCCACTAGTTAAGGAAGCTGGTGGGAAGGAGCCCAGTGGCAGATGCTCCACTGTCTTCTTGCTTTGTAGTTGGATTTAAATTAATCTTCCCCCTTCCTGGAGGGAGGTGGGTTCAGCATCAGCCCAGTAAGTGAAACTGTCGCAGGTTGGAATCAGCTTCGTCTTTAAAGGGCTGGAATGCGGCTGAACAGCTGGATTCCACTGTGACTGTCTTGGCTCCAAGGTTGTTGAATTCCTTTTTCTCTTTTGGGAGGGTTAAGATGAGTTAGCATAGTGAGGGCAAGATTAAAATGGTGAATATACGTTTTATAGTACCGAGCCCTACCAATGCACCTCACTCCTGCCCTGCAGTACACTTGCCTATTCCAGAGCTGTACCATCTCCTCCTCACCCCCATCACAAAACTCTGCCAATGCATCTCATTCCCAGAAAGACCCTTTCATATTCCCGAATTGAGACCCTCCCCTTCTCCATCACACACACATATGCCCCTCTACCAATATACGACATTCCTGCCTCAAAGCACCCCCTGCTATTCCAACACTGAGACACCCCACACACAGCTCTGCCAGGGCGCCTCATTCCTGCCTCCCAGTGCCCCCCGCTATTCCATATTCGATATGTCAAGGCGGTTTACATCGAACAAAAGCAAACTGATCATACATAGAATCCAAAAAGACATAGGGATTACAAATAATTGTTCCAGGTATTAACTTAGACTGATGAGGGACTCATTTTTATATCTCTCTATTTTCCTACTTCCTTGTTGTTGTCACCTTTGACCTTTTGAAGTAATACATCATGGTTGCTGTGCTCTAGCTGTGTTCAGTGTGTCTATTTTTAACTCTGAAATATGGTGTCAGAAGATTCTAAGTTTGCACTGTTTCCCTGCTAGTGGCGGAGAAAGTTTACAGAGTGTGGTGGGCTATAGAAAACTAGGAGTACAGAACAATATTGGACTGATATTGATAAGCCTAAGACTGTACGTGCTTTCCCTTGTCACAGAAGCACAAAAGCATTACAGCATCATGGCAGCTGCTACCAGCATTCCACTCCCACAAGACATGAAGGTTACTAGTGACTTATGTGGCAATTGGGCAAATTTCAGACCAGAATTTGAAGACTATTTTCTAGCAATAGATTTACAAGAAAAACCAGCTGAAGTACAGGCAGCTATTCTGAGAAGGATGATGGGTGTTGAATGCCGCAGTGTTTATAAGCACTATTTCAGTTTTGCTGAGGAGCAGAAAGAGGATGCCAAAGTTATCTTAGCAGGGCTAGTGTTAGACATGCAGGGACCCCGGGCAGAAACCAATGAGGGGGATCCAAAGCCCAGCTACAAGGTAAGCTTCCTTCAGCCTGAGGAGACTTGGGACCCCCCTGTGGCATGCAGGGCCAGGGCAATTGCCCTCTTTGTCCCCCCCAAAGCCAGCCCTGAATTCTAGACTCATTAGAAACCTATTTCAAACCCATCAAAAATGTAATACATGAAAGATTCATGTTTAACTGCTATAAATAAGTTCACCAGTTGCACAGGGTGCATTGCTAACTTGGTACAATCCTATTTGGGAGACAGACAATTCACACCTGACTCTGGTCCTCGGTCCTGTGCAGGGTTTCTCATACCCCCCGTCACCACCACTCTTCCACCCCTATCCAATCCAAAGTTCCCCTTTCCTGTGGGCCTCAAACTAAGCTTTGCTTATAGTTTAACCTTCTGTGAATGAAAGAGAGTAATTTTGAAAGCCATATTCATGGGCTTGCAGCTTGTAGTGCTGTGAGGGCTTTTGTGCATCAGTGATGCTGAGAGCTAAGCTTTGGTAGCTTAACTATAGTTAGGGTCTCCCAAGATGGACATGTTTCAGCTGAGGTGCCAGACCAAGACAAACCACCCATCTGGGCAGCAGCAGAATGGGACAGTATTGGCAGCGAAGGATCACATTTCTGTGACAATGGCAACAGCACTAGAATTACCTGCACAGAAGAAAGGCCCGGCAATCTACTTCTGTATCTTGCCACAAAAACCCAATGAATAGTTACAACAAAACAACTATAGTGCTGGAAGATACCCCCAGATCAGAAGGCACTCAACTGGCTACTGGGGAGGAGCTGAAGACTTTTCAGAGTAAAGCCAGCATTTATGATGTGGTAGTATCAAAGCCCTCTGGACATTTGACTGCTGATGTAGCTGCGCATGAAGTGAGAGTCAGAAGCTGCAAAGATGTCTTACATATTGGGACATGGAACGTACAAAGCATGAACCAAGTGAAGTTGGAGGTGATCAAGAATTAAATGGAACGGCGAACTGAAATGGACTGGCATCAGGCACTTTGCATCTGATGATCACATAGTCTACTATGCTGGAATTGAAAGACAAAGAAGAAATGGTGCTCCATCTATAATCAAGGAGAAACTTGCAAGAACTATAATGAAATACAATGCAATCGGTGAACGCTTAATCTCTATTCGTCAATGAGGAATGCCTATTAACGCAACTATAATTCAAGTATATGCCCCAACAACAGCTGCAGAAGAGAATGAAATTGAAGAGTTCTATGAACAAGTACAAGCTGAAATTGACAGAACATGCAAACAGGATATCCTGATAGTCATGGGTGACTGGAACGCAAAGGTTGGCAACAAAGAAGAAGGCAAAGTGGTTGGAAAACATGGACTTAGCAACAGAAATGAAGCTGCAAAAAGACTGATGGAATTCTGCAAGACCAATGATCTATTCAACTCAAACACCTTCTTCAAGCAACACAAGCGGTGCCTGTACACATGGACTTTACCCAATGGATTGTACAAAAATCAAACTGACAACATCTGTGGAAATCAACAATGGAAAAGCTCTATAACATCAACAAAAACAAAACCTGGAGCTGACTGTGGTACAGATCACCATTTACTAGTATGCAAATTCAAGCTAAAGTTGAAAAAGAGCAAGTCACTCATGAATGTAGCAAAATATGACCTTGAGAATATACCCCTGAATTTAAAGACTGCCTGCAAAATCGATTTTCTGCTTTAGATACAAATGACAGAAGAGTTGTGGGCTGACATCAAGAAGGCTGTGTTAGAAGACTGTGGGAAATCTCTGAAAAGGTGAAAATGCAAAAACAGCCAAAATGGTGACCGAAGAAACTCTGAAAATTGCCCAGAAACTCAGAGAAGCTAAAGCCGGAGGAGAGAGGCAATTGCAGAACTCAACAGAGATTTCCAACGTGCAGCAAGACAAGACAAGACAAGAAGTACTACAATGACTCATGCAAGGAAATAGAAACTATTAAAAGAAGAATAGGATCGGCTTTCCTAAAGCTACAAAAGTTAAAGACAAAAATATTCCAGACTCAAATGCTACAAGATGTTCAAGGACCAATGTAGAATGATGCGGAGACGGTGGAAAGAATATACAGAGTCATTATACCATAAAGATCAAGTGGACCACCAGTCATTTCAACCCGTACCTTATGATCAGGAACCATTGGTGAGGAAAGAAGAAGTCAAAGCAGCATTGAAAACCTTATCAAAGAACAAGGCACCGGGCATTGATGGCATTCCCATTGAATGATTACAGTAATTGGATGCAGCTGTTGCCATACTTACAAGGTTCTGCCAGGAAATTTGGACTACATGGCCAACTGACTGGAAAAGATCTGTGTTTATACCAATACTAAAGAAAGGTGATCCAACTGACTGTGGAAATTATCACACAATCGCTCTGATCCCACATGCCAGCAAGATTCTACTCAAGATTATTCAGCAGAGACTACAACCACACTGGAACAAGAACTGTCTATAGTGCAAGCAGGGTTAAGGAAAGGGCGAGGAACTAGAGACATCATCGTGGATGTCAGATGGATCCTTGAAAAGACAAAAATATATCTATATGTTTTTTATTGACTACAGTAAGGCTTTTGACTGTGTAAACCATGAGAAACTCTGGACCACGTTAAGAAGCATGGGTATACCAGAACACCTGATCGTTTTCTTGCGCAACCTTTACATTGATCAAGAAACAACTGTTCAAATGGAACAAGGAGAAACAGAATGGTTTAAAATCAGCAAAGGTGTTTGACAAGGCTGCATACTTTCCCCCTATCTGTTTAATTTATATGCAGAACAAATCATCAGAGAAGCAGGACTGTATGAAGACAACCGAGGTGTGAAGATTGATGAAAGACTCATCAACAGCCTTCGCTATGCTGATGATACCACATTACTGGCTGAAAGTGAAGACAATGTGAAACATTTACGTCTCAAGATCAAGGAACATAGTCTTAAAATGGTCCTGCACCTTAATGTAAAGAAGACAAAGATCCTGACAAGTGGCAGAATCAAAAGTTCCTTGTTGATGGAGAAGAAATTGAAATAGCTGACAACTTTAACCTACTTGGATCAACTATCAAGAAAGAAACTACAAGCAGTCAAGAAATCCGATGACGCATTGCTCTTGGCAGAATGGCTGTGAAGCACCTAGACAAGATTCTCAAGAGCAGAGATGTCTCTCTCCATACAAAGATTTGACTTGTTCAAGCCATGGTATTTTCAATAATGTCATATGGATGCAAAAGTTGGACAGTGAAAAAGAGAGAAAAAGAAAATCGATGCCTTTTGAATTATGGTGCAGGCGGCAAATACTGCGTATACCATGGACTGCCCGAAGAACAAACCAGTCAATACTAGAGGAGATCAAACCTAAGGTTTTTTTAGAAGCTAGATGACAAGACTTTCATACTTTGGACACATCATGTGAAGAGAGAGATCATTAGAGAAAGACATTATGCTTGGCAAGGTAGAAGGCCAGCAATGAGATGGATCAATACAATAATAGAAGCTATGGGTGCCATTCAATCAACAATGAGCCGCCTGACTGAAGACCAAACACAGTTTAGGACAACTATCCAGAGAGTCGCCATGAGTTGACACCGGCTCAACGGCACTTAACAGCAACAGCAGCATTCATGGGTGAAGCAGTGCATTTACATGGCTACCCACCAGATACATCGCTAAACGTATGCGCATAGGGCATGCATGGGGCTACTTTAACCAGCAGTGAGCAGAGGCAATCCTGCGGAAGAGTTTGCGCTTGCATGCATATCTTTGAATTTTCAAAAGTATGCAAATCTTCAAAGCAATATTATATATACAGTATATTTTCACTTTGAATATCTAATGAAGTCCATGTCCGGGCTGTCCGGATGGCCACGAGCAGGACGGTCCTGTTTGGACCAGATTCTGTAACACGGGAGTAAAACGTTCCCGCGGCACACAGAATCGGGTCCGAGGACGGGCCAGCGTGGCACAGCATGGCCTGCAGGATGTCCACCGCACAGTGCTCTAGCACGTACCCTGTCAGGGGCTGCCAGAACCCAGATCAGGTGGCGGGAACATATTTCTGGTGGCCTGCTGCTTTGGTGATGGGCTGCTCTGCTCCCGTGGGGGGCTGCCAGGCAGGATCGGGGGGGGGGGGGGGAGAACGGCCTGCTCTTCTTCCATCTCCGAGGTGGAATAACCGGGCTATCCCCCTAGTAACCCCTGTACATACAGGGCCTTCAATGGAATCGGCCCTGTACATCATGGGGTCGGGCCTGCCCACACCCCTCCCCTATCACGCCCACATCCCTCCCCTCCCGTCACGCCCACATCCATGCTGCATGCACAGAGGCTCTGTGCGTGCAGCGGGGGAGTCAGGCGGAATACCACCAGGGAGGATAGCGGGGCAGCACGTCCCCACAGGACATGCTGCCCCGCTCTTCCCCTTCTAGAATCGGGCCCATAGTGAAAAATATGTGTGTGCTTTTTACAAATTCTGAAAGTTATAAAATTATCCCCCAAAATGTATTATGGCCACATGCCAATTGTATTTTATTTCCATCTCTCCAGTTATTCCTCAGCTGATGGTGGTGGAGATGTGAAGGAATATGAGATGTACATCAGCAGCTGATGACACTCAGCACAGCAGCATCCTTATAAGAATATAACATACACCAAGGTCCATCAAGCCCAGTATCCTGTTTCCAACAGTGGCCAATCTAGGTCATAAGTACCTAGCAGTTTACCCAAACGACACAGGTTCCACAAAACTTGTATTGGGGCAAGCAGTGGATTTCCCAGATCTCCTTTAATAATGGTTTATGGACCTTTCCTCAAGGAACTTTTCCAACCTTTTTTAAAACCAGTTTTGCTAACAGCTTTTACTACATTCTCTGGTAACAAATTCCAGAGTTTGATTACATGTTGAGTGAAAAAATATTTTCTCTTATTAGTCTTATATGGGTTATACTATAGCTTCATTGCATGTCCCCTAGTCTTTCTACATTTTGATGGCGTAAACATTTGATCTACGTTTACCCATTCCACTCCGTTCATTAATTTATAGACCTCTATCATATCTCCCCTCAGCCGTCTCTTTTTCATGTTGAAGAGCCCTAACCCTTTTAGCCTCTCCTCATAAGGGTATCCTTCCATCCCCTTTACCATTTTGGTGGCTCTTCTCTGAACCTTTTCTAATAACGCTATATCCTTTTTAAGATACGGCAACCAGAATTGCACACAATATTTGAGGTGCAGTTGCACCTTGATCTGCACAAGCTGTGCGGATGTAGTATTGGGATGAATCTAAACTTAAATTCAAAAATAGAAAAGAGAATTTTCTGCTTGTGTATGTTCTCTGTTAGAGGACGCCTTTTGATTTGAGGGTAGCCCAGAAAAAAAACAATCTCTGCCCCTGCCTCCCCCCAAGTTCACTAATTGCTGCTGCTGTACGTGAGAAAAGGTTGATCAGGCCCCGGTCCCACTGGCCCACCCCATCCCGCTGCCTATGGCCTAGTATATGTGGTTCACTATATGAAAAGTACATGCACTTTATGATAAGAACTTAGAGCAGATTAAAGATTTTAATGTCAAGTTCCTACAAAAGACACTGCTTTTCTCTAGGTATGAACAATAAGGAATGGATCTATTCCTTCGGACCCACCCTCCCCCAGGGGGAGATAGGATACTGAGCTCGCAGACGATATAGTCTTTCCCAGTATGGTGCATCTTATGTTCTTAGCTGAATGCCTTTAAGTTATTCCCCTAGAGCCCAATATTGAGTTAGGACGACTAGGTGTGAGTACAGCGCCTAGCCATTGCCACTGTCTTTTAATCCTGAATATTCAATATCGGGGTCATATGCGGCCCCGGCATTGAATATCCGGGATCACCGCACATGCCTGGAAGCTGCAGAGGCTAATCGGGTAGCGGCGATATTGCACCGCTGCGCAGTTAGCTTCTATAGGTAAAGAGAGGCCAGCTTTTGCCCGTAGAAGCTAACCTGGAAGTGGTGCAATATCGCGGTAACCCAGTTAGCCTCTGCTGCTGCCAGGGGCGCCCCAAGGGTTTCTGCTGCCCTAGGCAGAAACTCCGGCTGTGCCCCCCAGTTCCCACTGCCCTCCCCAGCTGCCCCTCTGCCTCTGCCGCCACCCTGCCCCATCACAACTGCCGCCGATTCCGTCTTGGGAGGGGAAGGGGCAGGGGCAGCAGCATCAGCAGCAGTATTTCTAGAAGTGGTGGCGTTTTGCCCCCGCATTCTTGCCAGCAGCAGCTGCTTTTGGAAATACTGCTGCTGCCGCTGCCCCCTCCCCCTCCTGAGACAGAATCAGCGGCAGCTGGGGGAAAGCGGCGTGGCCGATCACGTGTGCCGCTGCTGCCCCCATCTGGGCCGGCCACCCTAAGGGCCGCCTAGCTCGCCTCGTGGATGGTCTGGCCCTGGTTGCTGCTCACGGCATGTCCATGACACGCCGATGCTAAGCGGTTAGCATCGGGGCGTGTAGGGAAGAAGATCGTTGAATATCCCAGATAGAGGCATTTACGCAGCTTACAAGGCCTGTGTAAACCGTGAAATTGCTGCCCCTAGTGTTTGTTGCACACTGCGTAGCAATTGTGCTTGTGAATTTTTAGAGACCTGGAAAATAATGGAAGATAGGGCCTATCGTCCCCCCCTAGCCTGCACTTTAGCACCCGCCTACTGTGTTATCAAAGGTCTTCTCCCTCCTCTGCCATTAAGTTCCCTTTGTGTCTGTCCCATGTATATTGGCATTCTGCCATTGTTTTGTCTGCTACTACCTGAGCTAAAAGTCCAATCCTAGTTTCCACCACCTTCTCATTGAAAGTTATTTTCTTTCATGTCCTCTGAGTTTCCCTCTCTTCAGTTTCATGTGACAACCGCATGTCTTCACAGCAGCGGAACATTGAATGAGAGGAGGCAATCCTGGAGTTAGGGAAACAAGCTACCTATGTAGCTTTCCAGAGAATTTAGCTTGCAGGCAAAGCAGTCACAAAGAGTTCTTCACACTGGTATGGAATTTTAAAAATTAGCTATGCAGTCCGAGATGATTTATTTATTTTATTTAACAGCTTTATCATTTCATTCAAAGTCATTTACATTGTAACTTAAACTTGGTAATGTACATTAAACAGGGACATTGATAACGGATTTTTCTGAGGCAATGGAGGTTAAGTGACGCCCAAGGTCACAAGAAGTGTTAGTGGGAATCAAACATGGGTCTCTTGGGTCACCAAACCAGTGCTCGAACCTTTACGCTACTCCTCCACTGCACTTAATTGACTGTAGGGACAGTGTTACATTGCTGCATGGTGTTGTTTCTTCTCCATCTCATAGTGACCTCGTCCATGCCTTTGCCGAACCTGGGTTTCAGTGCCCAGCAGATCTGGAAGAAAGGAACAAGGGTATGAATCACCAGTTGAAGTCACAGAACTATCAATCACAATAGTAGCCCTTGAGAAGGCACAGTTACCTGATCCAGAAGAAGCTGCATTTTTTCAGGATTATTGGTATCTAGGGAGCTGGAACTGTGAAATCGAACGTTCAGCACAAGTAGACCTAAGGGAATTTAGAAAGGATTAATCATTACCTGACTCTTGGAGGACTGCTCTACAACCTAAATGACGTAGAGACTAGAAGCATCATGCATGAGCTGTCGGTCCCACGCGTGTTCACATTCTCCTTAGTGCACAGATCAATCATGTCCTAAGTCTCCCTATCAACTATTGCCAGACGCCCATTTCTAAGATGATGTAGGGACAACATCTACATAATGACTTCATGAGGATAGTTTTATAACAGTGTGCTCAGGTTAAGAAGGATGGCAGCCACCTCTTTGTTTTTATAAAATACTAGAATAAATTACCAACATGCAGATGTAAATGAACGAATGTACATTTTACAAATACATGCAGTGATTAACATATTTCATAACGCACCCATGTATTTGCTAATTTTGACAATGCCCCACCCAGACTACACACCTCAGTAACATCTACCAACCAACTACACATAGTTATACCATTGGATGTATTTCCTAAAGCTGTTGTAGTCTCAGTAGATGTTGCCACCATCAAGGTTGTATTTTCTTGAGATTTTGAAGGTCTGATTGTCTCAGTAGCTTTTGTACTCCCTGAAGACCTGGTGGTCTCAGAGGGTGTTGTATTCTTTGACGTTCTAGTAGTCTCAGAAAGTACTGTACTCCCATAGGTTGAATTTCCTGAAGCTGAAGTAGTCTCTATAGCTGTTGTATTCATCAAGGTTGTATTTTCTGGAGCTTCTGAAGGACTGGTTGTATCAGAAGCAGCTATACTCCCTGAAGATCTGGTGGTCTCAGAGGGTGTTGTATTCTCTGATGTTCTTGTAGTCTCAGAAAGTACTGTACTCCCATAGGTTGAAGTTGTCGTAGTCTCTATAGTTGTTGTAGTCATCAAGGTTGTATTTTCTGGAGCTTTTGAAGGACTGGTTGTATCAGCTGTACTCCCAGATGGTCTGGTGGTCTCTGAGGCTGTTGTATTCTCAGAAGTTCTGGTTGTCTCAGAAAGTACTGTACTCCTGTAGGTTGAATTTCCTGAAGCTGAAGTAGTCTCTATAGCTGTTGTATTCATCAAGGTTGTATTTTCTTGACCTTCTGAAGGGCTGGTTTCCTCACTGGCTGTTTTACTCCATGAAGTTCTAGTGGTCTCAGAGGGTGTTGTATTCTCTGAAGTTCTGGTAGTCTCAGAAAGTACTGTACTCCCATAGGTTGAATTTCCTGAAACTGTTGTAGTCTCTATAGTTATTGTAGTCATCAAGGTTGTATTTTCTGGAGCTTCTGAAGGACTGGTTGTATCAGAAGCAGCTATACTCCCTGAAGATCTGGTGGTCTCAGAGGGTGTTGTATTCTCTGATGTTCTTGTAGTCTCAGAAAGTACTGTACTCCCATAGGTTGAAGTTGTCATAGTCTCTATAGTTGTTGTAGTCATCAAGGTTGTATTTTCTGGAGCTTTTGAAGGACTGGTTGTATCAGCTGTACTCCCAGATGGTCTGGTGGTCTCTGAGGCTGTTGTATTCTCAGAAGTTCTGGTTGTCTCAGAAAGTATTGTACTCCTGTAGGTTGAATTTCCTGAAGCTGAAGTAGTCTCTATAGCTGTTGTATTCATCAAGGTTGTATTTTCTTGACCTTCTGAAGGGCTGGTTTCCTCACTGGCTGTTTTACTCCATGAAGTTCTAGTGGTCTCAGAGGGTGTTGTATTCTCTGAAGTTCTGGTAGTCTCAGAAAGTACTGTACTCCCATAGGTTGAATTTCCTGAAACTGTTGTAGTCTCTATAGTTATTGTAGTCATCAAGGTTGTATTTTCTGGAGCTTCTGAAGGACTGGTTGTATCAGAAGCAGCTATACTCCCTGAAGATCTGGTGGTCTCAGAGGGTGTTGTATTCTGTGAGGTTCTGGTAGTCTCAGACCATACTGTACTCCTATATGTTGAATTTCCTGATGATGTCATAGTCTCTATAGTTGTTGTAGCCATCAGGGTTGTATTTTCTTGACCTTCTGAAGTGATGGTTGTCTCAATGGCTGTTGTACCCCCTGAAGATCTGGTGGTCTCAGAGACTCTGGTAGTATCAAAAAGTATTGTACTCCCATGGGTTGAATTTCCTGAAGCTGTCATAGTCTCTATAGCTGTTGTATTCATCAAGGTTGTTTTTTCTGGAGTTTCTGAAGGTCTAGTTGTCTCAGCATCTGTTTTTCTCCCTGATGATCTGGTGGTCTCTGAGGATCTTGGATTCCATGAGGTTCTGGTAGTCTCAGAGAACTCTGTACTCCCAGTTGTTGAATTTCCTGAAGTTTTCTTATTAGTTATAGCTGTTGTAGTCATCAAGGTTGTATTTTCTGGAGCTTCTGAAGGACTGGTTGTATCAGAAGCAGCTATACTCCCTGAAGATCTGGTGGTCTCAGAGGGTGTTGTATTCTCTGATGTTCTTGTAGTCTCAGAAAGTACTGTACTCCCATAGGTTGAAGTTGTCATAGTCTCTATAGTTGTTGTAGTCATCAAGGTTGTATTTTCTGGAGCTTTTGAAGGACTGGTTGTATCAGCTGTACTCCCAGATGGTCTGGTGGTCTCTGAGGCTGTTGTATTCTCAGAAGTTCTGGTTGTCTCAGAAAGTATTGTACTCCTGTAGGTTGAATTTCCTGAAGCTGAAGTAGTCTCTATAGCTGTTGTATTCATCAAGGTTGTATTTTCTTGACCTTCTGAAGGGCTGGTTTCCTCACTGGCTGTTTTACTCCATGAAGTTCTAGTGGTCTCAGAGGGTGTTGTATTCTCTGAAGTTCTGGTAGTCTCAGAAAGTACTGTACTCCCATAGGTTGAATTTCCTGAAACTGTTGTAGTCTCTATAGTTATTGTAGTCATCAAGGTTGTATTTTCTGGAGCTTCTGAAGGACTGGTTGTATCAGAAGCAGCTATACTCCCTGAAGATCTGGTGGTCTCAGAGGGTGTTGTATTCTCTGATGTTCTTGTAGTCTCAGAAAGTACTGTACTCCCATAGGTTGAAGTTGTCGTAGTCTCTATAGTTGTTGTAGTCATCAAGGTTGTATTATCTGGAGCTTTTGAAGGACTGGTTGTATCAGCTGTACTCCCAGATGGTCTGGTGGTCTCTGAGGCTGTTGTATTCTCAGAAGTTCTGGTTGTCTCAGAAAGTACTGTACTCCTGTAGGTTGAATTTCCTGAAGCTGAAGTAGTCTCTATAGCTGTTGTATTCATCAAGGTTGTATTTTCTTGACCTTCTGAAGGGCTGGTTTCCTCACTGGCTGTTTTACTCCATGAAGTTCTAGTGGTCTCAGAGGGTGTTGTATTCTCTGAAGTTCTGGTAGTCTCAGAAAGTACTGTACTCCCATAGGTTGAATTTCCTGAAACTGTTGTAGTCTCTATAGTTATTGTAGTCATCAAGGTTGTATTTTCTGGAGCTTCTGAAGGACTGGTTGTATCAGAAGCAGCTATACTCCCTGAAGATCTGGTGGTCTCAGAGGGTGTTGTATTCTCTGATGTTCTTGTAGTCTCAGAAAGTACTGTACTCCCATAGGTTGAAGTTGTCGTAGTCTCTATAGTTGTTGTAGTCATCAAGGTTGTATTTTCTGGAGCTTTTGAAGGACTGGTTGTATCAGCTGTACTCCCAGATGGTCTGGTGGTCTCTGAGGCTGTTGTATTCTCAGAAGTTCTGGTTGTCTCAGAAAGTACTGTACTCCTGTAGGTTGAATTTCCTGAAGCTGAAGTAGTCTCTATAGCTGTTGTATTCATCAAGGTTGTATTTTCTTGACCTTCTGAAGGGCTGGTTTCCTCACTGGCTGTTTTACTCCATGAAGTTCTAGTGGTCTCAGAGGGTGTTGTATTCTCTGAAGTTCTGGTAGTCTCAGAAAGTACTGTACTCCCATAGGTTGAATTTCCTGAAACTGTTGTAGTCTCTATAGTTATTGTAGTCATCAAGGTTGTATTTTCTGGAGCTTCTGAAGGACTGGTTGTATCAGAAGCAGCTATACTCCCTGAAGATCTGGTGGTCTCAGAGGGTGTTGTATTCTGTGAGGTTCTGGTAGTCTCAGACCATACTGTACTCCTATATGTTGAATTTCCTGATGATGTCATAGTCTCTATAGTTGTTGTAGCCATCAGGGTTGTATTTTCTTGACCTTCTGAAGTGATGGTTGTCTCAATGGCTGTTGTACCCCCTGAAGATCTGGTGGTCTCAGAGACTCTGGTAGTATCAAAAAGTATTGTACTCCCATGGGTTGAATTTCCTGAAGCTGTCATAGTCTCTATAGCTGTTGTATTCATCAAGGTTGTTTTTTCTGGAGTTTCTGAAGGTCTAGTTGTCTCAGCAGCTGTTTTTCTCCCTGATGATCTGGTGGTCTCTGAGGATCTTGGATTCCATGAGGTTCTGGTAGTCTCAGAGAACTCTGTACTCCCAGTTGTTGAATTTCCTGAAGTTTTCTTATTAGTTATAGCTGTTGTAGTCATCAAGGTTGTATTTTCTGGAGCTCCTGAAGGTCTTGATGTCTCAGAGGTGGTTGTACTGCCTGAATTTCTGAAGGCTGGAGTACTCCCTGAAGTTCTGATGGTCTCAAAGGATATTGCACTCACATAAGTTGTATTTCCTAAATCTTTGGCTGTCTCTGTAGCTGTCATAGTCATCAAGGTTGAATTTTCTGGTGTTCCTGAAGTTCTGGTTGTCTCAGAAGGTGTTATATTCCCTGAGGTTCTGGTAGTTTCAGAGGCTGTGGTACTCTCTAAAGTTGTGGTGGTTTCAGAGAGTGTTATATTTCCTAGGACAAATGAAAAAATTGTGAATAAAGCAGCTGAAAAGACTAACAAAGTATCCAAGGTTACAAACTCTGAGAAACAGTTTCCTCTCTTTTATTATAATGGCTATCCCATTAATATCCTTGCAATTATAGCATGATTTTATATTATGACTAACTTGCATAAGAAACATTAGTCTTTCTATATTCTGATATAGGAGAGAAGATACATAGAATAGAGGACATGCAATGAAGCTACAGGGCAAACTATTTAAGACAAATAAGAGCAAATATTTTTTCACTCAACGTGTAATCAAACTCTGGAATTTGTTACTGGAGGATGTAGTAAAGGCTGTTAGTGTAGCTGGGTTTAAAAATGGTTTGGACAAGTTCCTGGAAGAAAGGTCCATAAACCATTATTAAAAAGGAACCCAGGATATCAATGCTTGATCCAATACAAGCATTGTGGAACTTGTGTCTTTTGGGGAAACTGCTAGGTACACATGACCTAGATTGGCCACTGTTGGAAACAGGATATTGGGCTTGATGGACCTTGGTCTGACCCAGTATGGCATATCTTATGTTCTCATGTTCTCATCTAATCATTACCAGATATTCTTATCTTTTCTACTCATGTCTCCACATAGTATTAAGATCTGTAGTTCTTGTTAATTGTATAACTGTTTCACTCTAGTCAATGCTGTTAAAATGTTATTTCTTTTTTGCAAATTCATTCACTGCCTTGTGTATTGCACTTTTTCTTTTTTCTTTTTTTCTCAGTTTGTATTGTTTCTTTAATGTTTTCATATATATTCAATAAAATTGTTGAAACTAGAAGCTGCTGTTCTAGGAGACTGCCCTGTTTGTCTAATGGTTATCCAAACCCCCGACCCTAGATTTAAAATCCTAACAGGCCTTAGTCTTCTCCTGCAATTGCTAATGTTGTCAGAAAGACTCCTGTTGTCCAAATGTGACTCCACTTTAACCTTCAAGACACCTACTATCTCCGGATACAAGCAGGGGGTATGCTGGCACACCGTAGGTACCGTCCGTTGACAGCCCTCATGCCTGGCTCACGTAGCTTCCTGCCTCTTCAGTCTTTCCGTTCTGCAGACCGTGCCACAGAGCTCTCCCCTCCTCCATCAAAACTTTGCATTGGGTTTGTTTATTTTCTTTGTTTTCACTTTTTCTTTAGAGCCAACAGTGTCTCCCATTCTCTGTGTATCGGTATTGCAGTTGCCACCAGGGGTTTTTCCATTTATGAAGGGGAAGGTGATGGCAGTGGGAGTATACTATCGACCGCCTGGCCAGAATGAACAAATGGATGATGAAATGCTCAAAGAAATCAAGGAAGCTAACAAAAGTCACAACAGAGTAGTAATACCACACCTCCCCCTCTCACCCCGATCTTTCCCCACTTAACTCCTGTCTCTCCACGGTCGCTAGTTGGTTGTCACAAAACTGTCTTCATCTTAATCTCACAAACACTGCTATTTGGTTTTCCCGTGGTGATTCCCCTCCCCTCTTGGCCCCCTCTATCCTAGGCTCTCCCATACCACTGGTCTCTTCCTTTCGCTATCTTGGTGTTATCTTCGACTCCCACCTATCTTTTCAAGACCACATCTCTCATGTCTCTAAAACTTCTTTCTTTTTCTTGCGCCAAATTCGTGCTATCCGTCCGTTTCTCACTTCCTCTGCCCTTGCCACATTACTTCTCTCCTTGGTTATATCCCGTATTGACTTTGCCAATTCCCTCTTTCTTGGTCTCTCTAAGTCACAGTTATACCGTCTTCAACGCATCCAATATACAGCCGCTCGCATTGCCACTCATTCCTCTATTCGCGATCATGTTTCACCTCTACTCTCTCGTCTCCACTGGTTGCCTCTACCTTTCCGCTTTCATTACAAACTACTCACATTGGTCCATCGAGCTTTTCATACCAACACTCCGCAATACCTGGCTGACCTCCTCACCTATCATACCCCCAGACGCACTCCCCGCTCATTTCACCTCAACCGCCTCACGCTCCCTTCCCCCTCTCTGGCCCACCTACAGTCCACCCGCTCCTCTGCTTTCTTCTTCACAGCCCCTGCCCTCTGGAACTCTCTTCCTCCCTCCCTCCGTCTTGAGCCTCATCTTGCCACTTTTAAATGCAATTTAAAAACCCATCTCTTCTCCCTTGCTTTGGACCTTCCCTCCCCTTTTGTGTCATCTCCTTCTTTTTAACTGCTGTGTCGTATTTTTTTAGCTCCTTCCCTCCCTGTTGTGTCATCTCCTTCCTTTTAACTGTTGTGTTGTGTTCTTTAACTCCCCTGCTTTATAATTTGAGATTGTAACTTCCTTTCATCTTTTCTAACTACTGTCTTTGACTGTTTTTACAAAGTTTTATATGATTTTATACTGTACACCGCTCTGGTCTTTTTGAATGAGCGGTATATCAAATTTTAATAAACATAAACATAATAATGGGTGATTTCAATTACCCCAGTATCGACTGGGTCAGTGTCACAGCAGGACAAGCTAAAGAGATAAAGTTTCTAGATGAAATAAATGACTGCTTCTTGGAGCAGCTGGTTCATGAACCGACCAGAGGGGAAACCATACTGGACCTAGTCCTTAGTGGAACACCGGATCTGGTGCAAGAAATAAGGGTGTTGGGACCACTTGGCAATAGTGATCATAGTATGATCATGTTTGATTTAATTAGTGGAGGACAGATAGTAAAGGAATCCACAGTACTACCTTTTAACTTTCAAAAGGGAGACTATGATAGAATGAGGAATATAGTTAGGAAAAAACTAAAAGGAGTGGTTCCAAAGGTTAAAGACTTACAGCAAGCTTGGGTGTTATTTAAAAATACTATCCTCGAAGCCCAGGAATCCTCGAATTCCACGCATTAAGAAAAGTGGAAGAAAGTCCAAAAAACTGCCAGCATGGTTTAAAGGTGAGGTCAGAGAGGCTGTTGCTGCCAAAAAAGCAACCTTCAGGAAATGGAAAAAAGAGCCAAATGATGAAAACTGGAAACAGCACAAGCACTGGCAAGTTAAATGCAAAGCATTGATAAGGCAGGCAAAGCGGGAATTTGAGAAGAAACTTGCTACGAAAGCAAAAACACGAAATAAAGACTTTTTCAAGTACATTCGTAGCAAAAGGCCTGTGAGAGAGTCAATTGGACCATTAGATGATAGAGGGGTAAAAGGGGCAGTAAGAGGAGACAAGGCTATAGCAGAGAGACTGAATGAATTCTTTGCTTCGGTCTTTACTGAGGAAGATGTAGGGATGTTACCCAAGACTGAAGTGGTATTTAAAGGTGATACTGCAGAGGAATTGAGAGAAATATTGCTACACCGGGAAGATATATTACAACTATTTGATAAACTGAATAGTAGCAAATCACCTGGACCGGATGGTATACATCCCAGAGTGTTGAAAGAACTGAAATATGAGATTGCAGACCTGCTATTGGTAATCTGTGAACTTTCATTAAAATCATCTGTTATACCTGAAGATTGGAGGGTTGCCAACGTAACACCAATTTTTAAAAAGGGTTCCAGGGGTGACCCGGGAAATTACAGACCAGTGAGCCTGACGTCAGTACCAGGGAAAATGGTAGAAACCATCATAAAGAACAAAATTACACAGCATGTAGATAGTCATGGCCTAATGGGAGACAGCCAACATGGCTTTAGACAAGGAAGATCTTGTCTTACTAATCTGATATGTTTTTTTGAAGGTGTGCATAAACAGGTAGACAGTCGGTTGATATAGTGTATCTGGACTTTCAGAAAGCTTTTGACAAGGTCCCCCTTCAGAGACTTTTGGCGAAGCTAAAAAGTCATGGGATAGGAGGCAGTGTACTATTGTGGATCGGGAACTGGTTAAAAGATAGAAAGCAGAGGGTAGGGCTAAATGGCCAATATTCCCAATGGAAAAAGGTGAATAGTGGAGTACCCCAGGGATCTGTACTGGGTCCGCTACTTTTTGACATATTCATAAATGACCTGGAAAAGGGAACAACTAGTGAGGTTATCAAATTTGCAGATGACACAAAACTGTTTAAAGTTGTTAATACCCAAGAGGATTGTGGAAAACTGCAGGAGGATCTGGATAAATTGGAAGACTGGGCATCCAAATGGCAGATGAAATTTAATGTGGACAAGTGCAAAGTTATGCACCTAGGAAAGAACAACCCACACTATAGTTACACGATGCAAGGCTCCACATTAGAAACCACCACCCAGGAAAAAGATTTAGGAGTCATTGTGGATAACATGTTAAAACCCTCCGCCCAGTGTGCAGCAGCGGCCAAGAAAGCAAATAGAATGCTAGGTATCATAAGGAAAGGGATGGAGAATAAAACAAAGGATATTATAATGCCTCTGTATCACTCCATGGTACGACCGCACCTTGAATATTGTGTGCAATTCTGGTCACCGTATCTTAAAAAGGACATAGCGTTATTAGAAAAACTACAGAGAAGAGCCACCAAATTGGTAAAGGGGATGGAAGGCTACTCCTATGAAGAGAGGCTAAAAAGGTTAGGGCTCTTTAACCTGGAAAAGAGACGGCTGAGGGGAGATATGATAGAGGTCTATAAATTAATGAATGGAGTGGAACGGATAAACGTGGATCAATTGTTTACGCTATCAGAATATAGAAAGACTAGGGGACATGTAATGAAGCTACAGGGTAAACTATTTAAGACAAGAGAAAATATTTTTTCACTCAACGTGTAATCAAACTCTGGAATCTGTTACCGGAGGATGTAGTAAGGGCTGTTAGTATAGCTGGGTTTAAAAAAGGTTTGGACAAGTTCCTGGAGGAAAGGTCCATAAACCACTATTAAAAAGGGACCCAGGATATCAATGTTTGACCCAGTACAAGCATTGTGGAACCTGTGTCTTTTGGGGATATTGCTAGGTACGTATGACCTAGATTGGCCACTGTTGGAAACAGGATACTGGGCTTGATGGACCTCGGTCTGACCCAGTATGGCATGTCTTATGTTCCATGCTGTGTCTTGCCTCTGTTTCTTTTTTGTTTTTTTGTTTTAATAATCTGACAGTACACCACCATACCAGAGAACACCTAGTGGCTTCTTTTTTCCTCCCTCCAAAGTTTTTCTCTGGTCTTCATAGAAAAAAAATAAGGAACGAAGCTACAGTGTAACCTACTTAAGACTAATAAGAGAAAATATTTTTTCACTCAACGTGTAACACAGGTACACTACCAAAAAACTGCCTCCAGTTTTGCAACTGATTCCTATAGATTTTGGGGTGCTGAATCCAGGAAAAATAGCCAAAATGTTCCATCACGTCACGTTACGTTTTCTTGCAAAATTAGATTTCTTACCCATATAAGGAATGTTCACATAATTTCTTTTTAGCCGACTGCAGTTTATTTTCTTGGCCCAAAATAGAGATTGTAATGGTTAACTAACTAGAAACACTCCCTCATGATATTTTAGAGTGTTTTGTATTCATTTTATACATTAACAGGACAATTGGGAGGCGGGGGGCTAAATCCAGTACTCGCGCTGGTGCATGTTCTTTCCTGTTCGCCTCGCCTCGTTCAAACACGGTGGTTGCGACATGAACGTTCCTGTCAAATTTCAGTTTCTTGCAAGTTCATTATTACCTTTTGTTTGCTCAGTCGTTATCCAGCTTTATTCTGAAGTGGTTCACTACAGTTGTAGTTTGCAGTGCTGTGTATTTGTGATGGCTCACAGAGCCAGAGGTTGCGTCAACTCTCCGGACAGTTTTTGTTTTATTTGTGGGGAATATACCGTGAAAAAGCGGCAGAGGAACATTTCTGCATTTATTAAAGTATATTTCGCCTATTTCGGTTTGAAGTTAGGCGATCAAGACAAACCGTGGGCTCCTCACAAAGTGTGCAAGACATGTGAGGAAGATTTACGCTTATGGATGAAAGGTAAAAAACAAGCATTTCGTTTCGGAATACCTATGATGTGGCGTGAACAAAGAGACCACAGCAGTGACTGCTATTTTTGCTCTTGCATTGTGAAGGGATACAACTTAAAAAATAAGAACGTAATAAGTTACCCCAACCTTCCCTCAGCAATTAGGCCTATGCCTCATAGCAACGAAGTACCTGTGCCTGAACCACCAAAATCTTTGGATCATATTTGTGTGGACGGTTCTGATCATGATGAGACTCAGATGGCTTTTCCCGATGAGTCCAGTACTTCCGAGTTTGAAACTGAACCAGATCCGAAACCTGAACTTTTCTCTCAAGCTGAATTGAATGATTTAGTCCGGGATTTAGGACTCCCAAAAGATGCTGCTCAACTGCTAGGTTCTCGGCTTAAACAGAAAAATCTATTGTCACCAGGAACAACTTTTTATTGGTACCGCAACCGCGAGACACAATTTTTGAAGTATTTCAGCAAAGAGGAAGATTTGGTATTTTGCAACGATATATACGGAGTGATGGAAAAGTTTAAACTCAAGTATGATCCTGCTGAATGGCGGCTGTTCATCGATTCGTCAAAAGACAGCATAAAAGATGTTCTTCTTCATAATGGCAAAACATTCTAATATGTCTAAGAGGAAAAGGAAAGACCTGAAAGAAACCTCCTCAATCTGCGGGAATTTCCTCTCTCTCTCTTACCTTTGGTCCTATGGATGCCTTTGTTCGCTTGGGGAGTCTGAGAGAGACCAGAGTTTTTCCGGGCTTGTAGTTGCCAGGGATGGAGAGCTCAACATTGTCTTCCGGCTGTAATCTCTCACAGGTGCTGCGGATCCTTCCTGCTCTTCCAGCTGAAACTGCTTGCCCAGGAGTCTCTGGAGCAATTGAACCCATGTTGAGACATGCTGCTATTCCAGCATGAGGCAGTACTGCTGGGTTGTGTCCAGCGTTGGAACTGATGCTGTCAGTTGCAAAAGTGGCTGCCTATCTCAAACGTACGGAGAGCGAGGTGCTGCAGTGGATATGTCTCCTCCTTTGATGGACGCAGAAGTTGGACCTGATCACTCCTTTTCATTTACCTTGGAGCGTCCAGCTGGGTTTTTTCTTGGAAGTGATTGGATTTGCTATATTGTCCCTGGGTAATGTAATGGTGCAATAAACTAACAAGCTAGGCTTCTCAGGTGTTGTTAGATTCTGCCTCTGTGCATTCTAACATCGTTGAAGTAGCTGGGATTCAGAAAACTGTAAAGAACCTTCAGGTGGAAGTTTAGAAGCATGAAAATTATTATTCTTTGGTTACGTCTGATTTGGCAACCTTGAAGGTTAAAATGGAGCTGTTGGAGAATCAAGTGTGATCATCCAATTTGTGTTTGATTAATTTTCCACATTCTCATAAGAACATAAGATATGCCATACTGGGTCAGAACAAGGTCCATCAAGCCCAGTATCCTGTTTCAAACAGTGGTCAATTTAGCAGTTTCCCCAAAAGACACAATGCTTGTACTGGGTCAAGCAGTGATATTCTGGGTCCCTATTAATAATGGTTTATGGACCTTTCTCCAGGAATGTGTCCAAACCTTTTTTAAACCCAGCCACACTAACAGCTTTTACTACATCCTTTGGTAACAAATTCCAGAGTTTGATTACACGTTGAGTGAAAAAATATTTTTTCTTATTAGTCTTAAATAGTTTACCCTGTATCTTCATTGCATGTCCCCTAATCTTTCTATATTGTGATGACGTAATCAATCTACGTTTATGCGTTCCAAGCCATTCATTAATTTATAGACTTCTATCATATCTCCCCTCAGCCGTCTCTTTTCCAGGTTAAAGAGCCCCAACCTTTTTAGCCTCTCTTCATAGGGCTATCCTTCCATCCCCTTTACCATTTTGGTGGCTCTTCTCTGAACCTTTTCTAATAACGCTATATCCTTTTAAAGATACGGCGACCAGAATTGCACACAATATTCAAGGTGCGGTCGCACCATAGAACCATACAGAGGCATTATAATATCCTTTGTTTTATTTTCCATTCCTTTCCTTATGATACCTAGCATTCTATTTGCTCTCTTAGCTGCCGCTGTACACTGGGTGGACGGTTTTAACATGTTATCCAAGATGATGCCTAAATCTATTTCCTGGGTGGTGGTTCCTAATGTGGAACCTTGCATTGTGTAACCATAGTTTGGGTTGTTCTTTCCTAGGTGCATAACTTTGCACTTATCCACATTAAATTTCAGCTGTCATATGAACATCTAGCCTTCCAATTTATCAAGATCCTCTTGCAATTCTCCACACCCTCATGGGTTTTAACAACTTTGAATAGTTTTGTGTCATCTGCAAATTTGATAACCTCACTCATTATTCTCATTTCCAGGTCATTTATGAATATGTCAAAAGGCAACGGACCCACCACAGATCCCTGAGGGTACTCCACTATCCACCTTTCTCCATTGGGAAAATTGTCCATTTAACCCTATCCTCTGCTTTCTATCTTTTAACCAGTTCCTGATCCACAATAGTACACTGCCTCCTATCCCATGACTTTTTAGTTTTGTCAATAGTCTCTGATGAGGGACCTTGTCACAGACTTTCTAAAAGTCCAAATACACTGCAATCTTGGATCCTTCCTATCTTCACAGCTTCTAAGTATTCTGAGAAATACATGAGGTGGCTCAAACAGCATCTTCAAGAACCAAGAACTATAGTCAGAGACTACGAAAATCTCCCTAGACAGAACTATTATTTTCTGTATTGTATTTTTATTCCTTCCAACGTAGCGAATGTTGGAAAACATACAAAAAGGATTGAGAATGTCTAGCTGTTTGATTGTCTTGCTATCTGGGGGTAAAATTACACTGAAAATTTAATTGAATGAGTTGAAACCTAGCAGATGGGAAAACTGCTAAAAATACACAATGCATTTGAAAATGGGCTAAATCAGACCACAGGTTACAGAGAAGTAACCTCCCCCCCCCCCCCCCCCATAAATATGGTCCAATGCATTTCTATGGAAGACGGATTTCCATCATCTATAGCATAGAAATGTACATATAGTGAAACACAGCAGTTAGGGAATTGCTTCTTTCAAACTCCTTCTCTCAACACTGGCATTGAATTCAGCAGCAGTACCGTGATCTAGCCCTGTACGAGCAGTGCGGCCGCACAGGGCGCAAAGGCTTAGGGGGAGCATTTTGGCTGCCTGCTGTTGCCCTGCCGCGGCCACTTTTTCTTCTCTCAGCAGCGGCAGGGCAACAGCAGGCAGCTGAAATGCACCCCCTAAGTCATTTTGCAGCACTTTAAGCAAGTCAGTCCCTCCCTCCTCTAACGTGAGGTCAGAGCCGGGAGGGACAGATCTGCTTAAAGTGCTGGCGACTTGCACATTGGGTGCGCGCACTCCCCCCACCTCCATCCAGCGCTTTCTGCTCTTTCCCTGCTGCCGGCGCCACGGTGGAGAAAACAGAGGGCAGCAGCATCAGGGCAGGAGCAGGCAGCGGCTGGACGGAGGTATGGGGAGGAGGAGGCATGCGCACCCAATGTACAAGTCGCACAGGGCTCGATTCTGGCTCGATACGGCTCTGTTCAGCAGCAATAGTTAGCTGCTTTACAGGTGCCAGCCACCACTGCTGAATACTCCCCCTCCTCCCCAAGGTTTTGCATGTGGTTGGAGATTGAAGAGAGATAAAGCCTCCACTCCCACCCTCCCCAAAAAAATGGCCCAATGCATTTTTATGAGAAAGGAAGTTCAGACAACTGCAGCATGCAAACACTGAGTCACAGTAACATAGCCATTTCAGAATTGCACCTGTCAAACAGCCTCCCTCTCATCTCCTCTCCTCTCCCCATCACAGACACACAGAGAACCAATATAGATATAAATACACACATACTATCCTGCCTACAGACACATGAAAGCATTCATACACACACATTCAAGCTTACACAAACATGCCCCGACACACAAAGATGCACACATACATAGAAACATGCCCAGATAATAGCAGCCCACAAAGATACACACACACAGAAAAATAAAATAGAGAGAGACACACACACACACATAAAATAGATAAACTTACAAAACTGACACATACACTAACACAGACAAAACATAGACACAAGACAGAGACACAGGCAATGCAGATACAGATGGGTGTGCAGGCAGAGGGGTTGGAAAGAAGTACAAGAGCCATACTCTTCATGCTCTCCCATCTTGCAAGAACTTACGGCTGTCACAGAATCGCCCCGTGTAGCCTGCAGGACACAGACAGTCCCCTGAAGACTGACACACTCCTCCATGGTTACAGAGGGCTTCACATGTAGCTGCAAAAAGAAGGAAAGAAGTATCAGTGCAGGTCTTACTGCAGTTGAAAGAGTCAGGTTAATCATAAGATAAATTGCTGTATCAAGATAAAAAGGACAATAATTGACATGCTTGCATTGATTTAAATTCCACACACATTTTAACTGCTGTCTTTGTGCTAATTTTCAAAGCAAAAAGATGTGAGTGTTTTCACTTGGAAAATTGCCACAGTTAAAAGGTATGTGCAAACACTTGTGCCTGCTTTTTGATCAGGTGGAGTCTGACAAAAAATGGCAAGTCATACTTTTTCTTTTAATATATAGTTTTATTTTAATCATGAAGCAGAAAAGAACAACTTGAGGTTTTACATCCATCATAGTACAGCAAATACAGTCCCCACAAAAAAGGGAGCAAGATATGTTTCCCCAAAACCATCCAACAGAAAGCAAATCCCCCTCCTGTCTCAAACTCCTCTGGGTAAAGGACTCTAGACACCACTGGCTGAAAATCTTACTGGAGCAGTACCTTGGCCATGTGGATTCTAGCAGATGCTCCACTACCGTCATGATCTTTTTCTTCAGCTGGACGATCCTGCCTCTGACAACCCATCTCAAATGATGATTGACTTGCATGAGAACCTTTCTCACGTTATCCATGCCACCTACGACATCTATGACTCAGTAGCACACTCCACAACCACAGCCATCTTGAGCAGGCAAACTGCCTGGCTGCATATCTGGACTCAGGAAGGAGCTTCATGAAGGCCTAGCAGACGCCCTCTGTCAAGGTCACAGTCTCTTTGGCTCCAAAGTTCAGAAGGCTATATCCGAGGTGAAGGATCACTGTTCCCCTGTCCAGGAACTTGCAGATCAGCTGGCAGAGTCAACATCTTCCACTCGTCGCCCCTCAATTCCTCCTTATCTATGACCCTATCATTACAACTACTTTCAACAAATTTTTCCCTCATCACCATTACCAGCCATATCTGCATCCACCTCAGCAAAGTCCCCAGAATCAGTCCTACAGTCAATGTAACTGCCAGCAAGAGAGGAAGATCCAACCACTTCCTCAAACCACCATTCCTAAACACACCCTCAGTTTTTGACTACCTGCTAGTAGGTGGCCAGCAAACAGTTACCACAGACCTCTGGGTGATTTCCATCATGCAGTCAGGTACAAGCTCAATTTCTCCACTCTCTGCCCTCTGTGATAAGGAAGCTTATCATAGTTCAGGGAGAAATAATACAAAAGGTGAATTGGCTCTGAATAAGCAACCTGTGCTGGCTGGTAAAAGCACTAAAACAGCTTGTTTATTTAAAAGACTACCAGACCCAGAATGCACTGGTTTACAGAAAGCCTCTAGGAAAGCTGAAGTAGGGAAACATGTGCCTAATCAGAGAAGCAATGATGTAATCCCTAATCACACATCTCCTAGGGCAGGGCTTAATTCAGAACACCTGGAGTGTGCTAGGGTGGAGTGGCCATCTAGGCACTTTAAAGCTAGAAGAAATTCATCAGACAGGTGGAACGGGGAGCAGCAACGGAGACAGCAAGAGCTGGAGAAGGAGAGACCGATGTGAACAGAAGGAAAAACAGCAAGACGTCCAGAAGGTCTAAGAAAGGAGCCCAAGGCAGCACTTATACTGGGAGAGATTCCTGGGGCAAGCATTCTTCAATGGACTGGAAGAAACCAGAGGCTTGGAGATATACAGCCTGGAACCCTCGGACAGCACCTGTAAGGGAGACGGCTGTATCTACAGAAAGAAGGAGCTCTAATACCCATTTAAGGAGGTATGGGAAAGGGGACCTGAAGTCCAGAGATTCTGACTGGAGAGATGGGCACAGAAGCTTTGTTACCTACTGGCCAAAATACCCAGAGAGGAAGCCTAATGACAACGTGATCTCAGGTATGAACTCTGATCTGTTCCCTAGCTTTGCACAAGGAAGACAGCAGGGAAACAGTTTCTATCCTGGTAGAGATCATTTAGAGAAATCCTCTGAGCCAGTGTATGAAAGTGATCCTATGGTATTTCAAGAGCAAGGGGAAATATCAAATGAGGAAGTTGAATGTATGGATTGTTCTCTCTCTAAACTGCTGTTCTAAAGTAATCCTCAGATAAGGATCAAACACCAAAAGGAACTGTACTGATTTTAAGATTCCCAGAAACGTTTCTTGGAGAGAAAGCTTTGGGGAAAGTGGAGCCACGTGGAGAGTGGACCCACAATGGTTTGCAGCTGGTTAAGCACCTGTGATTACAGCAAGGCACAAGTGCATGTGGGACTTTGGAGAAAAGCTTCTTCTCTGTGTGAAAGGAAGAAAGCTGTTTTTTTTGATAAAGAGAAATTTTCGTTTTGGGTTATTTTGCATTTCAGCACCGCTAAGAAAGTTTATTAGCAGAGGCTAGAAGAAAGACCTTTTCTGTTCCATCAAGGTCTTTACTAAGTTGTTGCATAAGTAATTCAGTTGCCTTATTTGTTTTGTTTCCTGAATAAAACTCCTGGAGAAGTTATCCTGTTGATGTTACCAAGCATATCTGTATGAGGAAATAACACCCCATAAATAAACTCTGATTTATGCTTTACACTCGAGCAACTACAATTCTTTATTCTTGTTAAACGGCTAGTTTTGTGTGAATGAACTACAACATCCACAATCCTTTCCAATTCAAGTAAATTCATAGCCTTGCCAAGATGGTGGAACATTCACAACAAGCACCCCCGTTTACACCTCTCAACATGCTCCCAGCGTCAGCGAGCTCCTGGACATCACATACCTCTGTTGGCACAGGAGGTGAACAAATTGCTCCTCAACAATGCTATTGAGCTGGTCCCACTCAAAGAAATAGGTTGGAACTTCTATTCAAGATTTTTCCTAATTCCCCAAAAAATCAGGGGGCCCCCACTCAATCCTCAACCTCCATCATCTCAACCTTTTATTAAAGAGGGAAAAATTCAAGATGTGCTTCCCTTGCTCAGCTGCCAGGATTGGCTTGCTTCTCTAGATATGAAGGATGTCTAATCTCACATCTCCTTTCATCCGCTTCATTGGAGGTATCTTCTTTTCATATTTTTCGACAGCCACTACCAACAGAAAGTCCTACCCTTCGGCCTTTCATCCACTCCCCACGTCTTCACAAAGTGCCTAGTGATAGTAGCCTCCTACCTATGGCACAAGGGACACTATGTCTACCCCTATCTTGATGACTGGCTCATTTCAGGGACATCAAAGAAGGCTGCAGTCAAAACTGTCCAGGCCACTTCTGCCTTCCTCCAAGCCCTGGGCTTCATCTTGAACAAGCAAAAGCCTGAGTTATTTCCTCAGCAAAGGTTGGATTTCATAGGTGCACACAGACATTTGCCTTCCTCCCTAAGCAGAGAGCCTGGGCCTTACACTTCCTCAGCAGCAGCCTAGCTACATGCTGGATGGCATCAGCCTCTATGCTCCTGCAACCTCTGGAGCTCATGGTCACTTGCATTCATGTTAGTCCACTATCATGGCTACACATGCTAAAAACTCATCTCTTCATTAAATATTATGGGTCTGATGCATTTTATGTATCGCCTGACTCTAATTTCCAGAGTCAGCTCTTTACTGTTCATTGTAAACCGCTTTGATTTTAAGAAAGGTGGTATATAAAATTTGTTAAATACATGCGCCCCCTAAAGTGGCTTCTCAAGCTCAATGGATCTCAATGCTCCCAGCTTTTAAACTAGATAATAGGGGAAAGCTGACAGTTGCCCAAGAGCACATGGTTCAGAACAATGTATCCTTGAAGGATACTAGCAAAAAGACTGAAGTTAGGGCATGTCAGTAGAGAGGTTCCAATAAAGACAAAAGTTGCCCAAATGCCCTTGAGTATAGAGCAGACCAAGCTTAAGGATTCAAAATTGCCCCTGCCTACCGATAGCCAGATTAATATGAATAAAATACAGCTTCTAAAATGCTTGATTTATTTATTTAGCTGCATTTATATCCCGCTTTTCACCGGGTCAAAGTGGCTTAGACAAAGGGAGGGGAATCAATTTGGGGGAGGGGGCCATCACAGGGGCCCAACAGTGAAGATCTGAACAAAGGGTAACAGTGCTAGACAGTTGACGTAAATCTCTTAGTTGCAAAGGTTAAAGACGTACATCAAGCTTGGGTGTTTAAAAATGCTATCTTGGAAGCCCAGACCAGCTATATCCCACGCTTTAAGAAAAGTGGAAGGAAGTCCAAAAAACTGCCAGCATGGTTTAAAGGTGAGGTCAGAGAGGCTGTTGCCAAAAAAGCATCTTTCAGGAAATGGAAAAAGGAGCCAAATGACGAAAATTGGAAACAACACAAGCACTGGCAAGTTAGATGCAAGGCATTTGATTAGGCAAGTAAAGAGAGAATTTGAGAAGAAGTTTACTGTGGAAGAAAAAACACATAATAAAGACTTTTTCAAGAACATTCATAGCAAAAAAAACTCTGAGAGAGTCAGTTGGACCATTAGATGATAGAGGGGTAAAAGGGGCACTAAGAGGGGACAAGGCCATAGCGGAGAGACTGAATGAATTTTTTGCTTCAGTCTTTACTGAGGAAGATGTAGGAATGCTACCCATGACTGAAATGGTATTTAAAGGAGATGCTGCAAAAGAACTGAAATAAATATCGATACACTGGGAAGATATCTTACAACTATTTGATAAACTGAAAAGTAGCAAATCACCTGGACCGGATGATATACATCCAAGGGTGTTGAAAGAACTAAAATATGAGATTGCAGACCTACTATCAGTAATCTGTGAAATATAATTAAAATCATCTATAACACCTGAAGACTGAAGGATGGCCAATGTACGTCAATTTTTAAAAAGGGTTCCAGGAGTGATCCGGGAAACTACAGACCGGTGAGCCTGACGTCAGTTCCAGGAAAAATGGTGGAAATCATTATAAAGAATGAAATTGCTTTACATGTAGATAGTCATGGTTTAATGAGAGAAAGCCAACATGGCTGTAGCCAAGGCAGGTCTTGTCTTATTAATAATCTGTTATTTCTTTTGAAAGTGTGAATAAACTGGTAGATAATGGTGAACTGGTTGATATAGAAAATCTGGATTTTCAGAAAGCCTTTCACAAGATTCCTCATGAGAGACTCTTAGCCAAATTAAAAAGTCATGGGATTGGAGGCAGTGTACTATTGTGGATCAAGAACAGGTTAAAAGACAGAAAGCAGAGTGTAAGGCTGTTTCCCCTCAGATTGCTGGGCTTTCTCCTGCTGACTCCGCCGTCCCCCCTCGGAAGTGATGCGGCCGCATTCCACCAGGTACTCTCCACTCCAGCCTGTATAAAACTGTGACGCCAGCGGCGCTTGTCGCCGCGGCGGTGCGCAACAAGGGTGCACTCCTTGGGGCAGCTCCGACAGCATAGGCCTCATCACTCGAAATATCTTCTCTATGTTTCCACCATTGGCCCTCCTTTGTCTCCTTGCTTCCCTTTCCAGTTGCCATCTCGCCGTCTCCTTTCAGGTAAGTCATTGTCTTTCTCCCCCTCCTGCTCCCATCATTGCAAGAGCTCGAATGGCTCCCTCGGCTCTCCCTATTCCAGTCCTTTGGGGAAATTGCTCTTCCTCTCCCTCTCACTCCCTCGGATTTCACCACTCTCGGTCCCGATGCTTTGACAACTTGCTCCCTTGTCTCCCCTCTATCCACTCCTTAGCTCCCATCTCTCCCCCACCCCTCTCTGTCTTCTCCTCTCAAGCTGGATCTCCTTAACTGCTGCTCCCTTAGGTCCAAGACTCTCTTAGTTCAGGACCTTGCCCTCCACAAGTCCTATGACCTCCTGCTACTTACTGAAATGTGGCTTAGAGAGGGGGAAGACGCCCTTCTGGCCCGCTGTCTTCCCCCTGGTTTCGCTGCTCTCTCTGTCCCCCGGCTGGGCCGTGCCAGTGGGGGTGTTGCAGTGCCCTTTCGCTCCCCCCTTTCCATCACTTGGGTCTTCTCCCCTCTGCTTCACTATCCGGAGGCTCTTCTCATCTGTCTGCAATCCTCCGCACCGTTGCATATTTTACTTCTTTACTCTCCTCCGGCGCTCCGCTCTCATCTCTGGGATTCACTTCTCTTAACCATTTCAGACCTAACAATTCGCTATCCGCACCTGATAATCGCTGGGGACTTTAATCTGCATCTGGACTTTCCTTCCTCCTCTGGGGAACACACTTTCATTTCTCTGCTTCAAGATCTCTCTCTCACTCAGCACATTACCCTGCCAACGCATTCCGCTGGTCATACTCTTGACCTTGTCATCTCCCCATCTGATTTTACTTTCTTATTAGATAATTTCTGCTCCCTCCCCTGCCCTGGACCAATCACTTTTGCCTGCCTTTTGCTATCTCCTGCAGTCCTCTGCCTTTCTGTCCTCGGCTCGTCTATCCGGCACTCCTCCCCCAACCTCTGTGCGCTACCAGCGCCGGCTTACTCCACTTACTCTTCAGCATTTTCCTGCTGCTAATATTCTTCTCTCTCCAGATTTCCCCTCCCTTTCTCCTGATTCACAGGTCTCACACTGGACCTCTTGTCTGTCCACGGCCCTTGATCAAGTAGCTCCACTTCAGCCTCCTCCCTCATGTCACCGTCCCTCACAGCCGTGGTTCCATTCCAGTCTTCGCCTCCTCCGCTCTCATCTTCGCCGTGCAGAGAGGCTATGGAGGAAATCTCGCTCCCCTTCTCTGTTAAAATCCTTCAAAGAGCACTACTCTCACTACCGTTCCCAAGTCCATCACGCTAAACTTACCTACTTCTCTGCTGCAGTCATTTCTACTCCCAATCAGACTCGCCACCTCTACTCTGTCCTCAAGTCTCTTACTTCTCTCCAGCTGTCCTCACATCCTCCACCCCCTCTGACAGCTTCCAGTCCCCGTCAGTTGGCATCTTTTTTTCATTCGAAAATCGTGAATTTTCATGTGCCTCTTCCACATTGCCCCCGCCCCATTATCCTTCCCGTTCGCCCCTCTCCTCCTCCTACCCTCTCGCTCTCTCACTGCTGGATGTCTTTTCACTTATTCTCCATTTCGGAGCTTATCAAGTCTATCTCTTCTTCTAGCAAGACCACTTGCTCCCTTGACCCCTTTCCCTCCACATGGCTTCTTGCACCCTCTTGCCCTCCCTCCTCCCATTCTCACTATGATCAATACTAGCCTCTCCACTGGTACCTTCCCTCTCCTCTGGAAGCATGCACTTATACACCCGATTCTTAAGAAACCTTCCCTTGATCCTCTTGTCCCTGTTCACTACTGGCCAGTTTCTTGCCTTCCTTTCCTTTCTAAAATACTTGAAAAATGATCTTCACTCAATTTTCTCACCACTTGAACACTATTAACTTTCTTCACCCTCGTCAATCAGGTTTCTGCCCCTGTCACAGTGTACAAACAATTATCCTCGCCCTCCTCAATGAGCTGCATGTTGCACATGATTGTGGTGATATCTCGGTGGCATTTTCTTTGGACCTCTCTGCAGCCTTCGATCTTGTCGATCGCGCTCTCCTTCTTTCCTGTCTTCATGATGCTGGGCTCCTTGGCACTGTTTATAGGTGGTTCCACTCCTATCTTTTCTCCTGATCATACTCTGTTCTTCCTTACTCCTCTTCAAGTGTCTCTTCTGACCCGATTCCCTTACACTGTGGTGTTCTCCAAGGCTCGGTGTTGGCACCTCTTTTGTTTAATGTTTTCCTGGCACCTCTCGCTCTTCTGATACAGCAGTTTGTGATTCTGGCTTTCTTCTATGCTGCTTCATCACATTTCACCTCTTCTACCCGATCTTTCCCCCTTCAACTCCTGTCTCCACTCTGTTTCCAGCTGGCTCACCTCCAACTGCTTACATCTGAATCTTTCCAAAACACTGGCTATTTGGTTCCCCCATGGTGGTCCTTCCCCTCAACTGGCCCCATCTTTTGCTGGCTCTTCTATTCCTTTAGTCCCCTGCTTTTGGAATCTTGGTGTTCTCATTGACTCAGATCTCTCCTTTCATGATCACATTTCTAATGTCACTAAAACTTCCTTTTTCCATCTCCGTCAGATACGTGCCATTCGTCCCTTTCTCACTCTCCAGACTCTCACTACCCTTGTTCTCTCCTTTATTATTATTATTATATTATTGTCATCTCATGTCTGGATTTCTGTAACTCAGCCCTTGCTGGCATTCCTCAGTCCCAGTTAGGTAGGCTTCAATGCATTCAAAACATGGCAGCACGTATCATCACTCACTCTTCCCATCTAGATCACATCACCCACTTCTTCTTCAACTTCACTGGCTCCCTCTAGATCAGGGGTCTCAAACACGCGGCCCGCGGGCCGCATGCGGCCCGCGAGAGTCCTTTGTGCGGCCCGCGATGCAAGGGGGAAAAAAAAAACACCCCGGCTTCTGCTGCTGCTGCCGCCGCTGCCGTGGCCGGCAATAGCAGCAATAACGCAAGTCCCGCGGGCTCCGCTCCGCTCCCCCCCCCCTCCCCCTTCTTCCTTCCTGCTTGCCTGCCAGTTCTCCGCTTCGGCTTCGCCTTTCAGAGCCGCGAAGGGAGAGCTTCTCCCTCGCGACTCTGTTCAGCCCGCTGGGGCAGATGGGAAATTTCCCATCTGCCCCAGCGGGCTGAACAGAGTCACGAGGGAGAAGCTCTCCCTTCGCGGCTCTGAAAGCCAAAGCCGAAGCGGAGAACTGGCTGACAGGCAAGCAGGAAGGAAGGGAAGGAAGGGAGGGAGGGAGGGGGGGGGACGGAGCCCGCGGGACTTGCGATATTGCTGCTATTGCCGGCCACGGCAGCGGCGGCAGCGGCGGCAGCAGCAGCAGAAGCTGTTTTTTTTTTTAAGTTTAATTTTCCCGGGGGGGGGGGCAGGACTTGATGGGGGGGGGAGCAGGACGATGTGGGGGGGGGGAGCAGGACGATGTGGGGGGGGAGCAGGACTTGATGTGTGGCTGGGGGGGTAGTACTGAAAATGGGGTGATGGGGGTTAGGACTGGTAATGGACAGATGGGGGTTAGGACTGGAGGTGGTCTGATTGGGGGGCTAAGACTGAAATGGGGTTATGGGGGGGCTAAGAATGAAGATAGGGCGATGGAAGGGTTAGGCCTGGAAGTGGGCTGTTGGGGGGCTTAGGACCGATAATGGGCTAGGGGGGGGCTAGAACTGGTAATGGACTGGGGGGGGGTGCTATGACTGGAAATGGGCCGAGTAGAAGGGGGAGCTTGAACTGCAAATAGCTGATGGGGACAGGGTCTTGGAATGGTAATGGGCTGAGTGGAAGGGGGCTTGGAATGGAAATGGGCTGTGAGGGGAGGGAGCTAGGACTGGAAATGGGCTGATGATGCGGGGACTAGAAGGGAGCGGATGCTGGGTGGGGCAGGAGCTAGAAGGGAGTTGATGTTGGGGGACGATTAGAATGGGATGGGGCTGGGAGAGTGAAATGGAGAGGGGAAATATATTTTGTGTGGGAGGGAAGAAAAATCTACAATTGGCCGGGTATTGGGAGAGTAAGTGGGGATTGAGGATGGAGGGGTAAAATTTGAGTGGATGAAATAGGAATGAGGAAAGAGCAAAAGGAGAATGATTAGTATGTTAAAGCAGATGTAGAGAGAATGGAAAAAAACTAGGAAAGAAGAAAGGACAAATGGACAGCAGACGATGGAGAGTTAGCAGAAGACACAAAGAAACCAGAAGAAAGTGAATGGAACAATTGCAACTGAAAAAAAATGCACAAAAGGTAGAAAAATATCTCTTTATTTTGAATTTATTAACTGAAATATGTCAGCTCTTGGAAATGTGCATCTTTAACGTCTGCACTTTATTTAATACAAGAGGAAATCAATGTATAGTTTTATTTCTACAGTGTTGTACATTCTAAGTTTGGCTTTTGGGGTTCCCAGTTTAATTGTCTTCCTGTTTCTAAATTGTGATTCCTTGTTTGGTGATGGTGTATGTTCTGCATGTGTAACTGAGCTGAGGTATTCTGTTTATGTAATTCATATTTGACATTGCCACTTGTTCTCTTTCCCGAGTAGGTCATGTATTGTTATTCTCTGAAATGTGTTGATTTAATATTTGCAGTGTTGCCTTTTGATAGTTAGGGTATGGTGCTTTGTGAGTCCTGGTAGTGCTGTTAGGACACGGCAGGTTTGCTATGGGTTCTAAATGAGCAGTGTTTCTAGTAGTTCCTAATGTGCCTGGCGGTTGGCACTGGTTTATAGTAATGTAGAAATCTTTTAGTCTTTCTTTATCCATACACTCATTAAGAGGCATGTTTACTAAAAGTTAGTGTATGGTAACATTATGCAAATATTTATGCAAATGATGCCCTTATGCAAATGAGGCCTGCGTCTTGTGCGGCCCCCGGGTTACTCTACAAGTCCTCATTTGGCCCTCAAAGCAATTTGAGTTTGAGACCCCTGCTCTAGATCACCGTATCCACTTTAAGCTTCTCACCCTCATTCACCAGGTCATCTATACCCATACCCCTACCCCTCAATATCTGGCTGATCTCATTCATTTTAACACTCCCACTCCCACTCTACGATCACCTCATGTAAACTGCCTCCACCTCCCATCCCCCTCACGGGCTCATTTACAATCCACCCGCTCTTCTTCTTTTTTCTTTATAGGACCCCCACTCACTCATTCACACATTCATTACCTATTTCCCTCAGACTTGAACAAGATTACCGTACGTTTAAATCCCAACTAAAAACTCACCTATTTTCTTCTGCTTTTGACCTTCCCACTCCTTCTGTCTGACCTCCTGTCCCCTAATGTGTCCTCCTTCTCTGTCTGGTATGCCTGACTTTCTCTCTGCTCTCCTATTAATATTGTAACTTCCTTTCCTTTTCCAGGCCATTGGCCGTACTTTTTACAAATGTACACCGCTTTGCTTTTTGGAATGAAAGGCAGTATATCAAATTCAATAAACAAACATAAACCTGTAACAGGTGATCTCCAGGAACAGCAGTAATTAGTCTTCACATATGGGTGATGTCATCTAACAGAGCCTGCACAGGAACACTCCCCAGCATCCAATAGGAAGCGTTTAGGAGCATCCTTCTAGCATGCATGCATGAATGCCTTCCCACCTTCCCAGTGAATCTTTTCAGTGAGGTATATAGCTGAGAAAAAAGGAAAGAAACCTACAATTCCTTGGGGAAGAGGGTGGTTTGTGAAGACTGATTCCCGCTGTTGCCTGAGATCTCCTGTTACAGATGAGTAACTACGCTATCTCCAGGAACAAGCAGGAATGCAGTCTTCACATATGGGAGTCCCTAGCTCCAAGCTACCAGAAACTGGCGAGGAGCATGACCTGTTAGAAATGGGGAAAATGTTTTGAAGAACAACATGAAGAGTCCAGGGATTCTAAGAGACTCGGCCTTCCCATCAAACCCCAATCAAGACAGTAGTGGTGGTAGCCTGGATGGACAGAGGGTCAGAGATGTAGCTATGTCCCAAAGAGGTGCTGGAGTATGGCTTGGCTAAAGTTACTGTCCCTATGAGAGTCCTTGTCCAGACAGTAGTGGGCTGCAAAGATGTGAATGGAAGACCACGTGGCAGCATGGCAGATCTCCGTTATAGAGACAGAGCATAGGTGGGTCACAGATGTGGCCATGGTGCGGACATTGTGGGAAGTTACACACCCCTCTAATGTCAGACCCACCTGAGCATATGCAAAGGATATGCAGTCTGCTATCCAAAGAGAAAGAGCGTGTTTAGCCACAGAAAGACCAAGGTGACTAGAGTCAAAATAAATTAATAATTGTGAGGATTTTTGGTGTGCCTTGGTTCTGTCAAGGAAATATGCAAAAGCTCATTTGCCGTCTAGGGTATGAAGTGCTGAAGAACGCATGTGGTTTGGGAAAAAAGGTCAGAAGAATTACCTACTTGTTGAGATGGAAGGGAGATACAACCTTTGGAAGGAAACACGGAAGTGTTCATAAGACCACCCTATCATGATGAAAACATGTATAGGGAGCATGTACAACCAAAGCTTGTAGTTTGCTGATTCGGTGAGCTGAGGTGAGCACAACTAGGAAGGAGACTTTCCAAGTAAGAAACTTGAGGGAGGTAGTGCCTAGAAGCTAAAATAGAGGTTTGAGCAATTGAGCAAGAATCACGTTGAGATCGCAGGTTACAGGTGGGGGCCAAATCAGTGTCTGTCAGACGGCTGCCTGGGTGAGAATGTTCACAGTCTTGGCAAGTGCATATATCAATATGATTTGCAAGGGATTGTGGGAAATGCAGTTCATTCACACCAGACACACCTGCTCACAATAATTAGTTGTGCTTGAGGGTAAAGCCAATAAGATATTTATTTATGGGGTTATTTCTCCCAACACAGATATGCTTGGTAGCAGATAAATCAGGATACTTGCTTTCAGTGTTAAACTTGGAAAAACAAAATCAGGAAAACATTTGAACTTGTCAGGCAATCAAAGCAAAAGAATAAAGACCTGGTTGGTAACAAACTGGTCTTTTCTGTAGGCTTTAGCTAATATTTTCTTAGCAGTGTATTAAACAACAAACCAAATTCACAAAATAGGTAAAAACTGTTCTTTTCAGGTTAACTTCTTATATCTTCACATACAGACTCAGAAGTGTTCCCTTAGAGCTCACTGGCAATTAGGTAAAGTTCAATTGCTAGCAGTTACTCAGCTGAAACCCATTAGCTGGCTTACTTTCTACTGCATGGCCCAAAAACCTATTCAGGAGCTTTTCTGAGTAGTTTAAAGAACAAGTTGGCATTTCTTTGTGATGGTTGTTGTATATTATAACAGCAAATTACCAAAGGAGTTTTGCCAGAGAGCATTCCATGTCCTCACAGCCTATATCTGCAACATTTTCCCCTTCTTCAACAACCATGGGTTCAATATCATGGATTGGCACAGAGGCATTTCTCAATGAAGCAATCTCAGGAGAATAACTGTGTCCCTGCTGTCTTTCCAGGATATAGCTAGGGCTTAGATCAATGTTCATACCTGAGCTTCCATTGCTGTTAGAGTTCCTCTTTAAATAGCCTGGCCAGTATGTAGTCCAGTTCTCATGTCCAGCCCTCCAATCCAGATCCCTGGACACTGGATCCCTCTTCACATACCTCCTGGCATAGGTCCTAGGGTCCCTTCCACGTGCAGCTGTCTCCCTCACAGGTACCGTCTGGAGGTTCCTAGCTCTGCAGCACCATTCCTCTGGGTTTCCCCAGTCCAATGGTGTATGCTTGCCTTTAGAATGCCTTCCAGTATACGTACTGCTATGGACTCCTTTAGACCTCACAAAGGCTTTCCTCTTCTTTCTTCCAAAGGGTTTCTTGCTCTCTCTGTCCTTCCGTTCTGGCTTCTGCTTCTGATGATCCTCCAGCTGAAGAATAGGATGACTATTCTGAAAATGAGGATAATTCTGAGGATGATTCTCTGTAGAATAAACTCTACCTTTATTCTGCTTAGATGAGTGCTCCACCCTAACACAGCACAGCTGTGCTTCATCAGGCCTTGCCCTTTGAGATGAGTGCTTAGGGATTACCTCATAGCCCTCCTGATTGAACACACGTTTCTCCACTTCAGCTCCTCTACTGGCTGTTGGAAACCTGGTGCATTCTGGGACTGGTAGTCTTTTATAGGAAAATTCTGTTTTCTTATTAATACCAGAACTGACAGGTTGCTTGTTCAGAGTCACTTCACCTTTTCTATAGCTCCTTCCTGAGCTATGATAAGCTTCCTTATCACATGTCTTAGTCAATAGGAGCCCATGCATGAAACTGGTTACCAATGGATGTGTGGAAATGTATTTTCCATCAATCCCACAATGAGAAGCCAAAATGGCACTAAGGTGGACACAAATAGAACTAGTTTTGAGACCTGTGGAAGAGAGGTGGGGGAGAAACAGTGTAAGACTCTCCACTGGGACAAATGAAGGGGTTGAAGGTGTGCTGAGTATACCACACTGTGAACCAGCACCATTTAAAGGTATTTGTGCGTTGCATGGAATCTTTCCAGAATGTCAGAAGGATATCCTTTATGGCATCCAGTAATTTCAGGTCTAAAAGAACTAGCTTCTCAGCAGGCAAACCATCAGGTGGAGAGCCAGGATTTTGGGATGGAGCAATGCTCCCTGATCCTGTGAGATCAGGTCTGGTGCACATCCCAGATGAAGAAGCTAATGCTGAGGTAGACGAAGAAGCAGGGGAAACAATGGCTGTCATGGCCAGAATGGGGCTACCAGGATCATGGTGCCTCTGTCAGCTTGCAATTTGAACAGAGTCTTGGTTATCAGCAGAATGGGCCGGTAAGCATATAACAGACCCGCTCCCCAATGAAGGGTTTGACATTGTAGAGATGGCACCCTGGAGCAGAACAGAGGGACCTGTGCATTGAGCAGAGTGGCAAAGAGGTCAATTTGTGAGATTCCCCAGAGCTGGAAGATGCGAGCAACTATTCTCTGATGAGTTCAATTGTTAGGTTGGCAGAGCTGACAGACTGTCCGCAAGAACATTCTGCTTTCCCAGCAGGTAAACAGCTCAGAGAAGCATTCCAAGAGCCAGTGTAAAGGTCCACAGGTGGATCACTTTCTCGCAGAGGAGGAGGGAGCCTGTGCCTCCCTGTTTGTTGATGTAAAACATGGCAACTTGGTTGTCTGCCTGAAGAAGAATTGATTGATGTGATAGCTGCTGGCAAAACACCCACAGGGCATTGGTTATCACCCTCAACCCCAGGAAGTTGATCTGAAGGGAGACCTCTTGTTCAGACCAGAGGTGCTGCGTGCCCAGGCCATCCAAATGAGCTCCCCAGTTGTGTTTGGATGCATCAGTAGTGAGGGTCCATTGAGGTGGAGGCATCTGAAAAGGTAACCCTATGAGAAGGTTTTGAGGAGAGAGCTACCACTGAAGGGAGTCCACCAGAAGTGGGGTGACCACCACTCTGTCTTGTAGACAGCCTGTCACCTGTTTCCATTGTGAGGGAGGACCCACTGCACTTGGTGCATGTGGAGACGATCATAGGGGACGATATGGATCGTGGAGGTTATGTGATCGAAGAGAAGAAGAATGCCTTATGCTATGGTGTGATGGCTGCACTCAATGATGCCTACCAGCTCTGTGAGGCATTTGAGACTGTCCTCAGGCAGGAAAGCTTGGGCCTGAGTCATGTCAAGAAGGGTACCTATGAATTCCAGTTTCTGAGTGGAAGAAAGGTGTGACTTTGGAAAGCTTATGATAAAACCTAGGTATTCGAGCACCATAATGGTGCATTGAATGGACAGAGTCATCTAAGTAAAGGAAGATGAAGATACCTAAGGTGCAGAGGTAGGCCGTGACTACTGCTGGATATTTCAAAACACCCTTGGAGCAGATGCCAGCCCAAAGGATAGGACTCAGTACTGGTAATGTCCGCCGTCGAACATGAAGTGAAGATACTGCCTGTTAAATGGGTGAATGAGGATGTGCATGTATGCATTCTTCAGATCTCGAGAACAGAGTCAATCATTCCTCTGAAGGCAGGGCAGTAGGGTTCCTAGTGAAACTATCTTGAACTTCTCTCATACTAGGAACTTGATGAGGTTCCGGAGATCTAGAATGGAACGGACCCCCCCCCCCCTCAACCTCTTGGGAATCAGAAGTACCAGAAGTAAAACCCCAATCGTTCTTGTGCACAGGGAACAAGTTCTATGGCATCCTCTTTTAGAAGGGTGGTGACTTCCTCTCGCAACAGATCCAGATGGAGTGGGTCTACAGGATACTCCCCTGGAAAGAAGGGAGGAGGTAACTGGGCAAAATGGAGCAGGTAGCCTTTGAAGATGATATATATAGCCCAGGGTTCTGATGTTCTGAGTGGCTACCTATGGGCAAAATGGACCAGCCTGCCTGCAATGTGAGAAGGCTGGGGTTCTTGCAAGGGAAGAGTGGCAATGTTCTCTAGGAAGCTGTCAAAAGCTAGAACCAGGTTGGGGCTGTGGAACTGGTTGTGGCTTAGAAGGTTTAGGTCTCTTGGGTTGGTAAGGAGCCTGAGGCTTCTGCTGACCTTGGTGAAAATGGTAGGGCATGCAAACCTTTGGATAGAAGGGTTCTTTATAGAGGCTTTTTTTCTGGAAGGATCTGCTGTTTTGCAGGAGACATGCAAAACAACAATACAAATACCCCCAAAAAATGGAGTCCAAAAATTAAAAATCAATATTTATAAATCCACTGAAAATGGCCTTGAATTCTCAGAGCCACTACTAAGTCTGGAAGAGAGCTCAACTCATAGATTTACTGGCTCCTGATGTTGTTGTTGTTGTTAAGTGCCATTGAGTTGGTGTCGATTCATGGTGACCGTCTGGATAGTTGACTATCTGTGTTCGGTCTTTAGACAAGGGGCTCAATGTTGATAAAGTGGCACTCATAGCTGCTGTAGTTGTATCAATCCATCTCACTGCCGGCGTTCCTCTTTTGCATTGATAGGGGCCAGTAGCAGATGAGAACAATCTTTTTTAAACACATTTGTTATATATAGGTGGCTCTGAGAATTTGAGGAAGTCCAAATAGCAATGATCATCATCGTGCTTCCGTCACCGATCTGATGTTGAAGGACAATCTGGATGCCGATGTCCAGAGACATTGGAACTGTAGACATTCGATGCCTGTCCTTCTGCTGCCAATGGAATTTGGCTGGTTCCAGGCTCGGCATGCACCCCGAGGGTCCCGAAGACAGCGGTTCCAGGCTCAGCATTGAGACCTGGGTCACCAAGGACTTTGAAATGCCCGATTCCAGGCCCAGTATTGAAACCTGGGCTCCCAAGGGTGTCGAGGCTACTTGCATGGATGCTGCCAGGAGCACAGCCAAGCTTCTCTCGATGGTCAGCATGCGCTGCTTGAGGGAGATGGAGGAAGTCTGGGTAGACTCCAATGCAGGACTGTGGACCATAATACCAGAAAATGGAACCAGAAGCTCTCCCGAGGTTGAAGTCCAGGTAGTACTCCGGAGCCCCTCTTGAGATTTGGAGGTGGATTCCTCCTGCTGGGGCTGTTTAGCTGGCCGCTCACGGTTCTTAGGATCAGAATCCCACCAACGGGAGTTCCAATGTCGATGTCTGAGGGAATGATCCTAGAAATCAGCATCGGTCCTTGAAGTCGAAAGCTGAGATGCCGATGCAGCTTTGGTGACTGGCTGTTTCTTACCATGGCATTTTGATTCTGAGGGAGCACAGGAATTATGCTTAGAATAGGAACCCCGAGAAGACATCGACACTGAAGAATCGTGTGCTGAGGCGGCCAAGTCAGATCCAAAAAGACTGTCGCGTTGCTTTTCCCTGTTTTTTTAATCCTTTTCTTGTTATTTGCTGATACAAAGTACAAGAGTCTGGGTTATGGTCGAGACCCAAGCACTGAAAGTATCAGTTGTGCTTGTCAGTGGCCGAAATAGTGTGGTTATATTTAATACACGTTTTGAAACCACTGGCTGGCTTCTTCATGTTAGGCAACACAGCCTCTGCCAGGTCAAAAGACTCAATGGTGGCCTGGACTGATGAAAAAACCCCACAGGAATCGCGAGGTAAAAAGAGAAGGATAGGGATTGGGGTGTTTGGCAGATATGGGTGATATCTTGATTGTAGTTTGCCAATTATTAGATAAACTGAAGAGTAGCAAATCACCTGGGCCGGATGGTATACATCCAAGGGTGTTGAAAGAACTGAAATTTGAGATTGCAGACCTGCTATCAGTAATCTGTGAACTATCATTAAAATCATCTCTAATACCTGAGGATTGGAGGATCGCCAATGTAACACCAATTTTTAAAAAGGGTTCGAGGGGTGATCCGGGAAACTACAGACCGGTGAGCCTGACATCAGTACCGGGAAAAATGGTAGAAACCATCATAAAGAATAAAATTACTCAGCATATAGATAGTCATGACCTAATGGGAGACAGCCAACATGGCTTTAGACAAGGAAGATCTTGTCTTACTAATCTGTTATGTTTTTTTGAAGGAGTGAATAAACAGGTGGACAAAGGTGAGTCGGTTGATATTGTGTATCTGGACTTTCAGAAAGCCTTTGACAAGGTCCCTCATGAGAGACTTTTGGCAAAACTAAAGAGTCATGGGATAGGAGGCAGTGTACTACTGTGGATCAGGAACTGGTTAAAAGATAGAAAGCAGAGGGTAGGGCTAAATGGCCAATTTTCCCAATGGAGAAAGGTGAATAGTGGTGTACCCCAGGGATCTGTGCTGGGTCCGCTGCTTTTTGACATATTCATAAATGACCTGGAAAGTGGAATAACGAGTGAGGTTATCAAATTTGCTGATGACACAAAACTATTTAAAGTTGTTAAAACCCAGGAGGATTGTGGAAAATTGCAAGAGGATCTTGATAAATTGGAAGACTGGGCATCAAAATGGCAGATGAAATTTAATGTGGAGAAGTGCAAGGTTATGCACCTAGGGAAGAACAACCCAAACTATGGTTACACGATGCAAGGTTCCACATTAGGAACCACCACCCAAGAAAAAGATTTAGGCGTCCTTGTGGATACCATGTTAAAACCCTCGGCCCAGTGTGCAGCGGCGGCCAAGAGAGCAAATAGAATGCTAGGTATGATAAGCAAAGGAATGGAAAATAAAACAAAAGATATTATAATGCCTCTATATCGTTCCATGGTGAGACCTCACCTTGAATATTGTGTGCAATTCTGGTCGCCATATCTTAAAAAGGATATAGCAATTTTAGAAAAGGTTCAGAGAAGAGCCACCAAAATGGTAAAGGGGATGGAAGGCTACTCCTATGAAGAAAGGCTAAAAAGGTTGGGGCTCTTTAACCTGGAAAAGAGACGGCTGAGGGGAGATATGATAGAAGTCTATAAATTAATGAACGGAGTGGAACGGGTAAACGTAGATCGATTGTTTACCTTATCAGAATATAGAAAGACTAGGGGACATGCAATGAAGCTACAGGGTAAACTTTTTAAGACTAATAAAAGAAAATATTTTTTCACTCAACGTGTAATCAAACTCTGGAATTTGTTACCGGAGGATGTAGTAAAGGCTGTTAGTGTAGCTGGGTTTAAAAAAGGTTTGGACAAGTTCCTGGAGGAAAGGTCCATAAACCATTATTAAGAAGGGACCCAGGATATCAATGCTTGAACCAATACAAGCACTGTGGAACCTGTGTCCCTTGGGGAAACTGCTAGGTACGTATGACCTAGATTGGCCACTGTTGGAAACAGAATACTGGGCTTGATGGACCTTGGTCTGACCCAGTATGGCATATCTTATGTTCTTATGTTCTTAATTTTTTTATACTGTTGTTCACCGCGTAAAGTGGATCTCTAATAACTGTGGTCTACAAAAGTAAGATAAATAATAAACAAACAAATAAGACAAATGATTTAATAGATTCACTGGCACAACAACGTGGCACAAGAAAAGTCTTTGGAGGAAGTCTCTAGAGCAGGAGTCAATAGATTAACAAGGCAAAACATTCAGGAAGGGTTTTCCACAGAGCTCAAGACAGACAAGGACACTTGGGCTAATCATGAAACAGAAACAATAACCAGAAATACAAGACATAGCTAAGGATAGGTGGGCTAGGACCTCCACCCTCCCCCCCCCCCTCCAGGAGACATAACAACTCATAGCTCCTCCAGAAAGATCAGTACCTTCCAACCCAAGGGACACTAGGAAGTTCAGTGCATTTCAACCCAAGAGACACTGCTCAAAGGTCAGATCAGGCCATGATAACAGTAGGAAAAAATTAAAATGAAGGGGGGATTCAAGTCATTTTCGATTAAAAATACAAATGAAATTACATCAGACATGTCATTGATATTCCCTGTGTCATTTCAAATGAATGCATATCCTTACTATGCACCAGATTCCTTCTGGAAATAGTCATCATGGGCCCTGAATCTAGATACCAGGTGTCACCTATAAGCAATGATCTTGACTCCTTCATCCTTGACCCCAACCAACCTCCAGAGCAAAGTTGCTGATTCAGGACCAAACTAGAGACTTTCAATACGGCAACACAGCATGCACTACCAGACCAATCCACCTAATTTAGGATTTATGTTTTGATATGCTGCTTATATAGTGCTGACCTTGGTCAAACAAAGGAACAGCTCTAGAAAGGACTAAAATAGGCAAAGAGAAGAGATCTGGTGCATTGTAGAGTGGATACAAGCAAAGTTGTGTGTGATGCAGTAATAGACACCCTGTGGCAGCGAGGCTGCCTGACACCTTTTACAAGTCCTTGAAATCAGGACCATCTGTGAGAACATCTTACTTTTCCACTTTATATTTCTGACCTGATAAGGAAATGTTTATTTTTTCTTAGGTTAATCAGAATATACAGTATCTTAATAAGAAATCATTACAAACTTCAATTCAGTCTTTAGTATGGACTCATCTGGATTATTGCAATTCCTTTTTCACAGGGCTCCCACTCTATTAATTGATCCAATACACAGCAATTAAATTGATTTATGCTGCAAAGAGATCAGATCATGTCGCTCCGCTTTTGATGGAGCAACATTGGTTATTGATTATTAATAGAATTAAGTATAAAATTCTGACTTTGGCAAGCGTGCATTTTATATAGGAGTTCCATACTATCTTTTGCCATTTTTGATGCCCTATCTACCCATTAGGCGGCTTTGCTCCTCAGGCTAATTTACTTACTGTTCCTTCTCTTAGATCACTCTATCTAGAGTTAACTAGACAAAGTTCTTTTATATTTCAGGTACCTATGTTATGGAATTCTTTGCCACAAGTAATTAATTCTGAAAATTCTCTAAGAAAATGTAAGAAAGCCTTAAAACTGTGGTTGTTTCAAAAATCTTATGTGGAGCCTAGGTACCCTTGGTGTTTGGCATATGTCCAATAATATACATATATTTTTCTAGTTTAAAATATAACATCAAAGAAAAACAAATATAAGAAAAGTTTAAACATGCAGAATTCAACCATTCTCCTTAGGGCCTATTTTAAACTTTTTGACTCCATTAAAATTGAAAGCTTCCAGGTGACGTGTGTTCTTATCTGGTTGAATGAAAAGTGGAATTTGGCCCACAAGATTAGAGAGATAGGACTCACGGCTGTTACAGAATCTCCCCATGTAACCCGCTGGACACAAGCAGTTCCCTGAGGACTGACACGTTCCTCCATTCCAGCACAAAGAGATGCATGTAGCTGCAAAGAGGAACATATTATCAAGCTAAAATTCAGAAGTATTTATGTAGTCAGCAGCAGAAAAAAACATATAATGCTCAAAATTGTGCCTACAGAATTATATGGTTTGGGTCAGGGTAAGGGTTGCAAGAAAACATATGTTCAGAAGCAAAATTCAGCCACTGAATATAAGGGTTATTCATTTGCCACACTCACCCTATATTGACCTATATTCACTTTAGATGGATATCTATCCTTTTAACTTACATGAATTTTCAGCATTTGCCTTAGACAAGTAGAAAGAAATTTTATAAGGAACCATGTAACATTATGGACCATCAATATGCGTAAATCATGATCTTTAAATGACATACGCGTGTGCATGGGCCTTTGTGTGTGTGATATTTTATAAGTGCATCAGGCCAATAGCACGTACCATCACTGTGGGCATGCAGGGGACGGAGCTTGGGAGGAGCATGGGCACAGTGTAAAGTTATGCACGTACATTATAAATACTGTAATTTATGTGCATTCTTGAGAAATATATGTGCGGGCATTTACACCAGCCCTAAGGTTAGTGTAATGATTGTGCCTAAATTTGCCATGTGTATTCCATCACTTGCACTCTTATTTTAGAAAGTCGAGTACACACATACTTGACTTAATGAAACAGATGTGACTGATGCATGTAAAAACACCTCTTAGTGTAGGCATGTGTCAATGAAAATAATGATAACTTTTGAACTGATATTATCTATTTAAAGTTAACTTGGCGGCTGTTCTGCTGAATTTCCCTTTCAGCATTTAATTTCCCTGCTTTTTATTTACCTCAGATAAGTCCACTGGTCCTTTCACTAAGCTATTCATTATTCAGTGTTGTTTAACCTCTACATGAGCCCCCTGGGCACTATTTGTCAAAAACATGGGTTTGTGGGCTTTTTATATGCCGATGATATATAGCTTTTGATTGAATTTGATGACGAGGCTGTGGTGTTGCTTTTGTTAATTTGCAGTTGGTGCAGAAGCTCAGACCCTATTTAGATCAAGATGCTTTGCGCTGGGTGGTCCAGGCATTGGTATTGTCATGCCTGGATTATTGCAACGACCTCTATGTGGGGTTGCCAGCATTTATATTGAGGAAGATGCAGGTGGTGCAGAACACAGCCGCACGAATCATTGGGGTCTGCAGAGGTATGGTGCAGTGGCTGGGGTGATGCAACAGTTGAATCGTATCCCAATTAAATCAAGATGTGTGTTTAAATTGTTGGTGTTAGCATTTAAAGCCTTACAGGGCAAGGACCCATGGTATTTGAGAGAGCTGCTGCACTGGTATAGGCCCGAAAGGGTATTGCACTCGGGGGGTGAATGTCTGTTGGAGCTACCTGGTTGGTGTCAGGTTCATTTAAAGCATTGGCGGGCGAGACTTTTTTTTCAGTGGCCATGCCAGCTTTGTGGAATTCCTTGCCTTTGGCAATCAGGTTGGAGACAAAACTGTTGTTATTTTGGAAGGCATTAAAAACCTTTCTTTTCTGTGAGGATGGACAGCGGTCTCTTGTTTTTGGCAAGTGGTATCAGGATTAGGATGTTAAGTACCTCTTTTCTTAAGGGGGTAGGGATGGGATCAATGGGATTGCATTTCTTTGGGTTTCTTTTATTATTATTGTAAACCGCTGTGAATGCTTTAGCAAACGGTGGTATAGAAATGTTTTTAAATAAATAACATTCAGCTGTCCAACTGTCTAATTCCCATTGCTCATTTATTTCACGCCTGCTCTCACCAGTGATGCAGTAATCTCCAGTGTATCCAGTGTAACAGGAGCAGACTCCAGGGGCGCTGCACCAGCCATTGTTACAGCTCGCATTACAGATCGCTAGAAAAAATATAACACATACCATAACTGTAGCGTAGTGCATAACCAGAAAGTCACTTAATTTTAATTAATTAAATTCCATATAGTGAAAATGGGGAGTGATGAGAAGGTGGATATAATCAGCTAAGCCTGGGAGAGCAACCTATCCTCCCTTCTATTTCAAGATGTCAGTCGAGAAAATTGAATGACAGCCACCTTTTGGAGACTATGGATTTGAAAGTAGGAAGTCACCCCTTTTTCTGCCCATCCATGTGCTCTAAGGGACATTGGAGAGAACACAGAATGGGGTGGCAGGGGTGAGATCTTATCAACCACTGTAGCTGAACTAGTTACAAAGACTTCTTAGAGACTGCCAATACCATCAATGCCTGAAGTGCTGGTGTGCTCTGCAGAGGTAGAACATGCCAACCAGCATGCTATGGAGAGGCCAAGAAAGAGGGACAAGGGAAAGGAAGAGGCCCACTCACCTTCCCAAATGGGTTGCTTACTCAATTAATGAAGAGTAAAAAGAAGAGAGAGGCTGAAGCATGAGAATGGTACACTGCCACAAGGAGGAGGGCCAAGGCGGCCTGCAATAGTACTAACTACTCCTTTGATTACCTCAGTCATCAACCGAGAGGAGCTATGAAGACCCCACAACTGCCATCTTGGGCTGACTGAGTGGGAACTTTGGAAACCAGAAGGCCTGAGTCATCACCTGAGCCACCCTTACCTACTCCCAAACAAAAAAAATATATGGAATTCCAAGAAGCCTGATTGGTTGCCCAGAGTGGACCACAATACTGACCAGCCTGTGGCCAAGACAATGGCAGACAACATTCATCTTCATCCAAAATTCAAAATATCTCCACTCATTAACCACCTCTATAGTACATTTTTTCAGGATAGAACTTAAAAGGAGAAAAAGCAGGTCTCAAAGTCTCAATAGGTGAACAGTTAAGCCATAATCAAAACGGCCATCATTATCACCCAGAAAGATACATCAATGATCTGCCAAAAACTCCTCTGATCAATCATAAATAAGTTAAGTGGTAAAAACTCAACTTAATTATATCTTAATAATTCATCTTCTAATCCACAGTTCGTGAGATTCCACATGTCCAATAGACCTCTCCAGATGGACTGACCCCCAATGCCCACTCAGACGTCCATTCAGCGTTTCGCTTCCAGCTGCCTCAGGGGGATACGGATCACACTAAACACAACACTTTACTGTCCACAGTGTCTCTAATTGCAGCCCTGATCATTCATGCAACCTCATCATAATACTACGGTTGTATTAAGACAACATTCATCAGGCAGGAGCGGAAGACACCACCACTTCTACTACTGACTGCTACTGATCATTTGTATAGTGCTATAAGGCATACACAGCACTGCACATATATATATTTAAGACACAGTCCCTCCTCCTCACAGCTTGCAATCTAATCAAGACAAAAAAATCACACAACTGGGGGGCTAGAGTATGGTAAGATACACAAGTAATGAACAAGAGCGAGGAGCATCAGGATCCAAAAGCAGCCTCAAAGACATGGGTTTTCAGCCTGGATTTGAATAGGGCTAGAGAAGGAGCCCAACACACTAACTCAAGTAGTTTGTTCCAGGCATATGGAGCAGCAAGGTGGAATGAACAAAGTCTGGAGTAGACAGTGGCAGAGAAGGGCAAAGATAAAAGAGATCTGTCAGAGGTGTGGAGTTCCCGAGGAGGAGTGTAGAGTGAGATAAAAGAGGTAGTGAGGAGCCGCAGAATGAATGCACTTGTAGGTCAGTAGTAGAAGCTTGAACTGGATGCAGAAATGGATAGGGAACTAGTGAAGTGACTTGAGAAGAGAGGTTTCATGAGCATAGTGACACTGATGGAAGATAAGCAGTGCAGCTGAGTTTTGAATCCAGGCTTGAGTATGTGCCCTTTTCAAATTCAGACTGAAGACTCACCTCTTCAAGACCACTTTTGGATCTTGATCTGCTTAGTTTCCTATGTGTTTCCTTACAATTCCCCTAGATATATCCTTGTCCTTGGCTATTGTGCTACCTGTCTTGACTGGATTGTAAGCTCTGATGAGCAGGGACTGTCTTTTACATGTGTCTGTACAGCACTGCGTATGCTTTGTAGCTCTATATAAATGATCAGTAACAGTAGTAGTAGTGAACAGATTGAAGGGGAGAGAGATGATTAAGAGGTAGACAGCAAGGAGCAGGCAGAGCAGTGCTTTCATTAGGTGAAGTGGGTGGCCACCTACAACCCCACTCCTCAAGGGGTGCCTATTGCTGCCACTGCAACCCCTCGTCGGAGCCTGCAATGGTGATAACAGCCCAGAAACCGTGAGGCACCATTCACTTCTACCAATAGCGTCTTACAAACAATATCACCTGACAGCAGAACTGCTTAATTCAGGATCTCAAAAGAGAAAGTGAGAACAGATATTTCAGGCTTACAGAGATTCCTTTCATGTAGCCATCAAATGAAATGCTATGACCTGCCCAACACATTACTATGTCAGACTATAGTGCGTACCCAGCAATACGGGGCCAAGAGAACTACCGCTTTTGGCTAAGAAGGAGAGATAAGTGAGACAATATGTACAAATGGAATATGGATTGCTCTACCCTTATGTTCCTATCAACAGCATGTTCCATGTGCAGTACAACTGTGACAGATGGATCAAGGAGGTTACCAAAGAAAAGATAAAGTTGAATCCCATCTACCGCTGTTTCCCTTATGATTATCCTGTCTTCAGGGCTACTTTAAGAGCAGAACTGGCATAGCGGCATACTGGGAGAGGTGTCGGAATGCACTGTGTTTGAGATACTGACAAAGATGGGAGCCAGAGAGAATATTCAGTGGAGAAAGTGCTGCCTAGAGGACTCATCACAATTAAACCACATCCCTACTAGTATGATTAAGTGAAAGAATCACCTGGAGAAATACCAGTGGGATTGGTTATGGCTTAAATGGACTATTCTCTCCTCTACCCTTTTCTCTCTGTTTATTGCTTATCTGTTTTTCTTCCACAGCTCTGGCTGTGCTCATGAAGAGCCAACACCTAGATTGGAATGGCATGAACTGAACTGTATTTACCAATTTGCCATGAAACTCCGAGTTTTGTGGTGTAGTACCACTAAATCAGCAATAAATGATGATATTAGGTATGTCTGTGACCTTGAAGTCTGTTAAACCTTATTGAACCCATTCCTTAATGGAATGGCTTAGTAAGTAATTTATCTAATTTCCTAAGGGTGTTGATTATGGGTGAGCATTCTATAGGGGAGTGCGTTCATCGCTGTTTATTAAGTTTGTTTGTAAGCTTAAAAGGTTTTTGAGCATGGGGATCATAGGTCTGCATCTATATCTATGAATTAACAAGCATACAATTGATTTGCATGCACAAAAAAAGTTGTGGTGTGCATAGCAGGCATGCAATTAAGAAGAATATGTGCAAAAACATGAAAAACAGACAAAAATCACCACATTTTCTTAGTCTCTTCTTGGTACTTGAAGATGCTGTTTGAACCCCCTCATGTATTTCTCAGAATACTTAGAAGTTGTGAAGATAGGGAAGATCCAAGAAGGCCACTCTGTTTTGATTGCTGCATCTCTGGTCCGCGTGTTTCTAATATGTCTAAGAGGAAAAGGAAAGACCTGAAAGAAACCTCCTCAATCTGCGGGAATTTCCTCTCCCTCTCTTACCTTTGGTCCTATGGATGCCTTTGTTCGCTTGGGGAGTCTGAGAGAGACCAGAGTTTTCCGGGCTTGTAGTTGCCAGGGATGGAGAGCTCAACATCGTCTTCCGGCTGTAATCTCTCACTGGTGCTGCGGATCCTTCCTGCTCTTCCAGCTGAAACTGCTTGCCCAGGAGTCTCTGGAGCAATTGACCCCATGTTGAGACATGCTGCTATTCCAGCATGAGGCAGTACTGCTGGGTTGTGTCCAGCGTTGGAACTGATGCTGTCAGTTGTAAAAGTGGCTGCCTATCTCAAAGGTATGGAGAGCGAGGTGCTGCAGTGGATATGTCTCCTCCTTTGATGGACGCGGAAGTTGGACCTGATCTCTCCTTTTCATTTACCTTGGAGCGTCCAGCTGGGTTTTTTCTTGGAAGTGATTGGATTTGCTATATTGTCCCTGGGTAATGTAATGGTGCAATAAACTAACAAGCTAGGCTTCTCAGGTGTTGTTAGATTCTGCCTCTGTGCATTCTAACATCGTTGAAGTAGCTGGGATTCAGAAAACTGTAAAGAACCTTCAGGTGGAAGTTCAGAAGCATGAAAATTATTATTCTTTGGTTACGTCTGATTTGGCAGCCTTGAAGGTTAAAATGGAGCTGTTGGAGAATCAAGTGTGATCATCCAATTTGTGTTTGATTAATTTTCCACATTCTCATAAGAACATAAGATATGCCATACTGGGTCAGAACAAGGTCCATCAAGCCCAGTATCCTGTTTCAAACAGTGGTCAATCTAGCAGTTTCCCCAAAAGACACAATGCTTGTACTGGGTCAAGCAGTGATATTCTGGGTCCCTATTAATAATGGTTTATGGACCTTTCTCCAGGAATGTGTCCAAACCTTTTTTAAACCCAGCCACACTAACAGCTTTTACTACATCTCTGGTAACAAATTCCAGAGTTTGATTACACGTTGAGTGAAAAAATATTTTCTCTTATTAGTCTTAAATAGTTTACCCTGTATCTTCATTGCATGTCCCCTAATCTTTCTATATTCTGATGACGTAAACAATCAATCTACGTTTATGCGTTCCAAGCCATTCATTAATTTATAGATCTCTATCATATCTCCCTTCAGCCATCTTTTTTCTTGGTTGAAGAGCCCTAACTTTTTTAGCCTCTCTTCATAGGGCTATCCTTCCATCCCCTTTACCATTTTGGTGGCTCTTCTCTGAACCTTTTCTAATAACGCTATATCCTTTTAAAGATACGGCGACCAGAATTGCACACAATATTCAAGGTGCGGTCGCACCATAGAACCATACAGAGGCATTATAATATCCTTTGTTTTATTTTCCATTCCTTTCCTTATGATACCTAGCATTCTATTTGCTCTCTTAGCTGCCGCTGTACACTGGGTGGACGGTTTTAACATGTTATCCAAGATGATGCCTAAATCTATTTCCTGGGTGGTGGTTCCTAATGTGGAACCTTGCATTGTTTAACCATAGTTTGGGTTGTTCTTTCCTAGGTGCATAACTTTGCACTTATCCACATTAAATTTCAGCTGTCATATGAACATCTAGCCTTCCAATTTATCAAGATCCTCTTGCAATTCTCCACACCCTCATGGGTTTTAACAACTTTGAATAGTTTTGTGTCATCTGCAAATTTGATAACCTCACTCATTATTCTCATTTCCAGGTCATTTATGAATATGTCAAAAGGCAACGGACCCACCACAGATCCCTGAGGGTACTCCACTATCCACCTTTCTCCATTGGGAAAATTGTCCATTTAACCCTATCCTCTGCTTTCTATCTTTTAACCAGTTCCTGATCCACAATAGTACACTGCCTCCTATCCCATGACTTTTTAGTTTTGTCAATAGTCTCTGATGAGGGACCTTGTCACAGACTTTCTAAAAGTCCAAATACACTGCAATCTTGGATCCTTCCTATCTTCACAGCTTCTATGTATTCTGAGAAATACATGAGGCGGCTCAAACAGCATCTTCAAGAACAAAGAACTATAGTCAGAGACTACGAAAATGTAGTGATTTTTGTGTGTTTTTCATGTTTTTGCATATATTCCTCTTAATTGCATACCTGCTATGCACACCACAACTTTTTTGTGCATGCAAATCAATTGTATGCTTGTTAATTCATAGATATAAATGCAGACATACGATCCCCATGCTCATTCTGCGAGAGACATGAGTAGGTAATATATGACTGAGACACTTGGGATAGCTATTGAAACTTTGCCACCATTGTCCAACGTATACTATGTCCTCCCCAGAAAACAATGTCCTGTGGGGGAACGGCAATCCTCAGCGTCTGTCTCAGGATTTCAGCATGCTGATATATTGAATATTTCTACAATTTTACACTCTTCTGATGCTGGTTCTGTTGTGCCTGCTATAATGTTGATATATTTTGCGTTACCCTTTAGGAGTGGCTCTTTAAGTTATATTTTGTAAATGCTGTATACTGTTTAAAGGGTTACAGGTTAGAATTTATCCAGATCTAGCCAGCAATACTCAGAGGAGGCGGCGGGATTTCTTCTGTTCAAGCCGGTGGTGGCCCAGCTGGGGAGGGCAATTTTTCTTGAAATTTCCATGTAAATGTCTTGTCAAGTTACAATTAAAGAATTTTGCTTTCTTTGACCCCCTCCAGTTGGGAGTCTTTATCAATTCCCACTTGCCGGCCTCTTGGAAGATGATGGCTTTGTAGTGTATGCTTTAGGGTCACATATTAAGCAGTCAATTGTTGTTTCTTCACATATTTGGAATTTTGTTATTTCTTTTCTTGGATCTCCCTGTTGTAAGGCTAGTGGGCCGTGGGCGTATAGGTTTGATTGCTTCTGTATGGTGGAATGTTTTCCAGTTTCTTTTTATCTATTTTGCTTCACCCCATCTTTTGCTAATCAGAAGTGCTAGACTTGGATTATACATTGTAAATGCTATAAACAGAAAACACAAAAAAGAAACTGTGAATATAAGGGCTCCCAAGAATGGCTTCTTCCATCTCTTAATAGATGAATCTTATAGAGCCATAAAAGATGCTCCATGTGAAGAAAAGTCTTTCAGACCAATCAGGGTAAATTCTAGAAAATCTCCCTAGACAGAACTATTATTTTCTGTATTGTATTTTTATTCCTTCCAACGTAGCAAAAGTTGGAAAATATTCAAAAAGGATTGAGAATGTCTAGCTGTTTGATTGTCTTGCTATCTGGGGGTAAAATTACACTGAAAATTTAATTGAATGAGTTGAAACCTAGCAGATGGGAAAACTGCTAAAAATACACAATGCATTTGAAAATGGGCTAAATCAGACCACAGGTTACAGAGAAGTAACCTCCCCCCCCCCATAAATATGGTCCAATGCATTTCTATGGAAGACGGATTTCCATCATCTATAGCATAGAAATGTACATATAGTGAAACACAGCAGTTAGGGAATTGCTTCTTTCAAACTCCTTCTCTCAACCCTGGCATTGAATTCAGCAGCAGTACCGTGATCTAGCCCTGTGCGAGCAGTGCGGCCGCACAGGGCGCAAAGGCTTAGGGGGAGCATTTTGGCTGCCTGCTGTTGCCCTGCCGCGGCCAATTTTTCTTCTCTCAGTGGCGGCAGGGCAACAGGAGGCAGCCGAAATGCGCCCCCTAAGTCATTTTGCAGCACTTTAAGCAAGTCAGTCCCTCCCTCCTCTAACGTGAGGTCAGAGCCGGGAGGGACAGATCTGCTTAAAGTGCTGGCGACTTGCACATTGGGTGCGCGCCCTCCCCCCACCTCCATCCAGCGCTTTCTGCTCTTTCCCTGCTGACGGCGCCACGGTGGAGAAAACAGTGGGCAGCAGCATCAGGGCAGGAGCAGGCAGCGGCTGGACGGAGGTATGGGGAGGAGGAGGCATGCGCACCCAATGTACAAGTCGCACAGGGCTCGATTCTGGCTCGATACGGCTCTGTTCAGCAGCAATAGTTAGCTGCTTTACAGGTGCCAGCCACCACTGCTGAATACTCCCCCTCCTCCCCAGGTTTTTGCATGTGGTTGGAGATTGAAGAGAGATAAAGCCTCCACTCCCACCCTCCCCAAAAAAATGGCCCAATGCATTTTTATGAGAAAGGAAGTTCAGACAACTGCAGCATGCAAACACTGAGTCACAGTAACATAGCCATTTCAGAACTGCACCTGTCAAACAGCCTCCCTCTCATCTCCTCTCCTCTCCCCATCACAGACACACAGAGAACCAACATAGATATAAATACACACATACTAACCTGCCTACAGACACATGAAAGCATTCATACACACACACACACTCAAGCTTACACAAACATGCCCCGACACACAAAGATGCACACATACATAGAAACATGCCCAGATAATAGCAGCCCACAAAGATACACACACACAGAAAAACAAAATAGAGAGAGACACACACACACATAAAATAGATAAACTTACAAAACTGACACATACACTAACACAGACAAAACATAGACACAAGACAGAGACACAGGCAATGCAGATACAGATGGGTGTGCAGGCAGAGGGGTTGGAATGAAGTACATGAGCCATACTCTTCATGCTCTCCCATCTTGCAAGAACTTACGGCTGTCACAGAATCGCCCCCTGTAGCCTGCAGGACACAAACAGTTCCCTGAAGACTGACACACTCCTCCATGGTTACAGAGGGCTTCACATGTAGCTGCAAAAAGAAGGAAAGAAGTATCAGTGCAGGTCTTACTGCAGTTGAAAGAGTCAGGTTAATCATCAGATAAATTGCTGTATCAAGATAAAAAGGACAATAATTGACATGCTTGCATTGATTTAAATTCCACACACATTTTAACTGCTGTCTTTGCGCTAATTTTCAAAGCAAAAAGACGTGAGTGTTTTCACTTGGAAAATTGCCACAGTTAAAAGGTATGTGCAAACACGTGTGCCTGCTTTTTGATCAGGTGGAGTCTGACAAAAAATGGCAAGTCATACTTTTTTTTTTAATTTATAGTTTTATTTTAATCATGAAGCAGACAAGAACAACTTGAGGCTTTATATCCATCACAGTACAGCAAATACAGTCGCCAAAAAAAGGGAGCAAGATATGTTTCCCCAAAACCAACCAACACAAAGCAAATCTCCCTCCTGTCTCAAACTCCTCTGGGTAAAGGACTCTAGACACCATTGGCTGAAAATCTTACTGGAGCAGTACCTTGGCCATGTGGATTCTAGCAGATGCTCCACTACCGTCATGATCTTTTTCTTCAGCTGGACGATCCTGCCTCTGACAACCCATCTCAAATGGTGATTGAATTGCAAGAAAACCTTTGTCACATTATCCATGCCACCTACGACATCTATGACTCAGTAGCACACTCCACAACCACAGCCATCTTGACCAGGCAAACTACCTGACTGCATATCTGGACTCAGGAAGGAGCTTCATGAATGCCTAGCAGACGCCCTCTGTCAAGGTCACAGTCTCTTTGGCTCCAAAGTTCAGAAGGCTATATCCAAGGTGAAGGATCACTGTAGAATCTCTATGGATTGAAATTCCATGTAAAAAGGGGAAGGGGAAGGCGATGGCAGTGGGGGTGTATTATTGACCGCCTGGCCAGAATGAACAAATGGATGATGAAATGCTCAAAGGAATCAGGGAAGCTAACAAAAATTAAAACACAATAATAATAATGGGTGATTTCAATTACCCCGGTATCGACTGGGTCAGTGTCACGGCAGGACATGCTAGGGAGATAAAGTTTCTAGATAAAATAAATGACTGATTCTTGGAGCAGCTGGTTCATGAACTGACCAGAGGGGAAGCCGTTTTGGACCTAGTCCTTAGTGGAACACAAGATCTAGTGCAAGAGATAAGGGTGTTGTGGCCACTTGGCAATAGCGATCATAGCATGATCGTGTTTGATTTAATAAATGAAGGAAGGATGGTAAGGAAATCCACAGTACTACCTTTTAACTTTCAAAAGGGAGACTATGATAAAATGAGGAAAATAGTTAAGAAAAAACTAAAAGGAGCAGTTTATTTTATTGATTTATTTATTTAGCTGCATTTATATCTTGCTTTTCACCGGGTCAAAGTGGTTTAGACAAAGGGGGGTGGAAATTAATTTGGGGGAGGGGGCCAACAGTGAAGATCTGAACAAAGGGTAACAGTGCTAGACAGTTGACATAAATCTCTTAGTTGCAAAGGTTAAAGAGGTATATCAAGCTTGGGTGTTGTTTAAAAATACTATCTTGGAAGCCCAGACCAGTTGTATTCCACACTTTAAGAAAAGTGGAAGGAAGTCCAAAAAACTGCCAGCATGGTTTAAAGGTGAGGTCAGAGTGGCTGTTGTTGCTAAAAAAGCATCTTTCAGGAAATGGAAAAAGGAGCCAAATGACAAAAATTGGAAACACCACAAGCACTGGCAAGTTAGATGCAGGGCATTGATTAGACAAGCAAAGAGAGAATTTGAGAAGAGGTTTACTGTGGAAGCAAAAACATATAATAAAGACTTTTTCAAGAACATTCATAGCTGGTAACCTTTTCCTCCGTAGATATTAAGCAACGTATACTTAGGGCCTTCTTTAAGGCTAAAATGGTTAAGTTTTGTGGCCAGTCGGTTAATATATTTCCAGATGTTGCTCGTAGCACCCAGATGCGCCGGAGACAGTTTTTAGATCTTAAGTCCCGGGTTTTGGCACTGGGTGCTACGTTCTTCTTGAAGTTTCCATGTAAATGTATCCTCAGCTATGAGGGTGCTTCATATACCTTTGTTGATGTATCACATTTAGAAATGTTTCTGTCTGGAAAAGGGGTTTAAGTGGGTGGGTGGGGTCGTGGCCTCCATATTGTGGATAGTATGTATTCTGTTTTCTTTTTCTTTTTTTTCCTTGCTGTTAACAGTGGGATTCCGTAATGTGGACTTTATCATGGTGTATATTTCTTATTGTAGTATGATATTTTACTTTTATTTTTATGGGATTGACCTGTACTTATTTTGGTTGTTGTATATGACTAAAAATCAAATAAAAAAAAAAAAGAACATTCATAGCAAAAAACCTCTAAGAGAATCAGTTGGACCATTAGATGATAGAGGAGTAAAAGGGGCACTAAGAGGGGACAAGGCCATAGCGGAGAGAATGAATGAATTCTTTGCTTCAGTCTTTACTGAGGAAGATGTAGGAATGCTACCCATGACTGAGATGGTATTTAAAGGAGATGCTGTAGATGAACTGAAATAAATATCGATACACTGGGAAGATATATTACAACTATTCGATAAACTGAAAAGTAGCAAATCACCTGGACCGGATGATATACATCCAAGGGTGTTGAAAGAACTAAAATATGAGGTTGCAGACCTACTATCAGTAATCTGTGAAATATAATTAAAATCATCTATAACACCTGAAGATTGAAGGATGGCCAATGTACGCCAATTTTTAAAAGGGGTTCCAGGGGTGATCCGGGAAACTACAGACTGGTGAGCCTGACGTCAGTTCCAGCAAAAATGGTGGAAATCATTATAAAGAATGAAATTGCTTTACATGTAGATAGTCATGGTTTAATGAGAGAAAGCCAACATGGCTGTAGCCAAGGCAGGTCTTGTCTTACTAATCTGTTATTTCTTTTGAAGGTGTGAATAAACTGGTAGATAATGGTGAGCTGGTTGATATAGTCTATCTGGATTTTCAGAAAGCCTTTGACAAGATTCCTCATAAGAGACTCTTAGCCAAATTAAAAAGTCATGGGATTGGAGGCAGTGTACTATTGTGGATCAAGAACAGGTTAAAAGATAGAAATTTGAGTGTAAGGCTAAATGGTCAATTTTCCCAATTGAGAAAGGTGAATAGTGGAGTACCCCAAGGATCTGTGCTGGGTCTGCTGCTTTTTAACATACGAATTCATAAATGACCTGGAAATGGGAATAATGAGTGAGGTTATCAAATTTGCAGATGACATAAAACTGTTCAAAGTTGTTAAAACCTATGAGGATTGTGGAAAATTGCAAGAGGATCTTGATAAATTGGAAGACTGGGCATCCAAATGGCAGATGAAATTTAATGTGGACAAGTGCAAAGTTATGCATCTAGGAAAGAAAACCCCAAACATGTTAAAACCCTCTATCCAGTGTGCAGCGGCTGCCAAGAGAGCATATAGAATGCTAGGTATCATTAGTAAAAGAATGGAAAATAAAACAAAGGATATTAAAATGCCTCTGTATCGTTCCATGGTGCGACCGCAACTTGACTATTGTGTGCAATTCTGGTCACCGTATCTTAAAAAGGATATAACGTTATTAGAAAAGGTACAAAGAGTCACCAAAATGGTAAAGGGGATGGAAGGATACTCCTATAAAGAGAGGCTAAAAAGGTTATGGCTCTTCAACCTGGAAAAGAGATGACTGAGGGGAGATATGATAGATATCTATAAATTAATAAATGGAGTGGAACGGGTAAACGTAGATCGATTGTTTATGCCATCAAAATATAGAAAGACCAGGGGGCATGCAATGAAGCTACAGGGTAAACTATTTAAGACAAATAAGAGAAAATATTTTTACACTCAACGTGCAATCAAAAGTCTGGAATTTGCTACCAGTGGATGTAGTAAAAGCTGTTAGTGTAGCCAGGTTTAAAAAAGGTTTGGAGAAGTTCCTGGAGGAAAGGTCCATAAACCATTATTAAAAGGGACACAGAATATCCACTGCTTGCTCCAATACATGCATTGTGGAACATGTGTCTGTTAGGGAAACTGCTAGGTACTTGTGACCTAGATTGGCCACGGTTGGAAACAGGATATTGGGCTTGATGGATCTTGGTCTGACCCAATATGGCATATCTTATGTTCATATGTAGTTTCTACACTCCATGATCCCTATGGGGGACAAACACCAAGCAGCCCTTCAAAACAGCCTTCGGTGCTTGACAATGCTGTCAAACCCCACTAAAGGTTACATAAGAGCATAAGAAATGCCCTACTGGGTCAGACCCAGGTCTATCAAGCCCAGTATCCTGTTTCCAACAATGGCCAGTTCAGGTCACAAGTACCTGGCAGGTTCATAAAAATGTACACAGGTTCCACAATGCTTATCTTGGGATAAGCAGTGGATTTCCCAGGTCCTCTTTAATAATGGTTTGTGGACTTTTCCTCCAGGAATTTGTCCAAACCTTTTTTAATTCCAGCTACATTAACAGCTTTTACTATATCCTCCAGTAATGAATTCCAGAGTTTGGGTGAAAAAAATATTCTCTCTTACTAGTTTTAAATAGGTTAGATTGTAGCTTCATTGTGTCCCCCCTAGTCTTTCTACTTTTTGATGGTGTAAACAACCGATCTACATTTACCCATTCCACTCCATTCATTAATTTGTTGTTGTTAAGTGCCGTTGAGTCAGAGTCCACTCATGGCCACCTCTGGATAGCTATCCTAAATTGTGTTCGGTCTTCAGTCAGGCGGCTCATTGTTGACAGACTGGTACCTGTAGCTGCTGTTATTGTATCGATCCATCTCATTGCTGGCCTTCCTCTTTTGCGTTGACCTTCTATCATGCCAAGCATGATGTCTTTCTCTAATGTTCTCTCTCTTCGCATGATGTGTCCAAAGTATGAAAGTCGAAGTCTTGTCATCTGAGCTTCTAAAGAAAGCTTAGGTTTGATCTCCTCTAGTACCGACTGGTTTGTTCTTCGGGCAGTCCATGGTATACACAGTATTCGCCGCCAGCACCATAATTCAAAGGCATCAATTTTCTTCCTGTCTGTCTTTTTCACTGTCCAGCTTTCACATCCATATGATGTTATTGAAAATACCATGGCTTGAACAAGTCGAATCTTTTCTATGGAGAGAGACATCTCTGCTCTTGAGAATCTTATCTAGGTCTTTCATAGCCATTCTGCCAAGAACAATGCGTCGTCTGATTTCTTGACTGCTTGTTGCTTCTTTATTGATAGTTGATCCAAGTAGGTTATAGTTGTTCACAATTTCAATTTCTTCTCCTTCAACGATGAACCTGTTGATTATGCCAGTTGTCATGATCTTTGTCTTCTTAAGGTGCAGGCCCGTTTTGAGACTATGTTCTTTGTTTGTGAGAAGCAAATGTTTCAGATCATCTTCACTTTCAGCCAGTAATGTAGTATCATCAGCATAGCGAAGGTTGTTTGAAGAGTCTTCCACCAATCTTCACACCTCTGTTGTCTTCATACACTCCTGCTTCTCTGATGATTTGTTCTGCATATAAATTAAACAGGTAGGGGGAAAATATGCAGCCTTCTCTTACACCTTTGCTTATTTTAAACCATTCTGTTTCTCCTTGTTCTGTTCGAATTGTTGCTTCTTGATCAATGTACAGATTGCGCAAGAGAACGATCAGGTGTTCTGGTATACCCATGTTTCTTAATGTGGCCCAGAGTTTCTCATGGTTTACACAGTCAAAAGCCTTGCTATAGTCGATAAAGCACAAATAGATATCCTTTTGGTATTCTTTAGTCTTTTCAAGGATCCATCTCACATCCGCAATGATGTCTCTCGTTCCTCGCCCTTTCCTGAACCCTGCTTGCACTTCAGGTAGTTCTTGTTCCAGGTATGGTTGTAGTCTCTTTTGAATAATCTTCAGTAAAATCTTGCTGGCATGTGGGATCAGAGCGATTGTGCGATAATTTCCACAGTCAGTTGGATCACCTTTCTTTAGTATTGGTATAAACACAGATCTTTTCCAGTCAGTTGGCCATGATGTTGTCTTCCATATTTCTTGGCAGAGCCTTGTAAGTACGGTAACAGCTGCATCAGATTGCTGCAATACTTCTATGGGAATGCCATCAATGCCTAGTGGTTTGTTCTTTGATAAGGCTTTCAATGTTGCTTCAACTTCTTCTTTCTTCACCAATGCTTCCCGATCATACGGTACAGGTTGAAATGGCTGTTGGTCCACTTGATCTTTATCATATAAAAACTCTGTATACTCCTTGCACCTTTTCTTGATCTTCTCAGCATCATTCAACATAGAACCTTGAGCATCTTGTAACATTCCAATTTGAGGCTGGAACTTTTTCTTTAACTCTCGTAGCTTTAGGAAAGCCGATTTTGTTCTTCCTCTAATAGTTTCTGCTTCTATTTCCTTGCAAGTGTCATTGTAGTACTTTTCCTTGTCCTGTCTTGCTGAACGTTGGAAATCTCTGTTGAGTTCTGCAATTGTCTTTCTTTCTCCTCTGGCTTTAGCTTCTCTGCGTTTCTGGGCAATTTTCAGAGTTTCTTCTGTCATCCATTTTGGCCGTTTTTGCTTTTTCACCTTTTGTAGAGACTTCTCGCTTTCTTCCAACACAACCTTCTTGATGTCATTCCATAACTCTTCCAGAGCTCTGTCATTTGTATCTAAAGCAGCAAATCGATTTTGCAGGCAGTCTTTAAATTCCAGTGGTATATTCTCAAGGTCATATTTTGCTGCATTCATGAGTGGTTCGCTCTTTTTCAACTTTAGCTTGAGTTTGCATACTAGTAGTTGATGATCTGTACCACAGTCAGCTCCAGGTTTTGTCTTTATTGATGTTACAGAGCTTTTCCATCGTTGACTTCCACAGATGTAGTCAATTTGATTTTTATACAATCCATAGGGTGAAGTCCATGTGTACAGTCACCGCTTGTGTTGCTGGAAGAAGGTGTTTGAGATTAATAGATCATTGGTCTTGCAGAATTCTATCAGTCTTTCTTCAGCTTCATTTCTGTTGCCAAGTCCATATTTTCCAACTACTTTATCTTCTTCTTTGTTGCCAACTTTTGCGTTCCAGTCACCCATGACTATCAGGATATCCTGTTTGCATGTTCTGTCAATTTCAGCTTGTACTTGTTCATAGAAATCTTCAATTTCATTCTCTTCTGCAGCTGTTGTTGGGGCATATACTTGAATTATAGTTGTGTTGATAGGCATTCCTCGTAGATGAATAAAGATTAAGCATTCGCTGACTGCATTGTATTTCATTACAGTTCTTGCAAGTTTCTTCTTTATTATAAATGCAACACCATTTCTTCTTTGTCTTTCATTTCCAGCATAGTAGACCATGTGATCATCTGATGCAAAGTGCCCGATGCCAGTCCATTTCAGTTCGCTGACACCCAACAGATCAAGTTGTACACGTTCCATTTCATTCTTGACCACCTCCAACTTCCCTTGGTTCATGCTTCGTACGTTCCATGTTCCAATGTGTAAGACATCTTTACAGCTGCTGACTCTCATTTCATGCGCAGCTATATCAGCAGTCAGACTTCCCGAGGGCTTTGATCCAACCACATCATAAATGCTGGCTTTACTCTGAAAAGTCTTCAGCTCTTCCCAAGTAGCTAGTTGAGTGCCTTCCAACCTGGGGGTCTCATCTTCCAGCACCATAGCACAATTTGTTTTGTTTTAACTATCCATTGGGTTTTCATGGCAAGATACAGAAGTAGATTGCCGGGCTTTTCTTCCGCGCAGTTTAAGTTTGGTGTTGTTGCCGTTGTCACAAAAATGTGATCCTCCACCGTCAACACTATCCCATTCTGCTGCTGCCCAGATGGGTGGTTTGTCTTGGTCTGGCACCTCAGCTGAGACCTGTCCATCTTGGGAGACCCTGCCAGTAGTTAAACTACCGATAGTTTAGCTCTCAGCATCACTGATGCACGCAAGCCCTCACAGCACGACAAGCTGCAAACCAAGTGAGAGATTCATTAATTTATAGACCTCTTATCATATATCCCCTCAGACATTTTTTTCCCAGGTTGAAGAGCACTAACCTTTCGAGGCTTTCCTTATAGGGGTATCCTTCCATCGCCTTTACCATTTTGTTTGCCCCTTCCAGGCACCTTCTCATCACCTTATTCTGACTACTGACGCCTCCACACAAGGTTGAGGAGCAGACATGCAGGATCTTACCACACAGGGCACATGGTCTCCACAAGAAAGAGCCCTGCACATCAATGTTTTGGAGGTCTGCGCCATCTACTATATCCTTATTTTATTTATTTATTTATTTTTTATTTAACACTTATTTATATACCGCATCTTCCAGCGATCAGTTGCGGTGTACAATTAACAATAGTTAACAATGCAGAGCTTGTTTTACATGGAACAAAATAACTTTTTACATAGAACATCTTAACATGCACACATAGGTTTAAATACTAAGCAGAATAATTCAACTAACACAGATTGTGTAACAATTTAAACAAAGTACTGACTCTACCGCATAGGCAGATCATATCAGTTTCAACTATATACAAGTAGGGTATCAGTGCATAGGAGTGGAATGTTCATTCGATTATGTTTTGTATGTTATCCCTTGAAGAAGGGAGTATACGCTAAGATATCCTTATCTTCTTTTCCTGCTATATCCATCAAAAGATCATTTTCATATGCACTGACAATCAGATCACCATGTTTTACATCAACAAGCAAGGAGGTATAGGTCATTTCATCTCTGCCATGAAGTTTCATACCTCTGGGCCTCTGCACTCTCCCTTGGAGCAATCCTACAGGCAACATATCTACTGGGGTCCTTAAATCAGCTCGCCGACAAGCTAAGTTGCCAACTGTACCCACATGAGTAGTCCCTCAACCTATCAATCTTTCAAACTGTCTCCAGTGCCTGGGGCAAACCAGACATGGATCTCTTTACCTCTGCTGAAAATGCCAAAATCCCAGTCTTCTGCTCCATCTGACAATGGCAATAACACTGGGCATCCGATGCCTTTGCCATAGACTGGTGCCGGGGGCTTCTATATGTCTTCCTGTCCTTTCTGCTCCCCAACACTAACCTGAGGTATTGCCTGTAGTTAGGGTGGATGAGGATGTGTACATACTGTCATGAGGCTGGAGACGTGGAAACTGCAGCTTTAGAAAAAAACCCTGTTTTGCAGAAAGCTGAGAATGTGCATAGAGTGCAGTTGCAGCGTAGCACAGCCAGAGGGGGCAAGAGTAATCCCAGAGAGGCTGTAGCAACGTGCTCAGATACTGATTGCATTAGTGGCAATCAGTTACACCTGCGGCTAAGCTCAGAACGTTCAAACCAAATCTCCCTTTATAAAGAGAAACAGAGAGCAGCAAGACAGAAAGGGAAGGAGAAAGGGAGAGAGGTGGAGAACCCACAGAACAAGAGGAACGTGGAGCCAGCCCAGTGGGACAGAATCCAAAGGAAGTCTACTCAGACGGATAGAGTCCAAAGGGGCAGAGCACCGTGGGACGGAGGCCAGAGAAGAGCTGCCAGAAGAAACAGTTTGTCTGGTAGGAGTGATTCTCCCAGCCCAAGTAACTTTGTTGGATCTGAATTACAAGGAACAAGGAGGAGAGGTTCCTATTATAAAGATACCTTTTCAAAGAACCACAGAGAGTGGAAATCCTTACCAGGTTTGCCTGAATTCCATGAAAGCACAGCATTGCACAGAAAAGCCTATCTCCCAAGAGAACTACGTCAGAAGGAGAGCTCTAGGTGTGGCAATTCCAGGAAGCCAAGGTATGCTGAATCTTTAATTCTAAAGGAAAGCCTTGCTAATAGAAACCCAGTTAAAGCAGCTATTCCCTATAGGGGGAGGGGAAGCAAAGCAGAGTGTTTTAGGACAATCCCTCACAGCTTAACAGGAAAGTTGTATTGGAAGCAAGATAGACCCTGTAAGTTTGGAACAGGGAGTGAAAACTACTATTCAAAGGAAGAAGCCAGTGACGCAGAGTCTATGGAAATTGAATGTGAGGATAATATTCCCATACCTCAAGAAGAATACATGGACTGTAATTTCTGTACTGCTTCTAGTATTGAATCCTTGCTGGAATTGTAAATAGAAAAGAACTGTGCAACATATGGTGAACCTTATAACCGTTTGTTTGCTGAATTGTTTAAATTGCTTTGAACCGAAAGAAGCCTCAGCTAGGACTTGCATTCAACTGTGAAGCCTATAACAGTTATATGCTTGAATATTGGTGGAACCCCTTTTGATAAAGAAAAGGACTGTCTTTAATTTCTACTTGTCTTAGTGAATCATTGCGTTACAGGGGAAATAAAGCCTTGTTACCCTACACTCTTGGCTTGGATCATTTGTGCTCAAGGAGTTTTGAACTACAAGGACCAGAATGCACTAGGCCCTTAAAGTCACATCGCTCCTTAAAAATAATAAATGCGCCGGATGCCCTTACAGCCACTAACCACTGGGGGCACCTGGTGACAATACACATCCTTTAAGTCCAAGGAGCATAGCCAGTCTCCCTGCAGGAGGTTTTGCAGCAGCACCCCAAGGGAGAGCATTGTGGTGAAGACTCCCCTCCAGAGGAAATGGAGATAGGGGAAAATCCTGATAGAAGGGATGACACACACAGGATTTCCAAAACTGGCTTGGAAAAAACACAGTTATCTGCTGAGCTGAAGACAAGCCCCAGCCCAGGGGAGAAGTTAGGCTTCAACACTGATTGGGAACCAGGGGAACGACAGGGAGTGCCGGGAAATGAAGCCCTTTTTAAATCCTCAGACAGGATTGACAAAGGAGGCAGCAAGGCTGACAAGGAGAGCGGCAAGAAATGAAGCAGACAAGAAGCAGCTTCCAGTGCACGTTGGTCTTCAGGAGGAACTTGGAATCAAAGGGGAAAAACACTAGAACCCTGTGAGAAGGCAGAACCCTGGAGTAGTAAGCCTTGGAGCCCAATATACTCTAAAGGAGATCCTTACTACACGATAGAGCCTAGATGTGGGAAGGCTAGCAAACCCAGCTCTTGGAGAAAAGGTATTTTGTCTGGAGGCGAGCACTGCTATAAAAGCCAGGAACCAAAGCAGGAAAGAAGTTTTTCTGAGAGAAATTCCCCTAGCAGAAGAACTAGCCATAAGGTTCCTGAGTTTCTAAACAGGAGAGGGTTCTGGAAGAAAGGTGCCTGTTCTTATGCCAACATCTCTGATAAAGGTAAAGCTGAATTTCCTAATTTTAATGCCTTGCTGGAGAAACCCTTTTATTGTGCTGATCTCCCTAAGCCAAACTCTGCAACAGGAGCAGATAGTGAGTGGGGGAAGGGTCTGACCCTTACCAGAGACTATCAAGCAGCTAAAGAGCAGCTACAGGCTGAATTGCTTCTAAAAGAGTTTCAGCAATTTCTGGAGCTAAAGTCAGGGAAACATAAGAAACCTGATGAAGAGAACAATTGCCTTAGCTCAGAAGAATGTATGCAGATAGATAATGATGTGCCTACCTTGAGTTATGATCCTTGTGCAATGGATTGCTCTTCATGTTTTAGAGAGTAGCAGTGTAAAGAAGCATTTGGAGTTTGCATGAGAAGAATATAAAAACGTTTGCTATACCTGCTGCCTAGCCGTGAAAGTTCACAAATTGTTTTCACCTGTTTCTGTAAAGCCATGCTGTGAGGAGAACAGCTGTTACTGTGAGGCTGCAATAATCCCAAGCAACCACACGAGGCAAAGCCGAGTAGAAGCTGCCGTGACTGTGTAGAGCTGAGTTAAAGCTATTTGATTTCAGTTGTTTTCCTGACCTCCTGATTTCATCTTTAAGTTGAAAGTTGCACCTTTACGTTATGCACCTTTGAATTGTAATGCGTTGAAAATATCCCCACAACAAATAAATGTCTTGCAAGCCTTATCACTCGAGTCACGACTACAACTTTCATCCCTAAAGGAAAAACAAGTGTACTACGAATCCCAGCATTTAGAGGGATCAGTACCAGCTTTATTCAGAAGGGACATTATATAAGGCCACTCCAGCCTGTAAGCTCTAGGGCCCAGGCAGGAGCGCCGCAAGTGGCGTCGTCTAGAGGATACTGCGCATTCGCAAAAGAGTGGCAACGCCAGAAGGTCTACAGGAAGCAACTGCCCAGGAGGAGCCCAGCTGTAGAACATCTGAAAGAGGAAGATTTGCAGTACCAGAGGGCTACTGGCAGCACTGTTGCTGAGAAGCGTGAAGCATCATCTGACCAAGGTAAAGGGTATCCACCCGGGAGAAGCTAGGATACCAGGACAAGGGTGATAGCTAGGCTTGATTGAAAAAAAAAAAAAAGGAGGGTTTTTTTTCTTCTCACCTTTTGTGGTATCGTACTTGGGTCTCTCTGTGTTTGTGCTTGCAGGAATTCCAGCATGTCTCTTGAACCATAAGAGATTTTCAAGTGGATGGCAGCACAGTTGGAGAGGCAAGAGACTTGGCTCTAGAGGCACAAGAGAGGAACGCAGCGAGCTTCCAGGCTCAACAAAAGCCCTTGCTGGACATGCTGCAGACATGGGTGTCAGAACAAAAGAAGCAGCCAAAGCCACCAGCTGTTCCACCAGGTTTTCCCACGCCAGCCTCTCTTAGCTTGCATGCTGGAACTATGTTTAACTTTGGACAGCTTAGAGACACCGATGATATTGATGATTTCATCGAAAGCTTTGAAAGAGTGACTCATCTAAGTGCTTGGCCACAGGAGCACTGGGCCATGCGTTTAGCGGCGTCCCTTACAGGGGAAGCCATGGCCGCTTATAGAGCAATGCCACCCACACTCACAGGAAACTATGATGAAATCAAGAAAGCGGTCAGGGAGAGACTAGGTCTCACACCGCTGGTCTATCATAATCTCCTGCGAGCTGTGACGCTAAGGCCGAATGAGACCCCAAAAGCCCTGTGTCATCAGATACGCACTTTAGTGAACAAGTGGCTTAATCCGTGGGAAAGGTCTAAGGAGTCTATTATAGACAGTCTCATACTAGAGCAATATATGAGTGCTTTGCCCACCGAGATACGCTCCTTCCTGATTTTGCAGAGCTGTAAAACCCCGCAAGAGGCTATTAACCTCACCGAACGTTTCTTGGAAGCAAAGTTAACGGCCCATGAAGGCGGCAGTGCTTCCAAAGGGACAGCAGTAAGAGAATCAGAAAGGAGGTGGGGGCTAAATGAGGAGTCCGTAAGGATGTGCATGCCAACAATGAAAGGTCCGGTAACCCGTAGAAAATGTTTTAAATGCGGTAGAGAGGGCCATGTACAGAAGAATTGTTATGTAAAAATGGCTTTGGTAGCAGTGAATGCTCAGAATGCTAGAGAGGGTTTTCTGCTTGATGTTGAGGTGCAAGGAATTGCTACCACAGCGCTGTTGGACTCAGGCGCAGAGCAAACGATGTTGTCCAAAGCGCTATGGCAGCAGATAGAGGCCATAGGGGTAGCAATTCAGCCTGCACGCACAGTGAAAATTCGCTGCATTCATGGGGGCACTTCACTATACCCTGTATATGATCTCCAAGTGAAAGGGTTAGGGGCCAATAGAAAGATCCCCATAGCGGTAGTACCAAGGCTACCCCACAGTATAATCCTGGGGAGAGACTGGCCGCAGTTCCAGAAAGGGGTAGAACAAGGCTTACTTGTGAAAGAAAAGGGGGATTCCCAACAGCCACCAGTGGAAGCTTTGGCACAAACAACAGGAAAAAATATGATTCCTAGCCCGTTGTTTGCACAGCCAGGGAAGCAGAAGCGGAAAACTGGACCCCTGAAAGAGGAAGCTGTTAAAAAGCCAGTGTTCGTACTCAAATACTGCAAAATGGGCCCCAATGCTCAAGCCCCCAAGATAGCCTCGACCAACTCTGCCGGGTTCGACCTATGCAGCGCGGAGGATGTAGTCATGCCTAAGCGAGGGAAAGCCCTGGTTGATATGGCTTTGCAGATGGAGATGCCATTGGGCTGCTACGGCCGAATAGCCCCCCGCTCCGGTCTCGCTGTAAAACATTTCATAGATGTTGGGGCCGGAGTTATAGATCCAGATTACAGAGGCTCTATAAAAATTCTCCTCTTCAATTTCGGACAAGAGGACTTCCTGATAGTCGCCGGCGATCGGATAGCGCAATTAATTTGCGAAAGAATGGGTCTGCCCCCTCTTGAAGAAGTGTCTACCCTATCGACAACAGCCCGGGGAACGGGAGGTTTTGGGTCAACGGGGGGTACCAGCCTTTAGGGGTTATCAGCAGTTGTGGAGGAGAAAATGGATGAAGATCTCGGGTCACAACTGGCTGAATGTAAGAGCAATCCAGAACCCAGACTTGCCGAAGGGCTTTCCTGGCCGCAAAAACAGAAGTTTGCTCAGCTGCTGGCCAGGTATAAAGATGTCCTCACGCCAATGCCGGGTGAGACAGATCTGATTGCCCACGAGATTATAACGCCACCAGGGGAGATAGTGAGGCAACGACCATACAGGTTGCCGGAGGCGAAGAAAGAGGAGGTCGTTCGGCAGGTCCAAGAGATGCTCCTCATGGGAGTAACTGAGGAGTCCCGGAGCCCATGGAATAGCCCAATCGTCCTGGTACCAAAACCGGATGGGTCCATGCGCTTTTGCATAGACTTCAGAAAAGTCAACTTGATATCCCACTTCGATGCGTACCCCATGCCACGTGTAGAAGAGCTTCTAGATCGCCTAGGGCGGGCCAGATACCTCACGACCCTGGACATGACGAAGGGGTACTGGCAGGTTCCGCTTACCAGGGATGCACAACAGAAGACTGCATTCAGTACCCCCATTGGCTTATACCAATTCAGGAGAATGCCCTTTGGCCTCCACGGGGCTGCCGCCACATGCCAGCGCCTGATGGATCTAGTTTTGCGACCCCACCAAGCCTACGCCGTCGCATATATGGACGATGTGGTCATACATAGCGACAACTAGACCCAACATTTGCCCAGAGTGGAGGCTGTACTTCGGGCGCTACGAGACGCTGGTCTCACACTAAACCCAGCCAAGTGCTTGTTCGGGGGCCGGGAAGTGAAATATTTGGGTCATCTAGCGGGCAATGGTGTGGTGAAACCTCTCACCAACAAGATAGCCAGCGTTCAAGGCTTTCCAAAACCCGCGAATAAGAAGCAGTTAAGGAGCTTCCTCGGTTTGGTGGGCTACTACCGATGGTTTATTCCGGGTTTCACAGTTTAACCGATATGTTAAAAAAGAACGCGCCCAATCAATTAAAGTGGCAGGAGAATGCTGAAGGGGCATTTCACCTTTTAAAAGAAAAACTATGTCCAGCACCAGTTCTGAGGGGCGTTGATTTTACCCGGCCCTTTACAGTGCAGACAGACGTGTCCGAGACGGGACTCGGCGCGGTATTGTCACAGCGGCACGACGGCACAGAACACCCGGTGCTATTTCTCAGCCGAAAGCTGGCCCTGGCTGAAAGAAGATATTCAACAATAGAACGCGAAAGTCTGGCCATCAAGTGGGCCATTGAAGCACTGCGTTTTTATCTTACTGGCAGAAAATTCATCTTGATCACAGACCACGCTCCATTGAAGTGGCTCAATCAGATGTACAATCATAATGCGCGTCTAATGCGCTGGTTCATGGCTCTCCAGGCCTTTGAATTCCAGGTAGAGCATAGAGCCGGCAAGCTCCATCAAAACGCGGACGCTTTGAGTCGTATCACGTGCTATGCCTCGGAGTCGAAGCCAGCCCGTGATATCTTAAGGGGGGAATCTGTGGTGAAGACTCCCCTCCAGAGGAAATGGAGATAGGGGAAAATCCTGATAGAAGGGATGACACACACAGGATTTCCAAAACTGGCTTGGAAAAAAACAGTTATCTGCTGAGCTGAAGACAAGCCCCAGCCCAGGGGAGGAGTTAGGCTTCAACACTGATTGGGCACGCCCAGGGGAACGACAGGGAGTGCCGGGAAATGAAGCCCTTTTTAAATCCTCAGACAGGATTGACAAAGGAGGCAGCAAGATTGACAAGGAAGGCAGCCAGGCTAACAAAGGAGGCAGCAAGGCTGACAAGGAGAGCGGCAAGAAACGAAGCAGACAAGAAGCAGCTTCCAGTGCACGTTGGTCTTCAGGAGGAACTTGGAATCAAAGGGGAAAAACACTAGAACCCTGGGAGAAGGCAGAACCCTGGAGTAGTAAGCCTTGGAGCCCAATATACTCTAAAGGAGATCCTTACTACACGATAGAGCCTAGATGTGGGAAGGCTAGCAAACCCAGCTCTTGGAGAAAAGGTATTTTGTCTGGAAGCGAGCACTGCTATAAAAGCCAGGAACCAAAGCAGGAAAGAAGTTTTTCTGAGAGAAATTCCCCTAGCAGAAGAACTAGCCATAAGGTTCCTGAGTTTCTAAACAGGAGAGGGTTCTGGAAGAAAGGTGCCTGTTCTTATGCCAACATCTCTGATAAAGGTAAAGCTGAATTTCCTAATTTTAATGCCTTGCTGGAGAAACCCTTTTATTGTGCTGACCTCCCTAAGCCAAACTCTGCAACAGGAGCAGATAGTGAGTGGGGGAAGGGTCTGACCCTTACCAGAGACTATCAAGCAGCTAAAGAGCAGCTACAGGCTGAACTGCTTCTAAAAGAGTTTCAGCAATTTCTGGAGCTAAAGTCAGGGAAACATAAGAAACCTGATGAAGAGAACAATTGCCTTAGCTCAGAAGAATGTATGCAGATAGATAATTATGTGCCTACCTTGAGTTATGATCCTTGTGCAATGGATTGCTCTTCATGTTTTAGAGAGTAGCAGTGTAAAGAAGCATTTGGAGTTTGTATGAGAAGAATATAAAAACGTTTGCTATACCTGCTGCCTAGCCGTGAAAGTTCACAAATTGTTTTCACCTGTTTCTGTAAAGCCACGCTGTGAGGAGAACAACAGCTGTGAGGCTGCAATAATCCCAAGCAACCACACGAGGCAAAGCCGAGTAGAAGCTGCCGTGACTGTGTAGAGCTGAGTTAAAGCTATTTGATTTCAGTTGTTTTCCTGACCTCCTGATTTCATCTTTAAGTTGAAAGTTGCACCTTTACGTTATGCACCTTTGAATTGTAATGCGTTGAAAATATCCCCACAACATATAAATGTCTTGCAAGCCTTATCACTCGAGTCACGACTACAACTTTCATCCCTAAAGGAAAAACAAGTGTACTACGAATCCCAGCATTCAGAGGGATCAGTACCAGCTTTATTCACAAGGGACATTATATAAGGCCACTCCTGCCTGTAAGCTCTAGGGCCCAGGCAGGAGCGTCGCAGCATCTTTGGACTTCTCCCTCACCAGGAACCTGTTCAGGTTCCACAAGTCTAGGATGGGCCTTAGGCCCCCCGTTTGTTTTGGTACAAGGAAGTACCTCAAGTAGAACCCTCTGACCCAGAGCTGTGGGGGTAGAGGTTCCACCACCTTGCCTTTGAGAAGGCCCATGAGCTCCTGAAGTAGCAAGGTCTGGTGGAGGGGAGTCCTGGTGGGCTCTCCTGGGAAGAATGGAGGGTGAGTCTGCTCTGAGGTGATAGCCCATCCTTGAACACCTGGAGAGCCCAGGCATCGGTGGCGATGGCTGGCCACCTGTGGGCAAACAGGATCAGATGTCTCCCTGTAGGCTGCTGGGGTGGGCCTCCTGGGGATGGAGAGGCTATGCCCAAGGAGTCAAAAGCTCCCACCAGGCTGGGCCAGAGCCAGTGCCTGGGTTTTGGGAGTTTTGGGCTTACGAGGACTATGCCTTTGTGCCTTGGCCTGTTAACCCTGCTGGGGAGCTGGGGAGGCCTGATATTAAGGATAGTTTCCATAAGTCCTTCCCTCCCTCGAGTAAGAGGGCTTTTTACTCGAGGCCTTCCGTCAGGGAAGGATAGCGGTCTTCTTGGAGAACCTTGTCCTTGTCAGGAACTTGGACTCCAACTCTGCAGCCTTATCAATCATGGATTTGCCAATGAGGTTTATCTTTATCTTTATTGTGACATTTTGTATACCGCCCAACACCAGGGCATCTGGGCGGTTTACAATAAATGCTACAGAGAACAAGAAGGGAAAAGGAATGCCATTATTTGGATAGAAAAGGAAAGAAAGAGCACAGAACAAAATGGAGAGGAACATTGAGGAGTTTAACAAGTGGGGAGGGAGGACGGGGCAGCTGAAGGCAGAGTCTGGGCAGAAGAGGGTTGAAGGTCAAAGGCGAGAGAGAAAAGGTGGGTTTTCATCATTGCCTTAAAACAAGGAAAGGAAAGCTCAAGAATGAGGTAGGTGGGAGGGAATTCCATACATGGGGACCAAGGAAAAAGAAGGCAGAGGTTCAGGTGGATTCTCGATGTCTCAGCCTGCCCTAAGACTTCTCTAGGGCAGATAAAGAGGGGGACTGCACTAACCACAGTCATTCTTCTTTCTCTCATGAGAAAGTGCTGGTATGGTGCATATCAGCTCATACAACTGACTTTAAGGTTCAACTATATAGCGTAGTAACTCACCTGTAACCAGTGTTCTTTGGGGACAGCAGGAATCAGTCCTCACATATGGGTGACATCAGCGCCGATGGACCCTGTGCGGAAGCATCTCCCCAGCTTTCAAAAAAAGCCTTTATGAGATGCACCAGGCATACATGGTCCCCTTCCTCCCCCAAGGGTGTCATCTTGCCTTAGTCCAATGATATAGCTAAGATGGCAAAAATTAAAAAATGGTAAGGAAGCAACTCCAAGGGGAGGAGGGAGGGTTGTGAGGACTGATTCCTGCTGTCCCCAGAGAACACCTGTTACAGGTGAGTACACTTTCTCCGGGAACAAGCAGGAAGTCAGTCCTCACATATGGGACTCCCCATCTACAGGCTACCAAAGACCTGTACAAAAATGCCACAGGAGAGCCGTGAGCAGCAGTAGTTGAGTCCTAAAAGAGAGACTCTTGCAAGACCCGGTGGAGAACCAGCACTCCGGTAGCCTGAACACAAAAAGGGTCGGAGGGCAGGAGTTGCCTACACCCCAAAGAGATTATGGAGTATGGCCTGGCTGAAGGTGCTGTCCTATTGGTACTCCCTCTCCAGGCAGTAGAGAACTGCAAAGGTATAGACTGAAGACCAAGTGGCAACCCAGCATATTTCCGTGACAGGTACAGATAGCAGATTTTCTACAGAGATAGCCATGGCCCTGACACGGTGCACCATGACCCTGTGGTCTAGTGAGATCCCAGCCTGCTCATAGGTGAGGGCAATGCAGTCTGCCACCAAAGTGGACAGAGTCTGTTTGGTCACTAGAAGCCCCAGGCGACTGGGGTCATAGGAGACAAAGAGCTGAGACACTTTGCGGTGGCCCTGGGTCCATTGCAGATAGAAGGATAGGGCCCTCTTGCAATCCAGGGAATGGAGAACCTTGGGAAGAAGATGGGGAGCAACACTTCCTGACTGAGGTGGAAGGGGGACACTATCTTTGACAGAAACTTGGGGTGTGTGCAGAGCATCATACTGTTCTGGTAGAACCTTGTATAGGGGGGCTATGCTATCAGAGCTTGGAGCTCACTGACCCTGTGAACTGGTGTGAGTGTCACAAAAAAGGTGACCTTCCAGGAAAGGTACCACAAGTGGCAAGTAACCAGGGGCTCAAATGGCAGCTTAGTGAGGCATGAGAGCACCACATTGAGATCCACTTCATCGCTGGTGGGCGGACATGGAATTTGGACAACATGAGGCTCCATAGGAATCAAGAAACGAGGGGTTGAGCAGGAGCGGTGGTGTGCTGAAATAGCGCTCAGGTGCACTCTGACTGAATTGGACAGGTAGAGTAGGTACTGGAGCATCAGTTGCACTGAGCAGGTGAAGGGGATCACCCACTTCTCAGCACACCACACTGAGAATCGATGCAATTTGAAGGCATAAGCCCTTCTAGTGGAGGCCTTGCAGGAGGCCAGGAGGACCTCCTCCATATTACATGGGAGGTTGAAGGGAGCCAGAGCTCCCCTTTCAGCAGCCAAGCCATGAGCGACAGGGTCCCCAAGTTGGGGTGCAGAAGAGAGCCCTTCTCTTGTGAAAGTAGTCCTGGGGCACAGCCCAGGGGAATCAGAGATGTGGCAGAGAAGCAGCAGAAACCAAGTTTGCCGAGGGCATCAGTATAAGAGAAGCCCTGTCGTGCTGAACCTTGAAGAGGATCTTGGCAACCAGTGGTGTCGGTGGGAAGGCATACAGTAGGTCTTCCATCCATGGAATGAGGAATGTGTCTGCTGCCAACTGGGATGGCTGCGGCTGGCAGGGGCAGAAGTGGGGAAACTGCATGTTGTCCAGGCTGGAGAATAGGTCCACCGAGGGGGCACCCCAGAGACGGAAGAACCGTGAGACTACTCTAGGGTCCAGGTGCCACTTGTACGGCTGGAGGACTCTGTTTAGCCTGTCTGCCAGGGCATTGTCCTGGCCCAGGATGTAGACTGCCCGCAGTAGCATCCCTTTGTGTGCCATGTATGAGTAGAGGGCTACCACCTCCTGGCAGAGGGAGTATGATCCTGTGTCCTACTTGTTGACAGAAAACATTGCAATAGGTGGTGGAAGGCTTGAAGGGAGCCCAGAGGTCCAGAAAGTTGATCTGAAACTGGTACTCTGTCTGGGACCAACTGCCTTGAGTGCAGAGGTCCCCGCAATGAGCTCCCCATCCCATCAAGGAGGCATCCGGGGTAAGGACCTTCTGGGGGGTGGGAGCCTGGAAGGATATCCCGGCCCAAAGAGGGAAGCTACCACCAGTCGAGGGAGTCCACCAGCTGTCGTGTCACACTCATCTTGTCCCGAAGCCTGCCCATATCTTGTGACCACTGGGAGCAGAAGCATCACTGAGTCATCCTCATGTGCAGGAGGGTGCATGGGACCACATGGTCCATGGATACCATGTGGCCCAATAGGCATAGGAGCAGGCGAGCGGGCACTAATCATCGGTGATGAATCTCTGCAGCTAGCTCCCTGAGATGCTACATCCTTTCTAGGGGGAGGAAGGCCTTGGCCTGGAGGGTGTCTAGTTGAGCCCCTATGAACTCCAGGTCCTGGTCTGGGGTGAGGTGAGACTTGGGGTGGTAGATGATGAACCCCAGGTGCTGCAGGGCATGGATGGTGTGCTTGGTGGCGTGGTGCACCTCTGAAGCTGTGCCGCCGTTTATGAGCCAGTCATCCAGGTAGGGGAAAACGAAGACCCCTTGGAGACGGAGGTGGACAGCGACCGCCTCCAGGTATTTTGTGAAGACCCTTGGTGATGGGGCCAGTCCAAAGGGCAGCACCCTATACTGGTAGTGGTCTCCCCCCACTACAAACTAGAGGTATTGTCGGTGGTTGGGATGGATCAGGATGTGTGTATAAGCATCTTTCACGTCTATGGAGCATAGCCAGTCTTCCTGCTGGAGGTATGGTAACAAGATTCCAAGGGAGAGCATCCTGAACTTCTCCCTCACCAGAAATTTGTTCAGGTTCCACAGGTCCAGGATGGGCCAGAGGCCCCCTGTCCTCTATGGAATGAGGAAATATCTGGAGTAGAAGCCTTTGCCCAGAGATGTTCTGTTACAGGCTCCACTACCTGGTCCTTGAGGAGACCTGCAAGCTCTGTGAGGAGCAGAGCCTGGTAAAGGGCAGGCCTCACGGGGAAGAACAGAGGTTGCATGTGCAGCAGGTGGAGGAGGTACCCCTCCTTGACTACCTGTCTTACCCAGGGAATTGGTGGTGATGGAAGCCCATCTGTGGCAAACAGGGCCAGACACCCCCTTGTCAGCTGCTGAGGGCTTCCTGAGGGTGGAGGAAGCCATGCCCAGGGAGTCAAAAAATCACCCCAGGCTGAACCAGGCCAGTGCCTGGATCTTGGGAGCTTTAGGCTTTTGATGCCCTTGCCCCTTGGGCTGCTGCCCTTCCTGTGGGGCAGAGAAGGGTTGGTAGTGTCTGGTGCCACCAAAAGCCCCTTTTTTCCTCGGGAAGAAATGCTTCTTCCCTAAGGTTTTCTTCCGGGGTTGCACCGAGGTCTTCTTCGAGAGCCTGGTCCTGGTCAGTAACTCGGTCTCTAACTCTGCAGTCTTGTCTGTTATGGGTTTCCTGAAGAGTTCTCTCTGATACCCAGGACATTGATAAGCTTGTTCTGGACCCATTGCTTGAGGTCAGCCAACTGCAGCCATGCCTAGCATTGGGCATCGATGCCTGCGGCGGCCACTCTGGCTGAGGACTCAAAGCCATCATAAGATGCTCGAGATAGGAACTTCAAGCATTCCTTGACCGCTGAGGCCAGTGACTTGAACCGCTGAAGAGGTTCCCCGTCAAGGCCTGCCAAGAACCTGGCCAGCTCACCTGCCAGATCTTTGAGGTACATTCCAATGTACAACTGGGAGGATTGGACTCGGCAAGTTAGCATCAAGCACTGGTAGCATTTGCAACTGAGGGCATCAAGGGTCCAGGCCTCCCTCCACGGGGCACCAAGGAATGGGTCTTTTGGCTCTTGAGTAGGTGCAAGGCCAACTCAATGACCATCGAGTTGTGAGAGAGCTGGGATTTATGGAACTTAGGGTTTTGGTGGATCTGCTCACCACGAGTACTGGCGCTGATATCTCCCACATCTGGAGGATGTCACTCGAGTATCGTAGGGACAGGAACCATGGGGGCCTCCTTCAGTGAGCCATCATACTGAAGGATTTGTAGTTCTTACATGCTGAGGGCCTCCTCTGCCTCGGTCTCGAATGCGAACACCTTAGCCATATCCCGCACGAAATCTAGGAAGGCAACATTCTTGGGTGGGGAATGGCGCCAGGGTATTAGTGGAGATATGTCCGAAGGCATATCCCAGTGCCAGCAGATGTCCGGGGACTCTTCATCCTCAGTCTCCCAGTCTGACTCGAAGTCAAAGGAAGAATCCAGAGCCCCTTGGCTCACATGGTTGAGGCCCGAGCCCATGAGCCCAGGAGGACCTGTGGTCTGAGCCACGTGTACTTGCTGGGGATGACCTGCACCCCGAGAAACGGGACTGGGACCTCAACTGATGCCGATGGCTCTCTTGAGGCAGGTGGTGCTCGAGGATTGACTCAACCTCCGGTGAAGCCCTTGAGGTCGAGGGTCCAATGGTCTGGGCAGATGAACCAGTGGAGCCAGACATAAACTCCAGCTGCTAAGTAAGGAGGGCAGTGATACGGCCCATCGTGTCAGGGCAGTGATAGATTCCATGTTGCTTACTCCCAGAGATAAGCAGTGGCTTTCCCAAGCCTGCATGGTTAACAATGCTTTACTGACCTTTCCTCTGAGAACTTGTCTAAACCCTGCTATGTTAACTGCTCACACCATATCTTCTGGCAACAAACTTCATAACTTAATTGAGCAGTGGGTGAAAAAAATAGCTCTTCCAATTATTTTTAAAAGTGCTATTGATTAACTTCTTGGAGTGCCCTGTAATCTTAGTACTATCTGATAGGGCAAACAACTGTTTCTTATTTGCCCACTCTGTCCAACACATGATTTTATAGACCTCTATCGTAGCTATTCTCAGCTGTCTCTTTTCTAAACTGAAGAGTCCTAACTTCTTTAGCCTTTCTCCATTTTGATCACTGTTCTCTAAACTTATTCTAGTTCCACTATATCTTTTTATGCATGTAGGCTTGGGAAAGCCCTGGTTATGAGCAAGAAAGCGTAGTTACTCACCTGTAATAGGTGTTCTACAGAGACAGCAGGAATCAGTCCTCACATATGGGTTATGTTGGCATCGTCGGAGCCCATGCAGAGCATTTCCCCAGCTTTCAAAGAAAGCCTTTGGGAATGCTACCACACATGAGCGGTCCCCTTTTTGCCTAAGGGTGCCATCTTGCTCAGTCAGATGACATAGCTAGGATGGTAGTCAGAAATAAAACAGGGTAGGGAAGGCAACTCCCAGGGGAGGAGGGAGGATTGTGAGGACTGATTCCTGCTGTCCCTGGAGAATACCTGTTACAGGTGAGTAATTACACTTTCTCCAGGAACAAGCAGGTAGTCAATCCTCACATATGGGACTCCCTAGCTCCAGGCCAGCATAAACGGCGATCAGTCAGGTAGCCATGAGTTGCAGAAGGTGACTCCCTTCAGAGAGACTCTGTGAGACCCCAGTGTCCAGCGGCACTATCACTCCAGTAGCCTGAACACTTAAGGGTCGGAGGGTAGGAGTTGTCTACACCCCTAGGATATTACGGAGTACTGCCTGTCCAAAGGCACTGTCCCTGCGGGACTCATTCTCAAGGCAGTAGTGAGCTGCAAACGTATGAATCGAAGACCATGTGGCAGCCTTGTAGATTTCCAACACCACACTGAGTGGAGGTTGGCCATCAATTTGGCCATCACCCTCACACAGTGATCCAGTGCTCTAGGGAAAGACCAGCTCGCTCAAAGGCGAGGGCAATATAGTCTCCACCCAAGTGGACAGAGATCGCTTAGTTATAGGGAGCCCCAGTCTTCTGGGATTGTACGACACAAAAAGCTGAGGAGCTTTATGATGGCCCTGGGTCCATGCAGGTAGAAGGATAAGGCCCATTTACAATTCAGAGTATGCAATATTAGCTCCTCCCTGCCGGTATGCAGCCGCGGGAAGAAGGTGGGGAGGACCACTTCTTGGTTGAGGAGGAAAGGGGATACCACCTTCAGGAGGAATTTGGGGTGTGTGCGGAGCACCACTCTGTTCTTATAGAACTTCGTATTTGGTGGATCCACCACTAGGGCCTGTAGTTCACTCACTCTCCAAGCGAATGTGAGGGCCACCAGAAAGATCACTTTCCACAACAGGTACTTTAGGTGGCAAGTGAACAGGGGCTCGAAAGGCGGCCTGGTGAGTTAAGACAGCACCACACTGACCCAGTACAAGCATTGTGGAACTTGTGTCTTTTGGGGAAACTGCTAGGTACATATGACCTAGATTGGCCACTTTTGGAAACAGAATACTGGGCTTGATGGACCTTGGTCTGACCCAGTATGGCATATCTTATGTTCTTATGTTCTCATGCTGCCTTACCAACTGACATAAGCCACCACTGTGGTGTTCTCAGAAAAAAAATCAAACTGCTCGGCCCTCGGGACCGGAAACGCAGAAGAGCCAACCTGATGGCCTTTGCCTCGAGGTAATTGATGGACCGCACCGCTTCCATGCAGTTCCAACAGCCCTGAGCCGTATGGTCTTAGCAATGGGCTCCCAAGTTCAAGAGACTAGCATCTATTGTCAGGAGGATCCAGGAGAAATTGTCCAGTGGCATGCCTTTCCTCAGATTACTGCGCTGCTGTCACCACCACAGGTTGGACTTCACCATCAATGGGAGAGGGAGCCTGCACTCAAACTCCTGAGAACTCGGGGATCACCAAGCCAGCAAAGACTGCTGAAGTGGTCACATGTGAGGACACACCCATGGCACCATCCCTATGGTTGCTGCCATCAGTCCGAGGAGCTGAAGATAATCTCAGTCTGGGAGTCCATGGTGCACCAAATAGTGCCAAGCAATCCAACAGTCTTTTGACCTTCTCCTCCAGTAGGAAGCCTCTGCCCATTTGAATGCCAAAACATGTTCCCAGAAACTCCAGGGACTAAGAAGGCAACAGCTGAGTCTATCTGATTGATCTCCAAGGCTTTCCAAAAAGGACAACACTTGGGATACCACCCTAGGTGCCTCTGAAAGGTAATGGGCTTGGATGAGCCACTCATCCAGATAGGAATTGACACAGATCCCTTGGTGCCGCAGCTGTCACCTCAATGACCTTGACAGTGGATAGCCCAAAAGGGAGGGCGGAAAACTGATAGTGAGAGCCAAGAATGGCAAAACCCTGCTGCTTTGCTGATCCGCCCAGATCGGGATATGAAAATATTCCACAGCCAGATCCAGAGAAGCCAAGATCTCTCCTCGGTGCACTACTGGAATCATGGAGCACAATGTTTCCATCTAAAAGCGCAGGATGCACAAGTGCTCGTTGATCCTCTTGAGGTCCAGAATGGGCCAGAAGGCAGTGTCCTTTTTTTATAAATAGATGGAGTATCTGCCCGTGCCTCGCTCGTCCGGCAGGATGGACACCACTGCCTTTAGGTGCAGCAACTTTTAGAAGGTGGGCCACATAGTGGCACTTTCAATCGCACACTCACAAGGGGAGATGATGAAGGTATCTAGAATAGGCTCCTTGCATCCTAGGACATAGCCTAACTGAATGGTATCTAGCACCCAGCGATCCTTGATAACTGGACTCATTACTGAAAGAAAAGGTGAAGCCTGCCTCCAACCAGAGGAACCGGAACAAGGGCCCACCAACTTTCACTGCGCAGCCCGGAAGGGTCCTCGCCTGGGTGGGACCATCCCTGGACTTACACGCTGCATTAAAGGACTGAGAATGAGCCCGAAGCCCAGAAGCAGAGAGGAAGAAAGAGGGCTTTTTTCAGGTTGGTAACGATGAGAGTCCCGAGACCTCCGAGGATCCAACCAGTGTGCCCTCGGTTGACAGGGGGAGGCTGATGAGAGGGGGGCACCAGCCCACTTCACAGGCCCCATGAAACTGTCTTCCAGAAAGCGGTAAGATTTTGTCTTGCCCAGGTGCTTCATCAAGTTCTCCAAATCGGCTCCAAAAAAAGCTTCCCCTTAAAAGTCACGTGGGCCAACCAGACTTTGGAAGATGTATCTGCTGTTCAGTGCTGGAGTCAAATCCAACCCTGGCTACCAAAAGTACCAGAGACCAGAAAAGGGAACACTCCACTTACAGTGTCGATAGGCACAAGAAAAGCAGGATTCACAACGTCACTGGATGGAAAGAGCAGGGGCGGCACAAGTGGGGTGCGGGGCCATGTGCGGAGATTCAGTGCGGGGCATCATTTGCATAAGTGGCCTCATTTGCATAAATATTTGCAAAATGTTACCATACACTAACTTTTAGTAAACATGTCTCTTAATGAATGTATGGATAAAGAAAGACTAAAAGATTTCTACATTACTATAATCCAGTGCCAACTGCCAGGCACATTAGGAACTACTACAAATGCTGCCCATTTAGAACCCATACCCTACCCAATACACCCCTGGAAATCAACCCAATGTAAACTAGAAAAACATGATTCCCCTATACTATATCACCAACCCAAACAACTACAAATGTTGCCCTAGACTCCACAACCAACTGCTATCCCCACACTTAAGTATCAAATTTTTTGTCGGATCGCTCACCGTGAGACAAAACTTTTCATCTCCTGAAGTGAACCCTCCTTTTTACTCAAAATTGAAAACCGCTATTTCTCAGCCAAGCCGACCAAATCAGCACTTTGCTGTCGTCAGCACAAACCTTTTAGTTAAAACTTCAAAAAGAGTCTGTTGGCTCCCAAATGGTCCTCGGGCTACAAAACCCCAAATTCACAGCTCCAAAAGTCCCCCTTAAAACGTAAAGATATTTTAGAGGACTTAGCTGTTACGGAACGGGTCCCCTTCACTCTGTCCGTGATAGTCTCCAAAATTCACTCCTCTTGCCGCCAAGGATTAAGGGCTCATGAGTTAACCGACAAGTGAACAACACCGCTCCACCACTCCATACAACGAACCCATTTAGAACCCATAGCAAACCCACCGTATCATAACAGCACTACCAGGACTCATAAAGCACCAAACCCTACCTATCAAAAGGCAACACTGCAAATATTAAACCAATACATTTCAGAGAACAACAATACATGACCTACTGGGGAAAGAGAACAAGTGGCAATGTCAAATAGGAATTACATAAACAGAATACCTCAGCTCAGTTACACATGCAGAACATAGACCATCACCAAACAAGGAATCACAATTTAGAAACAGGAAGGCAATAATTAATCTGGGAACCCCAAAAGCCAAACTTGGAATGTACAACAACACTGTAGAAATAAAACTATAACTTAATTTCCTCTTGTACTAAACAAAGCGCAGACGTTAATGATGCACATTTCCCAGAGCTGACATATTCCAGTTAATAAATTCAAAATAAAGAGATATCTTTCTACCTTTTGTGCATTTTTTTTTCAGTTGCAATTGCTCCAGCCACTTTCTTCTGGTTTCTTCATGTCTTCTGCTAACTCTCCATCGTCTGCTGTCCATTTGTCCTTTCTTCTCTCTTCTAGTTTTTTTCCATTCTCTCTCTCTACATCTGCTTTAACATACTAATATTTCTCCTTTTGCTCTTTCCTCATTCCTATTTCATCCACTCAAATTTTAACCCTCCATCCTCAATCCCCACTTACTCTTCCAATACCCGGCCAATTGTAGATTTTTCATCCCTCCCACACAAAATATTTTTCCCCTCTTCATTTCACTCTCCCAGGCCCATCCCATTCTAATCCTCCCCCAACATCAGCTCCCTTCTAGTTCGAGCCTCACCCAGCATCCACTCCCTTCTAGTCCCTGCATCAGCCCATTTCCAGTCCTAGCTCCCCATCCATTTCCAGTCCTATCCATCAGCTCATTTCCAATCCCAGCCCCACCATCAGCCCATGTCAAATCCTAGCACCCATCCACTCAGCCCAATTCCAATTCAAGCTCCCCATGAGCCTACTTCCAGTTCTAGCCCCTCCATCAGTCCATTTCAATCCACGCCCCCACCACAGCCCTTCCAATCTTCGCTCCCCCCAACAGCCCATTTCCAGTCCTATCCTAGCTGCTCCATCAGCCCATTTCCTGTCCTAGCTCCCTCCCCTCACAGCCCATTTCCATTCCAAGCCCCCCTCCCCATCAGCTATTTGAAGTTCAACCCCCCCTTCCACTCAGCCCATTTCCATTCCAAGTCCTTGTCCCCATCAGCTATTTGCAGTTCAAGCCTACCCTTCCACTCAGCCCATTTCCAGTCCTAGCAATCCCCCAACCCATTACCAGTCCTAGCCCCCCATCAGCCCACTTCCAGTCCTAACCCCCCCCATCACCCCATTTTCATTTTAAGCCCCCCATAGCCCATTACCAGTCCTAACCCCCCATAAGCCCTCTTCCAGTCCTAGCCCCATCAGCCCATTTCCAGTCTTAGCCCCCCCCCATAGCTCATTACCAGTCCTAACCCCCCATCAGCCCACAGCCCATTACCAGTACTAACCCCATCAGCCCACCTCCAGTCCTAACCCCCCCATCAGTCCATTTCCAGTCCTAGCCCCCCCATAGCCCATTACCAGTCCTAACCCCCCCATCAGCCCACAGCCCATTACCAGTCTTAACTCCCCCTCGGCCCAGGGAAAATTTAAAAAAAAAAAAAAGCTGGCTGCTGCCGCCGCGGCAGAATCAACCATCCCGCGGGCCTCCCCTGCCCGGCTGAGCCCTCCCTGCCCGGCTGAGCCTCTCCGCGACGGCTTTCAGATCCGCGAAGGGAGAGCGTCTCCCTCCCGGCTCTGTTAAGCCCGCAGGGGCTGATGGGAAATTTCCCATCTGCCCCTGCAGGCTTAACAGAGCTAAATTTCCCATCAGCCCCTGCGGGCTTAACAGAGCCGCGAGGGAGACACTCTCCATTCGCGGATCTGAAAGCCATCGCGGAGAGGCTCAGCCAGGCAGGGAGGGCTCAGCCGGGCAGGGGGGGGCCCGTGGGACACTCGATTCTGCTGCTGCCACGGCGACAGCGGCAGCAGCCAGCTTTTTTTTTTTAAATTTAATTTATTTTTAAAGCAGAATGTTCTTTGCGCGGGGCCCTCTGAAACGCGGGGCCCTGTGCAAAAAACATTCTCGCTCAATGGACGGGCCGGCCCTGGGACAGAGAGATTTAATGGATAAACTGCAAGGCCAGCCCAACACGTATGTCGGCCGATGGCCTTCTTCAGGGAACAATGATGTCATAAGATACAATTAAAAAATGATAAAACACATAAATAAATAATTGAATCAGTTGAAAGTAAAACTAATTCCAAGGGAACATTAGAAATAATCATATTTAAAAATGATGAATAACGACTAAACCAATAAATAACATACATACGAGGACCATAAATACTAATGACACATGATACATAAGAATTAACAAATATAGATCAAACACAATTAAGAAATGATAAAAGCATAAGAAGTGCAAGCATAGCCAAAAAACATAATTGGTTAGACAGCTGAATTTTCTCAAACTGAACTATACTAGCAGATTATTTGAAGTATGTGCAGCATATAGAGAGTAACCACAGGAGGAGAAGGACATGGCATGTAAAAAAATAGACATCCTGAGGAGCAAAACCAGGTCAGAAACACCCAAGACCAGTACCATGCCAAATTTCAGACAAATGAAGAATAGCACATTATCGTGTTACACAGGGTTCAAGGAGATACAAATACTCACTAATTGTGATTGCAATTGAAAGTGGACGAAAGGAAGAGTATAATAACTAGATCTACACATAAGGGCATGGGGAGCAGATAGGCAGGGGGAGCAGTGGTTATAAGGCTGCAAACCACAGCATAAACAACACCTAAATAAAACCAGGATTAGAGCAAAGAGATCGTTCCAATATGGGCAAATTATGTGAAACATGTAACAACTGAAAAATGAGTGAAGACAGAATAATACCTACTCAAAGGCACTCGCTGTGGCAAGGCTCTTAAAAACCATCGTAGAATTGATTATGAAATTGTGGTTATAGAAAGTACAAACAGGGGATGAAAAGGACCAGGCACATACCTGAATGCGTTATGAAACTTGTGATAAGGAAGCTTATCATAGCTCAGGAAGGGGCTATAGAAAAGGTGAAGTGTCTCTGAACAAGCAACCTGTCAGTGCTGGTAGAAATGAGAAAACAGAATTTTGCCATAAAAGACTACCAGTCCCAGAATGCACCAGGTTTCCAACAGCCATGAGAGGAGCTGAAGTGAGAAAATGTGTGTTCAATCAGGAGGGCTATGAGGTAATCCCTAAGCACTCATCTCAAAGGGCAGGGCCTGATTCAGCACAGCTGCGCTGTGTTAGGGAGGAACACTCATCTAAGCAGAATAAGAGTAGAGTTTATTCTACAGATGACCATCTTCATGATCACCTTGGATATACAGAGAATTATCCTCAGTTTCATCTGAAGGATCATCAGAAGCAGAAGCCAAACCGGACGGACAGAGAGGGAAAGAGACCCTTTGGAAGAAGGAAGAGAAAAGCCTTTGAGAGGTCTAGAAGAGTCCAAAGCAGTACGTATACTGGGAGGTATTCCAAGGGCCAGCATACACCATTGGACTGGGGAAAGCCAGAGGAATGTTGCTGCAGAGCTAGGAATCACCAGAGGCTACCTGTGAGGGAGACGGCTGCACGTGAAAGGGACCCTAAGACCCGTGCCAGAAGGTATGTGAAGAGAGATCCAGTGTCCAGGGATCTGGATTGGAAGGCTGGACATAAGAACTGGACTACATACTGGCCAGGCTATATAGAGGGGAACTCTAGCAGCAATGGAAGCTCAGGTATGAACACTGATCTATGCCCTAGCTATAACCTTGAAAGACAGCAGGGAAACAAGTATTCTCCTGAAAGTGCTCCATTGAAAGATTCATCTGTGCCAATCCATGATATTGAACCCATGCTTGTTGAACAAGGGGGAATAATAGCAGATGAGGATCCTATTTATATGGACTGCTCTCTATCTAAACTCCGTTGGTAACTTTCTGTTATAAAGTACAGCAACCATCACAAAGAAATACAAATTTGTTCTTTAATCTACTCAGAAAAGCTCCTGAAGCAGGATTTGACCCACACAGTGGAAGGCAAGCCAGCTAAGGGGTTTCAGCTGGTGACTGCTAGCAATTAAGTCTTACCTAATTGCTTGTGAGCTAGAAGAGAATCACTTCTGTATCTGTGTGGGAAGTAATCAGAAGTTAATCTGAAAAGAACAGTTTGTTTCTTGCTTTGTGGCTTTTCATTTGTTGTTTTCCTGACTTTGACTTTGTTTTTCCAAGTTAACACTGAAAGCAAGTAACCTAATTTAGGTGCTACCAAGCATATCTGTGTTGGGAGAAATAACCCCATAAATAAAAATCTTATTGGCTTTACCCAAGAGCACAACTAAATTATTGTCAGCAGCTGTGTCTGGTGTGAATGAACTACATTGCCCACAATACCTTGCAAATCATAGAGATATATGCACTTGTCAAGACTGTGAAGATTTTCACCCAGGCAGCCGTCTGACAAACTATCAAAACAAGAAAAAGGTTTGGGGCCACTGATAAGAACATAAGATATGCCATACAGGGTCAGACCAAGGTCCATCAAGCCCAGTATCCTGTTTCCAACAGTGGCCAATCTAGGTCATAAGTACCTAGCAGTTTCCTCAAAAGACACAGGTTCCACAATGCTTGTGTTGGGTCAAGCAGTGATATCCTGGGTCACTTTTAATAATGGTTTATGGACCTTTCCTCCAGGAACTTGTCCAAACCTTTTTTAAACCTAGCTACAGTAACCGCTTTTACTACATCCTCCAGTAACAAATTCCAGAGTTTGATTTCACGTTGAGTGAAAAAATATTTTCTATTATTAGTCTTAAATAGTTTACCCTGTAGCTTTTATTGCATGTCCCCTAGTCTTTCGATATTCTGATGACATAAACAATCAAACTATGTTTACCTGTCCCACTCCATTCATTAATTTATAGATCTCTATCATATCTCCCCTCAGCTGTCTCTTTTCCAGGTTGAAGAGCCCTAACCTTTTCAGCCTCTCTTCATAGGGGTATCCTTCCACCCCCTTCACCATTCTGGTGGCTCTTCTCTGTACCTTTTCTAATAACGCTATATCCTTTTTAAGATACGGCGACCAGAATTGCACACAATATTCAAGGTGCGGTCGCACCATGGAATGATACGGAGGCATTATAATATCCTTTGTTTTATTTTACATTCCTTTCCTTATGATACCTAGCATTCTATTTGCTCTCGTGGCCACCGCTGCACACTGGGCGGAGGGTTTTAACATGTTATCCACGATGACACCTAAATCTTTTTCCTGGGTGGTGGTTCCTAATGTGGAACCTTGCATCTTGTAACCATAGTTTGGGTTGTTCTTTCCTAGGTGCATAACTTTGCACTTGTCCACATTAAATTTCATCTGCCATTTGGATGCTGAGTCTTCCAATTTATCAAGATCCTCTTGCAATTTTCCACAATCCTCATGAGGTTTAACAACTTTAAATAGTTTCGTGTCATCTGCAAATTTGATAACCTCACTCATTATTCCCTTTTCCAGGTCATTTATGTATATGACAAAAAGCAGTAGATCCAGCACAGATCCCTGGGGTACTCCACTATTCACCTTTCTCCATTGGGAAAATTGTCCATTTAGCCCTACACTCTGCTTTCTATCTTTTAACCAGTTCCTGATCCACAATAGTACACTGCCTCCTATCCCATGACTTTTTAGTTTTGCCAAAAGTCTCTGATGAGGGACCTTCTCAAAGGCTTTGTTAAAATCCAGATATACTATATCAACTGACTCACCTTTGTCTACCTGTTATTCACACCTTCAAAAAAACATAATAGATTAGTAAGACATAATGGATTAGTAAGACACACCGCACCTTGACTATTGTAATCTAATTCTCTATGGCTTACCTAAATGTTCAACACAAGCCTTTCAGATGGCCCAAAATGCAGCAGCCCACCTAATTACCAAAGATAACAAGCAAGCTCACATTACTCCGATACTTGAATCTCTCCATTGGCTCCCTATCAGCTCAATAATAAAATACAAAGTTCTAACGATAGCATTCAAAATACTCCATGAGCAATCTTTGGACTGCCTAAAAACCCTAATTAAAAGACTCCCTAGCAATAGATCAAGAGGGACACAACACCAAAACTCCCTGGCAACCGCCAAGACACGCACAAGCACCTCCCAGAACACTCTACTCAGAGTTTTTGAGCTCTACATCCCAACATTATGGAACGCCCTCCCTCATAACCTGAAAGCCACCATAGATATTACTGACTTCAGAAAATCTTTGAAGACTCACCTTTTCACTGAACATTTCAAGCCCTCACAAGTTAACTAATTGCAAGGCTTATAACAAATAGGAAATTGCCAACTCCCCATGAATATGTACGAGTCCATTCACTTATGTAAATAGTTACAATGTGAATGTAATCACTGTTAATTGTTATTGTAAATAGTTCAAAAAGTTATATGTATACAAAGTTATGTACTCGTATGTTCCCTGTAAACCGCTTTGAGAATTTGAAAAGCGGTATATAAAAAATGTTAAATAAATAAATAATAAAATAAATGTTGGCTGTCTCCCATTAAGCCATGTTCAGTAATTGTGTTCTTTATTATGGTTTCTACCATTTTTCCCGGTACTGATGTCAGGCTCACTGGTCTGTAGTTTCCTGGATCACCCCTGGAACCCTTTTTAAAAATTGGCGTTACATTGGCCATCCTCTAATCTTCAGGTATTACAGATGATTTTAATGATAGTTCACAGATTACTAATAGTAGGTCTGCAATCTCATATTTCAGTTCTTTCAAGTCCTTGGATGTATAACATCTGATCCAGGTGATTTGCTACTCTTCAGTTTATCAAATGGTTGTACAACATCTTCTCGGTGTATCGATATTTCTTTCAATTCTTCCACAGTATCAGCTTTAAATACCACTTCAGTCATGGGTAACATTCCGACATCTTCCTCAGTAAAGACCGAAGCAAAGAATTAATTCAGTCTCTCCGCTATGGCCTTGTTATCTAATGGTCCAATTGACTCTCTCACAGTTTTTTTGCTACGAATGTACTTGAAAAAGTCTTTATAATATGTTTTTGCTTCCACAGGAAGCTTCTTCTCAAATTCTCTCTTTGTCTGCCTTATCAATGCCGTCATTTAACTTGCCAGTGCTTGTGCAGTTTCCAGTTTTTGTTATTTGGCTCTTTTTTTCCATTTCCTGAAAAATGCTTTTTTGGTAACAGCAGCTTCTCTGACCTCACCTTTAAACCATGCAGGCAGCTTTTTGTTCTTCCACTTTCCTTAAAGCGTGGAATACAACTGGTCTGGGCTTCCAAGATAGTGTTTTTAAACACCACCAAAGGTTGATGCAAGTCTTTAACCTTTGCAACTGCTCCTTTTAGGTTTTTTTTTTTAAACTATTTTCCTCATTTTATCATAGTCTCCCTTTCGAAAGTTAAAAGGTAATACTGTGGATTTCCTTACCATCCCTCCTCCATTAATTAAATCAAACACAATCATGCTATGATCACTATTGCCAAGTGGCCCCCAACACCCTTATCTCTTACACCAGATCTGGTGTTCCACTAAGGACTAGGTCCAAAATGGCTTCCCCTCTGGTCGGTTTATGAAACAGATGCTCCAAGAAGTCGTCTTTTATTTCATCTAGAAACTTTATCTCCCTGCCATGTCCTGATGTGACACTGACCCAGTCAATACCGGGGTAATTGAAATCACCCACTGTTATTACTGTGCTGTAACTTTTGTTAGCTTCCCTGATTTCTTTGAGCATGTCATCCATTTGTTCATTCTGGCAAGGCGGTCAATAGTACACCCCCACTGCCATCGCCTTCCCCTTTTTACATGGAATTTCAATCCATAGAGATTCTACATTGAATTTTGTTTCCTGCAAAACTTTAATGCTTTGTGACTCAATGCCCTCTCAAATATAGAGCGTAACCCCTCCACCAATTTGATTAGTTCTATCATTGTGATATAGTTTGTACCCAGATATCACAGTGTCACACTGGTTATCCTCCTTCCACCATGTCTCTGAGATACCAGTCATATCTAACCTCTCATTTAGTGCTATATATTCTAACTCTCCCATCTTTATTTTAGACTTCTATCATTTGCATACAAGCATTTTAGAGACTGTATTTTATTCATATTAATCTGGCTATCGGTAGACAGGGTAATTTGGAATCTTTAAGCTCTATCTGCTCCAAACTCAAGGGCATTTGGGCTACTTTTGTCTTCACTGGAACCTCTCTGCTGATATGCCCTAACTTCATTCTTTTGGTAGTATCCTTCAAGGATACATTGTTCTGAACCATGCACTCTTGGGTGACTGTCGTCTCTCCCCTTTTATCTAGTTTAAAAGCTGCTCTCTCCTTTTTAAAGGTTAATGCCAGTAGCCTGGTTCCATCCCGGTTAAGGTGAAGCACATCCCTTTGGAAGAGCCCCTCCTTTCCCCAGAATGTTCCCCAGTTCCTAACAAATCCAAAATCCTCATCCTTGCACCATCGTCTGATCCACGCATTGAGACTCCAGGGCTCTGCCTGCCTTTTAGGTCCTGTGCATGGAACGGGAAGCATTTCAGAGAACAATACCCTGGAAATTCTGGATTTCAACTTCCTACCTAAAAGCCTAAATTTAGCCTCCAGAACCTCCCTATCACATTTTCCTATGCCATTGGTACCGACATGTACCAAGACAGCAGACTCCTCCCCAGCACTATCGAAGACCTTGCGTTATTTAAAACGAGGTCAGGTGATGTCACCCTGATGTCATTGGAATTCCAATTAAAATTGCTATAGGACAAAAAATGCTTATAATGATAAATTGAAAAAATGCATTGATCTAATTTGTGCTCAGGAAAACAACACACTGCACTGTATGATGCGATCATGGTAACACTAAAATGATCAAAAGTAAAAAGTATACAAACCAGGCTCAAAACTACTGTACAGCTTTGGCGATTGTAGCAAAGTTGTGCATATCTACACTGGAATGACCAGGCCTGTTGCAAAGGGAAATAATTCCGGAGGGTACAAACCAGACTCCAAAAGTTCTCCTCACAGAAAGGCCCCCTTTACACTCATGGGCGTAGTTGCTATTGATCCCTTAGAGGACGGGAAGAGGCCCAGAGCATGGACACCGGATCCCCCAGTCAGCTGAATATCCTTGCCCATAGTGCCATTCTCCACTTCCTGCCCTGAGGCAGGTAAGTCTTTAAGGACTACCAAATGGGATTACAACAGTCAGAAAGAAATCTGCACTTACTGTATTTACTTCAGGGAAATTCTCTAAATCTTGGGGAAAAGGGAATTCTTTGGGTTAAAGCTGATAATCTGTGTACTTTAGAATCTAGTGTATTTGCTAACTCAGCCAGGGCTCAGTAGCACCAGAGAGATTTAAATTTAAACCTCAGTCAGTAGCAGTAGGGAGCTTTTAATTTAAATCAAATTAGAGTATAGTTTAGTATAGAAATAAGAATATGGTAAATATTCTTTGAGTAGAAATAAATTGATTGTTTCTAGAGACCTTTACAAAGAGGCCTTCCAGTTAGGGGGCAAAAGACCTGTGAAATTGTTTTAAATAGGTATTAAAGCTACAATCCATATGCAGGAGCCGCAATCCACAGAAGACCCTTTCCCCACTGGCTGAACCCCGATCCGCCCTCCCATGGCTAGTGTTGTGCTGCGGGGATTCCCCTGCCCCCCTCACCTTTGTTTTCAGGCCCGGGCAGTCCATCGTCGTCGGTCTAGAGCAGGGGTCACCAACCTGCGGCCCGCGAGGTCCCTCCGTGCGGCCCGCGAGACCCTACCCCGGTGCGGCCCGCCAAGGCAAACTCACCGACTCCTTCTTCTGCAGCCGCGGCTCCCTGCCTCTTAGGGAACCGCGGCTGTGCTTGTAAAATCATCGCGGAGCCCTTCCTGTCTTGACGGGCTCCGTGCAGCATTGTCCCGCCTCCAAAGGAAGTCCTTTAGAGGCGGGACAATGCTGCACGGAGCCTGTCAAGACAGGAAGGGCTCCGCGATGATTTTACAAGCACAGCCGCGGTTCCCTAAGAGGCAGGGAGCCGCGGCTGCAGAAGAAGGGAGGGAGCTGACATGGATTATTGAAGGTTAGGTATGAGCAGTTTTTTTTTCGCGCGGGGGGGGGGGGGAGGGGGCTGCGGCCCGCGAGTCTGCCGGTAGTCGGCTGTGCGGTTGGTGACCCCTGGTCTAGAGGGACTTATACCACCTCCAAGGTGGAATAAGTTCCCCGTGTAAATGGCTGACCCTGACGTACAAGGCCAACCACGGAATCATAAGAACATAAGATATGCCATACTGGGTCAGACCAAGGTCCATCAAGCCCAGTATCTTGTTTCCAACAGTAGCCAATCTAGGTCATAAGTACCTAGCAGTTTCCCCAAAAGACACAGGTTCCTCAATGCTTGCATTGGGCCAAGCAGTGATATCCCGTATCCCTTTTAATAATGGTTTATGGACCTTTCCTCCAGGAACTTGTCCAAACCTTTTATAAACCTGGCTACACTAATAGCTTTTACTACATCCTCTGGTAATGAATTCCAGAGTTTGATTACATGTTGAGTGAAAAAATATTTTCTCTTATTAGTCTTGAATAGGTTACACTGTAGCTTTATTGCATGTCCCCTAGTCTTTCTATATTTTGATGGCATAAACAATATATCTACGTTTACCTGTTCCACTCCATTCATTCATTTATAGACCTCTATCATATCTCCCCCCTCAGCCATCTCTTTTCCAGGTTAAAGAGCCCTAAACCTTTTAGCCTCTCTTCATAGGGGTATCTTTCCATTCTATTTACCATTTTGGTGGCTCTTCTCTGTACCTTTTCTAATAAAGCTATATCCTATTTAAGATATGGCAACCAGAATTGCACACAATATTCAAGGTGCGGTCACACCATGGAACGACACAGAGGCATTATAATATCTTTTGTTTTAGGTTTAGGTTTATTCGCTTAATATACCGCTAAACGTGGGGGACATCATAGCGGTTTACAGAGTTCCAAAAAATGAGGCAGTCACCGTAAAGGTGAGATAGAAGAGGAAAGGAAGTTACATCAATCGACAGGAAAGCAAACTAGGCAGATTCATACGACAGGACAGGACAGTAGAGGAGAGAGGGAAGGGAAAACAGATCACACGTGGGGTACAGGAGGAGCAGGAAGGTCAAAGGCAAGGGTGAAGAGGTGAGTTTTGAGGCGGTTCTTAAAGGTGGAATGGTCTTGTTCAAGGCGAACAGAGGAGGGACGAGAGTTCCAGAGGGCGGGGGCAAGGAAGAAAAATGCAGAGGTACGGGTGGATTGGAGGCGAGCACAAGTGGGAGAGGGGAGGTGTAGGCGATTCAGATGAAAGGAGCGTGGGGAACGGGTGGGGTTATGGAAGTGAACCAGGTCAGCTAGGTACTGCGGAGAGTGGGTGTAGAGGACGCGGTGAAGAAGGACCAGAATCTTAAAATGACTACGGAATTTGACAGGGAGCCAGTGAAGACGGATGAGGAGGGGGGTGATATGGTCGCGGATAGATGCATGGAAGATGAGGCGGGCGGCTGTGTTTTGGATACGTTGGAGGCGTTGGAGTTGGGAGGCGGGGAGACCAGACATGAGGGAGTTGCAGAAGTCGATGCGAGATATGACCAGGGAAATAAGAAGAGTAGAAAGGGCCTGTGGAGAGAGAAAGGGACGGATGGCACGGATCTGGCGGAGGAAATAGAAGGAGGTCTTTGATATGTGGGCAATGTGATCCCGAAAAGTGAGGCCGGGGTCAAAGAGGACACCCAGGTACCGAAAGGAGGAAACTAAAGGAATGGGGGAGCCAGAGAAGGAGGGGGAAACCGAAGGAGGGGAACCATCACGTGAAAACCAGATGGCTAGAGTCTTAGCAAGGTTGAGGTGGAGGCAGTGGGTGGTAAGCCATTGGGCTACGGCTGAAAGACAAGTGTTAAGTGGAGAGAGATCAGGGGAAAGGAGAGAGGTATGGTATAGAAGAAGAAGGTCATCAGCGTAGTAGAAAGCAGAAATCCCGTGCTGTTGAACCAATAGAGAGAGGGGCGTGAGGAAAACATTGAAGAGGAGGGGAGCCAGAACAGAGCCCTGGGGGACACCACAGAGCAGAGGAGTAGGTGTGGAGGCGGTTGGGGGGGTAGAGGTAGAGAGAACTGAGAAGGACCTAGAGGAGAGAAAAGAGTGGAACCAGTGAAGGACGGTGCTACAGAGGCCTGCTTCGCGAAGACGGGTTAAGAGAAGAGAGTGGTCGACGAGATCAAAGGCGGCGGAGAGGTCGAGAGAAACTGCCACCGAGAGATCACCACGGTCCATTTGGATGCCCAGTCTTCCAATTTATCAAGGTCCTCTTGCAATTTTTCACAATCCTCATGGGTTTTAACAACTTTGAGTAATTTTGTGTCATCTGCAAATTTGATTACCTCACTCATTATTCCCATTTCCAGGTCATTTACGAATATGTTAAGAAGTAGGGGATCCAGCAAAGATCCATAGGGTACTCCACTATTCACCTTTCTCCAGTGGGAAAATTGGCCATTTAGCCCTACCCTCTGCTTTTTATCTTTTAACCAGTTCCTGATCCACAATAGTACACTGCCTCCTATCCCTTGACTTTTTAATTTGGCCAAGAGTCTCTCATGAGGGACTTTGTCAAAGGCTTTCTGAAAATCCAGATACACTATATCAGGCATGTCCAACAGGTAGATCGTGATCTACCTGTAGATCGCGGAGGGGTCAGAGGTAACTCGCCAGCCCCACTTGGCTCCATCTCTCCAGCAGCTCGCCCTGTCACTAGGAGAGAGCTCGTGCCGGTAGGTCATCTGCCGAGGGCTTGCTGCTGCTGCTGATCCTTTGCCTGTCTTTTTTTCCCTGCCTGCGGGAATCTTGACTGCAGGTATATTGGGGCACTTGTTGTTTTCATGCCAATAGTTTGTGGGTACCCCAGAGGGCCACCGCCCGCGCTCCGCGATGAGACGCCATAGGTCCTGGCGTCATACCTGGTCTCCTGCCTCTCAGAGTCACCCATTCCTGCCCCCGCCCCAACACCCCTTAGAAGTGTGTTATATACTGGGTGATATCCATTCGCCTGGGCTTTACCTGAATACATGTACCGTATTAGTTGTGTCGTGGTGCAGGTCATTGGTCGCTTTATAGTTCGCTTTCATTAAACGTTTTCGGGCAGACACAACAATGAGTCAAGAATTTGGTGATTTTGATGGGCTTTTCCAATTTTGTTCTAACTTGCCTATGCCGTGCCTTCGAATTGGTTCAAATCACTGTGACTTTTGCTTGCCTCTGCAATTTTATTTTGCCTAGCCTTTGCGTTGATTCTACACTGCTATTTTATTTTGCCTTGCCTTTGCGTTGATTCTACACTGTATGCAGAATTTATTAAATCACATATGGTGGTATTTGAACTTGTTTGGCGGTATTTGATTTTATCTGGTTTGCTTGACAGGTGTTTAAGTTTTTTTGATGATTGTTTGGTGGTGGTTTTTTTTTTTGTGCGATAAAGTTTTATTGAGCAGAATCAGATAAGATACATTACAAAAATAACAATCTCAAACAAAGTGGCATAACATCCCCCCATGTGAAAACAAGCATCAACCTTCCCGTGAGGAGTAGGGCAGGATATCAACCACAATTAGGCCAGCAATACAAGTAACAAACAAGTAACAAAAACTGAGCCAGCTTAACAGAAAAAGTATGCAATGGGCTCTACTCACATTTTCCCCCCTGTCTCCCCCAACCCCCCCCCCCGAAAGCCTTAGCTCCCCCCTCCCCCACCCTTCTGACCCAACTGCCCCTAAAACAACAGAAAAAAGAGAGAGAGAGAGAGAGAGAAGGAAGAGAAGAGAGAGAAAAAGAAAATCAGCAGAGAAGAGGCTGAAAAGTGGCTGAGAAGTGGCAGACCCCATGTGGGAAACTATCTAGAAGCCAACTATCAAGTAGTAAAAGATTCTAGGAAGGACGGACATCCTACCAATAACCAACCAGGGGGGATCAACCCTCACTAGGCTTCCTGAAACACTAAGCTCCACAGATCCGCATCCCCAAAGAACCGTCCTTGAACCGTAGCAGTGATCTTTTCTAATCTATAGATTTCCCAACATTTAGAACGCCACTCGGTAAGAGACGGGGCCCTAGAACGCTTCCAGAAACGAGCGATCACTGATCTGGCCGCAAGCAAGAGGGTTTGAACAAAATGCGGACGAGGACTTCTAAGAATAGATTTGGAGAGAACCCCTAATACACAAGACTCCATATCAAATGGAAGGGTAATCTGCAACCTCTTATTAACATGTTCCACCACCAACCTTCAATAACTCTGGATATGAGGGCAATGCCACCACATATTTATTTATTTATTTTTTTTATTTATTTATTACAGTTTCTTATATACCGCGCTATTCGGTATCAGCGCGGTTTACATCATAACATAACTACCATAACGACAAGTTGTCAGGTATTACATTGAACAGGGATACAAACTTGGATAACAGGGTAAACTATGTACATAAGCTATTTACACAGCAAGGATAGGTAAAAATCAGAAAATGAGTATGAGGGCATTTCTAGAGGGGTCTAGCGTGGGTCATTTATTGAGAGGGGTATCTAGGTTTAATTGCTGGCTGGGAAGTATTGGAGGAAGAGGTGGGTTTTGAGTGCCTTCCTGAACTGATATAGATTGGTTATGGCCCTAATGTCAGGGGGTAGTGCATTCCAGCATTTGGGGATATATAAACTGCACGCCCTGTTTGTGGTTGTCTTGTTGCATTTTGCCGATGCCTTTGGTGTGATTAGCAGGTTGACAGCTGTTGCTCTTCTGGATCTGTTGGGGGGTACAATGTGGATAAGATGTGTGAATGAGGCGGAGGAAATACCTTTGATTGCCTTGAAAGTTAATAGAAGTGTTTTGAAGGTGATTCTCCCATGAATAGGTAGCCAGTGTAGCTGTTTGAGAATGGGAGTCACGTGGTCGCTTCTGGTTGCTCCGTAGATGACCCTGGCTGCAGCGTTCATGGCCAACTGTAAGGGGGTGAGTGTGGATTGGGGGAGCCCTTGTAAGATGGCATTTGCAAAATCAAAATGTGGCAGGATCAGTGCTTGATATATGGTTCGGAAATCATCTGGGTCCAACAGGGAGCGTAGGTGCTTGAGTGAACGGATTTTAAAATAGACAGCTTTGACTATATTGCTTATGTGGCATTTCATATCCAGGCGTTGATCCATCGTAACTCCCAGGTATTTTATTGCATCTTTAGTTTGCAGGTCAGCTTCCTTACACTGACGTGGGATGGCGGAGTAAAGTTGGGGTCTCTGGTGATGAATAGCACCTCTGTTTTTTTATGTTGAATGCGTAGGTTCTGTGACTGGAGCCATGTTGAAACTGCATTGAAGCAATCCGTGAGTGGGGTCAGATCCATGTGAGTTGTGGAGAAAGGTATGTATAAGAGAATGTCGTCTGCATATATCAAGCAGTTCACATTGAATGATCTTATGATATTGCAGATAGGCTGCATGTAAATATTGAAGAGTAAGGAGGATAACGAGGAGCCTTGGGGTACTCCTTGCTTTTGATGGAAATGTATCGACTCTTCTAATCCAGACTTCACATATTGCCATCTACCGTCCAGATAGGATTTACACCATCCTAGCGCACTGTTGCATACGCCTTTTTCTCTCAATCTTCCGAGGAGTATTTCGTGACTCACGGAGTCAAAAGCCGCGGCGATGTCTAGGAAGATGAGCACAAAACCTTGACGGATGTTATCAATTCCTGTGATGATGTCATTGAATAGACCAGTGAGTAGTGTCTCGACCCCATGATCAAAAGACCCACGATGTCCACATAGTCGCCAACAAAGGGGATCATCAGCTCTGCGCCAGTGGAAAAAATCCACTGGCGTTATGTAGAGACGATAAAGTATCCGAAGTTGCATGTGGATCAGCCCCAGAGATAAAGAACAAGAATGGGAATATGAATAAACTTCGAGCCAGAACTCCTGACCCTTCCCCGATAAAGTCACCTCCCATTTTTGATGAGGAAGTTTTAAAGAGGGAAGAATAGGTGAGTCAGCCGCCAAGTGCTTATACAGCCGTGCCACGAAAGCGGTGAGTTTCCCGGAGACAAAAATGTCTTGCTCCCAACACCGAGGTCTCTGGGTTATATCAGGTGCCGAAAACTGGGTCTGTAAGCAGTGTGAGAACTGCAAAGTCTGGAACGAAGAAAGTTGAATACCCAAAGTTTCCTCAAGCCTGTCCTGAGAAGCTGGGCCTGCGGGTACATATAAGGAGGAAAGTTTGATCTTTAAGAGTTCTGAGCGTATTTCCTTATGCATTGTTCGAAGAAACCCTAAGGCTCCCAAAATGGTGAAGGGCAAAGAAGAAGCAGACAGTCCCATCTGCATACACACTCTCCTCCATGCCGCCCAACAGGGACCAAGAAATACATGTGCACGCACTCGAGTCACCGGTTGGGGATCACAGAGGAAGGGTAGAGCCAACAACAGGATCGGGCGCATCCAGTCTTCTTCCAACAAAACCCATTCAGCTCCTGGATGAATTCTCCACAACAGTAACGATCTCAGACAAATACAAGAGTAATATAACTCTGGGTCAGAGAGGCCCAACCCTCCAGAACCTTTAGGGGTCGTGAGTATTTTCCAGCTAAGCAAGGAACGTTTCCCTAACCACAGAAACCGTGATACAGCTTGCCGAAGGGACCGAAAGAACGTACTCGGGAGAGAAATAGGCAGTTGCATGAACAGAAAAAGCAATTTTGGTAAGACCAGCATCTTATAAGTGTTGATACGACCTAACCAAGAGACCGAACATAATCTCCACCTATCCATCTCGACCTTGACCGATTTCAAAAGGGGGAGATAGTTTAAGCTATATAACCGCGATAGATCTCTATGTATTACAATGCCCAAATACCGGAAATGATCCACCACCGGGAAATTCCCATCGGTAGGAAGAGCTGCAATGGAAGAACGGGACAAACAACTAAGTAAAGTGGATTTCTGTTTGTTAATAGTAAACCCAGACACTAGGGAAAAGCGTTCTAAAATATTGAGTACAATGGGTAAAGATCTGGAAGGCTCACTCAAGTAAAGCAGTGTTTCATCCACATATAAGGAAATAGTATGCCATTCAGAGCCCAGACGGATACCTATGTCCTCTGCCTTTAACCTAATGTGCCTAATAAACAAAGATCCCAACAGTGAAAGGCCCCTTAACCCAAAAAATATTTTTTGTCGGAATCAGTCGTCAAAGTGAACGGAACAAATGCTGCACACCACTGCGACCCTTCCTTTTTCTTTTTTATATATGAATAGTAAAATATGGTACTTAGCTCTTATAAACATCTTCAAGTAGCAGTAAAAAATGGTTGACAACGTGCCACACATTTCGGGTTGAACATAAAGATTCGCAACCCTTCTTCAGGCCATCCCACACTGGCAAGACAACTAATAATCTGCTCTTGGCCTGCGCAGAAAGTGGCTGGATGGAGATGCAGGAGGGGGGGGGGGGGCGCGCACCTGATGTGCAAGTTGCACAGGGAGTGATTCATGCTCGGTACGGCCCTGCTGGATAGTAACACTATATAGCAAAATATCCCCCAAGGAGCCAAAAAAAATCAAAAAAGAAGAAACAAAACTCCAAACTAGGCACAAAAAAACAAGAAAAAAAGAAGAAGAAAAGAGAAAAATGAACACCATGTGAGAGAAAAGAAAAAACAATTTGGAACCAATACAAATAAATTGATAGAGAGAGAGAGAGAGGAAAAAATCAGTTGGCTGTGTGTGTAGCATTTCTTTTGTGCTTCCTTTGCGTGTTTCTCTGCCCCGTGACCAGCAACGTTATTTTTAAGATCTCCCTGAAGAAGCCACCTGGCGAAACACCTGGTGTTGGGGCTCCTGATAGTTATCCTGATCGCTGCTGTGCATTGTTTTGCTTAGCCTGCTGATCTTCAGTTAAGTCTTCTTAACGTTTCTTGTGAATGCAGAGTCACTGATTTTCTATTATGCCGCCATGCTGTGCTAATAGATTTATTTGCACTTTTGAAGGCTATAGTTGCTGATGTCATATGACTGTTTTACCTATTTGGCTTTTTCATAGAGGTTTTTTTGACCACTGATGTCTTTTTAAGCTTAGTATGATTGTTGTGGCATTACTGTCCATCGACTGGCTCTTCCTCCTTGATGGTATTGGCAGGAGGGTTGGCCGAGGTCTTTTTTCCTCTCTCTATATATATATTAATTTTTTTGTATTGGTTTTTCATTTCTCTCACGTTGTGTTCTTTTTTCTCTTTTTTCTTCTTCTTTTTTCTTGTTTTTTTTGTATCTAGTTTGGAGGGTTTTTTTCTTCTTTTTTGGCTGTCTGGATAGTAGCAACATTCAGACAGCTATCCGGGTAACTATAGGACAGCTTTATCTGCATACCTGTCAGAGTATTACCACAACTCCTGGCAACTTCAGGGCTTGCTTATGTTTCAGACCCCTGATGCCCCGACACTAACTGCGTAGTGCTGACGTGGTCTGGAATGATATTCAGCGGCACACATAGTACTGCCAAGCGCAAATTCTGGATTATGGCAGTTGTCATCCAGATATTTGTTTCAGAGTATTGGGATGAGTATATTTATTGCATTCTTTACTGAATAATTATGAACTGCATTTTCCTATTTGAACTTGAATATAAGGACAGAGAGAAAGAGAGATTTAAGCTGGAGAAGACAAAAAAAAACCTACATTCAGATGCTTCCCCAACTATTTTATTCAGAAATAAATCCTTGGTAGAATAAATCCATGGTTTAACCTATATAACATCTGATCTCTTATATAATGCAAGAAAACAAAAAAGGAAAGCAACCTGTACAAACAAGAATGCCAAAAGAAGGAGTGGAGAGAGACCACAGCCCCGCGATATGGTCTCCTATTAAACACTTCCAGTTTGTGGATACGTAGATTGTCATTTCAGTGAATGCTGTTGTACATTTGTTCATTCCTGGCTTTTCAATTTGATGTTTATTGCTTTATATTACATGCAGCTGAAATATTTATTGATCCCTGATGCAGGACAGTTGCCAAAACTTGGCCAAGTTGGATCTGCAATAAAGTGCTTTAATAGAAGATCATTTTGTGTGGCTGTAGTCTCTCTGCTCCACCCTTTGGCGCTCTTATATAATACAACGGTACACTGAGAGCTTTGAAATGAATTAGTGAATCAGTGGAATAAAGTTCTAATACTCAGATCAGTCCAAGAGAAACTCCATACTATAAACAATTTGGCTATCTTTTACTGGTTCATCAAAAATGGGTAAAAGAATATTTTCTCATGTGAATTAGTGATTGTTGGTTACTAGAGATTTACTGTGTTTTAAATATAATCTAGGTTGGTTATATTATGAATCTACAGTATATTATGTTTGATTGTGATCTCTTTTATTGTGTTTTATGCTTATTATTGTTTGGGCACTTGATGGGGTTTGTTATTAGTATGTTGCACTGTCTTTTACTGTGGCTATTTGTTATGGCCCTATCTTCTATACTGCATAAGCTATTTAACATGGGAATTTCTGCACATAAACAGTATGAATCTTCAGCACATTAACTGTTAGCATATGCCAGGGGTTCTCAACCCAGTCCTTGGGACATATCTAGCCAGTCAGTCCTCAGGATAATCACAATGAATATGCACTTTTCTCTCATGCATATTCATTGTGGTTATCTTGAAAAACCTGACTAGCTACATGTAGGTGTGTCTCAAGGACTGGGTTGAGAATTGTGGCATATACTAATTCCCATGTTAGCTAACAGGGGAACCACCATTTTGAGATGGCGAATGGGCAGAGAATGCGTGAGGACTGAGCTTTAAAATGAACTTGGAGGTCATTACCACACCTCAGGAGACAGGAGACTTGGTGAGATGAGCAGAGGCTGGCTGCCTGTGTAGCATTTTTCCCTGTGACTTCCCTTGCTGGTAGTGATGAGCAGGACCCAGAATGGGAGTAAGGCTCCACACCTCCCGGTGAAGTTTTGTTGGGTGCCCCAGGGCACATTTAAAATCGTGGTAGCCACGGCAGCCATGATCACATGTCCAAAGGGGCGTGGGACCAAAGGGGGATGCCCCTTTGGTGCTACCTCTTGGCTAGTTTAGGGTCCTGAAGGTTGGAGATGCTCAAAGGAGCTTGGAAGAGGAAGATAAAGATTAAGAAGTTTGCGTCTGCAGGGTAACATCTGGTCCGATGGATGGTCATGTATTGACTGGGAGAACTGGAGTAGCTGGGACTGGCTAATAATCATCTGTACTTCTCTCCTCGTCTCCTCTGGGGGCTTCTCTAAGTCCCATTGCTAAGACTCCTTTCCCCCCTCCCCCCACTTGTTGGAGTCCATGATACAGAGGATGTAGTTCTACTCACTTAATGAAAGTTACCGGGGAAGACCCTAGTATGCTTTCACTGCCCTGACTAACCCAGGTTGATGTTCCTGTACCAATTCAGGCAGAGGGCTGGGTTGTTTTGGGGGTATTGCTGAAAGATGTTTCCTTGTTTTATATTTGGAAACCGTGTCAGTGACCAATAGCTTGTTGAGTAATTTCATGGATCGAATTGTACAGTTTTCTGTGCAAACAGCTAAAAGGCTACAGGCACAGGATGAGCAAATTTCCACTCTCTCTCTTAGAGTGGATAAGATGGAAACACAATTGGGTTCCCTTCAAGCTGTTGGTTCTGCTAGTATTAAACATAGCTTAATATTTCATAAGTTTGAATCTTTGGAAAATTCTTTTTACTTTAAAAACCTTAGGTTTCTTAATTTTCCTAAGACCTAGCTATTATGTGCTTTATTTCTTTTGAGGAATTATTTCAAAGAAGTTTTGCTTTTACAAAATGCTAATTCATTGGTGGTGTCCGATGCATATTGTTTACCTACTAGATCTCTTTCTCAGGTGACTGTTGAGGTTGTCCAAGTTGAGGTAGATACTTAGTTGGATTTAACTAATTTCTTAAAGAAAGGCGATAGCCGGGAATGTAAGAACTACTGCGACACCAGCTTCCTTTCAATCGTTGGCAAGGTGTTCATGAAGATCATACAATCAAGGCTGCAAGAACATCATGAACAGACCAGCCAAGAAGAGCAAGCAAGATTTAGGCTATATTGGGGTTGCACCGATCAAATATTCACCATTCCTTAACTGGTGGAGGAAAGGATCAGATACAGAAAGCAAACCATTATCGTCTTCATTGACTTCAAATACACATTTGACTGTGTTCACTGGCCCACCCTCTGGAGGGCACTAGAGAACAAATATCTGCCACTGAAGATCATCCAATTTCTCTGAGCATCATACAATGGCTCAACCAGCAGCATGCGGATCCGAAATGAACTATCCGAGGAATTTCCTATCCAAACTGGAATCCACCAGGGAGATGTCGCCTCACCCCTGCTTTTCAATATCGTGATTGATGCACTAATGAGGAAAACATTCAAGGACTGATGCAGGGCCCAGTACGGTGTGAACAACTTCCCGACTGACTTGATGTTCGCAGACGACAGTGCCATATTTGCTGACATGGATGCAGAGGCCACCGACATCCTTTTCCATATCGCCCTCACATTGCCTAATCTTACGGCTTAAGAATCAATGCAGAGAAGACCAAAGTTTGCCCATGGATGGATCACAGGTCATTGTTTACCTCGATGGAATTCAAAATTGAGCAGGTTTTAGCATTCAAATACCTGGGATCGCTGGTGCAAGAGATAAAGGTGGCATCCACCACGACTTGTCCACTGGAGGGTTCAATAAACAGCATCACAGAAACCATGGCTCAAACACATCAAAGAAGACCTAAGGAACCAATGACCGATCATCAATGAGGCCAGAAATGTTGTCACTGATCGCCAAGGTTGGAAGTGTATTGTGAGCAACACATGGAATCCAGTGGCACCTACAACAGCATATCGGCTGAGAGGATGGCCTTCTCTCCAAATACCAGCTAAGGATTCAAAAAGAAGAATTTCCTTGTATAATCTACTGATGAGATTCCCTTATGAGCAACCTTGGTAGCCTCCTTCATAAAAGAACTTGATAAAATGAGTATTTTGAAGGCTTATTTTCAGAAGAAAGAACATTTGTTTGATGGACAAAAAAGTTTCCTTTTAACCGATGCATCCAGAATTACTCTAGTGCGGAGAAGGAACTTTCTCCATCTCAAGCCAAAGGTGTTTACTGCTGGGGGTACCTTCTTTCTCCATTTTCCTTGTAAATGCTTAGTTGTGCACCAGGGGGATAGATACTGTATGTGTTTGTGTTTTCAACAGGAGAATTTTCTTTTGGGCAAGTAAGTGGTGGGTTGTTAAGATGGGTTCTTGATTTACTTCTTTTCTTTTACTTGTGTTTCTTTTAGAGGAGGTTTGTTCCTAGCTTTATGTTCTCTTTTTTTCTGATCCCAGCTCTGGGGGATTTCGTCTTTTTGTGATGGGGGCTAAGAAACATGCATTCTTTCTTTGTTTTTTTATATATTTCGTAATACAGAATTCTGTAAATTTAGATTCTTATTGTAAATATTTCAATTAAAAAAATAGCACACCTTAACTGTTAAGGTGTCAGATAACACAGAGGTGTAGCTAACTGCATTATGAGTAATCTGCTATTGAGTTAATGTGAAATAATAGACTTGTCTCTGCATTAACAGCATGGCAGCTCTTCCAAAAATGTTAGGAATTGCCCTTAACACTTAAGGTTTGTTAAGCAGCCCCTGGGTTTTCTTGGCAAGGTATAACTGGAAGCAGATTGCCAGGCTTTTTCTTGGAAGGCTATGGAGGGTAAAGTGACTTGCCCAAAGTCATAAGAAATGCCAGTGGGAATCAAATCCTAGTCTCATGAGTCAGAGGCTGTTGCTCTGACCAATGGGCTATTCCTCCATTAACACAAAACAAATGTGATACTTTAGTGCACCTTATTGACTAGGGGTCTAATTGCTTTATTGTCAATATTTTTCTTTGTTATCCACTTTGGGCAATTTGTTCTAGCTGGGGTAGTGGTCTAGAAATGTGTTAAGGTGTTAATGAATGTTCATAGGTGATATAAATACTTTTCTGTTTATGTTTATTTTATTTGACATACCGTCATTCAGTAATAGGCTTATTGGAGTGGAGGAGTAGCCTAGTTAGAGCACTGGCTTGGCAACCAAGATACCAGGGTTTGATTCCCACTAGTACTCTTTGTGGCCTGGGGCAAGTCTCTTAACTCTCCATTGCCTCTAAAGAAAGTCCTGGCAATCTACTTCTGGTCACAATGCCAAGAAAGCCCAGGAGCTGCTGGGTTGCCAGGAGTCAGCACTGACTTGAAGATACACTTTCCATGTGTTTATTTATCAATATTTTTTAAATTACAAATTTTCTAATAGCCATATCATAGAAGTGATGGAATTCCAAATCGGAAAGCAGATAAGCAATAATTTACCAAATGGAAGAACATATTTTTTAAATGTTATTGCAAACAAGGATGTGAAGAAATGCAATGTTATCACTTTAAAATAGTGAAAAATCCAAATCTGATCTTTTCATTGATAAGTCAAAGCATATAGAAACATAGAAACATTGAAATTTGACGACAGAAAAAGACCACATAGCCTATCTAGTCTGTCCTTCCATAACAACTACAACAGTCCCCTTTTTACCTTTAGAGATCCTCTGTGTTTGTCCCATATAGAAACATAGAAATATGACGACAGAAACAGACCACGTAGCCATTAGTGCTCCTCTGCTGGCTGTGTCCTCAAGTAAGACAAAGTTATGCAAACACACCTTTCCCTGCCCAGAGCAAGTGATTTGGCTGCAGCTAGTGTTCTGATTAAATAGAGAATCAAAAGCTCCCCACCCTGAACCTGAAGTTCACAGTTCTGATAGTCTCTAAATGATTTTGGAAACAATATAACTGGAGCCCCACAAAGCTGCTGCAGCCCTGACTACTAATATCACTGCACTGAGCAATCAAACGTGAAATAGAAGCCACTGCAGCCATCACACTACTTCCTGGAATCTAAATATCCAAGCTAACAGAACTACTCCTGATAATTTAATTGCTAATCTAAACAAAGTCCCAACATTGGACTATTATGTCAATTGTGCCTGCGTCAAGGGAAAATTAGTTGAACAACTACTCTTCTGACAGAAATAAAGGTTAACAAAACAAAATAAGTACACACATTTATACCGTAGACTAACTCAATGCATTCCTTGCCTAGCTTTAAGGAACTAAGAACATAAGAAATGTCATATTGGGTCAGACCAAGGTTCGTCAAGCCCAGTTATCCTGTTTCCAACAATGGCCAATCCTTGGCAGGTTCCAAAAAGGCAAACAGGAGGTGATTCCAAAAATCAAATAAGGGTTTGTACATGCGCTGGGGACGTTTATCTGCCGAAAACGTCTACGAGCATATTCCAGTGCATAGTGCCCGCTGACATTTATCTTGCTAACACAGGGATTTCATAACGTGTCTGGGAGGGGCAGAACAGTGGCATGATTTGCCTTGGAGACATATAAAGCATATTCAGGAAAGGCCCATGTACGTTTTGGGAGATCCCCACAGATGTACCCGTTATACCTTCCAGAGACATGGAATAAAACCAGAACTTAGAAAATATTCTCCTGTGTTTGCATAAAGGTGGTGACTAGTCTGTTCTAACATGGTGGACTGCAGTATGGAAAAACACCATAAGATGCATTTATAAAGAACGGAAATCAGAGGTATGGGAATCTTGCAATTTAGATCCATTAATAACCACCCTGAAAGAAATATTACTTTAAACTGTATCGGTCTACACCCCTAACACCAAAATTGTACATAGCTCAGTGTAATTGTATATAGTTCTATGTAAATCAGCCTTTACAGTTAATGTATATAGTTAAAGAGTTCTTTGTAACTGAAGATGTACTTTTCAATATACTATTCAAATTGTTGTTCATTGTAAACTGCATTTGATCTTTAGGAAAATGTGGTATAGAAATTTGTAATAAATAAATAAATAGATAAATAAATCAATAAAATAAGAAGAACATTAGTGATTATTCTGGCCATGCTGAAATTTGCTGATTGTGCTAAAGGAGCTAATCTAGGGGACCCTAACAATTAATGTGTCCTGAAAAATAGGACTGTTGATGTAGGAATAATATGTGAGTGAGTATTGGCAGGTTTCTTGATTGGGAGAGAAATGGAGTTTTAGTCCTGGGACTCCATATTATTAATTAATTATTATAAGCTGTTATTTATAGGCTCGGGACATCTTTCTGGCAGAACTATGTTTTTTTGTGACTGAAAGTGAGAGTATGTGTGTGTGGTTTGTGGGTTGCATGGGAGGATCTGGTGTGCTGTGCTCATCTGCAATTCAGAGAGGACATGAATGCATGGGCAGTACCTGGACCGGACGGATGACCGCAGTGTCACCAGGTGCCAGTGTGACAGGGCAGAATAAATTACAAAAGCTTCTCCATAGCTAAATGTCAAAACATATCCCTTTTAATAATAAAAGAGACCCTCAGAAAAGAGCATTCAACAGTGTAAACAGTACTAAAACATGCCCACAAGCACCGTATTTTGTGAGAATGGTAAGGGACAATACTTAGCATTGTAAAGACTGTTTTAAGAGATGACCAATGAAACAATACCTCACTTAGTTTGCAGCTTGTTGTGTTGTGAGGGCTTGTGTGTATCAGTGATGCTGAGAGCTTAGCTACTGGCAGGGTCTCCCAAGATAGACAGGTCTCAGCTGAGGCGCTAGATTAAGACAAACCATTCATCTCGGCAGCAGCAGAATTTATTTATTTATTTATTTAAAGTCTCTTATATACCGCACTATTCGGCATCAGCGCGGTTTACATGGAACAGAAATGCTCAGTACAGTTAACACGTATGAGTTCACAGATAACAGGGCAAATAACTTGGATAACAGGGTAACTATTTACAAACTTACTACATAAACTTGGATAACAGTGGTAAACTTTTTACAAATATTGCTACATCGAGTCGTATAATCATGAATTCCATTGAAACAACTGCACCACTAAGGTTAGAGAATCTTTCTTGACATGAGACAATATGGTAAGTGGAGGATGACATTTCTGTGACAAATGCAACAACACTGGAATTAACTGCGCAGAAGAAAGGCCTGGCAAATTTACTTCTGTATCTTGCCATGGAAACGCAATGGATAATCACAAAACAAACTGCACTATAAGTGCTGGAAGATGAGACCCCAAGGTTGGAAAGCACTCAAATAGCTACTTGAGATGAGCTGAAGACTTCTCAGAGTAAGCCAGCATTTATGATGTGGTTGGATCTGCTGATGTAGCTGCACATGAAATGAGAGTCAGAAGTTGCAAAGATATCTTATATATTGGGACATGGAATGTACGAAGCATGAACCAAAGGAAGTTGGAGGTGGTCAAGAGTGAAATGTAACGTGTACAACTCGACCTGTTGGGTGTCAGTGAATTGAAATGGACTGGTTTTGGGCACTTTGCATCAGATGACCATATGGTCTACTATGCTGTAAATGAAAGACAAAGAAGAAATGGTGTTGCAATTATAATTAAGAAGAAACTTGCAAAAACTGTAATGAAATACAATGCTGTCAGTGAACCCTTAATTTCTATTCATCTACGAGGAAAGCCTGTCAACACAACTATAAGTCAGGTATATGCCCCAACAATAGTTGCAGAAAAGGAAGACGTTGATGCATCCTGTGAACAAGTACAAACTGAAATTGACAGAACATGCAAACAGGATATCCTGATAGTCATGGGTGACTGGAATGCAAAGGTTGGCAACAAAGAAGGCGGCAAAGTGGTTGGAAAACATGGACTTGGCAACAGAAACGAAGCTGAAGAAAAACTGATAGAATTCTGCAAGACCATTGATCTGGACTTTCAGAAAGCCTTTGTCAAGGTCCCTCATGAGAGACTTTTGGCAAAATTTAAAAAGTCATGGGATAGGAGGCAGTGTACTATTGTGGATTAGGAACTGATTAAAAGATAAAAAGCAGAGGGTAGGGCTAAATGGCCAATTTTCCCAATGGAGAAAAGTGAATAGTGGAGTACCCAGGGATCTGTGCTAGGTCCGCTGCTTTTTAACATATTGATAAATGACCGGGAAATGGGAATAACGAGAGTGGCTATCAAATTTGCAGATGAAACAAAACTATTCAAAGTTGTTAAAACTCATGAGGATTGTTGAAAATTGCAAGAGGATCTTGATAAATTGGAAGACTGGGCATCCAAATGGCAGATGAAATTTAATGTGGACAAGTGCAAAGTTATGCACCTAGGAAAGAATAACCAAACTATGCTTACATGATGCAAGGTTCCACATTAGGAACCACCAACCAGGAAAAAGATTTAGGCGTCACCGTGGATAACATGTTAAAACCTTCTGCCCAGTGTACAGTGGCGGCAAAGAGAGCAAATAGAATGCTAGGTATTATAAGGAAAGGAATGGAGAATAAAACAAATGATATTATAATGCCTCTGTATCGTTCCATGGTATGACCGCACATTGAATATTGTGTGCAGTTCTGGTTGCCATATCTTAAAAAGGATATAGTGTTATTAGAAAAGGTACAGAGAAGAGCCACCAAAATGGTAAAGGGGATGGAAGGATACCCCTATGAAGAGAGGCTAAAAAGGTTAGGGCTCTTCAACCCGGACAAGAAACGGCTGAGGGGAGATATGATAGAGGTCTATAAATTAATGAATGGAGTGGAACGGGTGAACGTAGATTTTTTGTTTACACCATCAAAATATAGAAATACTAGGGGGCATGCAATGAAGCTACAGGGTAACCTATTTAAGACTAATAAGAGAAAATATTTTTTCACTCAACGTGTAATCAAACTCTGGAATTTGCTACTGGAGAAAGTAGTAAAGCTGTTAGTGTAACCGGGTTTATAAAAAGTTTGGAGAAGTTCCTGGAGGAAAGGTCCATAAAGCATTATTAAAGGGGACCCAGAATATCCACTGCTTGACCCAATCAAGCATTGTGGAACCTGTGTCTTTTGAGGAAACTGCTAGGTACTTGTGACCTAGATTGGCCACTGTTGGAAACAGGATATTGGGCTTGATGGACCTTGTTCTGACCCAGTATGGCATATCTTAAGTTCTTTTGTTCTTTTCTATTCATCTCAAACACCTTCTTCCAGCAACAAAGCGCCAACTGGATTTCACCCAATGGATTGTACGGAAATCAAATTGACTACATCTGTGGAAGACAATGATGGAAAAGCTCAATAACATCGACAAAGACAAAACCTGGAGCTGACTGTGGTACAAATCACCAACTACTAGTATGCAAACTCAAGCTAAAGTTGAAAAAGAGTAAGCTACTCATGAATGAAGCAAAATATGACCTAGATTGGACACTGTTTGAAATAGGATACTGGGCTTGATGGACCTTGGTCTGACTCAGTATGGCATATCTTATGTTCTTAAGAGAATATACCACTGGAATTTAAAAACTGCCTGAAAAATAAATTTTCTGCTTTAGATACAAATGACAGAGTTCCAGAAGAGTTATGGGATGATATCAAGAATATTGTGTTGGAAGAAAGCGAGAAAGCCTCTACATAAAGTGAAAAATAAAAAATGGCCAAAATGGATGACTGAAGAAATTCTGAAAATTGTCCAGAAATGCAGGGAAGCTAAAGTCAGAGGTGAAAGAATCACAGAACTCAACAGAATAGAAATAGAATCAGAAGATATTAGCACTGATCAGCATTGGCAGTTGAGAGAGGGAATCCTTAGGCAGGGACCACCGGTGAGGGCCAAATTGCGTACTATCGCAAAGTTGCCGTTCCAGTCAAGTAGAGATCACCCCCTCTCCTGACAACATGCTGCTTCCAGACCTCTTCTGATGGAAAGTGTATCCCAGAGGCACGGCAGAAGTCTTCAACACATCCAGCAAAGATCCTAAAGAGGAGCTCCGTCTCTCCCTCCCTGGCCTACACCTCCTCACCTCAGTATACACAGCAATACGCCAGCTCAGTCAGCACAGCCAGCACGGTCCTCCGATGCTACCAAAATGCACTCAAAATGCTTCAACATCAAGCATTTCCTCCTCCTTGCCATAGCATTGACGACTCTTACAACATCCACCGGAGCTAGGTAGGACACCCTGCCAGCCTACCTCACACCACTACCTTCACCTTGGATAACCACCATGACAATTTTCCAACATCAGAGACCCTCTGCACGCAAACCACAGAACATATCGCAGCTACAACGCATGCACCTCCCTCAAATTGCTCACCACAACACTGTCGTGACGTCCCCTGTCAAATGCACACTAATTAATGCCAGATCAATTTGAAACAAGTCAAATATCATCCTTGACTACATACTGTCCCACAATATTGATATCATGTGCATCACGGAAACCTGACTAATGGACACAGATCAAGTCATCCTGAACCAGATCACCCCACCTGACTATACCGCTTACAACTGCCCTAGGACACACAAGCATGGAGGAGGTGTGCTGATACTCGCAAGAAGCCAATTCGGGTTGAAAACCACTTCGTCCATTGATTCGGCTGAAAACATATTATAGCCAACAAATACCTGACCCTATGCCTCACCTATAGACCACCAAACACCAAAAACAAGGAGCTCTCAACCATACTGGAGTCTGTCAGTTCAAATGGATCACTGCATAAACCCCTCATTGCACTAGGAAACTACAATCTATGTTCCCTACCTAACAAAGAAGCCAATGTGTTCCACAAAGCAATGTCAGCCCTCAACTACACCCAAATAGTGAATGCACCTACCCACCAACAGGAACAACTCCAGATCTGATCTTCATCCCTAATCAACTTATGGGGCACATCACTGCACCTGCACCAACGATCATCCCAATGCCCTGGTCTGATCACTACACAATAGTATTCTCAATTCTCATCCAAAGCTCATACGGACCACAGGAACCCTGCCTCCCATACAGAAAATTCAAAGCCTTTAACAAGGATGCTTTCCTACAGGAAATAACACCAAAACTTCATCAGGAATCCAACAACTTGGATGAAATCATCAAACACTGGCATTGCACTATCTCAAATCCTGCCTCAATTTTGGAAACAAGACCCCTGGCGCACTCGCAAAAGACCCAATGCTCCATGGTACTCAGATAACACCAGGTAAGCAAAAAGGGTTCTAAGAAGACTAGAAAGAAAATGGAGATGCAACAAAATGTCCCCTCTACCCACCCTTTTTTGTAACAACTTTGATTGAAGGAAAAGGTGGTATATAAAACTTGATAAATAAATAAATAATTAGAGGAAGAACAAGATTGGCTTTTCTAAAGCTACGAGAGTTAAAGAAAAAATTCCAGCCTTGAATTGGAATGCTAAGAGATGCTCAAAGATTTATGTTGAATGATGTTGAGAAGATCAAGAAAACGTGGAAAGAATATACAGAGTCATTATACCATAAAGATCAAGTGGACTGACAGCCGTTTCAACCTGTACCTTACGATTAGGAACCATTGGTGATGAAGGGAAGAAGTTGAAGCAGCATTGAAAGCCTTATCAAAGAACAAAGCACCGGCCATTGATGGCATTCCCATTGAAGTATTACAGCAATTGGATGAAGCTGTTACCATACTTATAAGGCTCTTCCAAGAAAATTGGAAGACAAATTCATGGCCAACTGACTGGAAACGAACTGTGTTTATACCAATACTGAAGAAAGGTGGCCCGACTAACTGTGGAAATTATCACACAATCGCTCTGATCCCACATGCCAGCAAGATTCTACTCAAGATCATTCAGCAGAGACTACAACTATTCCTGGAATGAGAACTGCCTGAAGTGCAAGCACGGTTCAGGAAAGGGCGAGGAATGAGAGACATCATCGTGGATGCGAGATGGATCCTTGAAAAGACAAAAGAATTCCAAAAGGATTTACATATGTGTTTTATTGACTACAGCAAGGCTTTTCACTGGGTGACCCATGAGAAACTTTGGGCCACATTAAGAAGCATGGGCATACCAGAACACCTGATCGTTCTCTTGCACAACCTTTACATTGATAAGAAGCAACAGTTCGAACAGAACTAGGAGAAACAGAATGGTTTAAAATCAGCATAGGTGTACCACAAGGCTTCATGCAGAGAAGCAGAACTCTATGAAGACAGTTGGTGGAAGACTCAGCAACAACCTTCACTATGCTTGCTGATGATACCACATTACTGGCTGAAAGTGAAGACGATCTGAAACATTTGCTTCTCAAGATTAAGGAACATAGTCTTAAAATGGGTCTGCATCTTAACATTAAGAAGAAAAAGATGCAGACAACTGGCAAAATCATAAGTTCATCTGGAGAAGAAATTGAAATAGTTGACAACTTTAATCTACTTGGATCAACTATCAATAAAGAAACAACAAACAGTCAAGAAATCCAACGAAGCATTGCTCTTGGTAGATGCTATGAAGGACCTAGACAAGATGTCTCTATCCATACAAAGATTTGACTTGTCCAGGCCATGGTATTTTCCATAATGTCATATGGATGCAAAAGTTGGACAGTGAAAAAGATAGACAGGAAGAAAACTGATGTCTTTGAATTATGGTGCTGGTGACGAATCCTGTGTATATCATGGAGTGCCCGAAGAACAAACCAGTCAGTTCTAGAGATCAAACCTGAACTTTCTTTAGGAGCTCAGATGACAAGACTTTGACTTTCATACTTTGGACACATCATGCGAAGAGAGAGATCATTGGAGAAAGACATAATGCTTGGCAAGGTAAAAGGTCACCATAAAAGAGGAAGGCCGGTAATGAGATGGATCGATACAAATAACAGCAGCTATGGATACCACTCTATCAACAAGGAGCCGCTTGGCTAAAGACCGAACAAAGTTTACGTCAGCTATCCAGAGGGTCGCCAGAAATTGACACCGACTCGATGGCACTTAACAGAAACAATGAAAGAATAACTAAGGATTTCTTCTACTGCCATGTATATTTTGATGCAAGGTAAGTCATGACATATCACTTTCTACTTACTGTTATTATATCTTTGAGTGCACTAAGCTTACCTAGCACTGTTCTGGGCATGCAACAGACTAGTTTATATAGTTTAGTTTGCATCAACATTTATGTATCATCAGTATTTGTGTAGTTTGCAGCAGCACAACAGTGAGAGGAGCAGCTTAGGTGATGCATACTTTAACAGAGGAGGTGTGGCTATCAGAGGCGTTCACAGATATATGGCAGAAACGGGCAGAATCGGAAACATCCATCTTTTCAGAATACGGTGGGCCTGGGGATGTCCAAACTATTTCTGTGAATACCCGTGTCTCATTGTAACAGCGGGGCCAATGTTTCTCCATAATAGTTTGCTCGTGCCATGCCGGAAATGCCTATGTCTCCAATTCCGGAACCGTGGGGGAGTCTATAACTTTGGCTGCAGAATTAGGGTGAAATCGGGCCCATTTTCAATTTGGATGTGTCCACGGGCCGGACGTGCATGTTGTGGAATTGGCCTCACAAGTTCCACAATGCTTATCCCAGGGGCTCTTTAATAATGGTTTATGGACCTTTTCTCCAGGAACTTGTCCAAAACTTTTTTAAACACAGCTACACTAATAGCTTTTACTACATTCTCTGTTAATGAATTTCAGAGTTTGATTACATGTTGAGTAAAAAAATATTTTCTCTTTTTAGTCTTAAATGGGTTACATTGTATCTTCTAAAGTAGACAAAGCAATGGGACCGGATGGGATACACCCTAGAATACTGAGGGAACTTGGGGACGTTCTAGCAGCTCCACAGACTGACCTTTTCAATGCCTCGTTGGAGTCGGGAGTGGTGCCAAAGGACTGGAGAGAGGCTCATGTGGTGCCTTTACACAAAAGCGGAAGTAAGGATGTGGTTGAAAACTACAAGTCGGTTAGTTTAACTTCGGTGGTGAGTAAATTATTGGAAATGCTGTTGAAAGAGAAAATAGTGAGGTTTCTGGAGTCCAGCAGATTACAGGATCCAAGGCAGCATGGATTCACCAGAGGCAGGTCTTGTCAGACAAATCTGATTGATTTCTTTGACTGGGTGACCAGGGAGTTGGACTGAGGGAGAGCCCTAGATGTGGTGTATTTAGATTTCAGTAAAGCCTTTGACACTGTTCCTCACAGGCGACTTATAAAGAAACTGAGCACCCTAGGGATGGACCCTGAAGTTACTGCTTGGGTTAGAAATTGGTTGGGTAGGAGGCGACAAAGAGTACAAGTAAATGGAGCTCACTCTGAGGAGAAGGATGTTAGCAGTGGTGTGCCCCAGGGATCTGTCCTTGGTCCAATTCTTTTTAACATCTTTGTTAGTGATATAGCGGAAGGGCTATCGGGTAAAGTTTGCCTCTTTGCGGACGATACCAAAATCTGCAATAGAGTAGACACCCAGGAAGGTGTAGATAACATGAGGAGGGATCTAGCTAAGCTTGAAGAATGGTCTAGAATTTGGCAGCTGGGATTTAATGTTAAAAAATGTAAGGTCATGCATTTGGGCTGCAGCAATCCAAGGGAGCAATATAGTATAGGGGGTGAAGTACTTTTGTCCACTAAAGAAGAGCAGGACCTAGGTGTGGTTGTGGCTGATGATCTTAAAGTAGCTAAACAGGAAGAAAAGGCGACGGCAAAAGCTAAAAGGATGCTTGGGTGCATACGGAGAGGAATGGCTAGCAGAAAAAAAGAGGTGATAATGCCTCTGTATAAGTCCTTGGTGCGACCTCATTTGGAGTTGTCCTGCAGTGGCTAGTCTGCTGCCTAGGCGAGCAACTAGACTGCCGGATGACCCTCTTCGCTAAAAGGAGTAGTTGTGACACGAATGGGTCAGGTATTCAAATGAGGATTTATTCCCCTCCCGGGGTAGGATTCTCAGAAATATAACACAACAAAACTTAGGACAAAAGCCATACACTCTGGCAAGTAAATAAAGGAAATTAAATACAGCTTCTTGCTTCTTATTGAACTTATAATCACAGGCAACTATATTATTCAGCATACAGTTCCTCTTGTACTCAGACGTCACTCTTGTGCTTTTCACAGCTTCCTTAAGCAGTGCACAAATTCTGGCTTCAGCACAAAGAAGTAATTCTGTCTGATAATATTAATGTACAATCCATAGCTTCATCAACAGAAAGCTCACTAGCAGAATCTATTAACATTGGTTCCTGCTGTGTTTTAACTGGGTAAACATCTTCTTTATAACAGAACGTTTGTAAGCTTTTCAAGGCTGTGTCTTCGACAGGCTTATCTGACCAGCCCTCTCTAAAGTCAGGCAAACTGTTATCATATAACTCAGAATAGAAGAGAGGAGAGACACACTTTTTAGAATAGCTTTTCCCTTTAAAGCCTCTTCGCGTCCTACCTTCAGTGCTTCGCTGTGGATAGTGGAACTGCTCTGCTCTGCTATGAAAGGATTTCTCCCTTGGAAGTTTCCTTTGGGGTTTTGCTTCTTCAAACCCTTCCCCCTCAGACATGCAGATATCTTCCACACAGTGTTTCTCCCTTTCTAGGGCTTGTAACTGTTTCCAAGTGTCACACTCTTCAGATACATACGGTTTCTCTCTCTCTTCATTCCACTCACTCTGCACCACACGTTGCCTCTGAGAATCAAACTGCGTCACAGGTAACTGGCTCTCACAGCTGATTTCTCCTCTGAATCTCTCTCTCGGTTCCTTCCTGTTCCTCCAACTTGAACTGGAACTCTCATAGACTCTCTCGTGGACTCTATCATGGGCTTTCCCAACAGCTCTCTGCAGTCCTCCTCATGAGTCCCCCTGCAGTTCTCTGTGTGAGTTCCCCTGCAGTTCTTCCCTCTCTGACTGTTCAGAGCACTTCTTATACTGTTGATTAGCAGCTCCCCTGCTCAGGTGAAAGCTATGTGAATCAGGAGCTGGAAAATGTTTGCTAGTTGGGCGGGGCTGTAGACCTTGTGTCTGGATCTGTTTACGTTGCTCCTGGCAATTAGGGATCATGTGGCTTGCCTGCCTGTCAGAATCTGATCTGAATCTAACAGATTCCTGTGCTTTCAAGGCAAGGGACAGATCTTCCTCGTTACAGAGTATAGTGTGCAATTCTGGAGACCGCACCTTCAAAAGGATGTGAACAGGATGGAGTCGGTGCAGAGGGTGGCTACTAAAATGATTAGTGGTCTTCATTATAAAGCATATGAGGACAGACTGAAGGATCTTAATATGTACACCTTAGAGGAAAGGCGGGATAGAGGTGATATGATTGAGATGTTTAAATACCTCCGTGGCATAAATGTTCAGGGAGAGAGCCTCTTTCAATTGAAAGCAAGTTCTGCTACGAGGGGACATGGGATGAGGGTGAAGGGAGAGAGATTCAGGAGTGATATGCGGAAATATTTCTTTACGGAAAGAGTAGTGGATCCGTGGAATAGTCTCCCAGTGGAGGTGGTAGAGATGAGGACAGTAACTGAATTCAAAAAAGCATGGGACAAACACAGAGGATCTCTAAAAGTAAAAAGGGGACTGTTGTAGTTGTTGATATGGAAGGACAGACTAGATAGGCCATGTGGTCTTTTTCTGTCATCATATTTCTATGTTTCTATGTTTCATTGCATGTTCTCTAGTCTTCCTACTTTTTGGTGGTGTAAACAACTAATCTATGTTTACCTACTCCATTCCATTCATTAATTTATAGACCTCTAACATATACCCCAGCCATCTCTTTTCCAAGTTGAAGAACTTCAACCTTTCAAGCCACTACTCAAAGGTATCCTTCCATTTTTGTCACTCTTCTCTGTACCTTTTCTAATTCTGCTATATCCTTTTTAAGATAATGCAACCAGAATTGCACACAATATTCAAGGCGCGGTCACACAATGGAACAATAGAGAGGCATTATAATATCCTTGGTTTTGTTCTCCATTCCTTTCCTTATGATTCCTAGTATTCTATTTGCTATCTTGGCCACCGCTGCACACTGGGCAGAGGGTTTCAACATATTATCCACGATGACATCTAAATCTTTTTCCTGGGTGGTGGTTGCTAATGTGGAACCTTGAATCATGTAACCGTAGTTTGGGTTGTTCTTTCCTAGGTGTATAACTTTGCACTTGTCCACATTAAATTTCATCTGCCATTTGAGCGTCCAGTCTTCCAATTTTTCAAGGTCCTCTTTCAATTTTTCACAATCCTCTTGCATTTTAACAACTTTGAATAATTTCTGTCATCTGCAAATTTGATCACCTCACTTGTTATTCCTGTTTCCAGGTCATTTATTAAAAAGCAGCGGGCTCAGCACAGATCCATGGGTTATTCCACTATTCACCTTTCTCCATTGAGAAAATTGACCATTTAGCCCTACACTCTGCTTTCTATTTTTTAACCGGTTCTTGAATCACAATAGCACACTGTCTCTAATCCTTTGACTTTTTAATTTGGCCAAGAGTCTCTCATGAGGGATCTTGTCAAAGGCTTTCTGAAAATCCAGATAGACTATATCAAACAGCTCACCTTTGTCTACCTGTTTATTCACACCTTCAAAAAATATATAACAGATTAGTAAGACGCGACCTTCCTTGGCTACAGCCATATTGGCTTTCTCCCATTAAACTATGATTATCTACATGTAAAACAATTTAATTCTTTATAATGGTTTCTATCATTTTTCCTGGTACCACTGTCAGGTTCATCAGTCTATAGTTTCCTGGATCATACCTGAAACCCTTTTTAAAAATTGGCGTTACATTGGCCGTTCTTTAATCTGTGGAGGAGTGGCCTAGTGGTTGGGGCAAGGTACTTCGGGCCGGAAGGTCGGGGGTTCAAATCCCACTAGAGGACAGCAACCTTGGGCCGGAAGGACTGGGGTTTCTAGTCCCACAGGTGCTCCTTGTGGTCTTGGGCAAGCCACTTAACCCTCCATAGCCCATGTTCCCTGTAAAATAGTTCTCTGTGTGCTGTGCTTTCCTGTCTAATCAATGTGTTTATACCTCAAAAATTTCCTGTCATGATTTGACAATTTCCAATCTGTAATCAAACCGCTGCTGATCGCTGGAAGTAGCGGTATACAAATGTATACTAAATAAAATCTTCAGGTACTGCAGAAGATTTTAATGATAGTTCACAGATTACTAATAGTAGGTTTACAATCTTGTATTTCAGTTCCTTCAACACCCTTGGATATATACCATCCGGTCCAGGTGATTTGCTACTCTTCAGTTTATCAAATAGTTGTAATACATCTTCCCAGTTTATCGATATTTCTTTCAGTTCTTCTGATACATCACCTTTATATTCCATTTCAGGCACAGGTAATTTCCTTTTCCCTTTCTCATGGCAGAACCAAAAAAGGCATCCTGCCTATCACCCAAACTGGAAAACCTTGCAAGAAACTCTCTGTGGGCCATACATAATGTTAAACGAAGAGACAGAACAATGAGTTTCATTTAAAACCCCGTGCGAAACATGATGTCATCATCACGGCTTCCTCCTATCATTCCTTTGCTGGTGATGTACCAATCAACCGACACTCATCTGTTGTGGCAGCCAGAGCAACAAAAGCAGAATATTGTACTGTATGTTAGCAACATAACCCTTCATTGAAACATAGAAATATCCAATTCCGCATTCACACAATATGGCTCAGCAGAATTTACAGTGAAAAGTTTAATTGCAGTCTTAAACCTTGAAGAAGGCCTTGTTGAAACACGACTGTGTTGGGTTAAGTGTCAGGTGGCCTTACTATTGGCCGAAATTTTAAAAAACAGACAGCTCGATGCAACAACCTTGTGCTAGAACCTCCCACTAAAACTCTAGCAAGTGTTTCTCAATGAAGGTTTAACACAAACGTTTTGCTCAGTAATGCTGTAAGCAAACAGTATAAAAATGAGCTATATGCAAATAGTCTTCATTAGACAAGGAGAGCAAGCTTGGCACATATGCACAGGAGTCTGCATTAGCAGCACCTATATCCTGTACACAAAAAAAAAAACAGTTTGGCACTTGTGCACATGTTTTGGAATGCTATTTGGCACATATGAGCAATGTTATTTTGCACTTTCACAGAAGTTTGGCTAAGTATAATATCAGTGTGCAATTTGTACATACTTACTAATATTATACATTGTAGTTACTCACCTGTAACAGGTGATCTCTGGGAACAGCAGGAATCATTTTTCACATATGGGTAATGGCCCCTGACGGAGCCGGTGAGAGAACACTCACGAGCATCCAATAGGAAGCATTTGGGAGCATCCCTCTGCACCTGCATGCATGCCTTCCCAGTGAATTTCCTCAATGAGGTTTATAGTTGAGAAAAAAAAGGGAAAAAGTACAACTTCTTGGGGAGGAAGGTGGTTGTGGAAACTGATCCTTACTGTTCCAAGAGATCACCTATTCCAGGTCAGTAACTACACTATCTCCAGGAATAAGCAGGAATGCAGTCTTCACATTTGGAACTCCCTAGCTCCAGGCTACCGGAAAATGGCATGGAGCATGGCCTGTTATAAAGGGGAAAAAACGTTGAAGAACAACATGGAGAGCCCAGGAGATCTAGCAGACTCAGCATGCCCAGCACACCCCCATCGAGACAGTAGTGACGGTAGCCTGGAAAGACAAAGGGCCAGGAGGAAGGCAGTGTAGCTAAGTCCCAAAGAGGTGCTGGAGTATGGCTTGGCCAGAGTCACTGTCCTTACAAGAGTCGTTGTCCAGACAGTAATGGGTTGCAAAGGTATGAATGAAGGACCATGTGGTAGCATGGCAGATCTCCGTTATGGAGACAGAGTGTAAGTGGGCTAGAGATGTGGCCATGGCCCAGACAATGTGAGCGGTTACATGATCCTCTAATGTCACACCCGCCTGAGCATATGCAAAGGATATGCAGTCTGCCATCCAAAGAGAAAGTGTGTGTTTATTTACAGGAAGACCAAGATGATTAGGGTCAAAAGAAATGAATAATTATTAGGATTTTCAGTATGCCTTGGTTCTCTCAAGGTAATAAGCCAATGCTCGTTTGCAACCTAGGGTATGAAGCGCTGCCTCAGCCCAAGATGCATGTGGCTTGGGAAAAAAGGTTAGAAGAATTACCGACTGGTTGAGATGGAAGGGAGACACAACCTTTGGAAGAAAATGCGGATGCAATTTCATAACTACCCTGTCATAGTGAAAACGTATATAAGGCATATGTGCAACTAAGGCCTGTAGTTCACAGACCCGACAAGCCTAACTGAGCGAAACTAGGAAAGAAACATTCCAAGTAAGAAACTTGAGGGAGGTAGTGCCGAGAGGCTCAAATGGAGGTTTGAGCAGTTGAGCAAGAACCACATTGAGGTCACAGGTAATAGGTGGGGGCCGAAACAGAGGCTTAATCAATAGGAGACTGCACATGAAGTGCGCTACCAATGGATGTGTGAAAAAGCGTAGTTACTCACCTGTAACAGGTGTTCTCCAGGGACAGCAGGAATCAGTCCTCACATATGGGTGACGTCGACGTTGCCGCATGCGGAGCAAATCCCCAGCTTTCAAAGAAAGCTTTTGGGACTGCATCACGCATGCGCGGTCCCCTTCCCGCCCAAGGGTGCCATCTTGCTCAGTCAAATGACATAGCTAAAAGACGCAAAAAGATAAAAATCAATCAAAGGACTGCAATTCCAGGGGAGGAGGGAGGGTTGTGAGGACTGATTCCTGCTGTCTCTGGAGAACACCTGTTACAGGTGAGTAACTACGCTTTCTCCAGGAACAAGCAGGAAGTCAGTCCTCACATATGGGACTCCCTAGTTATAGGCTACCGAGAACCCATAACTGAAAAAATAGGCTCCCTTTAGATGAGCCGCAGCAGCCATGATAGGAGTTCAACCTAGAACGTATCACTCCGGTAGCCTGACACCAAAGGGTCGGAGGGTAGGAGTTGCCTAAACCTCGAACAGATTACGGAGTACAGCCTGGCCGAAAGAACTGTCCCATTGGGATCCCCTATCCAGGCAGTAATGGGCTGCAAATGTCTGGCTTGAAGACCAGGTTGCAGCCCGGCAGATGTCTGCCAGCGGAACAGAGCAGAAGTGAGCCACTGATGTGGCCTTAGCCTTGACCCGGTGGGATGTGACTCGGCCCTGCAACGGGAGATCGGCCACCCTGTATGCCCAGGCGATGCAATCTGCCACCCAGGTAGACAACTACGCTTGGAGGCCGGCATCTCCAGCTTACTGGGGTCATAAGAGACGAAGAGCTGAGGAGTTCTTTGATGTCCCCGCGTACGCTCCAGATAGAAGGCCAACACCCTCTTACAGTCCAGGGTATGCATGGGGCCTGGGAAAGAAGGTTGGAAGCACCACCTCCTGGTTAAGGTGGAATGAGGAGACCACTTTCAGAAGGAACTTGGGGTGCGTGCGAAGCATCACCCTGTTCCTATAGAACCGTGTGTAACTCACTCACTCATCTGGCCGATGAGTGCCACCAAGAAAAGCGCCTTCCATGAAAGGAAGCGGAGATGGCAGGTAGCCATCAGCTCAAAAGGTGGTTGAGTAAGCTGCTCTAAGACCACATTCAAATCCTATTCGGTCGCCGGGGGACGGACTGGGGGCTTCAGCACAAGCAGACCTCTCAGGAACCTGGACACCAAGGGGTATACAGAGAGAGGTTGTCCTTCCACTGGAGAGTGGTGTGCTGATAAAGAACTAAGGTGAACTCGGACCGAGTTTGACTTAAGGCCTAAATCTGAAAGGTGAAGCAGGTACTGCAACACCACAGCCACCTGGCAGAAGAATGGGTTCTCACTCTGCTGAGCACACCACACCTCAAATCTACGCCACTTAAACGCATAGGTTTTCCTGGTCGATTGCCTCCTAGAGGCCAGCAGCACATCCACTATCTCTTTAGGGAGGAGAAGTGGTGAAAGGACTACCCTTTCAGCAGCCATGCCATCAGGTTGAGGGACCTGAGGTTGGGATGCAGAAGAGAGCCCCTCTCCTGTGACAGGAGGTTGGGTGGAAATCCCAGAGAAATCGGAGCCTCCTCCGCCAGCTGCAGGAGCAGCGGAAACCAAGGCTGTCTCGGCCACCTGGGCGCCATCAGGATGACCGAGGCTTTGTCTTGAAGGATCTTGAATAAGGTCCGAGCTACCAGTGGCATGGGAGGAAACGCATATAGGAGGCCCAAAGACCATGATATTAGGAAAGCATCTGCAGCCACCCTGTGTGGGTGCGGCTGTCTGGAACAGAAGTGGGGCAAATGGTGATTTTCTGGGCTCGCAAACAAATCCATAGATGGTTCATACAATCCAGAAGACCTAAGCCACGCTATATGTCTGACACTTATGGCCATGGTGACGCAGCAGGCCACCAAGACATAATCGCCATCCAAATAGCAGATGAGATGATAAACTAACTCTTGAAGATTGGTTTGCAGAGGTGATCCAGCTGCTGGAGAAGATCATGATAGTAGTGCATGATCAGTAACTGATGTGCGAAGATCTTCATGCATAACAGCGCACTTTGATAGACTTTCTGCCACATGGAATTTAGGGTTCATTGTTTCTTCCCTAGTAGAGCAAAGGACTGCATCTTTGATCCCTTGGTCCTCTTTAGAGCTGCCTCAGAGACTATTGACTGATGAGGTAATGAAGGGGACTGAATCCAGGAGCTGGGAGAACTTTGTATTCCAGGTTGAGGTGGAATGAGGTGGAATGCATTGATGATGGGTTTTTTTCAGATGGATGCCTGGAGATCCTGCAAGATTTAATGAAGCAGTAGCACCACTACATCTTTAGGAATACTACAGGCTCTGAGGATGGACTTTAAGATCCTCTTGTTCCCAGGGATCTGGGAGTCATCGAGAACAAGCACCCAAGAGATCTTTTGAAGGAACTTGATATTCAAGTAATCCTCTATGCTGTCTTCAGGTGTGGGATCGGGAGGAGGAGAGGATAGTACAGTGCTGGCTGACTCTGCTACATGGTCTTAGTAAGGAAGCAGGAGGTGTTTGGCTCAAAGGAGGAAACAGAGTCTCAGCCATTATAGGAGGGAGTCTTGAAGCATGGAGGGACACTGCAAAGGTCAGGTGGCACTCTAGGGTGGCTCTGCAATGCATGTATGGGATCGTGGAGTAGTCGGGAGGCCTGGGGGTGGCAGCTTGGAGAATGGCCATGCTGTCTTCAACAGAGGAGAGAGAGAAGGGAGGAGTTCATGTTGGATGGAGTCCCTTGAGGCGGAGGAGGCAGGCACAGAGTGTAGGGGCACTGAGGGTCCTGACTGCTTAGGAGGAAGGATGTCTGCTTCTTCAGGTGTGCATGGCTGAGCAGCATGCTTAGAAAAAGAATTCCCCTTATTTTTGGAAGAGCATTTAGATTGTTTAGAAAGCTCCAACTCATTGGCAGGGAAGCTTAAAAAAAACACGTACTAGGGGGGGGGGGATGGAAGAACAGTCACAGGTTTGTGGGATCTTTGCTGCTGCTCTGCTTACTGACACCGGTAGGAGGTCTGCCTCCGGTCATATGACAGCCTGTGAAAGATCTGGAGTGTAGCATCTGTGGGAATGCTAACTGAATATCAACTGCAAAAGACTGTTGTACTTCTGCTTTTTAGTTTGATATCTCTGATGCACTGTATGTGTAAATTTTTATTAAGCACCTAGGACAATGAATAGAAGTATTTAATATTAAATTAAATAGTTTTTTTCAATCCTTTCCAGGAGAAATCACTGAACAAGTCATATTTCCATTTATCCTATATGCTCAACCTGACATGCTAGAATAGAACGCAGCTCTTCATCCAAATACCCTCCACCCACCCACCTATGCCCTCCTGATATCTCACCGTTCCCACAGTCTGCTCCCGTGTATCCGGTGTAGCAGTCACACACTCCTGGCGAGCTGCACCAGCCTTTTCTGCAGGATGGACTACAGATTGCTTGGAAACAAACACAAATTTAGTTATTACATTCAGAATTCTCTATGAGATTAATATATGCAATCTCCTTTAATGGTATAATCCAGGGGGTCTTGCACTGGGCAGATGGAAACTTTTGTCTTCCAGTATAAGTGGCAAGTATGGGAAACACGGGAACCTCTTCTCTCTCTAGCTCTGTTTTTTACAGGTTTACAAAGATGCACATCAGAACTTACGGGTGTTACAGAATCTCCCTTTGTAACCTGCTGGACATAAGCAGTTCCCTGAGGACTGACACGTTCCCCCATTGTTACATAGATAAGCGCAGGTAGCTGGAATACAAACAAAACAAATGAAGCAATATGACATGTACTCTCCTTTCTGCAGTTTACAAAATAGCTTGGAGAATGGCCATGCTGTCTTCAACAAATCTGAGGAGAGAGAGAAGGGAGGAGTTCATGTTGGATGGAGTCCCTTGAGGCGGAGGAGGCAGGCACAGAGTGTAGGGGCACTGAGGGTCCTGACTCCTTAGGAGGAAGGAACTCTGCTTCCTCAGGTGTGCATGGCTGAGCAGCATGCTTAGAAAAAGAATTCCCCTTATTTTTGGAAGAGCATTTAGATTATTTAGAAAGCTCCAACTCATTTGCAGGGAAGCTTAAATAAATCACGTACGGGGGGGGGGGGGGGGGGGGGGGGATTAAAAAAAAGTCACAGGTTTGTGGGATTTTTTTTGCTGCTCTGGTTACTGACACCGGTAGGAGGTTTGCCTCCGGTCATATGACTGCCTCTGAGAGATCTGGAGTGTAGCTAACTGAATATCAACTGCAAAAGACTGTTGTACTTCTGATTTTTAGTTTGATATCTCTGATGCACTGTATGTGTAAATTTTTATTAAGCACCTAGGACAATGAATAGAAGTAATTAATATTAAATTAAATAGTTTTTTTCAATCCTTTCCTGGAGAAATCACTGAACAAGTCGTATTTCCATTTATCCTATATGCTCAACCTGACATGCTAGAATAGAACGCAGCTCTTCATCCAAATACCCTCCACCCACCCACCTATGCCCTCCTGATAGCTCACCGTTCCCACAGTCTGCTCCCGTGTATCCGGTGTAGCAGTTACACACTCCTGGCAAGATGCACCAGCCATAAATGCAGGATGGATTACAGATTGCTGGGAAACAAACGCAAATTTAGTTATTACATTCAGAATTCTCTATGAGATTAATATATGCAATGTCCTTCTAATGGTATAATCCAGGGGGTCTTGCACTGGGCAGATGGAAACCTTTGTCTTCCAGTATAAGTGGCAAGTATGGGAAACACGGGAACCTCTTCTCTCTCTAGCTCTGTTTTTTACAGGTTTAGAAAGATGCACATCAGAACTTACGGTTGTCACAGAATCTTCCCGTGTAACCTGCTGGACATAAGCAGTTCCCTGAGGACTGACACGTCCCCCCATTGTTACATAGATCAGCGCAGGTAGCTGGAATACAAACAAAACAAATGAAGCAATATGACATGTACTGTCCTTTCTGCAGTTTACAAAATAGCTTGGAGAATGGCCATGCTGTCTTCAACAAATCTGAGGAGAGAGAGAAGGGAGGAGTTCATGTTGGATGGAGTCCCTTGAGGCGGAGGAGGCAGGCACAGAGTGTAGGGGCACTGAGGGTCCTGACTCCTTAGGAGGAAGGAACTCTGCTTCCTCAGGTGTGCATGGCTGAGCAGCATGCTTAGAAAAAGAATTCCCCTTATTTTTAGAAGAGCATTTAGATTATTTAGAAAGCTCCAACTCATTTGCAGGGAAGCTTAAAAAAAATCACGTACGGGGGGGGGGGGGGGGGATGTAACAAAAGTCACAGGTTTGTGGGATTTTTGTTGCTGCTCTGGTTACTGACACCGGTAGGAGGTCTGCCTCCGGTCGTATGACTGCCTGTGAGAGATCTGGAGTGTAGCATCTGTGGGAATGCTAACTGAATATCAACTGCAAAAGACTGTTGTACTTCTGCTTTTTAGTTTGATATCTCTGATGCACTGTATGTGTAAATTTTTATTAAGCACCTAGGACAATGAATAGAAGTAATTAATATTAAATTAAATAGTTTTTTTCAATCCTTTCCTGGAGAAATCACTGAACAAGTCATATTTCCATTTATCCTATATGCTCAACCTGACATGCTGCAATAGAACTCAGCTCTTCATCCAAATACCCTCCACCCACCCACCTATGCCCTCCTGATATCTCACCGTTCCCACAGTCTGCTCCCGTGTATCCAGTGTAGCAGTGACACACTCCTGGCGAGCTGCACCAGCCATTTCTGCAGGATGGATTACAGATTGCTGGGAAACAAACACAAATTTAGTTATTACATTCAGAATTCTCTATGAGATTAATATATGCAATGTCCTTCTAATGGTATAATCCAGGGGGTCTTGCACTGGGCAGATGGAAACCTTTGTCTTCCAGTATAAGTGGCAAGTATGGGAAACACGGGAACCTCTTCTCTCTCTAGCTCTGTTTTTTACAGGATTAGAAAGATGCACATCAGAACTTACGGTTGTCACAGAATCTTCCCGTGTAACCTGCTGGACATAAGCAGTTCCCTGAGGAATGACACGTCCCTCCATTTTCACATAGATCAGCGCAGGTAACTGGAATACAAGCAAAACAAATGAAGCAATGTGACATGTACTGTCCTTTCTGCAGTTTACAAAATAGCTTGGAGAATGGCCATGCTGTCTTCAACAAATCTGAGGAGAGAGAGAAGGGAGGAGTTCATGTTGGATGGAGTCCCTTGAGGCGGAGGAGGCAGGCACAGAGTGTAGGGGCACTGAGGGTCCTGACTCCTTAGGAGGAAGGAACTCTGCTTCCTCAGGTGTGCATGGCTGAGCAGCATGCTTAGAAAAAGAATTCCCCTTATTTTTGGAAGAGCATTTAGATTATTTAGAAAGCTCCAACTCATTTGCAGGGAAGCTTAAAAAATCACGTACGGGGGGGGGGGGGGGGGGGGGGGGGGGCGGGGATGAAACAAAAGTCACAGGTTTGTGGGATTTTTGTTGCTGCTCTGGTTACTGACACCGGTAGGAGGTCTGCCTCCGGTCATATGACTGCCTGTGAGAGATCTGGAGTTTAGCATCTGTGGGAATGCTAACTGAATATCAACTGCAAAAGACTGTTGTACTTCTGCTTTTTAGTTTGATATCTCTGATGCACTGTATGTGTAAATTTTTATTAAGCACCTAGGACAATGAATAGAAGTAATTAATATTAAATTAAATAGTTTTTTTCAATCCTTTCCTGGAGAAATCACTGAACAAGTCGTATTTCCATTTATCCTATATGCTCAACCTGACATGCTGCAATAGAACTCAGCTCTTCATCCAAATACCCTCCACCCACCCACCTATGCCCTCCTGATAGCTCACCGTTCCCACAGTCTGCTCCCGTGTATCCGGTGTAGCAGTCACACACTCCTGGCGAGCTGCACCAGCCATAAATGCAAGATGGATTACAGATTGCTGGGAAACAAACGCAAATTTAGTTATTACATTCAGAATTCTCTATGAGATTAATATATGCAATGTCCTTCTAATGGTATAATCCAGGGGGTCTTGCACTGGGCAGATGGAAACCTTTGTCTTCCAGTATAAGTGGCAAGTATGGGAAACACGGGAACCTCTTCTCTCTCTAGCTCTGTTTTTTACAGGTTTACAAAGATGCACATCAGAACTTACGGTTGTCACAGAATCTTCCCGTGTAACCTGCTGGACATAAGCAGTTCCCTGAGGACTGACACGTCCCTCCATTGTTACATAGATAAGCGCAGGTAGCTGGAATACAAACAAAACAAATGAAGCAATATGACATGTACTGTCCTTTCTGCAGTTTACAAAATAGCTTGGCGAATGGCCATGCTGTCTTCAACAAATCTGAGGAGAGAGAGAAGGGAGGAGTTCATGTTGGATGGAGTCCCTTGAGGCGGAGGAGGCAGGCACAGAGTGTAGGGGCACTGAGGGTCCTGACTCCTTAGGAGGAAGGAACTCTGCTTCCTCAGGTGTGCATGGCTGAGCAGCATGCTTAGAAAAAGAATTCCCCTTATTTTTGGAAGAGCATTTAGATTATTTAGAAAGCTCCAACTCATTTGCAGGGAAGCTTAAAAAAAAATCACGTACGGGGGGGGGGGGGGGGGGGATGTAACAAAAGTCACAGGTTTGTGGGATCTTTGTTGCTGCTCTGCTTACTGACACCGGTAGGAGGTCTGCCTCCGGTCATATGACTGCCTGTGAGAGATCTGGTGTATAGCATCTGTGGGAATGCTAACTGAATATCAACTGCAAAAGACTGTTGTACTTCTGCTTTTTAGTTTGATATCTCTGATGCACTGTATGTGTAAATTTTTATTAAGCACCTACGACAATGAATAGAAGTAATTAATATTAAATTAAATAGCTTTTTTCAATCCTTTCCTGGAGAAAACACTGAACAAGTCGTATTTCCATTTATCCTATATGCTCAACCTGACATGCTAGAATAGAACGCAGCTCTTCATCCAAATACCCTCCACCCACCCACCTATGCCCTCCTGATATCTCACCATTCCCACAGTCTGCTCCCGTGTATCCGGTGTAGCAGTCACACACTCCTGGCGAGCTGCACCAGCCATTTCTGCAGGATGGATTACAGATTGCTGGGAAACAAACACAAATTTAGTTATTACATTCAGAATTCTCTATGAGATTAATATATGCAATGTCCTTCTAATGGTATAATCCAGGGGGTCTTGCACTGGGCAGATGGAAACCTTTGTCTTCCAGTATAAGTGGCAAGTATGGGAAACACGGGAACCTCTTCTCTCTCTAGCTCTGTTTTTTACAGGTTTACAAAGATGCACATCAGAACTTACGGGTGTCACAGAATCTCCCTGTGTAACCTGCTGGACATAAGCAGTTCCCTGAGGACTGACACGTCCCTCCATTTTCACATAGATCAGCGCAGGTAACTGGAATACAAGCAAAACAAATGAAGCAATGTGACATGTACTGTCCTTTCTGCAGTTTACAAAATACATTTCTAAGGGAAAAGTGAATAGAAAAAACAACTAAAGCCCTTGGAAGGTCCTCCCAACCATTTCTTTCATTTGATACCTGGGTACAAGCTATATCGCAATGATAGAGCTGATCAAATTGGTGGAGGGGTTGCGCTATATGTTAGAGAGGGCATTGAGTCAGAAAGGATTAAAGTTTTGCAGGAAACAAAATTTGCTGTAGAATCTCTATGGATTGAAATTCCATGTAAAAAGGGGAAGGCGATGGCAGTGGGGGTGTACTATCGACTGCCTGGCCAGAATGAACAAATAGATGATGAAATGCTCAAAGAAATCAAGGAAGCTAATAAAAGTTACAGCGTAATAATAATAATGGGTGATTTCAATTACCCCGGTATCAACTGGGTCAGTGTCACGGCAGGACATGCTAGGGAGATAAAATTCCTAGATGATATAAATGACTGCTTCTTGGAGCAGCTGGTTCATGAACTGACCAGAGGAGAAGCCATATTAGACCTAGTCCTTAGTGGAACACCAGATCTAGTGCAAGAGATAAGGGTGTTGGGGCCACTTGGCAATAGTGATCATAGCATGATCGCCTTTGATTTAATTGGTGGAGGAGGGATAGTAAGGAAATCCACAGTACTACCTTTAAATTTTGAAAGGGAGACTATTATAAAATGAGGAAAATAGTTAAGAAAAAACTAAAAGGAGCAGATGCAAAGGTTACAGACTTACATCAAGCTTGGGTGTTGTTGAAAAATACTATCTTGGAAGCCCAGACCAGCTGTATTCCATGCTTTAAGAAAAGTGGAAGGAAGTCCAAAAAACTGCCAGTATGGTTTAAAGGTGAGGTCAGAGAGGCTGTTGTTGCCAAAAAAGCATCTTTCAGGAAATGGAAAAAAGAGCCAAACGATGAAACCTGGAAACAGCACAAGCACTGGCAAGTCAAATGCAAGGCATTGATAAAGTAGGCAAAGGGAGAATTTGAGAAGAAGCTTTGCTGCGGAAGCAAAAACGTGAAATAATGATTTTTTCAAGTATATTCATAGCAAAAAATCTGTGAGAGAGTCAGTTGGTCCATTAGATGATAGAGGAGTTAAAGGGGCACTAAGAGGCGACAAGGCGAAAGCGGAGAGACTGAATGAATTCTTTGCTTCGGTCTTTACTGAGGAAGATGTAGGGATGTTAGCCATGACTGAAGTGGTATTTAAAGGTGCGGAAGAATTGAAGGAAATATCGATACATCGGGAAGATGTATTACAACTATTGGATAAACTGAAGAGCAGCAAATCACCTGGGCCAGATGGTATACATCCAAGGGTGTTGAAAGAACTGAAATATGAGATTGCAGACCTGCTATTAGTAATCTGTGAACTATCATTAAAATCATCTCTAATACCTGAAGATTGGAGGATCGCCAATGTAACACCAATTTTTAAAAAGGGTTCCAGGGGTGATCCAGGAAACTACAGACCGGTGAGCCTCACGTCAGTACCGGGAAAAATGGTAGAAACCATCATAAAGAATAAAATTACTCAGCATGCAGATAGTCATGGCCTAATAGGAGACAGCCAACATGGCTTTAGACAAGGAAGATCTTGTCGTACTAATCTGTTATGTTTTTTTGAAAGTGTGAATAAACAGGTGGACAAAGGTGAGTCAGTTGATATAGTGTATCTGGACTTTCAGAAAGCCTTTGACAAGGTCCCTCATCAGAGACCTTTGTCCAAACTAAAGAGTCATGGGATAGGAGGCAGTGTACTACTGTGGATCAGGAACTAGTTAAAAGATAGAAAGCAGAGGGTTGGGCTAAATGGCCAATTTTCACAATGGAGAAAGGCAAATAGTGGTGTACCCCAGGGATCTGTGCTGGGTCCGCTGCTTTTTGACATATTCATAAATGACCTGGAAAGTGGAATAACGAGTGAGGTTATCAAATTTGCAGATGACACAAAACTATTTAAAGTTGTTAAAACCCAAGCGGATTGTGGAAAATTGCAAGAGGATCTTGATAAATTGGAAGACCGGGCATCAAAATGGCAGATGACATTTAATGTGGACAAGTGCAAAGTTATGCAACTAGGGAAGAACAACCCAAAGTATGGTTACACAATGCAAGGTTCCACATTAGGAACCACCGCCCAGGAAAAAGCTTTAGGTGTCATTGTGGATAACATGTTAAAAGCCTCGGCCCAGTGTGCAGCGGCAGCCAAGAGAGCAAATAGAATGCTAGGTATCCTAAGGAAAGGAATGGAAAATAAAACAAAAGATATCATAATGCCTCTATGTCGTTCCATGGTGAGACCGCACCTTGAATATTGTGTGCAATTCTGGTCGCCGTATCTTAAAAAGGATATAGCGTTATTAGAAAAGGTTCAGAGAAGAGCCAACAAAATGGTAAAGGGGATGGAAGAATACTCCTATGAAGAAAGGCTAAAAAGGTTAGGGCTCTTTAACCTGGAAAAGAGACGGCTGAGGGGAGATATGATAGAAGTCTATAAATTAATGAACGGAGTGGAATGGGTAAACGTAGATAGATTGTTTATGTTATCAGAATATAGAAAGACTAGGGGACATGCAATGAAGCTACAGGGTAAACTATTTAAGACTAATAAAAGAAAATATTTTTTCACTCAACGTGTAATCAAACTCTGGAATTTGTTACCGGAGGATGTAGTAAAGGTTGTTAGTGTAGCTGGGTTTAAAAAAGGTTTCGACAAGTTCCTGGAGGAAAGGTCCATAAACCATTATTAAGAAGGGACCCAGGATATCAATGCTTGACCCAGTACAAGCATTGTGGAACCTGTCTTTTGGGGAAACTGCTAGGTACCTATGACCTAGATTGGCCACTGTTGGAAACAGGATACTGGGTTTGATGGACCTTGGTCTGACCCAGTATGGCATATCTTATGTTCTTATGACATAAACACAACTGATCTTGCTATAGCCATATGATTATTAATAGTAAGGCAGCATAATACACCCTGTCTGTTATAACCAAAAAGGTCTAAATCTGGATGGGAAGATCAAGACTCATGTCACAGCCATAGCTGCACCCAGGGTTCAACTAAGATAAGATTGTACTGATGAAATTTGCAAAGCTGCAGTAGTGATATTGGTCCACACTGTTATTTGCATGACTGCTACCTTATCATTCAGCCAGACCAAGCCAAACACAGAGTATTTTTCTGTCTCCAGTAAATGATCAGTGAGTAGGATAATATAGTCCTTTTGGCCCTAGGTGGATGCTGAATGGGTTGGCTGTTTCTAACATCTCTCCTCATCTCTGGTCTTTTCCATAATTTGGTTACAGGCGAGCAAGGATGTTGGCAAATGAGTTTCAATACAGTTGCAATTATAAAATTACTAGTAAAAGGCAGGGCTTCGCAAATACTGGGTGCCATGTCATCATGGCACTTACAAATTGCACCCTGCTGCACAGGATCTCACGCGCTAGTGGTCGCAAACAAATATTTATGTTTATGTTTATTAGAGGCTTGATATACCGCCCATCACAACAGCGTCTGAGCGGTTTACAAAAAAATAAAGCAAAAGCTGCTAAAGAAAAGAAAGGAACACCAATATGTTCTAATAGGAATTATCTCTCCAAGCAGCTTAAGCCTCACAAGACTTGAAACCATGAGATCTATCTGAACTTCCACTTCAGCATGAAGCTCAAGCTGCTTGCAGAGAGCCAGCCGTAATGGAAAAATTAGAAGTGTGATGTTTTTACTTCAGCTGCAAATAGCAAGGCAAGAGGAATGGTGAGTGACTGCATGAAGGCAGGGTGCAGGGGCTATTACAGTAAGAGAGAGACTAGGTGAAAACTTGCGGGGGAACTATGAGTGAGAGAGACTGGGTGAAGGCTGGGAGGAGAGCTATGAGGGGGAGAATCTGAGTGGGCTATGAGAGAGAGAGAGTCTGGGTGAATGTTGTTTCTACTTATTCCATTTGAACTGTTGCATCTTGTCAATGTAAAGGTTGTGCATGAGAACTATTAGGTGTTCTGGTATACCCACGCTTCTTAATATGGCCCAGAGTTTCTAATGATTTAGGCAAGCAAAAGCCTTGCTGTAGTCAATAAAACACATATAGATATCCTTTTTGTATTCTTTTGTCTTTTTAAAGATCCCTCACATCCACGATAATGTCTCTTAATCATCGCCATTTAATGAGCCCTGCTTGCATACTAAAATAGTAACACAGAATATGACGGCAGATAAAGACCAGTATGGTCCATCTAATCTGTCCAGCAAAAGTAAATGCACCTGCCGCTCTGTGCAGGTTGCCCGTCCCCATGCCTTTGTTTAGGGTTGTACCCACTGCTCCGTGTAGTCACCCCTATTTGTTGAGATATAAGAAATAGTTATGTTTATTTTGATTTTATCCTGTTGCTATAAAGGGATCCACTGTGTCTGTCCCATGCCATTTTGAATTCCGTCACTGTGTTTGCCCCCACCACTTCCATTGGGAGGGCATTCCAAGCATTCACCACCCTTTCAGTGAAAAAGTATTTCCTGACATTGCCTTTCAGTTTACCCCCTTGCAGCTTTATGTTATGCCCTCTAGTTTTACAGCTTCCCTGTCTTTGGAAGAGGTTTTTACAAGGCACCATATATAAAGTCTCAGGTTTTAGAGAAGACATTTCAAGCGCTGAATTGTTCCTTCAAGCATATTTTAATGAGCAAATACTGTTTAAATATTTGAAGGTCTGAATCATTTAGGTCTTCTTCTCATAAGTCTTCTGACACAGGCTCCAAATCATTTTGGTCACCTTCCTCTGAACCACTTCCAGCCTTTTTATATCCTTTGCGAGATATGGTCTCCAAAACTGAACACAAAATTCCAAGTGAAGCCTCACCAGCGACTTGTACAGAGGCATTAGTACCTCTTCCTTCTGCTGGTAATTCCTCTCTGTATGCAACCCAGCATCCTTCTGGATTTTGCCACCACCTTGTCACACTGTTTAGCTACCTTGAGATCGTCAGAAACAATCACTCCAAGGTCCTTCTCCTGGTCCGTGCACACCAACCTCTTGCCCCCTATTGCGTACATTTCCCTTGGATTTCTGCTTCCCTAGTGCATGACGCTGCACTTCTTCACATTAAATCTTAACTGCCAAGCATTAGACCACTCTTCCAGCTTTTGAAGATCTTTCTTCATGTTATCCACTCCCTCAGGGGAGTCCACTCTGTTGCAAATTTTCTTGTTATCTGCAAAAAACAGACTTTTCCATTCAGTCCTTCAGCAATATCATACATTGAACAATACTGGTCCTAGGACCGAACCCTGGGGCATACCGCTAATCACCTTCCTTTCATCTGAGTGAGTTCTGTTTACCGTCACCTTCTGTCATCTGTCAGTCAAACAATTTCTGATCCACTTCACCACCTTGGGACCCATCCCCAAGCTGTTGAGTTTATTGATAAACCTCCGATGAGGAACAGTATCAAAGGTTTTGCTGAAATCTAGGTAGCTCACATCTATCGCATGCCCTTGTTCTAGTTCTCTGGTCACCCAGTCAAAGAACTCAATCAGATTTGTTTGGCAAGATCGTCTTTTGGTAAAACCATGTTGCCTCGGATCATGCAATCTGCACTTCAGGCAGTTCTTGTTCCTGGTAAGGTTGTAGTCTCCACTGAATGATCTTGAGTAGCTCTAGTTGGCATGCGATATGAGAGCTATTGTGCAATAATTTCCATAGTCAGTCGGATCTAATTTCTTCAGTACTGGTATGAACACAGATCTTTTCCAGTCATTTGGTCATGATGTTGTCTTCCAAAATTCCTGGCAGAGCCTTGTAAGCATTGTAGCAGCTGCATCTGATTGTTGTAATTCTTCAGTGGGAATGCCATCAATGCTGGGTGCTCTGTCCTTTGTTAATGCTCTCAATGTTGCTTGAACTTCTTCTTTCAACACCAACAGTTCCCGATCATAAGGTACAAGTTGAAACCTTAAAAGCATTGTGGAACCTGTGTGCCTTTTTGGGAACCTGCTAGGTACTTGTGACCTGGATTGGCTACTGTTGGAAACAGGATCCTGGGCTTGATGGACCTTGGTTCTTATGAAACAGCTGTTGATCCACTTGATCTTTATGGTATCAAGCTGGTTGTGGAGTTGCCCTCATTTACAAAGCCATCCTCCCATTATCCGAACTTCCTAGCGATCGCTGGGAAGGCCTTGAAAAACTGCTAGTTTGTCTTGACCTTTCTCCGCCTCTTCATATCCTGCTTCTCTATTGCACCCCCTTCCTTCAGAGCTCTCATTGGGACCTCATTTTCCAAATCCTTCTTGATCGCTCGGTAGCCTTTCCAAATTTACTTGTCCTAGGGAACTTTAATATCCATTTTCATACTCCCTTTATGTCTCATGATCTCAATCCCCACATGTTAAATGTATCCCCCATTTGTGTTGTGACCGCTTTGATTGAAGGATAAGGCGGTATATAAATACCATCAAATAAATAAATAAAATAAATAAATTTTCCATCAATTCTTAGTCGACCACAATTTCTCTCAACATGTATCTGCTCCCACATATGCTGCCGGACACACTATTGATCTGATTCTTACCCAATCTGACACCTCTCCTTAGCCTACTAACATTGCCATCTCCCCCCTCTCCTGGTCTGCCCACTTCCACTTCTTAATCTGTTTCTCTCTCTTCTGCCCTAAGCCACCCCCGGTTTGAGCTCACCTTTAGTGGTGCCTATCTTTTTCCGCCGTCTTCTGTCGGCTGATGTCAAATCGCACTTTCCCCCTGCCTTTGACCTGCTTCCTGCCAACTTTCCCTCTTTCCTACTGGAGCGGCAGGTGGACATTTGGAACACCTCGCTGGCCAATCAGTTGGACCTTTCTGCTCCCAAACTTCCAGCCCAGCATACAGTTCGTCACTCCGTCCCTTGGCACCACCCAGGTTTCTGCCTCCTTAAGAGGCAATGTAGATCCATGGACGGAGCCTGGTGGGAAACTAAGGATCCTGTTCTCTCCTCCTTGTTCAAATCTTGTTATCGGCACTATAGATCTCAGGCCTTGTTGGCCTAGAAAAAATCTATTCCTCCCTTATCCTCTCTTCGTCCTGCAATCCAGAAACACTTTTTGCTATCGCTTCCTGCCTTTCAGCAATATGATCCTCTCCTCCCCTCGCCACCCCCCGTTACTTGTCCCCCCCTAGACACCCTCGCTACTGCCTTCATGACCAAACTCAATTCAGCCAGAACAGGCCTCCCTGTTCCTGATCCCTTTGCCCTTCCCTTGTCGCCGCAACAACCATCATTAGTGTTTTCCCACACCCAGGTCTGACTTTACTCCCTCGGATATTTCTAGTCTGACTAAGCTCTTATCTTCCTTTAAAAATACTTACTGCCCCCACTAGGCCTAATACCCTCTGACTGGCTATTAGAACCCTCCTTAGGTTTCATGCCCTTCATTCTATCTATGTTGACCTCCAGCCTTACATCAGGTTTGCTGTCCCTACTTCACCCTCTTCTTAAAGCCCCTAACTTGGCTCCAGATGACCCCGTCCATTATCGTTCCATATCTAATCTCCCATTTGTTGCAAAACTAGCTGAGTGTTTGGTTCTCCCTCAGTTAGACCATTTAGAATACACTAGCTTTGCATCCCTGCCATTTCGGATTCCATCTTTATCATAACACAGAAACCATCATCACCGCCGTTCCTAATGATATTCATTGTATTTTGGATCAAGGTGCATTTGTTCTCATCTCTCTCAACCTCACTGCGGCCTTCAACCTAGTTGACCATAATTCTCCTTCTGGCGTGCCTCTTTGAAAATAGCCTCCATGGTTCTGTATTTTCAGGGTTCTCCTCTTTCCTGCCCAATGTCTCATATCAGGTCATTAACCAAAATTCTCTTTCTGCTCATTTCTGCCTTCCATGTGGTATTCCACAAGGCTCAGCTCTTTCTCCATTACATCCATCTTTCTCGCTGCCTTGGCCTCTCTCATACAGTCACTCGGCATTTCGTTTTACAAGTATGCCAATGATATTCTGCTCCTCACTCGGATTGACAGCCTTACCCTTGACCTCTGTGCCATCAATATTGGGCTTGACTCTATTGTGGCTTGGCTTCAGTCTAATGCGCTAAAACTAAATCCTACAAAGACCACTGCCACCTGGATTACCATCTCTGACTCCTCCCCTTCGACTGCTCCATTTCCCTCCTTACTTCTTTCAAGTACTTGTGAATTTTCATTGATTCTGCCCTCTCTTTTTCGCCTCACATCACTTACCTCACTCGCTCCACCTTCTCTGCCTCTTCAACCAGGATGCTTTAGTTACCCTTATCCTCAGCACCATCATTTCAAGATTGGACTATAGTAACATCATCTTCTCCAGCCTTCCCCAGCATCAGATAAAATGCCTTCAGACAATACAAAACATCGACATTCGTGCAATATCTTTTGCTAAGAAATATGACCATGTCACTCCTCTGTTTATTCAACATCACTGGCTCCCTTACCCACCCCACATTCACTACAAGATTCTTATCCTAACACAAAAGACGATTCACAACCTTGTACCCCAATACTATTTTTTTATTTATTTATTTTATTTATTTACATTCTCTTATATACCGCACTATTCTGCATCAGCGCGGTTTACATTGAACAAACAAATTACATTGAACAGGGTATTATAACTTGGAGAAAACTATTTTACAGGGAACATGGGCTATGGAGGGTTAAGTGGCTTGCCCAAGACCACAAGGAGCACCTGTGGGACTAGAAACCCCAGTCCTTCCAGCCTAAGGTTGCTGTCCTCTAGTGGGATTTGAACCCCCGAGCTTCCGGCCTGAAGTACCTTGCCCCAAACACTAGGCTACTCCTCCACTCCTCCAATACCTCTTGGCTTTAACCATTCCTTACATCCCGCATCACATTCTTCAATCTCTCTGTGACAACCGATTAGTGCATCTTTATTTATTTATTTATTTATTTATTACAGTTTCTTATATACCGCGCTATTTAGAATCAGCGCGGTTTACATCATAACAACAACGACCATAACGACAAACTGTCAGGTTTTACATTGAACAGGAGTATAAACTTGGATAACTGGGTTAACTATATACATAATCTATCTACACAGCAGTGTGAGGGCATTTCTAGATTGGGTCATTTCTTGGAGGGGATATCTAGTTCAGTTGCTGTCTGGGAAGTATTGGCAGAAAAGGTATGTTTTGAGAGCCTTCCTGAACTGATATAGATTGGTAATGGCTCTAATGTCGGGGGGTAGGGTGTTCCAGCATTTTGGGACATAAAAACTGAATGCCCTGTTTGTGGTGTTCGTGTTGGACTTTGTCGAAGCCTTTGGTATAGCTAGCAAGTTTACAGCTGATGTTCTTCTTGATCTGTTGGGGGGGACCATGTGGATTAGATTCGTGAGTGAGAGGGATGAAGTGCCTTTGATTGCCTTAAATGCTAATAAAAGGGATTTGAAGGTAATTCTCCCGTGAATTGGTAGCCAGTGCAGTTGTTTGAGAATAGGAGTCACGTGGTCGTTTCTGGATGCACCGTAGAGGACCCTAGCTGCGGCATCCCCTTCCGAATCGAGTGAAATATGAATCTACCCTCCGTTCAGCTTTTTTCTGCCCGGCCCCACTCTTTGGAATTCTCCCTTCTATTTACACCTTGAGCCCCCGCTTCCCAAATTCAAATCACTTCTAAAAACACATCTGTTTACACAAGCAATCGGTCTTTGTGACACACAGGAGACTGTGTAAATCAAAATTAGTTCAATGTTCTGCTTACCTCTCTCTGCTGTTCTCTACTTCTACCTGTCCTGTCAGAATTGTAGTTCCTTTCTCACCTAATCCCTGTTAGGATTTATTTCTTTAACCAGGCTTATTTATATACCATTTTTCTAACAGTCAGGGCTGTGTACATTCAGGTACTCTATATATATTTACCTCCCTCTTTGTGACTGTAAAGTGCTCTGTATGCACTAGCCAAGGGCGGTATATTAAATATGAATAAACGATAAACGATGGTATAATGACTCTCTGTATTCTTTCCACCTTTTCTTGATCTAAGCATCATTCATCATGAACCCCTGAACATATTTTAGCATTTTAAATAGAGGCTGGAATTTTCTTTTTACCTCTTGTAGCCTTAGGAAAGCCAATCTTGTTCTTCCTCTAATGTTTAATATTTAAAATCACTTGATATACCGCCCCCCATTACACCGGGGCGGTTTACAATAAAACTTTAAAATACATAATTTAAGAAAGGGAAGGAAAAGTGACAATCATATAAGAGAGGAAAAAAAAAAGAAAAAAAGGACAGATTGTAAAAAGGAAATACAGTGAAAACAGGGGTCATGGGGGAAGGTTGAAGGCAGAAGAAAAAAGATGAGTCTTAAGAAGAGAACGGAACTTGGGAAGGGACTGTTCTAGTCGGAGGTTAGTGGGGAGTGAGTTCCAGAGGGCAGGTCCAAGGTAAAAGAAAGCCGATTGCCGAGTTGAGTGAAGATGAGCCTGGGAGGGGGAGGGAAGGTGTAAACGATTGATATGAATTGATCGTAGGCTGCGAGTGGGAGTGTGAAAAGTTAACAGGTTGGATAGATACTGAGGGATGTGAAGATAAATGGCCTGATGTACAAGAGTGAGAATTTTGAATTGAATCCGAAAATTTACTGGCAGCCAATGAAGGTGCTGAAGGATAGGAGTGATATGATCACGAGGGGAAGCATGCAGGATCATCCGAGCTGCGGTGTTCTGTAAGAGCTGTAACTGATGACGTTGATATTGGGGAAGACCAGCATAAACCAGGTTACAGAAGTCCAATCGTGTGATAATGAAAGAAAGAAGAAGAGTGGAGAGAGCCTGAGGAGAAAGAAATGGTCTAATGGCATGAATCTGTCGAAGACTTTCTAATTCTATTTCCTTGCATGCATCAGTGTAGTACTTCTCTTTGTCTCGTCTTGCTGCATGTTGGAAATCTCTCTTAAAGTCCCATGATTACCTCTCTCTCCTCTTGCTTTAGCTTCCCTACATTTCTGAGCAATTTTCAGTCCCTTCAGTCATCCATTTTAGACATTTTTGCTTATTCATCTTTTGCAGAAACTGCACTTTTTTTGAGTACAACTTTGTGGAGGAATAGCCTAATCATTAGAACAGTGACTTCGTGATTAAAAACACCAATGTTCAAATCCCACTGACACTTCTTGTGACGTTGGGCAAATCACTTAACCCTCCATTGCCTTAGGCACAAACTTAGCAGGGAAATACCTGATTGTAACTCACCTTGAACTACTGGAAAGACATGAAAAAAATATATAAGCTTTCTTTTCTTTTCTTTTTTTCTTTTCTTTTTAACAAGTTTCCCATTACATATACAAGTCAACTACTTGCACAGAAAAGTCTTGCATTTGGAGTAAATTAAACATACATCATACAGAATATGAGGAAACAATTTTCCAAAGAAAGATACAAACCCACAACATCTGAGGCAGACCAAACAGAAATAACATTCTTTATCATTAATCTAACAATCTTCAGGAAATAAAAACAGATGAGAACCAGAGACAGCAGCCTAACCAATCAAACGGGTACTAAGCTGATATACTTTAAGAAGAATTAAGTAAAGCTCGCTGAACTGACACAAAAGCTATTAACTGAATTGGATCAGTAAGCACATATCTCGCTGATCTATACCTAATATTATATTTAGAGGGATATCCTAGGAAGTACAAAGCCCCAAGCTGTAGCATCCCAGGACCCAACAGCAAAAATTCCCTCCTGCGCTGCTGTATCTCATGAGAAACATCAGGATAAATCCTGACCTTACAGGAAAGAAACATCTCATCATTAAGATGGAAAAATAACTTCATGAGCCAGTCTCGATCCGCAGATAGGGAAGGGGTCACCAGGAGAGTGTCAGGGACAGCACTAGCAGAGTCCGAGGTCTTTAAAAAAGCCAAAATATCCAATACTTCCATAGACATTGCATGAACCTGCGATGACTCCTGACAAACCCGTCCCGTAGGCAAATAGCAAACCTTAGACACAGGAGGAATTGCCTCTGGTGAAACCTTTAAAATCTCTACCAAATATCGTTTAAACATCTCAAGATGACACTAAAGGTACTTAAAAGTTCATAAGTCTTCCATTATAGACTGTCTTACTACATTTTCTAAAGTCTCACTTTACTTTGTAAAAGAGTATTGTCCTTAATCAGCAGCACCTCAGAGCTAACAATCTTTCCCAACTGCTCTTCATATTTTGGAGAGTCTTTTAAGATCACAAATGTCTTCCTCCGCTGGTCTAAGGAAGAAACTCTAGATGAGAAAGAATCTATAGTTAGAGCCAACGCTTGTACCCAGGTCAGTAATTGCCTGCCAAATTCAGTAGCCTCCAGCGAGAAAACGTCAGAATAACTCAGTGAGAATGCAGACAGTAGGGAAACAGCTGAAGAAAGACATGATGAAGTGCCAGAACTCTGGACTCCCAAACCCAAAGGAGAAGAAACCATCTCCAATGTAGAGCCAGATGCAACCAAGTTCTGTTCCATTCGCCCCACCGACGACGCCACAGTCGTACACTGTTCTGACAATTCTGCATCTACCACAGCTGGGATGGCCCCCCCCCCCCTCAAGATGGCGAGACACTGACACACGCAGTGATCAACCTGCCCACCTGAGCCAAACCCACCGGGGATGCTGACGGCTGAGCAGGGGCATCCGCTGCTCCAGGCTGAAGGAGATGTCAGAGCTGGGCTCCCTGCCTTGGGTCCCGACCTCAGTAGCTGCGTCCCAGAGTCCAATTACTGCATATCCTGGTGAAGCAAATAAGGTAAAATAGAAGAAACGGTAACAGTAGGGGAAGGACTGGGCTGCACGGGACCTTTGCTTGAGCCTTTCCCTTACATTTCCCTATCAATGCTCCACTCACCAGCACTCACCCACCATCTCAGCTGCCCTAGTTAAGATTTTAGACACTGCTCATACAAACTTTCTCATTGTAATTCTATAACTTTTCTGGTGCTCTGACATTTATATCCAAAGCTGAAAATTGTTTATGCAGGCAGCCTTTAAACTGTACTAGTATATTTTCAGGGTCATATTTTGATACATTCATGAGTGGCTTCCTCTTTTTCAGCTTTAGCTTGAGTTTGTATACTAGCAGCTGCTGATCTGTACCACAGTCAGCTCCAGGTTTTGTCTTTGTTGATGTTATTGAGCTTTTCCATCGTTGACGTCCACAAATGGAGTCAACTTGATTTTGTACAATTTACTGGGTGAGGTCCATGTGTACAACCACCATTTGTGTTGCTGGATGAAGGTGATTGAGCTGAAATGATTGCTGGTCTTGCAGAATTCAATCAGTCTTTCTCTAGTTTTGTTTTTGTTGCCAAGCTCATATTTTCCAACCACTTTATCTTCTTCTTTGTTCCCAATTTTTGCATTACAGTCGCCCATGACTATCAGTATATCTTGTTTATGATTTTATTACATGTACTATACTGTTTTTAGTGAATAACAAAGTAGTTTGCATGTTCTCTCAATTTCAGCTTGTACTTGTTCATAGAAACTGCTGTAGCTTAAAGGGACAATTGGAATAAAAGAACTGTATGCTCAGGTCTGCTTAGACTTAGGTCTGCTTTATATGTCTGCTTTATATGACTGCACCCTTTCTAGAATCACACACAGGATATGGATGGCACAGAAGACAATACATGTGGGCTATAGGAGAGTATATGCTCGCTATAAGAGAATATATGCGGCCTATTATAACAATCTGGGAAAAAACATATTTTGTACAGGAGTGTGCAAGGATTTGGGCCCAGCAATACAGGCCCAGCTAGGAATTCAAAAAATTCAAACTAATGAGCACAAATACTCCTGCCCTGAAGGTTTCAATTAGTGCCAGGAGATGGAAAAATACAGGAAGGGGCAGAGGTCGCAAGTCATGCATAGATAAGCAGACCTTGATAAGCAGATCCAGATGTATAAACATAAGAGGGTCCTGGGAAAGAGCTTTGCAGGAAGCCTGCAAACACCTAAGAATTTATGCTGAATTTGCTGAAACTCTTTAGAATTTGAAGCAGAGAGGTATCAGAGAGGTATATATAAGACAGCAATTTTAGAGGGTCTTGGGCAGTGTTTTTCTCCCCTTGCAGAGAACACGCTGCCCGTCATCTCATAGACAGAACATTTGCTATTCTGCATTTACAATTATTTTTGCTATGCTAAGTAAAAGTCTTTGTAGCCAAGCAACTGTTGTCTATGCAATTCATTTATTTATTTATTTATTTAACTGTATTTATATCCCGCTTTTCACCGGGTCAAAGTGGTGTAACACATAACAGGGGGGGAATCAATGGTTATAGGGTGGGGCCATCACCATGGGGGCAACATTAATGATTTGGGATGGACATAGACATGTACAATCCTACAGTTTCTAATCATGGGTTCTTGAAGAGGGAGGTGGTGTTTCTGTTCAGAGATGTTCACGGAATAGGACTGTTTTCAGCTGTTTTTTGAATGATGTGAGATCACCATTGTTTCTGATGTGGTTCGGGAGAGAGTTCCAGAGGGATGGAGCATAAAGTTTGAAGGCTCTGTTGCAGGTTCGTTGTGTGGACTTGGTTCTTTTGTGGGGGACGGTGATGAAGTTATTGGAGGTTTGTCTGGTTGTTCAGCTTTGGATCGGCCGAGACAGTAAGGTGTGGAGCGGGGTGTTCTGTGTTTGGTGGATGGTTTTGTAGGTGAGTAGGATAGCCTTGTACTTGATTCTTGCTTCGATGGGAAGAATGTGTAGGTCTCTTAGGATTGGAGTGATGTGGTCCCGCTTTTTTGCATTTTGAATAATCCTTGCCGTAGTATTTAAGGCAGTTCGGAGGGGGTTGGTTTGTGTGGCGGGTAGTCCATGGTAGATTATGTTACAGAATATTGGTAATATTTGGGAAACTCTTGTGGGAAACCAGGCCCACAATTGGTGGCCCGTACGGGGACCTGAGGGGCCCTAGAGGGACCCAGGGACCCGAGCAATAGGCTCCTAAATTCTTTTTATCCAAATTGTCCAAAGATACCTCTGGCAGACGTGATCGATCAGCCAGGGATGAGAATTCCCACTGTCCTCCAAATTATACACAGTGGATGAGGATTCCCTTGAGGTTATAGGACTCCGAGGATGGGTTACCTTCGACGAGAGAAAAAGGATATCATTCCAGTGCGAACGAGAGATTTGGATTTCCCTAGGAAGACTCCGGTGGTGAGTATTTTTTGTTTCCTGTCTACCCAACTCGGATAGAAGACTTACCTGATGCGTCTGGTGGGTGAGTAATGACCTTATACCTGTGCAGCACATGTATTTAATGTAAATAATGTTTTGATATCTTGGAAAGTAGGTTGTTTTATATGTTAGGTTGTTTAAGTTAGGTGAAAGAGAAAAAGAAAGTTTTGCCCAGACATTAGGTCTCTGTAATTCCAGGATTGATTGGTGTATGCGTGAGACTGTACGTGCCCTTTTGTTACAAAGCGACTGTGTGTCCCTATCCACATTTCCATACCCCCATCACTGCGAGGGGATTGGCTGGGTTTGGACAAAGCGTAAAGATTGAGTGTCTGTGTGTATCCTGGATTCGTAGCTTCACGCCTTGGTAAATAAAGAGGTTTGAATTTCCATCTGTAAAAGCGAAGCTACGCGCACCTCTGTAAATAAAGAGGTTCAATTTGCTATTGGTAAAAGGCAAAACTGATTGCCCCTGTCCCTGAACAGTGAAAACACCAGGTCTACACAGACTATAGAAAGAGGGACAGTTTAGAAAATGTTCAAAAAGAAATCCACACAGGGGACAGATAATGACAAAGGGACTGAGTCTGGTCCTAACCCCATAGATAGCCTTGTTAAACAGAACCCCCTACTGGAAGCCTCGATAAAAAATTGTTCTAAACAATGGGAAAAATGGACGAAGAAGACACCCTCACTTGCCAGGCAAGCAGGGGGGTCGTTTGATCCGCTCATTTTGACCAAAATTAGGGATCATATTTTATTTAACAAATAAAAGCCCAATTGGAACATTTGCGACATATTTCCCTGTGGATGCAGGCCAGTCCAGAGCCTTTGCCGTCTGCACCTGCCCCTCCACCTCCCTATTCAACAACCGAAAGTAAGACACTGGCAGTCATAGGGTATTCCGACCCTGTCCTACAGCCTCCCAAATCAGAACCGACCCCTCACTCAGCTACCCCACTCCCGGAACAGGTCCTGCAGCAGCTCTTGGACACTGAAGGAGCCTGGGCGAAGATTGAGGGTCATGTCAATTTAAGAGCTACCCCTGCCCCAGATTCCAATGCATATGCTGAGGCACAGGCAAAATTAGAAGAGGTAAAACAACAACTGACAGCAGAACAGGAAGATTTAGCAATTCAGGCTCAAGCTTTAAAACAATCTCAGGAAGAAATTACTAAGAATCTTAGAAAATGGGAGTTAGAACTGGAAGAGAAGGAAAAACGTCTTAAGACGCTTATAGAAGAGAAAGAAGAGGGGGAGGTAGATGAGTACTCTGAAGATGAAGAGGGAAAAAGTAAACCTGCAGATGTTTGTGGAGTTGCACAAGGTGGTAAAACTCCTCGAGCTCCGAAACCATGTATCCTTACTTTTATTACAGAGCAGGAAGATGGAAATGGTTACTATGTTTACCAATGGTCCTCTAATATGTATGGCTGGACAAAAGCAAACCAGCCCCAGATGTTGCAGTGGCCCCCTTATGGTTCTCTTGACACTGTACATCTCAATACGGCCCGACTCTGCATTCGCGGAGGAGCCAGAGACCCTGGCTGGGACTCTTCCTACATGGAAGCTGGGTTAAAGGTATGGGAAAAATACGAGGGTCAGGAACCCACCAAAAAATCTGATGTTTCCTATTCTACATACTCATGCTGGATCTGCAAGATATGTACCATGGAACTTTACTGATATGATAAATATTGCCTCTAGCCTACCCCCACTATGTCGTGGCGGTGGAGGTTGGATTCAGAAATTTGAACGAGCAACTGCAGGTTATAGTTTAGTGTTAGGAGATGTAAAAGCTTTATTGGCAAAGGTTCTTGGAAATAATGCCACCAACCAAATCTTTGCTGCGGCAAGATTAACTAGCGTTACTGTAACAGTAAATACTTTTGACGGGGCATCCTTTAATGATTACCGGCCCAGTATCTGGGGAGCCATACGGGAAATATATCCGACCCAGCGTGGCATGACACCTCTGATCACTATGCGGTTTCAGCTGGGAGAGGACATAAGTGCATACCTTGCAAAATTTCAGGATCTATGGGAAGCCCAGCTGGGCACACCCTATGATGACCCATGCACAGCCCCAATGTTTTTCCAGACCTTGTGTAACACCTTGCCACCCTCAGTGGTGTTAAAATTAAAATACGTAGTAGGTTTAGAGGCTGAGCCATGGCAAAAACAACAAACACACATTTTTCATTATATACGGTCTCTTGAAGAAGATACTTTGAAACCAGAAAAAGATTTAAAGCAAGCTCAAGCCCGACTGCTTAGCCTCCAACTTAAAAGCTTGCAAGAAACTAAAGACCCGCAAGCTTCAACTAAACGACCCAGTAATGTCGTTGATACTGATAAATTTACTAATGAAGAGCTTCTTAAACAACTTAAAAGAAAAATTAAGGAACAGAAGAATAGATGACATGAAATACATAGATCCCTATGAAGATGATGTCCCTGACCCACGGGATCGGGACCCCTATTTAACTTGTTACAATAATTGGGGATATGGCCGACTGCCACGTCCTCTGAACTTTCAGACCAGGCGGAACCCCGCAGGTCCTTATGCCAATAATCATTATCCCAATTACAATGAGTCACCTAAATGCTGGAATTGCGGAGAGTATGGTCATCTCCAACGTTCATGCAGGACTCCTCACTGAGGGGGAGCTATCCAGGATCGGAGGCGCTTCCCGGTGTGGGCACCACCCCATAATTCTGGTCCCTCAAAACAATGACTGGGCATTTATCTTTTGCGAGCACGGCTCACTTATCAGGAACCCATGATCACGGTGTTTCTTAACGATGAGCCCACAGAAATGTTACTTGATACAGGGGCCACTACCTCTGTCTTAACCATTTTACCACAGGGATGCCAGCTTAGTAAAAAGAAAATGACTACCACTGGTTTTGATGGCAGGCTCCTTACTTCTTGCATGACCTCCCCTGTTTGTTTAAAAATAGGAGATCAGCAAATTTCTCATTCCTTTCTGTTTGCCCCTCATTGTCCAGTAAATTTGATGGGAAGGGACTTATTGGTGAAATTACAGGTTGAATTCACCTATGGTCCACTGGGAGAGAAAGGCCCTGAATGGTCATTGCCCCTTAGCCCCTATGGTTGGGTTAAATCGCATCCGCCTGTTACCATTCACATTAAGCTTGGCTGTAAACCACCAAAGATTCCACAGTATCCTCTCCAACCAGAGGCCCTGCAGGGATCTCGCCAGGAGGTTCAGGAACTGTTACAGCACGGTATCATTGAACTCAGTGATTCCCCGTACAACACCCCGCTGTTCCCTGTAAAAAAGCCTAATGGAAAGTGGCGCATAGTTCATGATTTACGAGCACTCAACAGTGTTGTTGAACCCCAGTTTCCAGTTGTTTCAAACCCTGCTACTTTGTTAACAACAACAACTACTTTGTACAGGTTTCACACTGGTTTGGATCTTTCCCATGCTTTTTTTGGGATTGTTGTAGAGCCTGCATTTAGATGCTTTCTGGCATTTATTTTTGAGGGTCAACATTATCAGTGGACCAGGCTACCCCAGGGATATGTGGAGAGCCCCTCCATTTTCTCTCAAGCACTGGCAGCAGATTTGCAAGAATTTCAAGCAGACCTGCCCGCTGAAGCATCTCTCTTACAGTATGTGGATGATTTGTTGCTTTCCACTGCTGAAGCTGAGCTAAATTTAGCTCTCACAGATAAACTCGTGTGTAAGCTTAGTGAATGTGGTTATCAAATTAACATGGACAAGGCACAAATATGCCAGACTGAAGTCACATTCCTGGGATTCCTAGTAGGTCAGGGAACACTATCCCTTACTGAAAAAAACAAACAACACTGTTTGGAGCTACAGATGCCTACAACTGTTAAGGAGTTACGCTCACTTCTCGGCATGATAAACTTCTGCCGTAATTGGATCCCAGGTCACAGTCAACGCACACATCTCTTTCGCAAATATTTGAAAGGGGAGGTTAAGGGGTCCACTGCCATCAGCCTGTCAGCCCCTGACCAGATTTTGCTTCAGTCTCTTCTGTCTGATGTATCACACACACCAAGTCTCTATCTCCCTGACTATTCAAAGGAAATGTTTCTCATTAGCTTCCACGGACATCACACGTGGGCAGCTGTTATTTACCAAGATGATGGTAAGATTGTGTCTTACTTGTCTGGAACTTTCTCTGTTACCAAAATGGTCTTACCAGAAATTGAGAAGGGCTTAGTAGCTCTCAGTGAGGCCGTCCGAAAAGCCTATAACACCTTTCATCCCTTGTGTCTCACAGTGTATTGCACTGGTGATGTGGAGGCATTGTTAAACAGTAACACCCTTCACTTTACCCCACATCGTGTGCATCAGGTCTGTGCTGTTCTTTTGCGAAGCCACATCCTTCTAAAACCATTCCCTGCCAGTCATCCTTTTGCCTACTTACAGAACCTCGTTTCTGTTACTGTTGGTGAGGAAGGAGACAAGGTCCCTACATTTGCTTTTAAAGATAATATTTTGTCATATCGTGACATGCCTTCTGATGCTGCCGTCTGGTTTACCGACGGTTCTGAAACGTCACTCTGCTCTGGCTTCAGTGCAGTACAAGTATCCCCCTCTGGGGATATTTTGGATGTATTACAGTATCAATTACCAAGTGCTTACAGCGCCCAAGGTGCAGAACTTTGTGCTATTCTGGCTGTTTTGCTGCATCAAGAAACAAAGAATGTTATCATATTTACTGACTCATATTATCCAGCACAAGTACTGACGGTACTCCATCAAAAATGGTCACAGAGAGGATTTATCACCTCTTCAGCCAGTACACTTTCATACCTGGATGAGATATATCAAATTTATGATTGCTTAGAGAAACGTAGATTCAACAATTTGTTTTTGTGCTGTGAATGGGTACCTGCTCACACACAAGGGGATTCTTTCCTCCAGACAGGCAATGCTTTAGCAGATCAGTTAGCTAAAGAAGTCACCAGTAATGAGTTTCTAACTTTACCTGTCACTCGTTCACAGACCTACCCAGTGCCTGACCTAGCTGACTATCAGAAGGATACTGTTTCTTATGAGATAGGAAACTGGGAAAGGTTGGGATGCTCCCAAGTTAAGAACATGTGGGTACACCCATCCGGAAAAGTTTGTATCTCTTTTGTAGCGCTGAAACGTTTGACAGATCTTGTACATGATGTTTACCATTCTAGTGCTGCACATATTTACGGAATGCTGGAGGACACCTTTTGGTGTCCGCACATGAAAAATCGTATTCAGGAACTGGTATCTAAATGCCCTGTATGTATTTTGAATGCTCAGCCCGGAGGTAAGCCTCTAGCCAGAGGTCACCTTCCCATTTTGAGTGGTCCTTTTGAGTCCTGGTATGTGGATTTCACTGACATGATTCATAGATGTGCTCAGAAACGTTACCTTTTGGTGTGGGTTTTCCCTTGGCCTAAATGGATTGAGGCTTTCCCCTGCAGTAAAGAAACTGCTGAAGAAATTGTGGAAGTTCTGCAGACACAGATAATTCCTCGATTTGGCATTCCCAAAGTAATCTATTCTGACAATGGTTCTCACTTCCGCAATGCTCTTGTGTCTGCAATCACTCAGTTTCTCCCTGTTCAGTGGAAATATGTTTCTGTGTATAAGCCTACTTCTAATGGTCTTGTTGAGCGATGTAATGGCATTTTGAAAACTCAACTTAGAAAGATTTGTGCTTCTGGCCACATGACCTGGCTACAGGCATTACCGATGTGTTTGTTTCAGTTGTGCAACAGCCCAATCAAAAGACTGCATCTGACACCACATGAAATGGCCACTGGCCGGCGCATGCGCACAACTAATTTACCGCAGTCACTGGTTCCGGTTCATGCTAGTCTCTCTTCTTACCTTGCAGGACTCCGGATTGCGCTCCAAGAAATTGCCGATCGTGTGGCGACCGCACAGTCTGTATTCAGTTCATCTTTGTCACCTTGTTTTCCCATAGGATCCACTGTTTATAAAAGAAATTGTATTCGTGCATCCTGGAACTGCCCTACTTTTTCAGGACCCCACATTGTCACTGCTGCTTCCCCTTTTGCTGCCAAACTGAATGATACTGATACTTGGGTGCATGTCAGCCATCTAAAAGCTGCTCCTGCTGTCTCATCTGATTAATCAGCCTTATTATTTCCACCACATCGCTGCACAATTACTGTAAGGATGATCGCCGCCAGCCCTGCCCCATGGGCACCCTTGTGCGTCTTCCTAGGAATCTCAATCATTATTGTCCTTCTTATCGAATGCCTACACCCAGATGAACAGCTGGCCTTGTACTTCCCGGAACAGAACCAGACTAACAGAACGTCTTCTCGGGTACGCAGAGCCATACCAGAGCTGCCTCAAACTCATGGAAGCAGTCTGTATTAGAAGTTGTCTCTTTAATGAATGTCTCCGATTGTATAATATGTACTCCTTTGCCCAAAGGTGTTGGGTATGCCCCGGTTGTTGTCTACCCAGTGCCCCTCTCAGAGATTATGGGCCGGTTACCTTGCTTAGACAATACTAACACAACTCCTGGTTGTTATGAACCTGTACAGTGTAATCAAACTTGGCGCTCTCAAAATGCTTCCACTGAGTCCATACAAGTTTTTACGCCAGACACCCAAATTTACGTCTATTGCTTAATTTCTAATACCTCTGTTCCTTTCTCTTCCAAAATGTAACATGTCTTACAATGTAGAAAATAGTTCATGGCATAACAACAGTAATACTATCTTACCTATATGGGGTTGTGGGGAAAATTATACTTTACTTGAATGATTTCTCAACAACTCATTTGCCCATAATTGGGAAAATGTCTCTAACACTGCTTTTGTTGTCAGTGAGGATTACTGGAGAGGCAGTTGTCGGGCAGGACCCATGCATGCCGATGGCACCGTTATAGTACAAATGGCGCACAAGTCCCCTTACACCTCATGTTATATTTATACAGGTGCGTCCCATGGCTCCTATTTCGGCCACCATATGACAAATAAATGGAGCCGAGATACGGTCTTGGAAGCGGTGGTAGGCCACTACTGGTTGTGTGGTAATATTTTGTATCAGGCAGCAAAACTCTCCTTGTTACCCTGTGCTTTGGTTAAAGTTTCTCCTTTTTCTGTCTTGATACCTCTTAATGTTACCCATCCCTCTGTTACCCATTCCCCTCTGCACAGATTGAAAGTAAATTAAAGGTAAAAATCAAAAGTAAAATCAGAATTTGTCACACTAAATGCTCCTATCTATTCCCCCCAAGTGAGCCCAGAAGCTAGGCTCACTATGTCCTCCTGCTGCAAGGAGACTGGACACACTGGAGGCTGATGGGAGATACCAGCAGGCTATATCCAGTGATGTCACGACTTTGACATGCCCAGTCTCCTAGCTGCAGGAAGAGGTGCACAACCCAGAAGTAGAGGACTAAACTGGAGGAACGATAAGGAAGCTTTGGATTTACTTCTGGCTGCTGAAGGCGGCGCGTGCATTTTTATTAATGCTACAAATTGTTGTACTGTCATTGCTAACCATACCATTTTTGTTCTTGATGCTATGAATAAGATAAAGCGCCTTTCTGAGTTACATATTGATGATTTTAAGGGTGGACTTCAACTTGATAATATTTGGGGTAGTATTGCTTCATGGTTTGCTAGTTTAGGAGTAGGACTTAAAGCCTTTTTTATTATGCTTTTAAGTATAGCTTCTTTTGCAATCAATGCCTGTTGTGCCTTATCCATTTTACTTGCCTGCTGTAAATGAATGATATCGCAAAGTACTAAAACTATGTATATTGTATCTATGGAACAGTACCAGCGATTGCCTCTGAATGATCCCTCTCTGTCTCAAATGGTTGTTATTCATGCCCCTTAGCGGGATTACTTTTGCTTTCCCCTATATATTACAAAAAAAAAGGAAAATAAAAAGTGGAGAATGAAGGGACAATTGGAATAAAAGAACTGTATGCTCAGGTCTGCTTAGACTTAGGTCTGCTTTAAATGTCTGCTTTATATGACTGCACCCTTTCTAGAATCACACACAGGATATGGATGGCACAGAAGACAAGAAGACAATACATGTGGGCTATAGGAGAGTATATGCTTGCCATAAGAGAGTATATGCGGCCTATTATAACAATCTGGGAAAAACCATATTTTGTACAGGAGTGTGCAAGGATTTGGGCCCAGCAATACAGGCCCAGCTAGGAATTCAAAAAATTCAAACTAATGAGCACAAATACTCTTGCCCTGAAGGTTTCAATTAGTGCCAGGAGATGGAAAAATACAGGAAGGGGCAGAGGTCACAAGTCATGCATAGATAAGCAGACCTTGATAAGCAGATCCAGATGTATAAACATAAGAGGGTCCTGGGAAAGAGCTTTGCAGGAAGCCTGCAAACACCTAAGAATTTATGCTGAATTTGCTGAAACTCTTTAGAATTTGAAGCAGAGAGGTATCAGAGAGGTATATATATAAGACAGCAATTTTAGAGGGTCTTGGGCAGGGTTTTTCTCCCCTTGCAGAGAACACGCTGCCCGTCATCTCGTAGACAGAACATTTGCTATTCTGCATTTACAATTATTTTTGCTATGTTAAATAAAAGTCTTTGTAGCCAAGAAACTGTTGTCTATGCAATTCATTGGTAATTGGTAATATTTGGGGAACTCTTGTGGGAAACCAGGCCTACACTGTACATAAGATTAGCTAAATAAATAAATGATTCGTAGTAGTAGTAATGTATTTTCCATGACTGACACACATGGATGGTTACTATTTTCTGAGTACATGCAACAGGCCAATGGTGTGTACTTGAGGGGCAGAGCACACATTTACACATGCAAGCTTGAAGATAAGCAGGGTTGGGCCTGGTTAGTAGTTGGATGGGAGATCATCTTGGAATACCAGGGACTGTAAACTTGCTGCCTGGCAATCAACTTTCAGTTGCACCTTGCCATAAAAACCCATGGGCTGGGTCACCAGGAGTCAGCAGGGCTGGCCTGTCCATTGAGCAAGAATGTTTTTTGCACAGGGCCCCGTGCCAAAGACATTCTGTGCTGCCTTTGCCTGGATAAGAGTGTGAGACAGTGCGTTCATCTCAGCTTCGTTCACTTCAATCTGGCCCTGCGCTGGTATCTGATTTTGAATTTTGGCCCTCTCCTGCCTGGCTGGCTTGCTGCAGTCCCACGATCAAACTCTGTTTTGTTTTGGTTTTCCATGCCCCATGTGCTGCTACGCTGCCCGACGTGATGTGTGCTTAGATCTCCAACTCTTCCCACTCTCAGCGTGCTTGTGTGCTGTGGCTTCAGCACGTGGACTGTTGCTCAGAAAAATCCAAGTTATTAAAGTCCCTGTTTAATGTACATTTACCAAGTTGAAGTTACAATGTAAACTGCTTTGATTGAAATGATAAAGCGGTATAAAAAAACCTGTTAAATAAATAAATAATATATGACAAGCCTCACTGTTCCATTCCAAAATAGCTTTCCCCATAGATTTTAATGGGGATTTATGGGACAAACACATGAATGGTTTGTTTCTCAAAGACTAACTGGACGGATATATTCTGCTGAACAAAAATGCACCCCAAAACCATTGGCACACAGATCCCTAATAGGCAGATATGCCTTCCCTGCCTGGCCACCTTCTTACCAAATGATCCTCTACTCTAAATGGTTTAAACTGACGCTACTATAATTTTATAAGGTGCCACCTTATTTATTTATTTATTTAATGGTATTTATATACCGCCTTATCCTTCAATCAAAGCGGTCACAACACAAGTGGGGGATACATTTAACACGTGGGGATTTGAGACACATACACTGATACTTACAGGGAACATGGGCAATGGAGGGTTAAGTGGCTTGCCCAAGACCACAAGGAGCATCTGCGGGACTAGAAACCCCAGTCCTTCCGGCCCAAGGTTGCTGTCCTCTAGTGGGATTTGAACCCCCGACCTTCCGGCCTGAAGTACCTTGTCCCAACCACTAGGCTACTCCTCTTACAGAATCCTTACTAGTGTAAAAGTTTACTTTGACTGTGGGTGTACATGAGTGGGTTTGAGCAGAGTGTGGGCGGAGTATCCGGAGGGTAAACGGGGCATTTCCTATCTTGTGTGATACAGGAAATGCCCCCATTTAACCTCCCCGCATTCAGCGTGCTGGTGGGTCAACTTTAACAGAGACACGGGAAAGAAGGAAAATGCAATTCTTTCTTGCGGCTCTGCAGAGGTGAGCTGAGGTGCTGGACTTTGGGCCTCGAACCTCCCCAGCTTCCTCTGAAGACGGTCAGGCAGGTGCTGGGCTATGAAAAATAAAATGCCCAAACAACCAAAGGTAGAAAAATACTTTTTTATTTTGAATTTATTAACTGAAATATTTCAATTTTGGGAAATGTGCATCGCTAACATCTTTGCGTTTTGTTTAGTTACAACAGGAAATTAATTTATAGTTTTATTTATCCAGTGTTGTTGGGGATCCCAGTTTAATTACTGTATTGCTATTTCTAAATTGTGATCCTTTGTTCTTTGTTTGGTGATGGTCTATGTTCTGCAAGTATAACTGAGCTGAGGTATTCTGTTCATGTAGTTTCTATTTGTCAGTGCCACTTGTTCTCTTTCCCCAGTAGGAGATGTATTGGTATTCTCTAAGATGTATTGGTTTAATATTTGTAGTGTTTGATAGACAGGATTTGGTGCTTTGTGAGTCCTGGTAGTGCTGTTATGATACAGGGGGTTTGCTATGGGTTCTAAATGAGCAGGGTGTATAGTATTTCCTAATGGGCCTGGCAGTTGACAGTAAGGTAAAAATCTGGTAGTCTTTTTTTATCCTCACTGCCCATTCAAATGGAATTCAGACACTCATTAAGAGGCATGTTTAAAAGTTAATGCATATTCACAAATGTTAATGTGCGCTAAGTGCAGGAACATCCATTTATTTCTATTGGCACAGTGGCACTTAACACACATTAATATTTAGTAAACATGCCACTAAATTATTGCCAGGACAAAAGAGAGGCTTGTGAAGGGCTCCTTTGAAAGTTTCCTAAAATTTTAGTTGGCAACATATACATTTAAAAATAAAATAAATTAAATGCAAATGTATGAAAATAAGGTCCAGTAGATATGCAAATGAGGCCCCACATGGCCCCGCACTACCCTTGGGCTGCCCCTGGGAGTCAGCATTGACTTGTCAGCATATGTTGCATTGCACTGTTATAAAACACTGCAACTTATGGATGTAAGCGCTTGTGCCTAGATTTTATATGGATTTTTAGCCACTTTTTTTTTTTTTAGTGCCATTGAGTCAGTGTTGACTCATAGCAACCCAGCTGCCTCTGGGTTTTCTTGGCAATTATCACTGGAAGTAGATTGGCAGCCTTTTCTTCTGTGGCAATGGAGGGTAAAGTGACTTGCCCAAGGTCACAAGGAGTGGCAGTGGGAATCAAACCCTTGATTTTTTGGGTACTAGGCAGTCGCTCTAACCACTAGGCTACTCCTCCACTCTTTAGCCACTTAAGCCCCTATTTTATAAAGAAAACGAGTGAATGATTTTCCTTATAAAACAGGCTTCAGATAGGCACATTGTGTGTACTTAAAACTATGCGCTTGGTTATAAATTTACATTCTATCCAGATACAGCCACTGAATATTTGAATTATTTTGGCCATAGCAGCCAGAATTTTAAAAATGCTGACCACTGTGGGTTGAGTAGATACCACATCATTCACAGAAGATGATGTTTCTGAACAGCTTGGAAAACTGAAAGTGGATAAGGTCATGGTATCGGATGGGATACATCCAGGATACTGAAAGAGCTCAGAGAGGTTCTGGTAGAACCTTTAAAGGATGCTTTAATAGATCCCTGGAGACGGGAGAGGTTCCGCAAGACTGGAGAAGGGCTGATGTGGTGCCCCTTCACAAAAGGGGTAATAGGGAAGAGGTGACAAACTATAGTCCAGTAAGTCTTATCTCAGTGGCAGGAAAAGTAATGGAGCTGCTCTTGAAAGAAAGAATAGTGGACTTTCTAGAAAACAATGGTTTCCATGACCTGAGGCAACATGGTTTACCAAAGGAAGATCTTACCAAACAAATTTGATTGAGTTCTTTGAATGGGTGACCAGAGAACTAGATCAACGACATGTGATGAGTGATATATCTAGATATCAGCAAAGCTTTTGATTCTGTTCCTCAAAGGAGGCTTATTAATAAACTGAGCAGCCTGCAGATGGGTCCTAAGGTGATGAACTGGCTCAGAAATTGGTTGACTGACATGACAGAAGGTGATGATAAACAGAACTCACTCAGAAGAAAGAAAAGTGCATAATGGCTTGCCTCAGGGATCGCTCTTGGGACCAATACTGTTCAATGTATTTGGAAGTGATATGGTAGAAGGACTGAAGGGAAAAGTCTACTTTTTTGCAAATGACATGAAAATTTGCATGAGTGGATACAATGAAAATTTGCATGAGTGGATACGTCTGAGGGAGTGGACAACAAGAGGAAAGATTTATAAGCACTAGAAAAATGGTTTAATTCTTGGCAGTTAAGATTTAATGGTACAGAGTCATGCACTTGGGATTAGAAATCCAAAGAAATTGTATGCAATAGGGGGCGAGAGGTTAGTATGCATGGACCAGGAGAGGGATCTCGGAGTGATAGTGTCTGAGGATCTCAAGGTGGTGAAACAATGCAACAATGTGTTCAGTTTTGGAGACCATATCTCACAAAGAATATAAAAATATTTGAAACAGTTCAGAGGAAGGCGACCAAAATGATTTTGAGCCTGCACCAGAAGACTTATGAGAAGATACTTGAGGACAAGGAACCTGAGAGATACAGTTCCTAGCACAGGACTCTTCAACCCTGTTGGGATAGAGCACATACCACATAGAATAACCAGTGCCATTCAAGGGAAGAGCTGTGAGGATTTCAATTGTAAAGATTGTTGCAAAGATTGTTATGTGCCTACAAATACAGACTATGAGCAGATGCAATTGGAAAACCAGGAGTGTGATATAGAACCAGATTCCATGGATTGCACGCTTTGTCTGTCAGATGAAATTACATCCCTATGTTAGCCAAGCCAGCAAGAGCATTGTGATACATTGTGCTGGAGAAGAGTTTATTTCCTTTACTGTGAAGAAACAGTTTTTCTTTTGTGTTCCATTTGTGCTGCTTATAAAGAATTCTATGTGGGATGGGGAATAAAACCCGAACTGTTACTTTTGCCTTAATTACACGACTACTGACTATTTCTTTAATAAGGCAACTCACACCTCGCGGCCCTAGGCGGGCGCCTAAAAGGGCCAGATAGGGGTGTTGGTGAAAGTCTTCAAGTCTCTTCTCATAAGGCTTCTGACGCAGGTTCCAAATCATTTTGGTCGCCTTCCTCTGAACAGTTTCCATTCTTTTTACATCCTTTGCAAGATACGGTCTCCAAAACTGAACACAGTATTCCAAGTGAGGCCTCACCAGTGACTTATACAGTGGTATTAGAACCTCTTTCTTTCTGCTGGCAATTCCTCTTCGTATACAGCCCAACATCCTCTTGCCTTTTGCCACCGCCTTATCGCACGTGGCCCAGAGTTTCTCATGGTTTACACAGTCTTTAGTCTTTACACAGACTTTAGTCTTTTCAAGGATCCATCTCACATCCGTAATGATGTCTCTCATTCCTCGACCTTTCCTGAACCCTGCTTGCACTTCAGGTTCTTCCAGGTAAGGTTGTAGTCTCTTTTGAATAATCTTCAGTAGAATCTTGCTGGCATGTGGGATCAGAGCAATTGTGAGATAATTTCCACAGTCAGTTGGATCACCTTTCTTTAGTATTGGTATAAACACAGATCTTTTCCAGTCAGTTAGCCATGATATTGTCTTCCATATTTCTTGGCAGAGCCTTGTAAGTACGGTAACAGCTGCATCAGATTGCTGTAATACTTCTATGGGAATGCTATCAATGCCTGGTGCTTTGTTCTTTGATAAGGATTTCAATGCTGCTTCAACTTCTTCTTTCATCACCAATGGTTCCTGATCATAAGGTACAGGTTGAAACGGCTGTTGGTCCACTTGATCTTTATCATATAAAAACTCTGTATAGTCCTTCCACCTTTTCTTGATCTTCTCAGCACCATTCAACATAGAACCTTGAGCATCTTGAAAAATTCCAATTCAAGGCTGGAACTTTTTCTTTAACTCTCGTAGCTTTAGGAAAGCCAATTTTATTCTTCCTCTAATAGTTTCTGCTTTTATTTCCTTGCATGCATCATTGTAGTACTTTTCCTTGTCATGTCTTGCTGCACGTTGGAAATCTCGAGTTCTGCGATTGTCTTTCTTTCTCCTCTGGCTTTAGTTTCTCTGCGTTTTTGGGCAATTTTCAGAGTTTCTTCCATCATCCATTTTGGCCATTTTTGCTTTTTCACCCTTTGTAGAGACTTGTCGCTTTCTTCCAACACAACTTTCTTGATGTCATTCCATAACTCTTCTGGAGCTCTGTCATTTGTATCTAAAGCAGCAAATCAATTTTGCAGGCAGTCTTTAAATTCCAGTGGTATATTCTCAAGGTCATATTTTGCTGCATTTATGAGTGGTTTGCTCTTTTTCAACTTTAGCTTGAGTTTGCATACTAGTAGTTGATGATCTGTACCACAGTCAGCTCCAGGTCTTGTCTTTGTTGATATTACAGAGCTTTTCCATCGTTGACTTCCACAGATGTAGTCAATTAGATTTTTATACAATGCATTGGGTGAAGTCCATGTGTACAGCTGCCGCATGTGTTGCTGGAAGAAGGTGTTTGAGATGAATAGATCGTTGGTCTTGCAGAATTCTATGCAGGCCTCAGCTGCTCTCAGGTAATCAGGCCCACTAACTCCTGATTAGGTGTTAGCAGTTTCCAGAACTGAGGAGGTTACTAGAGTTCAGCAACCTACTGTGCTCAAGGAAAGTTCCACTAAAGCACCAAAAAGAAAGTAACCTTGCTTTAAAATATACAAAAACCCTTTTAAGAGCTCCCAGTCAGAGAGCCAGCAATTCAATACAATAAAATAAACCCTCAAATCCTTACTGTTGGTTGATCTGTAAAGCCCTTGTTAGGAAAGCCTCAACAGGGCAGGGCACTGGAGCCTTTTATGCAGGCCTCAGCTGCTCTCATGTAATCAGGCCCACTAACTCCTGATTAGGTGTTAGCAGTTTCCAGAACTGAGGAGGTTACTAGAGTTCAGCAGCCTACTGTGCTCAAGGAAAGTTCCACTAAAGCACCAAAAAGAAAGTAACCTTGCTTTAAAAATATTCAAAAAACCCTTTTAAGAGCTCCCAGAAGGTGTTTGAGATGAATAGATCATTGGTCTTGCAGAATTCTATCAGTCTTTCTCCAGCTTCATTTCTGTTGCCAAGTCCATATTTTCCAACTACTTTGCCTTCTTATTTGTTGCCAACTTTTGCGTTCCAGTCACCCATGACTATCAGGATATCCTGTTTGCATGTTCTGTCAGTTTCAGCTTGTACTTGTTCATAGAAATCTTCAATTTCATTCTCTTCTGCAGCTGTTGTTGGGGCATATACTTGAATTATAGTTGTGTTGATAGGCATTCCTCGTAGACGAATAGAGATTAAGCGTTCGCTGACTGCATTGTATTTCATTACAGTTCTTGCAAGTTTCTTCTTTATTATAAATGCAACACCATTTCTTCTTTGTCTTTCATTTCCAGCATAGTAGATCATGTGATCATCTGATGCAAAGTGCCCGATGCCAGTCCATTTCAGTTCACTGACACCCAACAGATCAAGTTGTACACGTTCCATTTCATTCTTGACCACCTCCAACTTCCCTTGGTTTATGCTTCATACGTTCCATGTTCCAATGCGTAAGACATCTTTACAGCTTCTGACTCTCATTTTATGTGCAGCTACATCAGCAATCAGACGTAATGAGGGCTTTGATCCAACCACATCATAAATGCTGGCTTCACTCTGAAAAGTCTTCAGCTCTTCCCCAGTAGCTAGTTGAGTGCCTTCCGACCTGGGGGTCTCATCTTCCAGCACTATAGCACAATTTATTTTGTTGTAACTATCCATTGGGTTTTCATGGCAAGATACAGAAGTAGATTTCCAGGCCTTTCATCTGCGCAGTTTAAGTTTGGTGCTGTTGCCGTTGTCACAGAAATGTGATCCTCCGCCATCAACACTATCCCATTCTGCTGCTGCCCAGATGTGTGGTTTGTCTTGGTCTGGCACCTCAGCTGAGACCTGTCCATCTTGGGAGACCCTGCCAGTAGTTAAACTACCAAAAGTTTAGCTCTCAGCATCACTGATGCACACAAGCCCTGACAGCATGACAAGCTGCAAACCAAGTGAAGACGTCAGCAAATATATGGTAGAAAATATTGTGCGCCAGTATGATTGAGCAAATTGGTTGGAGGACGATATTGAATAATAAAGAGGATACCGTGGTCCCTTCTGAGACTCCTTGCTGTTGTAATTATGGAGCAGATTTTTTGACCCCATTTTGACATGTAGTTGTCGACTGGTGAGGTATGATTTGAACCAGTTTAGTGTGGTACCTCCTAGGCCTATAGTTTGGAGGTCCTGAATGAGTAAGTTGTGGGAAACAGAGTCGAAGGCCACCTTGATGTCGAAGAGGATTAGGACAAAGCCTTTTTTAGGTTTGCCTAGGCCTTTTAAGATGTTATCAGTTAGAGCTGCCAGTAGGGATTTGACTCCATGCTGGGGTTGAAAACCATATTGTTGGGGGTCAAGTGGGAAGTGGGTATCAATATTGACCTGGAGCTGTAATTGTGTGATCTTTTCTATTACCTTTGCCAGGATAGGCAGGCTGGCAATGGGTCAGTATGAGCTAGGTTGTTCTGGGTCGGAATCGGCACCTTGTATCCATGTTGGAGTGATAGTGATAGGTGATTTTGAGTATTGTGAGTAATAGGTCCCTTTTAGCAGCTTTGATCCAGCTGACTGGGCATGGATTCAGAGGGGAGGTGGTAATGTTGATTCCTGAAATTATATTTTCCAAGTATTTAGCTGAGATGATTGAGAAGGAGTCCCAGGTAACCTGGAAGTTTGATTGGGTGAGCTCTGAGCTGGGTATTGAAGGGAGTGCTTGTTATCCTCAGGGCATGTTAGTGTGTGAAAGTAGTCTGCTAGGCTTTTTGGGATAAGATTTGATTATTCTTTCTGTTGGAGAGGATCTTTTATTAGAGCTTTTACTAGGTTAGAGCTCTCTGGGACGGTTTAGCGAGGCTTAAAATTGTGTGGCATAGTAATCTTTCTTTGCTTTGTTTGTGGTAGCCTGATATTCCTATAGATAAGTCATATAGATATTGTAATGGTCAGCAGATTTAGTTTGCCTCCATTTTCTTTTTTGGGTTCTGAGGTTACATTTCATGTTTTTTAATTGAATGTTGTTCCATATTGCTGTATTGTGTTTGCGATGAATGGGATAACTATTCCTATTGTATGTCATCATAATATCCTAATTGTAATTTCAAAGATTTACAACAATAAAAGATGTCTATGCTACTTAGACATAGTAGTTTCTAAGAAAAAAAAACATATGACCTGAACATGATTAATGGTACCCTTCACAAATATTAGGTTGCACAACCCTCGGCAATGATGACAGCTTCCAAACATTTGTTGTAGCCATCTATAAGTGCCATAAATCTGTCTGCTGGTAGTTGCTGCCACTCCAAATAGACGGCCAAGACTCTATTACAGTCCAACATGTGCAGTACAGCTTCCCCTTTGTGAGAATGGGTCTTTGAGAAAAAGGTTGGTAGAAAGATTGACTGATTAAGGTGGAAGTTCAACACGACCTTTGGAAGGAATTCAAGATGGCTATGAAGCACAACCCTATTATAAAAGAACTTCATTAAAGGTGGATGAACTATCAAGCCCTGAAGCTCACTTATTCTGTGTGCTGAAGTGACCATCACTAAAGACAAGACCTTCAAGATCAAGAACTTCAGATGACGGGTATTGAGCAGCTTGAAAGGAGCTTTCATCAACTGTGTTAGAACCAAGTTGAGGTCCCAAGACATTGCAGTAGCTTGAGAGAGAGTTTAAGAGTAGTAAGCCCCACATAAAGTGAACTAAGGGCTGCATAGAGATGGATTTACCTTCTACAAAATGAAGATAAGCTCCAATTGCACCTAAGTGAACCCTTACAGAGTTGGACATGAGTCCAGACTCTGACAATGTATAAAGTATTCAAGCAGTGTTTGTGTGTGACACACAAAAGGACTTATGGACCTTTTCTCAAACAAGATGGCAGACTTCTTCCACTTGAAAGTGTAAGATCATCTCATGGAAGCCCTCCTGGATACCAAAAGGATATCAGTAGCACCAACAGGCAGGTTAAGAGAGAACAATATTAGCCTCTCATGTGAGCATCAGGGATTTGATGTGGGGATGTGCTGTCCTCCTGCAAAACTAGAGCTGGTGCATGTCATATGCCTAGCTATTCTCAGATAGAGTTCCAGGAAGAGAGAGAATCAAGGCTACCGGAACCAATAAGAAATGATGAAAATCATCATGTCTCTGTCGCTTTTGCATTTCAGGAGGGTCTTTGCAATGAGAGGTATTGGAGGATACACATACAGAAGACCCTCCCCCAATCAAGGAGGAAAGTATCCAAGGCTAGTTTGCCATGTGATCCTACTTTGAGCAGAATTGAGGTACCAAGGCATTCTGAGGAGTAGTGAAAATATTTATCAAGAGGAAGAGGGCTAGCTCCCTGTCCAGGGTACATTTGTGAGGTTGAAGGACACAGTTAAATCTGTCAACCAGAGTATTTTGTTTGTCAGACAGATATCTGGCCCTTAGCTTCATCCCGTGAGAGATAACAAAGTTACACATGCTGACTATCTCCCATCACAGGAGGTATAAACCGGTTCCTCCCTGCCTGTTGATGCAAAACATGGCAATTTGGTTTACCAACTGATCTCTCAAAGTTCTTAAAGTGTTTGCTATCACTCTCAGTTCCAGTAAGTTGATATACCGCAGACTTACTTGAGAGTACCAAGTGCCCTGAGTGTGGAGTCCATCAAGATGAGCTTCCCAGGCCAACTTCACTGCATTTTAAACATGGAGTGTGCTGATGTCTGTTAACTCTATTGAACTTCGTGTATTATCACAACCAAGCGGTTTAGTCAGTAATGCAGAAGAAAGATTTTTGCTAAAATCATGTTAGCAGAGCTCCTATAAACTCCAGTTGCTGAGATGACTTTAGATGGGACTTGGGATAATTGATGATGATGAACCCTAGTAGTTCCATCACCTGGGTGGTGATGCACACTGATTCCTGAGTTCCTTCTGGAGTAGCAGTCTTGAGGAGCCAATTGTCCAAATAGGGAAACACATACATTCCCAGTCTGCATAGAAATGCTGTTATTATGACTAAGCATTTGATGAAAATGCGAGGAGCTGATGCAAGGCCAAAAGGTAGTATGAAGTACTGGAAGTATTGTTTCCCCAAGACAAATCTAATATACCTCTTGTGAGAGGGATTTATCTGTATGTGGATGTAAGCATCTTTTAGATCTAGAGAACATAGCCAATCCCCTTTTGGTGAAAGGGAAGAAGGGTGCCTAGAAAAACCATCCTGAGCTTTTTTCTGTTTAAATACTTGCTCAGATCTCTTGCATCTAGGATGGGATGGAATACTCCCTTCTTTTTAGGGACCAGGAAGTACCTCGAGTATAACCCCTGCCCTTCCTGCCCTGGTGAGATGGGCTCAATCATGTTAGCAATGCAAAGGACAGAGATTTCCTGAAGGGGAAAAAGAATGGCTCCTCAGTGGACAATTTGGAGGGAGTTTTAAAAAGCAAAGTTTGTATCCCTTGTCAGACGGCTGCCTAGGGTGAGAACTTACACAATCTTGACGATGCATATATTCATATGATTCTTGCAAAGTATTGTGGGTAATGTAGTTCTTTCACTCCAAACACAGCTGAAGACAATAATTGAGTTGTGAAACCAGTGGTTAAAGCCAATAAAATACTTCTTTTATTGTTGGGGTTTAATTCACCCAGCACAAATATGCTTGGTAGCAATATAAATGAGGTTACTTGCTTGCAGTGTTTAAATGGATAACATAAAGTCACAAAGCAAATCAGAAAACAACCTTCAGCTTGTCAGGCTATTAGCTAATGTTTTCTTAGCAAATAATTACCAAATAAAAAGGCCCAAAGAAATGAATAAACTTTGCTTGTTAGATTAACTTCTGCTTATTTTCCACGCAGATCCCAGCAGTGATTCTCCCTTGCTCACACACACAATCAGGTGCAGCTTTAATTACTATCAATTGACCAGCTGAAACCCTTTAGCTGGCTGGCTGCTACTGTGTGAACCCAAATCCTGCTTTAAGAGCTGTTTGCAGTGGAAATAAAGAACAAAGTTAGGTTTCTTTGTGATGGCTGATGTGTTTGCTCACAGAAAGCTAGCAATAGCACTTGGATAAAGAACAGTCCATGTAATTAATAGTCTCATCTGCTGTATCTCCCCCTTCATCAATCAGCATAGGGTCACTATCATACATTGGCACAGACGAGTCTTTCATTAAGGCACTATCATGAGAATGCTTATTCCCTTGCTGCCATTCACTATTATAGATAGGGTCTGGATCAGTGTTCATACCTGAGCCTCTCCTGCTATCATAATTCCTCTCTGTATAGCCTGGCCAGTATGTAATCCAGTTCTGATGTCCAGCCTTCCAATCTTGATCCCTGGACACTGGATCTTTCCTCACATACCTTCTGGCATAGGTCTGAAAGTCCTTTCCACGTGCAGTCTTCTCTCTTCCAGGTAGCCACTGGTGATTCCTATCTCTGCCAATCCATTCCTCTGGCTGACTCCAGTCCAATGGACTCTGCTGGCATTTGGAATACCTCCCAGTATAGGTACTGCCTTGGAATCTCCCAGACCTTCCAATGGCCTTTCTTCTCTTCCTTCCAGAGAGTTTCCTTCTCTCTCTATCCGCTTGGCTTGGCTTCTGCTTCTCGAGATGATGTTGGTGCTTGAGCTGGAAGCTGTTGCTGTATCTTTTCCTGAAGCTCTTTCTGTAGCTGTTACCTGTAGAATAAGCTCTATTCTTATTCTGTTCTAATGTGTGCTCCTCCCTAACACAGCGCAGCTGTGTTGAATCAGGCCCTGCCCTTTGAGATGAGTGCTTAGGGATTACCTCATAGCTCTCTTGATTGCACACACATTTTCTCACTTCAGCCCCTCTCATGGCTGCTGGAAACCTGGTGCATTCTGGGACTGGTAGTCTTTTATGTGAAAACTCTGTTTTCTTGCTTCTACCAGAACTGACAGGTTGCTTGTTCAGAGTCACATCATCTTTTCTATAGCTCCTACCTGAGCTATGATAAGCTTCCTTATCACACCCTCTCGGACAAATTTTTGAACCCAAGAGTTTGAGATTACAAGGTGCTATACCTCTAGGCAAATAGTTTGAGCCTCCCTCTGACTAGCAGATTCTCTGAGTTAAATACTGGATAAAAGTCTATGCTCTTGAGAAAGAAGTTAAAACCTCACCCCTGGTTTTGGCTAAAATGACGGCTGGGGCTTCTGAGGCTTGTCCTGCCAAGGAAGGATACAAGAAGTCTGTTTAGATTGGGAGAAAGAAGGGAAATAGCTACACCTGTGCATGTAGTAGGATTTCCTATGACTTCTGCTGTGAAACCTCCTCAAAGGAGGTTTATTGGAAGTGCATCTAGAGAGCATTCTGGGCTTACCAGAGTGCTGTTTGATCATAGAAGCAGCTTCTTGAACATTATCCCTGAAAAGATTGTCTCCACACACAGCAAGTCCTGAACACTTGGCTGTAAGTCTGAAGCTTGGAGCCATGAGAGTTTGGGCACTAATATTTATGAATGAAGTCCTTGAAGTAATATTGAAAATCACATGTTGCTTGGACTATGTATATCCTGCACACATTCTCTCGACTCACTAGGGAATGACATTGTTTGAGTTTCGCTGGAGGAGAACAGCAGACATATCATAAAGGCTGCACATGATGTTCTGTAAATGCATGCCTATATAGAGATGGTAAGACACCACACGGGAGGAAAGCATAACATTCTGAAACATTTGCCTCACAGAAGAGTCTGATGTCTGAGCTTTCCTCCAGATGGCGCCAAGGAGTATAACTTAGAAATTTTGGGCCCGATATTCATCTGGGCAGGCTATGTGCTGCTACGGCACACAGCCCTGCCCAGTGACCTTTAACCCCAGATATTCAACACCGCGGTGACGGCATGAATATCCAGGATTGCCACACATGCCCCAGAGCCGCCAAAACTAATCGGGTAGCAGTGATATTGCACCGCTACCTGGTTAGCTTCCACGGGTAAAACTAGGCATAGCAAAAGATGGCCTAATTTTATCCACCAATCATTCTGGATAGTGGTGCAATATCACTGCTATCTGGTGTGATGATGAGAGCTGTGCTAAGCCGATGGAAACAGAAGAAAACAGTGAATATGCCTTTAAGGTGAGAGACAGGCAAGGTATTCACAGGGTTCAGACTGCAGGCAAAGGAAAAAAGCACGTAGTTGCTGAAGCCAAGCCACACCCAAGCCCTAACGTAAGTGCAGGCTTGGAGGGGAATGATAATCACCTGTGCAGAGACAGGGGGGTGTTAGTTAGGAAACAGCTTTATAAGCCTGGTTCAGAAGAGAGGAAAAGGAGAAGTGGGAAGTTTGACTTCAAGTTGGAGAACGGTTCCAGCAAGAAAGGAAGCAGCAACAGAGGAAGCAGTCCTTGTAAGAGAGGTACTCTTAATTCAGAAACCAGCAGATGGGTGGCTGGGAGATTTGCTGACAATGAGGAACAGATTGCAGTGCAGAGTGTTCGTGAACCAGCTCAGAGAATTCAAGCTGCCAGAAGGTGGGTGAATACGGTTACAACTGGAAGTGACCAGAACCCAGCCGAGGACAGAGAACCAGAGTTGAACATGATTGAAGCATTGAGGCAATCGATCCAGTGAAAGAAGCCCCACTATCAAGGTACAAATGTTCCATATCAGGGAGAGCAGCTGTGGAAGGAAATTCAGAAGTTCCTACAGAACAGTAAGCTTGAAGGAGTTAATGAAAACCCAGAGACAGACAAGCCTTTCGTAGCACAGGAAGAAATGCAAATTGACCCTTTTGGGCCGGATTCTCTTACTGAGGAGTCTCCTATGGACTGTTCTTTGTGTAAGAAGGAAGTTTGAAAGTTGGTGATAAAAAGTGTTAAGAGAAGAAGCTTTTGGGAAGCAGGGTTTTACCTAGCCATGTGAATGCCAGGAACTTCTTCTAAGGTAAAGAACCCTTGCTTAACCTAGAGTTTGATAACCAAAGCAGCACATGATAAATGAAGAAATTTAGCTGTGCTGGACGAACAAAGGAAGCTGTGATTTACTTGCTGAAATGTTTTTGCTGAAAACAGCGGCACCAGTTTAAAGGTTCTTTCAGTTTCTTCAGTTCCAGTTGCATATGTTTCCTGTTATTATTTACTTGGAGAATAATCCTTATGTCTGCATTGAACCTTAGTGCTTATGGGAACCTAAATAAAAATTCTTGTTTTGCCTTAAAAACCAACGGTCTCACACTACTTTGTCTTTGAGTAAAAGAATCGACTACAAGTCCCAGAGTTCCCTGCTGGAGACAAGGATAGTAACTCTTTATTTAAGGACAAACATTGGCAGCCCTATGCCTGTAAGCCTTTGGCCCAGGCGAGGGTCACGACACTGGTTAGCGACAGTCTCCACCTCCACTTCAGAACGCCTCCAACACACCCTGATGCTAACCGTATAGCATCAAGGCATGTAGCGGGGTTAGAAGAGGGCATTCAGTGGCACTAACCATGCAAGTGCCGTTAAATATCCCGATTTAAGGTATTTACATGGTTTACTGGGCTTTAAACTGTGTAAATGCCTTTGGAATATTGGGCCCCTTGGCCCTTTTGAGGGCAGATTCCATGACCATAGAGTGGTGCAGCAGCTAGAGTAGAACGGGTAAATGTAGATTGTTTTTTTACTCCTTCAAAAAGTAGAAAGACTAGGGGACAAGCAATGAAGCTACAATGTAGCATATTTAAGACTAATTGGAGAAAATATTTTTTTGCTCAGCACGTGATCAATCTCTGGAATTCGTTACCAGAGGATGTTGTAAAAGCTGTTAGCATAGCTGGATTTAATAGAGGTTTGGACAAGTTCTTGGAGGAAAAGTCCATAAATCCTATTAAAGAGGACTGGAGAAATCCACAGCTTATTCATTGGACAAGAAGCATGGAGTCTGTATATCTTTTGGGAACCCGACAGGTATTTGTGACCTGGATTGCCCACTACTGGAAACAGGATACTGGGCTTGATGGACCCTAGGTCTGACCCAGTATGGCATATCTTATGTTCTTATGAAGCTTTTCTAATCCAGGAGCTTTTTGGTCTCTGTACATAGAGTCAACCTTTTTGCTAACAGGAGGTACAGAGAAGGGGGGGGGGGTCTCTCAAATCTGCAATCTCTCTAGGATGTGGTGCATGGGCACTTTCACCACCTCCTTAGAGGCAATGTAATATTTGGTGGATTTCCAATTCTTCTGTCCTGGGGCCCCAAAGGAAATAATATGTCCTTAGCCATATCCCTGACAAAACTATGAAAAGACAGTTCTTCAGGAGGGGACTTGCACCTCTTATGAGGAGGAGAAGGGTCTGATGGGAATTCTGGAGTTCTATCCTCTGATGTGTTTTTAGACTCTATGTTAGTAACCGAGCAGTCTGAATCTGACTCAGAAAAGAAGTCAAAAGACGTTTGAATATCTATTTGGATGGTTCTCTGTCCTCTTGGAGATCTGGAGCTCCTATGGAAGCACTGATTCATCAATGAATTTTGAGACTTCAAAGGAGCATTAGCTCTTGATGTGCTAGAGAGACATATTGGCCATTCAGGTATCAGAATCGAGGCCCTTCAATGCGCCGATGATGATGCCTCTACAGCAGATAGACTATGGAGGTCATTCCCAAATGCACTGGCTCTCCTCATATGTCTTGTGCATCAGGACGGGGAGAGCCAGCGGGGGGGAGGGGGGGCAGGGGGAGGCAGGAGGGGGCAGAGTGGGGGCATGTTCAGGGCCAATTCAGGTCATGGCCCTATATGTACTACCAGACCCATGAGGGCATGGGACTTATACCTCAAAGGTGGTATAAGCAGCACTTTTGGCCTGATCGGGCCTGAGGTCCCCCTCCAGGGCCAGGGCCAGGTGCAGGGGGGGGGGGGTCCCTCTCACTTGATCCAGGCCGCGGCAGGCCAGCCATGAGTCAGATGGAGGGGAACTCACGGGACGGAGCCATGAATGTCAGGGGTGCCTGCAGGTAGAATGTCTCTGTAGTCAGAAGGGGCATGTTGGGCCGCCCACGGGTACGCTGGGCAGTCCTTGGGCCCGATTCTGGCTGCTGCGGGAACATTTTATTCCCACGAATCAGAATCAAGTCCAAATGGACCCGTCTTGCCTGGGGCCGCCCGGACGTGCCCCTCCTGGAAGTGGGCTCCATGTGTTTTGAGTATGGGATTGATGTCTTGATGCACCCTGCTCGATACTGTCCTCAATACATTTCAGAAGTCACTTCTCCATGGCTACCATTTCCAAAGGCAGCATCGGCCAGTGTTCCCGGAATCTGTCGGGCTTTATTTGCAGGCTGGTCTCAGCTTCATGAATGCTTTTGCTGCCCCTTGATTGTGCAGAGGAGGAGATATCCTCTTATCAGAGCTGCTTGGAAGGTCACAACTACAAGCCGTCGGAGCTCTAGGTATCGCGCTCCAATGAATCTCGGTGCCAATGCATCATAGTCTCCACCCGATGCTTGGTGTCCTTGGTTCTCAATATTGATAAAGTCAAAGAAGCTTTGATGGATAAGATGAAATTAGTTCTTACCTGCTAATTGTCTTTCCTTGAGCTTTCTCCGGGCCAGTCCAGGGAAAGGTAGGGTTGTCAATCCCCTTTAGCAACTGAGGACTGAAGACTTCAAGCTTTTCCTGTGAGGTGAAGCCACTCCCCCTGAGGTCAATCCAGCAGTCTCCTTCTGACAAAGCAACTAAACAGAAAGAAAACTAAACACAGCAGATTAACTCTTGAAAAACTGATAACGTTCTATAGTCCTTGAAAAAATCTTTAACAACTTTGTGTTTTTGTTTTTTTTTTCCACTCAGTTTAGAATAGTTTTGATTGGCTTTGAAGGAATATTAGAAGCACCAAGACGTCTCCTTCGAGAACACATATACGATGTAATTCTGTAGAGGCTTGCAAAAGCCAAAGTAGTCGTGATAGCTAACGGGGTGGGACCCTGGACTGGCCCGGAGAAAGCTCAAGGAAAGACAATTAGCAGGTAAGAACTAATTTCATCTTCCTTATCGTTTCTCCGGGCCAGTCCAGGGAAAGGTAGGGCAGTACCAAAGCAGTACCTAATTATGGGAGGGACCCGCTAGACCGGCGATAAGAGCGGATGCGCCCACTTTTGCATCGTCTCTGGCCTGAACATCTAAGCGGTAATGCTTAGTGAACGAATGCAACGAAGACCACGTCGCCGCTCTGCAGATATCCACCAGAGGAACAAAGGCAAACTCTGCCCAGGATGTCGCCAGAGCTCGAGTCGAATGAGCCTTGAGACCCACAGGTGGCAAAACGCCCCGGGCAGCGTAAGCTGTTCCAATAGCAGAACGAACCCAACGAGCGATAGTAGACTTTGACGCTGCTTGGCCCTTTCGTGGGCCGGCCCACTGGACAAAAAGCCTGTCCGTTTCTCGAAACGGTTGTGAGACCTTAAGGTACGTCCGCAACACTCGGCTAAGATCTAAATGCTTAAGAGCCCTGTCCATAGGTGAACCGTCTCGCTCAGAAAACACGGGTAATGCCACGGATTGGTTAACATGAAACACAGACAGCATCTTTGGTAAAAAAGACGGAACTGTCCGGAGTAAAACTCGTTCTGGCAGAAATTGCAGATAAGGCTCCTGGCAAGACAAGGCCTGTAAATCGGAAATCTGTCGTGCCGAACATAAGGCCACCAGAAAGGCTGTCTTCCACGAACACTCTCGGATCTGCTGAGCGCAGATGGATGTTAAGGGCGACCGAGAAAAACCTTCTAATACAATATTCAAATCCCTAGGGGGCACGATGGGACGCCGTGGAGGATGGATAAGTTTTGCTGCCCGCAGAAAACGCTGAACATCCGGATGGGCCGAAAGACGGCGATGCTTAATTAACCCCCGAAAACAAGACAACGCAGCTACATGCACTTTGAGGGTACTCAGAGCTAACCCCTTATCCAAACCATGCTGTAGAAAAAGGAGGAGATGAGGCACGGTAGAAGCCATTGGCGCCACATTGCGCTGAGTACACCAAGTCTCAAAAAGACGCCAGACTCGAACATAAACTAAAGAAGTTCTGAAGGAAAAGAAATAAAAACAAAAACAAGAAACTCGAGGACAAAAAACGCCGGGAAAACGACGCTGGAACCGCTACAGAGCCCGCGGACCTGAGAGAGAAAAACAAAAAAAATGAAGGGAACTCACCGGAGAAGAAAAATCTGTGCCGGTAAGACCGTTTCGCTGCTAGCGAGGAAACCCGGACAAATGTGCAGCGCTTGAGACAGAGGAGAGAACTGGGGCCCCCAGTATCACTCTGTTGCCTGAGATGGAGACAGTGAGAGAGGCAGGCTCTCAGAAACCAAATTACACAGGACTATAGAAAGATCAGCTCTGCTAGAGCTAATAAAATCATTTCGTCAAAGAAATAAATAACCCGGAGGTGTATTGATGAGGGAGAAGATAGATTCGATCCTCTTTAGCTGCTGAGGACTGAAAGACTGCTGGATTGACCTCAGGGGGAGTGGCTTCACCTCACAGGAAAAGCTTGAAGTCTTCAGTCCTCAGTTGCTAAAGGGGATTGACAACCCTACCTTTCCCTGGACTGGCCCGGGGAAACGATAAGGAATTGATGCTTAGGTGACTTATAGATGCTTGATTCCCATTGAGTTCAAGGGCCCCTCGACATTTATTTATTTATTTATTTATTTATTAGTTTTTCTATACCGCACTATTCGGAATCAGCGCGGTTTACAATGAACAGGTTTGTACAATGTGGAACAATCAGACATTGAACTTACATATAACAGGGAATTCGAACTTGGATAACAGGTGAACTTTATACACTATTTACATAAAGAGGGTTGCATCATAGATGGATTTGTAGTACCAGCCCTGCAAGGGGTGGTTCTATGTAATTGAAAGTTAGATTAGAGATTAGTTCGGCGGCTATGGGATGAGGGACTGTTGGGTCGTGTAATGCTGTCTAGGTAATGCATTGCCAGCATCTGGTGCAGCCTGTGAAGCCATCGTGATAAATGCTGAAATTGGTGGATTGGACTTCTGAATTCCAAAAATATTTTCTCACTGCTTCTCTCAGCTATGAAGGCCTCTTCTTGTCATCTGCAATCCCAAATCACAAGAAGACTTACAACAGTGCCCCAAACACTTTAGGCACCAATCATAGGTATCGATGAGGGATAAGGTGTTAGAGCACTTGGCGAATGTCTGGGACATCTCATCCACAAAAATAGCCATTGAGAAATCAAGCAGTTTGATGATGAAAAAGGTTATGCAACTACATCACCTGTAGCCTAAGCAGGCAAGCAGCGACAAGGTAAAAAGAAAGGAAACCTGAAAATGGTTTAGAAAAAGCTAACTAAGGAAGCTTTGAGGTAAAATAGGGCACCCAAAGGCATGCAATGGCAAGGCAGAAAAAAAAATGTGAAAAAGAAGATTAAGGTTGAAACAAACTCACACGGGATACTTTCACAACATGGACTTGGACTGACATCTGACAAGCACCACACTGAAAAAAGGACTGAGGAGAAATGCCGTTAGGGCAGTACAAGGAGCAGTGAAATGCTCGTGTGTGAGAGCTCCATCGGTGATGTCACCCATATGAGAGGTCTTCATTCTGCCTGTCCACAGAGAACTTTGCAATCCAGAGAAGAGGAGATGAGAACTATCCCAGGGTCCCAAAAACCTGGCTACTAGTATGAGAAAGATATTGGGGGTTTCAAGAGAAAAGAGCCACACAGGCACCAGAAAACGTATGAGACCACAGAGGGAAGAGAACTGAGCAGGGTTCTACACCCAGCCTGTCAAGTACATATTGTACAGAGATACCAGAGACGGCAAGGGAGCACCCTTTGACTGTGAGCATGTTTGGAACCAACTGTCATCACCTAAATCTATTTTGTGGACTGTATACTTGATTATTTTCATTGCCTTTTTGTTTTATATTTTTCTTCTGGGAAGTGCTGAATAAATGGGTATTTCTATCCAGATCTGCACTGGACTCCCTGGTTGTTTATCCAGCTTGCCCCTGGGTGAGCGGAGGATTGCATCTGCCACTGTGGGTTTCCTCTATTTGTGTGCTATGAGTGGGGAAGGAGAGTTTAAGAATTTTTTTCAAAGACACATGTAAACATATTCCGTACCTCCTCTCCAGAGGCAGACTCAACCTCGCCAAATCAGAGGATTTACTAGAAATACTATTCAAAACCATTTTGTATACAAAATCCTTATAAATAAAAAGGCCAAACGACTAGAAAAGGGCTTTAACCACAAAAATATCTTCTCCTATGCATTGGCACTTGATTATTTTTCCCACTAAATCATAAGACAAACCTTGACTGGGGATTCACATTTGTGTGGCTGTTAATTGCTGCTTTTTAGTAGAATATTAAGTGGCCTTTCATTAAAGTGCAGCAAGTTTTTTTGCACTTATCATGCATTAGAAGCACAAACCAACACGTGCTACTACACATAAACAGTCCTTATTGTGTATTAAGTTCATTTGCAGTTAGCACAAGCACATTTAATGCCTCTTCTTGGTGTTTTACTGTATAAAATTGATAGCGCATGATAAGTATTGTGTATTAATTACAATGTGCAAGCCATGCCCATTCTTCACTTATAACTCACCCACTCTGTGCCCCATCGTTCATTAAGCAATTAATGAGAGATTTTTACCATGCTGGCTGCTTTTAACCTGCGGTTGACATTACTGTGGGCCCATGTTAATTGTTCCGCGCACTTTAGTAAAGGGGTTCCTAAGTTGCTTACCTGTAACAAGTTTTCTCTATAGGGTACATATGAGACCCATGTGGGCGTCGGGCTGTTTGGGAAGTCTTTTTCATATCTAGAAAAGCATTCTAGGCCTTTCCACATCTGTTGTCTACATAGAACAGCAGCACAGATTTCTATGTTCTCAAGCAAAAAATACTAGCAGCCATCTACAAGAGGAATATGGTTTATCTTTTTACACTGCTTACGTCAACTTATCATAATTTTAGGAACTGGCATAATTATCCCTGCACTCATCCGTCTATGCCAATAACCATCTCCACCTTCATTCATCCAAATGCTATCCTCCCATCTATTCTGTCCTGCTCTCTCACCATTCCCACAGTCTGCTCCTGTGTATCCGGTGTAGCAGGAACACACTCCCGGGGAGCTGCACCAGCCATTCCTGCAGGACGGAGTACAGATTGCTGGAAAAGAAACACACAGACACAACAACCTTAGCTATTACTTTCATAATTCTCTGTGGGATTAATGCGTAATGTCCTTTAAGAGAGCACATCCTAATGAAACTCAGAGAAGTCCCTCTGCTGTTGTAGTAGAAGAGATTCATTGTATTCACTGAAAAAGATTATCCCTCCAGTGCAAAATGTATACCTAGCTGCAGGAAAGACTGCAGGATATAAAATAAATATACAAGCTATATCTGAAGAACAACGCTTCCAGTCAGTAGAGAAGCAAGACAGTTGCTATGATACGTACTATGAGGGTGATCTTATAAATTGTTTTTGCTTGTAAAACTCTGATCTCTTCATGCAATAGGTTTTTGTGGAATTTTCCAAAGTCACAATGTGCATATGTTGATTATAAAATAAGCTAATCAACAAGCATACTTGAGAAGTCTATATGTGGACGTTTATATCTGCTTTCAATCCAACCTAACTGTCATCTTCCTCAAGGTAGATGTGATTCAGATGAATGCACCAGTATTTTATAAAGACAAACAGGCACATATTTGCTTTTATAAAATAAGCTTACAATAGATGTCCTTCTGCCCTATTAACCTAGGTGCTCTGTTATACAATTACCCTCTATGTGATCTTATGTCTTTTGCTCTTAATTAGTTTAGGTTTTTAATGGCAAAGCAACAATTACTTTTGGTAGCAGTCGATGCAAGACTGAGCAAATTCCCTTCATTGGTTTTCTAGTGAATGACCTATGGGATTCTACATTGGACAAATACATGTTTATGTCTCCCTTAACAAGGGGCAAATCTGTAAAATAGGGAATCCCCTGTCAGATCAGTCCTGCTCTTGGTATATTTAAAAAGATGTTTTTCAAAACTTACAGCTCTCACAGAATCTCCCCGTATAATCTGCCAAACACAAGCAATTCCCTGATGACTGACATGTCCCTCCATTGTTACAGAGAGAGGTGCAGGTTGCTGCAAAACAAAACAAAGCAAATTAAGTAATATGACCTTCATTGTCCTTTCTGCAGTTCATAAAATACTATTAGGTTATTGAGGTTATAGTTCCCAGCATTAGGGAGTTGTGATCTTTATTTGACCTTTGATATACCGCTCTATGCTCGAGTACCTGAGCGGTTTACAATACATAAAAGACTGCTGAAAAGGAGAAAAGAATTTGGATAGGAAAGAGAGAGAGGAATGAGCGATGGAGAAAGAGGATGGAGAAGGGGGGAAAGGAGCAGCCTCAGCATGGAGGGGAGAGGGTAGGGAGATTAAACACAGAGCAGAAAAGATGGGTTTTCAGCATTGACTTAAATTTAGCGAATGAGAGTTCCACATGCAAGTCCAGGAGAGGGAGTTCCATAGTTTGGGGCCAAGCAAGAAGAAGGCAGAGTTGCAGGTGGGCTCCAGAGGTGCTTCTGAAGTGGAGGGGAGGGACATACGGTTGGAATGGATAAGTTAGAGTGAGCGCTGAGGGGTATGGAGATGAACAAGGTCTGAGAGGTATGGTGGGGTGCTAGTGTGAAAGCTATATGGACTAGGGTTAGAACCTTAAACTGTATTCGGAAGGCAATGGGAAGCCAGTGGAGGTAAATAAGTAGTGGGATGATGTGATCTGCATGGGATGGTATAGCAATACGGGCTGCGGTATTCTGTAAAAGCTGAAGCCTGCGTAAACGGTACTTTAGAAGACCAGCGAGAGTGATATCTGCATAGTCTATACGGGAGATCACAAGAGAGAGTAGTAATGTGACCAGGGATGGAGTGATGAGGAAGGGATGAATGGCATGGATCTGACGCAAGGAGCGGTGTATGATGGAGGACAGGTGATCGTGGAAGGACAGGGCAGAATATAGAGTGACACTGAGGTAGCGCAACAGGATACCAGGAGGTTGGGGGAGGAACAGGGCCACCAAAGGTAAGGGAGCTAGGGAAGGTAAGGGAGCTAGGGAAGGAACAGGGCCACCAAAGGTAAACCAGATAGCCAGGATCTTAGCAGGATGGAGGTGGAGGAAATTTGAAGACGTCCAGGAGCTGATGCACGAGAGGCAGTCATTGAGAGAGGTAATTTCAGGTGCAGTGCAGTTGGTATGGTATAAAAGAGTGATGTCATCCGTGTAGTAATATGCGGAGGTGGCATGCTGCTGTATCAGGAGAGTGAGAGGGGCCAGGAAGACATTGAAAAGGAGGGGGGGGGCAAGGACAGAACCCTGGGGGACACTGCATGGTAGGGGAACGGCTGGCGAGGTGACGGAACCAGAGGAGACTGAGAAAGACCTAGAGACAAGAAAGGAGCGGAACTAATGAAGGACAGAACTGGCAATCCCAGTATCACGAAGGCGAGTGAGGAGTGTAGTATGATCGACTAGATCAAAAGTGGAGGACAGATTCAGTGAGACAGCTAGGGAGATGAGACTGCGATCATGAGAAACGTGACGTTTGTTCAGAAAGGAGAGGAGAAGGTCTCCATGCTGTGACCGGGGTGAAAACCTGATTGGCAGGGATGAAGGGTGAGGGTAGCATCTATGTGAAAGGACAGCTGTGAAAAGACCAGTTTTTCCAGGAGCTTGGAGAGAAAAGGGAGATGGGAGATGGGGCATCAGTGTGTAAGGATGGACGGGTTCAGTGAAGGCTTTTAAGGATGGGATGGATCAGGGCATGCTTCCAGGGAGATGGGAAAGAACCTGAGGAGAAACTGGAATTAAAGATACTAAGGATAATAGGGAGGAAGGCCAAGGAGGGTTCAGAGAGCCAGTGAGATGGGTAGGGATCGAGCTAACAGGTAGTCTTGCGGGAGGTGGAAAGAGTCTTTTCTAGTTCAGAGCAGATTATGGCACAGAAAGAGGACCAGCAGTGGGATAGGGAAGGGCCCTCTGATGCGAGGTTGGGTGAAAGAGAGATTGGGAAGGTGGGAGAAAGGGAGGGGGCAGGAGGGAAAGGTAAGTTGAAGAGCATGCACTTTATTACTAAAATGGGCTGCCAAAAGAACGGGGTCCAGGGAAGCAGGTAGGGCGGCTGAGGAAGCAGAAGAATGGGGGGCTGAGAGATTACTGAGAACAGTGTAAAGATGGTGGGATGAGTTAGAGGATGAGGAAATTAAGTTAGTGTAATAGGATTGCTTGGCGGCATGAATGAAAGAACAGTATTGAGCATGGGAAAGACAAAAGTGGTCCAGGGAGTCTGGTTAGGGGTGCTTATGCTATAGGCGCTCTGCACGGCAGAGGTAGGAGCGGTGTAAGAAGAGACTGGGATAAGACAATGGATGCTGTTTTGGCTGACGGACAGGGCAAAGAGGGGCAAGGTTGTTGAGGATGGTGAGAAGAGTGGAGTTCCAAATCTGAACCTGACGATCAGATAGAAGGGAGCAGAAGTCAGATGCAAAGAGTGTGTCAGACAAGGGAAACTGCTGAAGGATGCTGGGCGTGATACGGCGTGCGAGAACAGGGGAACAGAGGGACTTTCCCCGAGAAGATGAGGGGGAAATGATCTGACCAGGGAACTGGGGATGCTGACAGGACGGAGGGAACAAAGGAAGAGGCAGTGTGGGAAATCACCAGATCAAGGGTGTGACCAGCAGGGTGGGTTGGAAAGAAGACGTGCTGCTGTAGGGAAAAGTCGGCAGGAAGTGTAAGGAAAGTATTATCACACTTTTTGGATGTGGAGTCAAAATGCACATTGAAATCTCCCACGATCATGAGGTTGGGATATGAAAGAGAGGCCTCAGAAAGGGTAAGGAGAAGAGAGTCCCAGAGGTAGTGCTGAACAGAGGGAGGGGAGTAATAAGGAGGAAGTGAAAGGGAGGAGAAGCGTCAAGATGTAGAAGAAGAGATTCAGGGTAAGGTAACACAGGGGAAGATAGTTTGTGAATAGGGAGAGAGGAGTGGAAGAGAGCTGCAACCACTCCCCGCCTGTCCAACTGGCGAGGGTTAGCAAAGGTTGAAAATCCTGGGGGAAGACCCCAGTTAAGGACTGCTTCTTCGCCATCATGGAGCTAGGTCACCATGAGGAAGAGGAGGTCAAGGGAATGTTGAACGACAAGGTCGTGGATGGGGTTGATCTTAGAATGCAGGGAGTTTGGTGGTGGCGCGCCCGGGCAGACAGCGGCTCCCTCGGTGCAGGGACGCCGCTTTTGTAGACTGGAGGCTGCCGCGGGCTTCTCTCCCACTGCCCCGATAGGCCGGAGTTTGGTGGTGGAGCGCCCGGGCAGACAGCGGCTCCCTCGGTGCAGGGACGCCGCTTTTGTAGGCTGGAGGCTGCCGCGGGCTTCTCTCCCACTGCCCCGATTGGGCAGGAGTTTGGTGGTGGCGCGTCCGGGCAGACAGCGGCTCCCTCGGTGCAGGGACGCTGTTTTTGTAGGCTGGAGGCTGCCGCGGGCTTCTCTCCCACTGCCCCGGCATCTAGATATCAGCAAAGCTTTTGATTCTGTTCCTCAAAGGAGGCTTATTAATAAACTGAGCAGCCTGCAGATGGGTCCTAAGGTGATGAACTGGCTCAGAAATTGGTTGATTGACATGACAGAAGGTGATGATAAAGAGAACTCACTCAGAAGAAAGAAAAGTGCATAATGGCTTGCCTCAGGGATTGCTCTTGGGACCAATACTGTTCAATGTATTTGGAAGTGATATGGTAGAAGGACTGAAGGGAAAAGTCTACTTTTTTGCAAATGACATGAAAATTTGCATGAGTGGATACAATGAAAATTTGCATGAGTGGATACGTCTGAGGGAGTGGACAACAAGAGGAAAGATTTATAAGCACTAGAAAAATGGTTTAATTCTTGGCAGTTAAGATTTAATGGTACAGAGTGCGGCGACCCTGCCCGGCTCAAGGGGTTAAGGACATGAGCAGCCGCTGTACTTCGTGAGGGAAGGAGGTAACCTTTGCCCCCAGGAATGCTGGGAGTTGTAGTTCCAGCTCTTCTCACTCCGAATTAAGAAAACTGTAGTTGTGGTTTCTTTATAATAAGTATTTTATTAAAGCAAAAAGGTAAATGTTCCATCACATGGCATATAATAATGCAAACAAGTGTGCTTCAAAAGGCAGACAGAAACTTAGGTTAAATGCAACTCAAAATACAAATGCTGCTTTTTCACTTTCCAGCAAATTGCTCTCTTTTGCCTCCAGAGGTCAGTTGGCTTCACTGCACCTCTTACAGCCACAGTTACTTTCACTATGCTGAAAATCAGGTGGAGGTAATTAGAACTTCCATTTTCACGGCAATACAACAGCTTTACAGAACTCAGCTCACACACGATAAAGGCAGTTCCCTTCAGCTTGGCTTTCCTATACAACAAAATGTACAGTCCATTTGTTCACACTCAGGTATGCTTGTATTTCCCTGGGTTACTCCTTCAAGCTGTGCTGAATTATTTGCCTCTTGTGATACTAGCTGTTTTCTAGCCTGTAAGTCTAAAAACTGTTGGAAGCTCTGAAGTAGCAATTCAGCCTGTTCCTTATGAGAGAGGGCACTACTATCTGCTATAGCTTTTCCCTTCTGCTCAAGGCTGTTTGTCTTCTCTTCCTTTAAGATAAAGGTATTAGGATAATTGCTAGTTTCTTTAGCAATTGACTCATAGGAGGAAGAATTATCTCTATATTCAGCTTGGCAGCCGGGTGGCCAATTACTCACTGTTTGTGCAGCACTTCTGCCTGCAGACGGCTCCTAGGCTCTCCAGCTGATCTGTTTGTTGCTCTCCGGCACAAACGACGTTTCAGGGAATGATTGCTCTTTCACCTGTGCTTGTCCTGAAGTCTTTCTCCCCCAAGGCAATGCCTTCCAAGGGCTATCCACTTCAAGGTTAAATCCTCTCTGCGTGGGACTTCTGCTTATTTCCCTGGAATAGGATTGTGCAGGTTTTCTTCTTATGCCAGGTTCCAAAGTATCATTAATCACTCCACTGGCTTTCCAGCCATCCCCTTGTTTCTTCTTCCAATATTCCTTCCTTCCTTTACCTCCTGTATTCCTTGTACTTCTTGTACTCCTTGTACCACCTCCACTCGTGCTTCCTCTACTCGGGTCTCTTATCCGTCCTCTCTCTTCAGAGCCATGCTCTGGTTTAAATGTACATTCTCTTTTGGACACGCCCCTTCCTAGGGCTGGGTGTGCCCAATCAGAACTGCAGGGCTCCTCCCCTGGGCTGGTCTCCCTACTCAGCTCTGAGGAATAGAGTCTCTCTTTTTTCCTTGCCCTGTCATTTTGGTATAAATCCTGCTGACCCTCAGGATTTTCTACTATCTCCATAGGCTCAGGAGGGCGCTGTTCACCACAAGAGTCATGCACTTGGGATTAGAAATCCCTGAAACTGTATGCAATAGGGGGCGAGAGGTTAGTATGCATGGACCAGGAGAGGGATCTCGGAGTGATAGTGTCTGAGGATCTCAAGGTGGTGAAACAATGCAACAAGACAGTAGCCAAAGCCAGAAGGATGCTGGGCTGCATACAAAGAGGAATAACCATCAGAAAGGAGGAGGTATTAATGCCCCTGTAGAAATTGTTGGTGAGGCCTTACTTGGAGTATTGTGTTCAGTTTTGGAGACCATATCTCACAAAGAATATAAAAATATTTGAAACGGTTCAGAGGAAGGCAACCAAAATGATTTTGAGCCTGCACCAGAAGACTTATGAGAAGATACTTGAGGACCTAAATACAGTTGTGGTCAACATTATTGACACCCTTGCATTTTAGGTATGTTGTGTAAAATATCTTGAGAAATAAATTGTATTTATTTAGCTAGGTTTATATACCACAAATATGATAGTCTAAACAGTTTACATGGAACAAAATGCCAACAGTGGATTTACATACATATAACAAAAGGTTAACAGTGGTAATACAGGAAACTGTAAACATTGGAACAAACGTACGTGAGATAACAATTGAAATTAAATAAGACAGGAACTATTTATTTATTGGTGTGAACAGATAAAATGTTCTTCTTGAAGCTGTGGAACTGGCTTTGGCATTCATTGTTGGAATATGGGAGTGGAGGAGTAGCCTAGTGGTTAGAGCACTGGCTTGGTAACCAAGTAACCAGGGTTCAATTCCCACTAGCACTCCTTGTGGCCTTGGGCAAGTCACTTAACCCTCCATTGCCTCAGAAGAAAGGCCTGGTAATCTACTTCCAGTGACGCTGCCAAGAAAACCCAGGAGCTTCTGGGTCACCAGGAGTCAGGACTAACTCAAAGGCACACATTGCATTTTGCATTTTTGTTGGAATATGAAGGGTGTTCAGGGAGCTTGTTCTTCTGCTTTTGTTATCAGCGGTCTTTTGGATCAGTGATTTTAGATAGGTGGCGGACAGGCCATGGAGAACCTTGAAAGTTGTGAAAATGGATTTATATTTGATTCGTGCAATCATGGGTAGCCAGTGTAGTTGTTTGAGGATTGGTGTGATGTGTTGTGATCTTGAGGTGTGGTAGGCGAAGGCCTATGATCCATGCTAATTGAACTAAACAGACAGACCTAACTAGCTTGACCTGTAAATGAAGCCTGTGGAGAGGCCCAAAGGAGTTGCACATCCCCCAATAAAGCTGTTATTGTAGAATTAGAATTCAGTAGAGCAATTGAATTAGCTTAGATAAGCAGAACTGAGTCTTGGAAAAATACAGAAAAACATGTTTAAATGCCCACAGAACTGCTGACAGATAAGTTACAGAGCCCTGCTTCCCTACACGTACTAAGCTAGCTAAATGGCCTTGGAAGTAAGAAAGTAACAAGTTGGTGAACTGGCCATTGTAATTGGGACTAGAGGGAGGGTGAGCAGGTGCTAAGCCCACACGAAGAGCATGATTGGATAACCATATCAGTACCGGGACCAATAGAAGGGGTACGGGAGGTTACCGGGACTAATGAAATGTTTTCCTATGTCTAGAATGGTAGAAAAATCTATAAAAGTTGTTGTATTGCCAGAGAACATCGCTCAGCCATTTTTGAACTTGGTTCTGCTTGAGACTTGTGCACAAATAAATGATTTGGACCTTCTGAACTGACTCCTGGTATCATTGGTTTGTATGTACTCTGCTGCTACAGAGGCATTGGAGAGAAGACATGCAGCGGTGTTCATGGCAAGTTAGAGTGGTTGAATCTAATATTTTGGCAAGCCTTAAAGAATAAGATTGCAGTAATCATGATGAGGAAAGACGAGGGCTTGTAAGATAGTGCGGAAGCCATGTGGTTCCAAGAGAGGTTTGAGGTGTTGTATACTTTTGAATTTGTAATAAATGGTTCTTGTGGTCTTGCTTATGTGGGAAGATAGGGTGAGGTGTTGGTCTACGGTGATTCCTAGGTAGTGTACTTCTTTTTTGACTTGCAGTTGGTTTCCATCAATGGATATGTGAGGTGGAGGAGTAAAGTTAGTGTCTTGGTGATGTAAAGGACTTCAGTTTTTTTGTAGTTTATAGACATGTGTTCTGTGAGCCAGTGTGCGATAGAGCTAAAGCACTTCTTTAGTTTGGAGGATAGATGGGTTAGTAGTGTCGAAGGGAGAATAAAGCATGACATCGTCAGCATATGTTGTTGTTGTTGTTAAGTGCCGTCGAGTCGAAGTCGACTCATGGCGACCCTCTGGATAGCTATCCTAAATTGTGTTCAGTCTTCAGTCATGGCGGCTCATTGTTGACAGACTGGTACCCGTAGCTGCTGTTATTGTATCGATCCATCTCATTACTGGCCTTCCTCTTTTGCGTTGACCTTCTATCTTGCCAAGCATGATGTCTTTCTCTAATGATCTCTCTCTTCACATGATGTGTCCAAAGTATGAAAGTCGAAGTCTTGTCATCTGAGCTTCTAAAGAAAGCTTAGGTTTGATCTCCTCTAGTACCGACTGGTTTGTTCTTCGGGCAGTCCATGGTATACACAGTATTCGCCGCCAGCACCATAATTCAAAGGCATCAATTTTCTTCCTGTCTATCTTTTTCACTGTCCAGCTTTCACATCCATATGATGTTATTGAAAATACCATGGCTTGAACAAGTCAAATCTTTGTATGGAGAGAGACATCTCTGCTCTTGAGAATCTTATCTAGGTCTTTCATAGCCATTCTCCCAAGAGCAATGTGTCGTCTGATTTCTTGACTGCTTGTTCCTTCTTTATTGATAGTTGATCCAAGTAGGTTAAAGTTGTTCACGATTTCAATTTCTTCTCCTTCAACGATGATCCTGTTGATTATGCCAGTTGTCATGATCTTTGTCTTCTTTACATTAAGGTGCAGGCCCATTTTGAGACTATGTTCTTTGATTGTGAGAAGCAAATGTTTCAGATCATCTTCACGTTCAGCCAGTAATGTGGTATCATCAGCATAGTGAAGGTGGTTGATGAGTCTTCCACCAATCTTCACACCTCTGTTGTCTTCATACAATCCTGCTTCTCTGATGATTTGTTCTGCATATAAATTAAACAGATAATGGGAAAGTATGCAGCCTTGTCTTACACCTTTGCTTATTTTAAACCATTCTGTTTCTCCTTGTTCCATTCGAACTGTTGCTTCTTGATCAATGTACAGATTGTGCAAGAGAACGATCAGGTGTTCTGGTATGCCCATGCTTCTTAATGTAACATAGTAAATGACGGCAGATAAAGACCAGTATGGCTAATCTAGTCTGCCCAACAAGATGGCCGGAGCAAGATGGCATGAGTAGGTGCCACTCTGCGGGCCACCTCTCAGGCCACCCCTCCCATGTCTTTGTTTAGGGGTGAACCCACCGCTCCATGCAGGACACCCCTATTTGTTGAGAAGTTAGATGGTTCAGTTCATTTTGATTTTATTCTGTTGCTATAAATGGATCCATTGTGCCTGTCCCATGCCATTTTGAATTCTGTCACTGTATTTGCCCCCACCACCTCCATCGGGAGGGCATTCCAAGCATCCACCACCCTCTCAGTGAAAAAGTATTTCCTGATATTGCCTTTCAATTTTCCACTTTGCAGCTTCATGTTATGCCCTCTCATTTTACAGCTTCCCCGTATTTGGAAGAGATTTGTTTGTTCATTATTTCTCCTTAAGTATTTAAAGGTCTGAATTATATCTCCCCTATCCCTCCTCTCCTCCAAAGTGTACATATTTAGGTCTTGTGATGAGGTAACTAGTACAGAGCCTATGTTATATGAGGAAATGACTAGCACAGAGCCTATAGCAAGAGGAAAAGAGGAAGAGCTTACCTCACAAACACATAGGCAGCAAGCGTATTCAGCTTTCAAAAAGCCCAAGTATAGTGGAGAAAACTTTCCATTCACCAAGGGTGAGGCAGCAGGAAGCCAAAAGGCTAATCAAGCTCACCTGAGTGGAAAGGCATGTATAACGTGCAGAGAACAGGAGCATAAAAACTACAGGGAAAGCCCAGTAGAGAGGCATGGGCAGCTGCAGAAGCGGGGGCAGCTGCAAGGGCAGGAGCAGAGGCTGAGGCTGGAAAGCGAGGAGAAGCCAAAGGGTAGAGCAGGCTGTAGCTGCAGAGGAGTCTCCCTAGCCAGAGGGGGCCTCGGTCACTGGAGAGTGAGTAACCAAGAGGAAGGAAGTCCTCTCAACCAGCAGACCTTGCTAGAATCAGGAAGTAAAGGACGTGTCCCGGTAGCAAGAGGCAGCAGACACAGACTGTCCTCAGAAATTGATTACAGCTTGGACCAGGCTACAGAGACGTGGAAGTCTTGGAGAGGAGCCTGCCAAAGCCCAGAGAGAGAAGCTTATTACCCAGGGATAAAAGCTAAGTACCCTGTTATAGCTAGAGGGAAAAAGCCAGGCATTGCCAGCGGAGCAAAACCCAGTAGTTGGGAGGAAAGTCCCTATTGGAGAAGGAACCTGAGAGATACAGTTCCTAGCACAGGATTCTTGAACCCTGTTGGGATAGAGCACATACCACATAGAATAACCAGTGCCATTCAAGGGAAGAGCTGTGAGGATTTCAATTGTAAAGATTGTTGCAAAGATTGTTATGTGCCTACAAATACAGACTATGAGCAGATGCAATGGGAAAACCAGGAGTGTGATATAGAACCGGATTCCATGGATTGCACGCTTTGTCTGTCAGATGAAATTACATCCCTATGTTAGCCAAGCCAGCAAGAGCATTGTGATACATTGTGCTGGAGAAGAGTTTATTTCCTTTACTGTGAAGAAACAGTTTTTCTTTTGTGTTCCATTTGTGCTGCTTATAAAGAATCCTATGTGGGACGGGGAATAAAACCCGAACTGTTACTTTTGCCTTAATTACACGGCTACTGACTATTTCTTTAATAAGGCAACTCACACCTCGCGGCCCTAGGCGGGCACCTAACAGGGCCAGATAGGGGTGTTGGTGACAGTCTTCAAGTCTCTTCTCATAAGGCTTCTGACGCAGGCTCCAAATCATTTTGGTCGCCTTCCTCTGAACAGTTTCCATTCTTTTTACATCCTTTGCAAGATACGGTCTCCAAAACTGAACACAGTATTCCAGGTGAGGCCTCACCAGTGACTTATACATTGGTATAAGAACCTCTTTCTTTCTGCTGGCAATTCCTCTTCGTATACAGCCCAACATCCTTTTGCCTTTTGCCACCGCCTTATCGCATGTGGCCCAGAGTTTCTCATGGTTTACACAGTCTTTAGTCTTTACACAGACTTTAGACTTTTCAAGGATCCATCTCACATCCGCAATGATGTCTCTCATTCCTCGACCTTTCCTGAACCCTGCTTGCACTTCAGGTTCTTCCAGGTATGGTTGTAGTCTCTTTTGAATAATCTTCAGTAGAATCTTACTGGCATGTGGGATCAGAGCAATTGTGAGATAATTTCCACAGTCAGTTGGATCACCTTTCTTTAGTATTGGTATAAACACAGATCTTTTCCAGTCAGTTAGCCATGATATTGTCTTCCATATTTCTTGGCAGAGCCTTGTAAGTACAGTAACAGCTGCATCAGATTGCTGTAATACTTCTATGGGAATGCTATCAATGCCTGGTGCTTTGTTCTTTGATAAGGATTTCAATGCTGCTTCAACTTCTTCTTTCATCACCAATGGTTCCTGATCATAAGGTACAGGTTGAAACGGCTGTTGGTCCACTTGATCTTTATCATATAAAAACTCTGTATAGTCCTTCCACTTTTCTTGATCTTCTCAGCACCATTCAACATAGAACCTTGAGCATCTTGAAACATTCCAATTCAAGGCTGGAACTATTTCTTTAACTCTCGTAGCTTTAGGAAAGCCGATTTTATTCTTCCTCCTCTAATAGTTTCTGCTTTTATTTCCTTGCATGCGTCATTGTAGTACTTTTCCTTGTCCTGTCTTGCTGCACGTTGGAAATCTCGAGTTCTGCGAGTGTCTTTCTTTCTCCTCTGGCTTTAGTTTCTCTGCATTTCTGGGCAATTTTCAGAGTTTCTTCCATCATCCATTTTAGCCATTTTTGCTTTTTCACCCTTTGTAGAGACTTGTCGCTTTTTTCCAACACAACTTTCTTGATGTCATTCCATAACTCTTCTGGAGCTCTGTCATTTGTATCTAAAGCAGCAAATCAATTTTGCAGGCAGTCTTTAAATTCCAGTGGTATATTCTCAAGGTCATATTTTGCTGCATTTATGAGTGGTTTGCTCTTTTTCAACTTTAGCTTGAGTTTGCATACTAGTAGTTGATGATCTGTACCACAGTCAGTTCCAGGTTTTGTCTTTGTTGATGTTACAGAGCTTTTCCATCGTTGACTTCCACAGATGTAGTCAATTAGATTTTTATACAATCCATTGGGTGAAGTCCACGTGTACAGCTGCCGCTTGTGTTTCTGGAAGAAGGTGTTTGAGATGAATAGATCATTGGTCTTGCAGAATTCTATGCAGGCCTCAGCTGCTCTCAGGTAATCAGGCCCACTAACTCCTGATTAGGTGTTAGCAGTTTCCAGAACTGAGGAGGTTACTAGAGTTCAGCAACCTACTGTGCTCAAAGAAAGTTCCACTAAAGCACCAAAAAGAAAGTAACCTTGCTTTAAAAATATATAAAAACCCTTTTAAGAGCTCCCAGTCAGAGAGCCAGCAATTCAATACAATAAAATAAACCCTCAAATCCTTACTGTTGGTTGATCTGTAAAGCCCTTGTTAGGAAAGCCTCAACAGGGCAGGGCACTGGAGCCTTTTATGCAGGCCTCAGCTGCTCTCAGTTAATCAGGCCCAATAACTCCTGATTAGGTGTTAGCAGTTTCCGGAACTGAGGAGGTTACTAGAGTTCAGCAGCCTACTGTGCTCAAGGAAAGTTCCACTAAAGCACCAAAAAGAAAGTAACCTTGCTTTAAAAATATTCAAAAAACCCTTTTAAGAGCTCCCAGAAGGTGTTTGAGATGAATAGATCATTGGTCTTGCAGAATTCTATCAGTCTTTCTCCAGCTTCATTTCTGTTGCCAAGTCCATATTTTCCAACTACTTTCCTTCTTCTTTGTTGCCAACTTTTGCGTTCCAGTCACCCATGACTATCAGGATATCCTGTTTGCATGTTCTGTCAATTTCAGCTTGTACTTGGTTCATAGAAATCTTCAATTCCATTCTCTTCTGCAGCTGTTGTTGGGGCATATACTTGAATTATAGTTGTGTTGATAGGCATTCCTCGTAGACGAATAGAGATTAAGCGTTCGCTGACTGCATTGTATTTCATTACAGTTCTTGCAAGTTTCTTCTTTATTATAAATGCAACACCATTTCTTCTTTGTCTTTCATTTCCAGCATAGTAGACCATGTGATCATCTGATGCAAAGTGCCCGATGCCAGTCCATTTCAGTTCACTGACACCCAACAGATCAAGTTGTACACGTTCCATTTCATTCTTGACCACCTCCAACTTCCCTTGGTTCATGCTTCGTACGTTCCATGTTCCAATGCATAAGACATCTTTACAGCTTCTGACTCTCATTTCATGTGCAGCTACATCAGCAGTCAGACGTAACGAGGGCTTTGATCCAACCACATCATAAATGCTGGCTTCACTCTGAAAAGTCTTCAGCTCTGAAAAGTCTTCAGCTCTTCCCCAGTAGCTAGTTGAGTGCCTTCCGACCTGGGGGTCTCATCTTCCAGCACTATAGCACAATTAATTTTGTTGTAACTATCCATTGGGTTTTCATGGCAAGATACAAAAGCAGATTTCCAGGCCTTTCATCTGCGCAGTTTAAGTTTGGTGTTGTTGCCGTTGTCACAGAAATGTGATCCTCCGCCATCAACACTATCCCATTCTGCTGCTGCCCAGATGTGTGGTTTGTCTTGGTCTGGCACCTCAGCTGAGACCTGTCCATCTTGAGAGACCCTGCCAGTAGTTAAACTACCGATAGTTTAGCTCTCAGCATCACTGATGCACACAAGCCCTCACAGCATGACAAGCTGCAAACCAAGTGAAGGCGTCAGCAAATATATGGTAGAAAATATTGTGCGCCAGTATGATTGAGCAAATTGGTTGGAGGACGATATTGAATAATAAAGAGGATAGGGCGGACCCTTCTGAGACTCCTTGCTGTTGTAATTATGGAGTAGATTTTTTTGACCCCATTTTGACATGTAGTTGTCGTCTGGTGAGGTATGATTTGAACCAGTTTAGTGTGGTACTTCCTAGGCCTATAGTTTGGAGGTCCTGAATGAGTAAGTTGTGGGAAACAGAGTCAAAGGCCACCTTGATGTCAAAGAGGATTAGGACAAAGCCTTTTTTAGGTTTGCGTAGGCCTTTTAAGATGTTGTTAGTTAGAGCTGCCAGTAGGGATTTGACTCCATGCTGGGGTTGAAAACCATATTGTTGGGGGTCAAGTGGGAAGTGGGTATCAATATTGTCCTGGAGCTGTAATTGTGTGATCTTTTCTATTACCTTTGCCAGGATAGGCAGGCTGGCAATGGGTCCGTATGAGCTAGGTTGTTCTGGGTCGGAATCGGCGCCTTGTATCCATGTTGGAGTGATAGTGATAGGTGATTTTGAGTATTGTGAGTAATAGGTCCCTTTTAGCAGCTTTGATCCAGCTGACTGGGCATGGATTCAGAGGGGAGGTGGTAATGTTGATTCCTGAAATTATATTTTCCAAGTATTTAGCTGAGATGATTGAGAAGGAGTCCCAGGTAACTTGGAAGTTTGATTGGGTGAGCTCTGAGCTGAATATTGAAGGGAGTGCTTGTTATCCTCAGGGCATGTTAGTGTGTGAAAGTAGTCTGCTAGGCTTTTTGGGATAAGATTTGATTATTCTTTCTGTTGGAGAGGATCTTTTATTAGAGCTTTTACTAGGTTAGAGCTCTCTGGGATGGTTTAGCGAGGCTTAAAATTGTGTGGCATAGTAATCTTTCTTTGCTTTGTTTGTGGCAGCTTGATATTCCTATAGGGAAGTCATATAGATTTTGTAATGGTCAGCAGATTTAGTATGCCTCCATTTTCTTTTTTGGGTTCTGAGGTTGCATTTCATGTTTTTTAATTGAATGTTGTTCCATATTGCTGTATTGTGTTTGCGAGGAATGGGATGAATATTCCTATTGTATGTCATCATAATATCCTAATTGTAATTTCAAAGATTTACAACAAAAAAAGATGTCTATGCAACTTAGACATAGTAGTTTCTAAGAAAAAAAAACATATGACCTGAACATGATTAATGGTACCCTTCACAAATATTAGGTTGCACAACCCTTGGCAATGATGAGAGCTTCCAAACATTTGTTGTAGCCATCTATAAGTGCCATACATCTGTCTGCTGGTAGTTGCTGCCACTCCAAATAGAAGGCCAAGACTCTATTACAGTCCAACATGTGCAGTACAGCTTCCCCTTTGTGAGAATGGGTCTTTGAGAAAAAGGTTGGTAGAAAGATTGACTGATTAAGGTGGAAGTTCAACACGACCTTTGGAAGGAATTCAAGATGGCTATGAAGCACAACCCTATTATAAAAGAACTTCATTAAAGGTGGATGAACTATCAAGCCCTGAAGCTCACTTATTCTGTGTGCTGAAGTGACCATCACTAAAGACAAGACCTTCAAGATCAAGAACTTCAGAGGACGGGTATTGATCAGCTTGAAAGGAGCTTTCATCAACTGTGTTAGAACCAAGTTGAGGTCCCAAGACATTGCAGTAGCTTGAGATAGAGTTTAAGAGTAGCAAGCCCCACATAAAGTGAACTAAGGGCTGCATAGAGATGGATTTACCTTCTACAAAATGAAGATAAGCTCCAATTGCACCTAAGTGAACCCTTACAGAGTTGGACATGAGTCCAGACTCAGACAATATATAAAGTATTCAAGCAGTGTTTGTGTGTGACACACAAAAGGACTTATGGACCTTTTCTCAAACCAGATGGCAGACCTCTTCCACTTGAAAGTGTAAGATCATCTCATGGAAGCCCTCCTGGATACCAAAAGGATATCAGTAGCACCAATAGGCAGGTTAAGAGAGAACAATATTAGCCTCTCATGTGAACATCAGGGATTTGATGTGGGGATGTGCTGTCCTCCTGCAAAACTAGAGGTGGTGCATGTCATATGCTTAGCTATTCTCAGATAGAGTTCCAGGAAGAGAGAGAATCAAGGCTACCGGATCCAATAAGAAATGATGAAAATCATCAAGTCTTTGTCGCTTTTGCATTTCAGGAGGGTCTTTGCAATGAGAGGTATTGGAGGATACACATACAGAAGACCCTCCCCCAATCAAGGAGTAAAGTATCCAAGGCTAGTTTGCCATGTGATCCTACTTTGAGCAGAATTGAGGTACCAAGGCATTCTGAGGAGTAGTGAAAATATTTATCAAGGGGGTGCTCTACTCCCAAGAGGAAGAGGGCCACCTCCCTGTCCAGGGTACATTTGTGAGGTTGAAGGACACAGTTAAATCTGTCAACCAGAGTATTTTGTTTGTCAGACAGATATGTGGCCCTTAGCTTCATCCGGTGAGAGATAACAAAGTTACACATGCTGACTATCTCCCAACACAGGAGGTACAAACCGGTTCCTCCCTGCCTGTTGATGCAAAACATGGCAATTTGGTTTACCAACTGATCTCTGAAAGTTCTTAGAGTGTTTGCTATCACTCTCAGTTCCAGTAAGTTGATATACCGCAGACTTTCTTGAGAGTACCAAGTGCCCTGAGTGTGGAGTCCATCAAGATGAGCTTCCCAGGCCAACTTCACTGTATTTTAAACATGGAGTGTGCTGATGTCTGTTAACTCTATTGAACTTTGTGTATTATCACAACCAAGCAGTTTAGATGATGATGATGAACCCTAGTAGTTCCATCACCTGGGTGGTGTAGGGGTTAAGTGGGAGGTTATGTGTTAAGGGATTATTTTAAGGGTTAAGGGATAATAATGTTCCTGGTTCATAATCACTCAATGGCAGCCACGAATCTCAAAAAAAAGAAAATCAGCCAGGCTGCTATATTATGTGGGCAGCACTTAGGCCAGCACAGGAAGAAACCATATAAGGAAGTATCATGAACCCAGTAAGGTGTATGTCTGAACTAGAGGGTCCAGACATAGGCCTGCAGGGGCTATGTGCAAAGAAGCACGTACACAGGAAACCATAAGCTGGCAACGTATATGCTTGGCCCTAGCCCTGAAGAAAAGCAGGTGGTTGAACGACAGTTGGTAAGTATAAGAGAGGGGGGGGGGCAAGGGGATGTTGAAACAGGAACTAAGAGGGACAAGAAAGGCAATAATAGGAAACAAGAAAGGGGGGGGGGGAGAGGAGGCAGAGGAGGGATAGATCTGGGGACTGTATGCATACACGGAAGCAAAGAAAAGTATATATGTAGCATGCTTTTTATATTCAGGGGAGGAGATATTCTGGAGATGCCTAGTGCTCGATAGAACTCTCTTCCCCACATTTGCCTGTATTGGTCATCAGTTATCTAATAAACAGAGACTCTGATTGCAACTGTACTGACTTTCGGATCTGATCATTACAGGAAATTAGTAATAATTAGGTTGTGGTCTATTTTGTGAGCAGCAGGGCCTCACAGTGGTGATACACACTGATTCCTGAGTGCCTTCTGGAGTAGCAGTCTTGAGGAGCCAATTGTCCAAATAGGGAAACACATACATTCCCAGTCTGCATAGAAATGCTGTTATTATGACTAGGCATTTGATGAAAACGCGAGGAGCTGATGCAAGGCCAAAAGGTAGTATAAAGTACTGGAAGTATTGTTTCCCCGAGACCAATCTAATATACCTCTTGTGAGAGGGATTTATCTGTATGTGGATATAAGCATCTTTTAGATATAGAGAACATAGCCAATCCCCTTTTGGTGAAAGGGAAGAAGGGTGCCTAGAAAATCCATCCTGAGCTTTTTTCTGATTAAATACTTGCTCAGATCTCTTGCATCTAGGATGGGATGGAATACTCCCTTCTTTTTAGGGACCAGGAAGTACCTCGAGTATAACCCCTGCCCTTCCTGCCCTGGTGAGATGGGCTCAATCATGTTAACAATGCAAAGGACAGAGATTTCCTGAAGGGGAAAAAGAATGGCTCCTCAGTGAACAATTTGGAGGGAGTTTTAAAAAGCAAAGTCTGTATCCCTCTCGGACAAATTTTTGAACCCAAGAGTTTGAGATTACAATGTGCTATACCTCTAGGCAAATAGTTTGAGCCTCCCTCTGACTAGCAGATTCTCTGAGTTAAATACTGGATAAAAGTCTATGTTCTTGAGAAAGAAGTTAAAACCTCACCCCTGGTTTTGGCTAAAATGACGGCTGGGGCTTCTGAGGCTTGTCCTGTCAAGGAAGGATACAAGAAGTCTGTTTAGATTGGGAGAAAGAAGGGATTTCCTATGACTTCTGCTGTGAAACCTCCTCAAAGGAGGTTTATTGGAAGTGCACCTAGAGAGCATTCTGGGCATACCAGAGTGCTGTTTGATCATAGAAGCAGCTTCTTGAACATTATCCCTGAAAAGATTGTCTCCACACACAGCAAGTCAGTGAGTGTTCCTGAACACTTGGCTGTAAGTCTGAAGCTTGGAGCCATGAGAGTCTGGGCACTAATATTCATGAAGTAATATTGAAAATCACATGTTGCTTGGACTATGTATATATCCTGCACTCGTTCTCTAGACTCACTAGGGAATGACATTGTTTGAGTTTCGCTGGAGGAGAAAAGCAGACATATCATAAAGGCTGCACATGATGTTCTGTAAATGCATGCCTATATAGAGATGGTAAGACGCCACACGGGAGGAAAGCATAACATTCTGAAACATTTGCCTCACAGAAGAGTCCGACGTCTGAGCTTTCCTCCAGATGGCGCCAAGGAGTATGACTTAGAAATTTTGGGCCCGATATTCATCTGGGCAGGCTATGTGCTGCTACGGCACACAGCCCTGCCCAGTGACCCTTAACCCCAGATATTCAACACCGCGGTGACGGCATGAATATCCAGGATTGCCACACATGCCCCAGAGCCGCCAAAACTAATCGGGTAGCAGTGATATTGCACCGCTACCTGGTTAGCTTCCACGGGTAAAACTAGGCATAGCAAAAGATGGCCTAATTTTATCCACCAATCATTCTGGGTAGTGGTGCAATATCACTGCTATCTGGTGTGATGATGAGAGCTGTGCTGAGCTGATGGAAACAGAAGAAAACAGTGAATATGCCTTTAAGGTGAGAGACAGGCAAGGTATTCACAGGGTTCAGATTGCAGGCAAAGGAAAGAAGTACGTAGTTGCTGAAGCCAAGCCACACCCAAGCCCAGGGCCGGATTTACCTACACGCCAACTACGCCGTGGCGTAGGGCCCACAGCTGACAAGGGCCCACAAAAATTGAAAAAATTGCTAGCCTAATTAAAATTAAATTAAAAAAAAAACGCTGGCTGCCGCCGCGGCAGCATGGACTATCCCGCGGGGCCCCCTCTGCTGCCGCGGCAGCATGGACTGTCCCGCGGGGCCCCCTCTGCCCGGCTGAATCCGTCCGTCCCTCCCTCCGTGCAGGCTTTGAGAGGCGCGAAGGGAGAGTGTCTCCCTCGCGTCTCTGTTAAGCCCGCAGGGGCTGATGGGAAATTTCCCATCAGCCCCTGCGGGCTTAACAGAGACGCGAGGGAGACACTCTCCCTTCACGCCTCTCAAAGCCTGCATGGAGGGGCTCAGCCGTCGCGGAGGGAGGGAGGGAGGGATTCAGCCAGGCAGAGGGGGCCCCGCGGGTCAGTCCATGCTGCTGCTGCCGCAGCGGCAGCGGTAGCAGCCAGCGTTTTATTTTTTTTATTAAATTTTACTTTAGGCCGATGGGGGGGGGGGGTAGGACTGGTAATGGGCTATTGGGGGGGCTGGGACTGGAAATGGGCTGGGGGGTTGGCTGATGGGGTTAGGACTGGTAATGGGCTGTGGGCTGTTGGGGGGGGTTAGAACTGGTAATGGGCTATGCGGGGGATAAGACTGGTAATGGGCTGGGGGCTGATGGGGGCTGTCTGGTAATGGGCTATGGGGGGGCTAGGACTGGAAATGGGCTGGGGGGGTTAAGACTGGAGGTGGGCTGATGGGGTTAGGACTGGTAATGGGCTGTGGGCTGTTGGGAGGGGGTTAGGACTGGTAATGGGCTATGGGGGGGCTAGGACTGGAAATGGGCTGATGGGGGGGCTAACACCGGCGGTGGGCTGATGGGGTTAGGACTGGTAATGGGCTGTGGGCTGATGGTGGGTTAGGACTGGTAATGGGTTAGGACTGGTAATGGGCTATGGGGGGGGGTTAGGACTGATAATGGGCTATGGGGGGGCTAGGACAGGAAATGGGCTGATGGGGAGGGGTTAGGACTTGAGGTGGGCTGATGGGGTTAGGACTGGTAATGGGCTGTGGGCTGATGGGGGGGTTAGGACTGGCAATGGGCTATGGGGGGCTGACTGGAAATGGGTTGATGGGGTTAGGACTGGAAGTGGGCTGATGGGGGGTTAGGACTGGTAATGGGTTATAGGGGGGGCTTAAACTGAAAATGGGGTGATGGGGGTTAGGACTGTAAGTGGGTTGATGGGGGGCTAGGACTGGTATTGGGTTGGGGGGTTGCTAGGACTGGAAATGGGCTGATGGGTGGCTAGGACTGGAAATGGGCTGATGCAGGGACTAGAAGGGAATGGATGCTGGGTGAGGCTGGAACTAGAAGGGAGCTGATGTTGGGGGAGGATTAGAATGGGATGGGGCTGGAAGAGTAAAATGGAGAAGGGAAAAATATTTTGTGTGGGAGGGATAAAAAATCTACAATTGGCCGGGTATTGGGAGAGTAAGTGGGGATTGAGGTTTGTCAGACGGCTGCCTGGGTGAGAATCTTCACAGTCTTGGCAAGTGCATATTGTCACAAGGTAAACCCAGGGGACCCAGAAGAAATGGAGATTAACGGAGAAAATCAGGCAGAACCTGATGAGGTAAACAAAAACATGTCAAATAGTTGCTATGAGCGACCACAGCACACGTGGGAAAAGGGTAAAAAGACACACCCAGCCAGCATGAGAATGGAGGTTGATTTACCTGATAGGGATCAGCTGAGAAGGGGTGGAACCCGGGGACAGATACATAAGGCACACTCACAAGCAGTGAGGGAGAGTGAGCACGGACAGAGGTGGAAGCAACAACCTCAGTCGTGGGAACGGAGGGAAAGAGAAAGAAACACTATAAGCCAATCTCATCTCCAGGACCAAAGTTGGTGGAAGGAAGGAAATGAGAGAGAGTGTCAGCAACGTATACCAGAGGACAGCTTGAATGAGTCTCAGGACTATGTGAGTACGTGTGGAGATCAGCTGTTAAACACAGAGTGTGTGTGTGAAAGCCAGAGGAGAAGAGGGAGGAATCCTGTTGCAGGAAGCAAGGCATTCAAAGTGGAACAGGACTGTTTTACACCCGAATGGGCTAAGTCCAGGATTAATAGAAGGAGCCAGCCTAGAGCAGAGATAAAGGGAAAAGGAAACAACTTCTTTCCTTGTACGGGCAGTTACAAGAGAAAGGAAGGTCTCTTACCTTATAATTCTGCTAGCAACTTTAAATGCTCAGACTTCTCTCGAGTGCCGTTGCCAGCACTGAAAACTCCCACAGCTGTATCAGAGGAATTAGCCTTTAACCCATTCAAGGCAAGACACAAGCTGTTTGATTCTAATACCAGTGTTTATGGGCAGTTACCTCCTAGCTTTACACAGGAGGAGTGCTCTTACAAGCCATTATCCAGAGTATACGGTAATACCCAGCAGTGTTTTAGCCTAGAGCCAGGAAGTAGTCACGTAGCTGACGTGATTAAGCAGAGTGAGCTCGGCAGGACAGCTGCTACAGAAAATGTATGTACAAATGGTTATCCTTTAATGTCACAGGATATTTCTAATGTACCAGATAACACTGAACCAATGGAATGCTCGTTAGTGACAGTGGAAGAAGAAGAGTTTTCATTGAGATAGGAAAATACATGTACAAGGAGGGTTTAAACAGCAACACAGTAACTGGCAGAAGTTGCCTGGTTTAAACTGAATCCTGATTGATTTATATCAGCAAAAAGAAAAGGATTAAGTGCTCATGAAGAGAACTGTTTTTCTTTTGTTAATAAGTTAAAGCTGAGGAAAGCAATTTTTGTTCAATGTTTACTTCTGTTATTTGCCAGAGTGGCTTTTGATTATTTTGTGCTTCAAGAAAAAGAATACCTCATTGGACGGGGAATAAAGCCCTTGATTTAAAGTATGAACTGTGTGTTTGAGTGATTACAAGAAGACGGTACAACTACCACCCACAGAGGGCCAGGCAGGGCTATCTATAGCATATAGAAAGCCAAGGCAAGGTATTAAGCTGTAATACCAGTCTCCACCGGAGGGGCCCGATGAGGGTGTGACAATATATCTATATGATTTGCAAGGGATTGTGGACAATGCAGTTCATTCACACCAGACACAGCTGCTCACAATAATTAGTTGTGCTTTTGGGTAAAGCCAATAAGATATTTATTTATGGGGTTATTTCACCCAACACAGATATGCTTGGTAGCACATAAATCAGGTTACTTGCTTTCAGTGTTAAACTTGAAAAAACAAAATAAGGAAAACAACCTGTAAACTTGTCAGGCAATCAAAGCAAAAGAAATAAAGACCTGGTTGATAACAAACTGGTCTTTTCTGTAGGCTTAGCTAATATTTTCTTAGCATGTATCAAACAACAAACCAAAAGCTACAAAGAAAGAAAAAAACTGTTCTTTTCAGGTTAACTTCTTATATCTTCCCACATAGATTCAGAAGTGATTCTCTCCTAGCTCACAAGCAATTAGGTAAGGCTCAATTGCTAGCAGTTATCCAGCTGAAACCCCTTAGCTGGCTTGCTTTCTACTGCGTGGCTAGAAATCTTACTCAGGATCTTTTCTGAGTAGATTAAAAAACAAGTTTGTATTTCTTTGTGATGGTTGCTGTACTTTATAACAGAAAATCACCAAAGGAGTTTAGACAGAGAGCAGTCCATGTAAACACATTCTTCATCTGCTATCATTCCCCCTTCTTCAACAAGCATGGGTTCAATATCATGGATTGGCACAGATGAATCTCTCAATGGAGCACTTTCAGGAGAATACTTGTTTCCCTGCTGTCTTTCAAGGTTATAGCTAGGGCATAGATCAGTGTTCATACCTGAGCTTCCATTGCTGTTAGAGTTCCTCTCTATATAGCCTGGCCAGTATGTAGTCCAGTTCTTATGTCCAGCCTTCCAATCCAGATCCCTGGACACTGGATCTCTCTTCACATACCTTCTGGCACGGGTCTTAGGGTCCCTTCCACGTGCAGCCGTCTCTCTCACAGGTACCATCTGGAGATTCCTAGCTCTGCAGCACCATTCCTCTGGCTTTCCCCAGTCCAATGGTATATGCTGGCCCTTGGAATGCCTCCCAGTATACGTACTGCTCTGGACTCTTCTAGACCTCTCAAAGGCTTTTCTCCTCTTTCTTCCAAAGGGTTTCTTTCCCTCTCTGTCCGTCCGGTTTGGCTTCTGCTTCTGATGATCCTCTTGATGATGAAGATGATCAAGCTCAAGCTGATTCTCAGGATAAGGATAATTCTCTGTAGAATAAACTCTACCTTTATTCTGCTTAGATGAGTGCTCCTCCCTAACACAGCGCAGCTGTGCTGAATCAGGCCCTGCCCTTTGAGATGAGTGCTTAGGGATTACCTCATAGCCCTCCTGATTGAACACACGTTTCCCCACTTCAGCTCCTCTAATGGCTGCTGGAAACCTGGTGCATTCTGGGACTGGTAGTCTTTTATGGGAAAATTCTGTTTTCTTATTTCTACCAGAACTGACAGGTTACTTGTTCAGAGTCACTTCACCTTTTCTATAGCTCCTTCCTGAGCTATGATAAGCTTCCTTATCACAGGTTGGAGGGGTAAAATTTGAGTGGATGAAATAGGAATGAGGAAAGAGCAAAAGGAGAAAGATTAGTATGTTAAAGCAGATGTAGAGAGAGAATGGAAAAAAACTAGAAGAGAGAAGAAAGGACAAATGGACAGCAGACGATGGAGAGTTAGCAGAAGACACGAAGAAACCAGCAGAAAGTGGCTGGAGCAATTGCAGCTGAAACAAATGCACAAAAGGTAGAAAAATATCTTTATTTTGAATTTATTAATTGGAATATGTCAGCTCTGGTAAATGTGCATCATTAACGTCTGCGCTTTGTTTAGTACAAGAGCAAATTAATGTATAGTTTTATTTCTACAGTGTTGTACATTCCAAGTTTGGCTTTTGGGATTCCCAGTTTAATTATTGTCTTCCTGTTTCTAAATTGTGATTACTTGTTTGGTGATGGTCTATGTTCTGCATGTGTAACTGAGCTGAGGTGTTCTGTTTATATAATTCCTATTTGACATTGCCACTTGTTCTCTTTCCTCAGTAGGTCATGTATTGTTGTTCTCTGAAATGTATTGGTTTAATATTTGCAGTGTTGCCTTTTGATTGGTAGAGTATGGTGCTTTGTGAGTCCTGGTAGTGCTGTTAGGATACGGTGGGTTTGCTATGGGTTCTAAATGGGCAGTGTTTGTAGTAGTTCCTAATGTGTCTGGCAGTTGGCACTGGATTATAGTAATGTAGAAATCTTTTAGGGGCTTGTTTACAAAGCCGCGGTAGCGGTTTGCGATCGTAATCGGAGCCGCGGACCCATTGATTTCAATGGGGCCGCGGCTGCGATCGCGATCGCGAACCACTACCGCGGCTTTGTAAACAAGCCCCTTAGTCTTTCTTTATCCATACACTTATTAAGAGGCACGTTTACTAAAAGTTAGTATATGGTAACATTACGCAAATATTTATGCAAATGAGTCCCCTTATGCAAATGAGGCCCCGCACCCCCCTTGGGCTGCCCCTGCTGGGGGCCCACAATTTTTGTTGGCGTAGGGCCTCACTCAAGGTAAATCCGGCCCTGCCCAAGCCCTAACGTAAGTGCAGGCTTGGAGGAGAATGATAATCACCTGTGCAGAGACAGGGGGGTGTTAGTTAGGAAACAGCTTTATAAGCCCGGTTCAGAAGAGAGGAAAAGGAGAAGTGGGAAGTTTGACTTCAAGTTGGAGAACGGTTCCAGCAAGAAAGGAAGCAGCAACAGAGGAAGTAGTCCTTGTAAGAGAGGTACTCTTAATTCAGAAACCAGCAGATGGGTGGCTGGAAGAGTTGCTGACAACGAGGAACAGATTACAGTGCAGAGTGTTCGTGAACCCGCTCAGAGAATTCAAGCTGCCAGAAGGTGGGTGAATACGGTTACAACTGGAAGTGACCAGAACCCAGCCGAGGGCAGAGAACCAGAGTTGAACACGATTGAAGCATTGAGCCAATCGATCCAGTGAAAGAAGCCCCACTCTCAAGGTACAAATGTTCCATATCAGGGAGAGCAGCTGTGGAAGGAAATTCAGAAGTTCCTACAGAACAGTAAGCTTGAAGGAGTTAATGAAAACCCAGAGACAGACAAGCCTTTCATAGCACAGGAAGAAATGCAAATTGACTCTTTTGGGCCGGATTCTCTTACTGAGGAGTCTCCTATGGACTGTTCTTTGTGTAAGAAGGAAGTTTGAAAGTTGGTGATAAAAAGTGTTAAGAGAAGAAGCTTTTGGGAAGCAGGGTTTTACCTAGCCATGTGAATGCCAGGAACTTCTTCTAAGGTAAAGAACCCTTGCTTAACCTAGAGTTTGATAACCAAAGCAGCACATGATACATGAAGAAATTTAGCTGTGCTGGACGAACAAAGGAAGCTGTGATTTACTTGCTGAAATGTTTTTGCTGAAAATAGCGGCACCTGTTTAAAGGTTCTTTCAGTTTCTTCAGTTCCAGTTGCATATGTTTCCTGTTATTATTTACTTGGAGAATAATCCTTATGTCTGCATTGAACCTTAGTGCTTATAGGAACCTAAATAAAAATTCTTGTTTTGCCTTAAAAACCAACGGTCTCACACTACTTTGTCTTTGAGTAAAAGAATCAACTACAAGTCCCAGAGTTCCCTGCTGGAGACAAGGATAATAACTCTTTATTTAAGGACAAACATTGGCAGCCCTATGCCTGTAAGCCTTTGGCCCAGGCAAGGGTCACGACACTGGTTAGCGACAGTCTCCACCTCCACTTCAGAACACCTCCAACACACCCCGATGCTAACCGTATAGCACCAGGGCATGTAGAGGGGTTAGAAGAGGGCATTCAGTGGCACTAACCATGCAAGTGCCATTAAATATCCTGATTTAAGGCATTTACATGGTTTACTGGGCTGTAAACTGTGTAAATGCCTTTGGAATATTGGGCCCCTTGGCCCTTTTGAGGGCAGATTCCATGACCATAGAGTGGTGCAGCAGCTAGAGTAGAACAGGTAAATGTAGATTGTTTTTTTACTCCTTCAAAAAGTAGAAAGACTAGGGGACAAACAATGAAGCTACAATGTAGCACATTTAAGACTAATTGGAGAAAATATTTTTTTGCTCAGCACGTGATCAAACTCTGGAATTCGTTACCAGAGGATGTTGTAAAAGCTGTTAGCATAGCTGGATTTAATAGAGGTTTGGACAAGTTCTTGGAGGAAAAGTCCATAAACCCTATTAAAGAGGACTGGAGAAATCCACAGCTTATTCATTGGACAAGAAGCATGGAGTCTGTATATCTTTTGGGAACCCGACAGGTATTTGTGACCTGGATTGATCACTACTGGAAACAGGATACTGGGCTTGATGGACCCTAGGTCTGACCCAGTATGGCATATCTTATGTTCTTATGAAGCTTTTTGAATCCAGGAGCTTTTTGGTCTCTGTACATAGAGTCAACCTTTTTGCTAACAGGAGGTACAGAGAAGGGGGGGGGGGGGGGGTCTCTCAAATCTGCAATCTCTCTAGGATGTGGTGCATGGGCACTTTCACCACCTCCTTAGAGGCAATGTAATATTTGGTGGATTTCCAATTCTTCTGTCCTGGGGCCCCAAAGGAAATAATATGTCCTTAGCCATATCCCTGACAAAACTATGAAAAGACAGTTCTTCAGGAGGGGACTTGCACCTCTTATGAAGAGGAGAAGGGTCTGATGGGAATTCTGGAGTTCTATCCTCTGACGTGTTTTTAGACTCTTTGTTAGAAACCGAGCAGTCTGAATCTGACTCAGAAAAGTAGTCAAAAGATGTTTGAATATCTATTTGTATGGCTCTCTGTCCTCTTGGAGATCTGGAGCTCCTATGGAAGCACTGATTCATCAATGAATTTTGAGACTTCAGAGGAGCATCAGCTCTTGATGTGCTAGAGAGACATATTGGCCATTCAGGAATCAGAATCGAGGCCCTTCAATGCGCCGATGATGATGCCTCTACCGCAGATAGACTATGGAGGTCATTCCCAAATGCAGGTTGCGGGGCTGCACATCCTGGCGATATGTTATGCTGCTCCACAAGGCGTCCAGGGATGATTCCCCACTGGCTCTCCTCATATGTCTTGTGCATCAGGACAAGGAGAGCCAGCGGGGGGTGGGGGCAGGAGGGGGCAGAGTGGGGGCGAGCCCGACCAGCAGCATGTTCAGGGCCAATTCAGGTCATGGCCCTATATGTACTACCAGACCCATGAGGACATGGGACTTCTACCTCAAAGGTGGTATAAGCAGCCCTTTTGGCCCGATCGGGCCTGAGGTCCCCCTCCAGGGCCAGGGCCAGGGCCAGGTGCAGGGGGGGGTCCCTGTCACCTGATCCAGGCCGCGGCAGGCCAGCCATGAGTCAGATGGAGGGGAACTCACGGGATGGAGCCATGAATGTCAGGGGTGCCTGCAGGGAGAATGTCTCTGCAGTCAGAAGGGGCATGTTGGGCCGCCCACGGGCACGCTGGGCAGTCCTTGGGCCCGATTCTGGCTGCTGCGGGAACATTTCATTCCCACGAATCAGAATCAAGTCCAAATGGACCCGTCTTGCCTGGGGCCGCCCGGACGTGCCCCTTCTGGAAGTGGGCTCCATGTGTTTCGAGTATGGGATTGATGTCTTATTTATTTATTTATTTTACAGTTTTTATATACCGCGCTCTTTGGTATCAGCGCGGTTTACAGATCACAAATTTCGCATTAGAACAGTCTTTTGCTTACATTATAACAGGGTCAGTAACTTGGAGACAACATGGTAAACTATATACAAGCTATATACAGAAAGATAAATTACCTCTGGAAATTTACAGTTAAATTGGGTCATAAATTTGGGTGTGCAGAGCGTCTAGTTCGTGTTCTGTTATGGCTATGTTGTTGGAATGTCAGAGGCTGTGTGAGTGATTTGTGAGATGGGGGGAGTAGGTGTAGGGTTAGGGCCTAAAAGATGATGACAGAATAGGTAGTGTTTGAGGGCCTTTCTAAATTGAGAGAGGTCTTTTATTGATCGGATATGAGGAGGGAGATTATTCCAGCAAGTTGGAGCGAATAAGGTGAAGGCCCTGTCTCTGGTTGTTTGGTTACATTTAGTGTACTCCTTTGGTACGACAAGGGTATTGGCGGCTGCGGATCTTCTCAGTCTGTTCGTGGGGGTGTTGATAATAAGTGATGAGAGGGAAGGTGGGGCTATTTGATTGATTGCTTTAAAGGATAGCAGAAGTGCTTTGTAGGTTATCCTGGCTTGTAGGGGTAACCAGTGAAGCTCTGTTAGTATGGGGGTGATGTGGTCTCTACTGGAGGTACCGCAGAGGATGCGGGCTGCTGAGTTCATCGCCAATTGGAGTGGGTTGAGGATGCTCTTGGGTAGACCATGCAGGATGACATTGGCATAGTCGAAATGAGGTGTTATAAGGGCTTGGAAGATTGTTCGGAAGTCATTGGAGGCGAGTAGTGGTCTTAAGGGTTTCAGTGTTCTCAATTTATAGTAAATGGATTTAACGGTCTGCTTTATGTGATCTTTGAAGGTCAGTTCTTGATCGATGGTTACTCCCAGGTAGCGAATTGATGATTTACATGGTAATTCCGCATCTCTCACCTTCAAAGTTGCGGGGGGGGGGGGAGAATTTCTTATTCCTAGTTACGAATAGGACTTCCGTTTTCTTGAAGTTTATTCGCAGGTTCTGGGATAGGAGCCAATCTGTAATCGCGTTGAAGCAGGCGATAATTGGGGAGAAGTCGGGGGGCATTAATTTTTATTGGCGTGAATATCAGTATGTCATCTGCGTAGATCAAGCTGGAGGCGTTAAATGTTTTGATGATTTCACAGATTGGTTGAATATATATGTTAAATAGAAGAGCTGATAAAGAGGATCCCTGGGGTACACCCTGTTGTTGCTGGAAAGGATCAGAGGTTGACGCTCCTATCCGCACCTGTTGCCAGCGGTTGTTTAGGTAGGATCTACACCATTCCCAAGCTGATCCCTGGACTCCCTTTTCTTTAAGACGGTGAAGAAGTTGTACATGGTTAACCGAGTCAAAAGCTGCTGAGATGTCAAGGAAGATGAGGATGAACCCATTTTCAATTTTGTCAATCCCTCTTGATAAGGTGTTGATGAGTAGTGTGAGAAGGGTTTCTATGCCATGTGATTCACGGAATCCGTGTTGGCAGGGATCGAGAGGAGCTGAGGTATCTATATGCTGTTGCAATTGGATTTGTACCACCTTCTCGATGATTTTGGCTAGAAGGGGTATACTTGAAATTGGACGATATGAATCAGTTTTTGCTGGGTCGAGTTTATTGTTCTTCAGGAGAGGGCGTATTGAAGTTTGCTTGAGAGATGAAGGGAATGATCCGGTTGTGAAGGAAAGTTGCATGATAAGGGCAAGTATGGGGCTCAGTTCAGCACGCATTGTTCTGATCCAGTAGGCAGGGCATGGATCGTTTGGGGCTGTGGTAGTATTCAAGGTGGCAATAAGGTCAGTGATGGATTTCACTGTGGGGGCGACAAAATTTTTTAGAGGCTGAGTGATTGAGATGGGGTTAGGTATACAACTTGGAGTGGAATTCGTGTTAATGGATTTAGATTGAAGATAGTCGGCAAAAGCCTGAGGTTGAATTGATATTGTTTGGTTGGAGGATGGTGCCTTGGTTAAGGATTTAGTGATGTTAAAGAGGTCTCGTGGTTTGTTCAGTGATCGGAGGAGGGTTTCTGTATGGTGTTCTCTCATCTTTTCAGCTATTTTCTCCCGGTGTTTCTTTAGGGCATTTTCGTAATCCATTTGGTCAATTGGAGCACGTGATCTGCGCCATTTTCTCTCTTGTTTTCTTAGGTTCTGGAGGGATAGTCGTAGTTCAGTGGAGAACCATGGTTTTGGGTTTCTTCTTTTTAGTGCTGTGCTGGATGCTGGTGGTCTTACTGAGGAAGGTATATGTGAAGAGGAGTTCAGGGTGTTGTACCACTTGTTGATCAATTCATCAAGGTCATTGGTTGGTAGACAAAGGGTTGGAAGAGTCTGGCTCATGAAGTCATCCTTGTTGAGCGTTTTGAAACGGGCTGTTGGACCTGATGAGATCAAATTTGTCTGTCTTGCTGGGATACTGTTTTTCTGAAATGGGATTTGGAAGGATAATAAATCATGATCAGACCATGGGACAGGGGTATGAGATAGCTTAAAGTTGGTGTTCACTGCAGGCTGAGGCGCAAAAATGAGGTCAAGGGTGTTACCCTTGAGGTGTGTAGGGGAGCTAACTAGCTGCGAGTAGTTGAGGTCAGCCATGGCATCAAGGAATGTGGTAGAATGTCTATGGTGAAGTGAGGAGAGGTTAAAGTCGCCCATTAACCAGTTGGATTTGCGTGGGCTTTCTGGGTTGCAGGCCAGCTCTATTATATTAGATAAATCTTCTGGTGGTGAGGATGGGGCTCTATATATGAGATTTAGGATGATATGTTTGTTAGCTATAGTAACTAGGTCCATGTGTGTGGTACTCTGGGTGGAAAGTAAACTAAATTGAAGGTTAGTTCGTGAAAGAATGAGGACACCACCTCCTCTTCGGTCTGCTCTGTGACATGTGTGTATTGAGTATTCTGGTGGAATGAGTTGGTTTATAAGGACATTGTCTGTGTCCGCTAGCCATGATTCTGTTACCATGAGGATGTCTAGTTTCAGCTTTGTGATGAGATCTGTAAAGGCTGGCCACTTTTTACGTACTGAGCGGGCGTTGATGAGTGCACAGTTTAAGTTAGCATGTGAGGGAGCAGAATTAGGTTTAGAACTACTAACAGTGTTAAGGGAGATATATAGTAGATGAGAGTGCCTAACATGGTGTGGTTGTGGAGCTGAGTGATGATAGGAGGAATGATATCTTCTTCCTAGTCCATGCAATATGGGGATCTTGTGTGAGGTGGTGGGGAATGCTGCTGTATTTTGGGTGGTGTATGTTAACAGATAGAGGCTAACTAATGCAAATAGAGAGAGAGCCATGTTTACAGCGATGGGAGGATACAATGTAAGGTAATACGGGTCTTTAGAAACAGTAAATGCAGATTAACTGGTTAGGTACAGAGCAGTGGAAATAGGTAAACAATTGTATAAAAGCAGGCCTATCAGGTAGAAACAATGTGTTCTGTTAACAAGATACAGTAGCAAATCTTATTTTAAGGGAGGTCTGTTTGTAACAGAGTAACAAGGAGTGAAATTCTCTAGTATATTCAGGTCTACTGTTACCTTATAGATGGGGTAGAAGTGGGTTACATAGGTGAGTTGTTAGGGTATATCAGAGTCTCAGGTTATTATTCTGAAGTTTTCTTGGCGCAGAAGGCAGATTCAGTTGCAGATGAGAGTCCTGGCTTCCCTCGTAGGGTTGCTGACGTGCCACTGCCTAAGGGCCACGCCAAAGGGCCCTCTGGCGAGGCCCTCAGGCGCGGGCCCGCAAGGCGCGGGTGCGCTTGCTGGCGGCACCCTTTATAGAGGCTGCAGGGACCTCCGACAACCCGGATTGGGCTGGAGTGCAGGAGCGGGAAACCGAGGCTCCCCCTGTGCTCTACCCCGACCGGGGAGCTCCACAAATGGCTGCTGGCTGTTTTTAAGATTTCTCATGCCCGCGGCACCTTTAGTTAAGCCACCGGGACCTCCCACAACCCGGATTGGGCTGGAGTGCAGGAGCGGGAAACCGAGGCTCCCCATGTGCTCTACCCCGACCGGGGAGCTCCACAAATGGCTGCTGGCTGTTTTTAAGATTTCTCCTGCCCGCGGCACCTTTAGTTAAGCCGCCGGGACTTCCCACAACCCGGATTGGGCTGGAGTGCAGGAGCGGGAAACCGAGGCTCCCCCTGTGCTCTACCCCGACCGGGGAGCTCCACAAATGGCTGCTGGCTGTTTTTAAGATTTCTCCTGCCCGCGGCACCTTTAGTTAAGCCGCCGGGACCTCCCACAACCCGGATTGGGCTGGAGTGCAGGAGCGGGAAACCGAGGCTCCCCATGTGCTCTACCCCGACCGGGGAGCTCCACAAATGGCTGCTGGCTGTTTTTAAGATTTCTCCTGCCCGCGGCACCTTTAGTTAAGCCGCCGGGACCTCCCACAACCCGGATTGGGCTGGAGTGCAGGAGCGGGAAACCGAGGCTCCCCCTGTGCTCTACCCCGACCGGGGAGCTCCACAAATGGCTGCTGGCTGTTTTTAAGATTTCTCCTGCCCGCGGCACCTTTAGTTAAGCCGCCGGGACCTCCCACAACCCGGATTGGGCTGGAGTGCAGGAGCGGGAAACCGAGGCTCCCCCTGTGCTCTACCCCGACCGGGGAGCTCCACAAATGGCTGCTGGCTGTTTTTAAGATTTCTCCTGCCCGCGGCACCTTTAGTGCATCAAGACCTTTAGTCTTGATGCACCCTGCTCGATACTGTCCTCAATACATTTGAGAAGTCACTTCTCCATGGCTACCATTTCCAAAGGCAGCATCGGCCAGTGTTCCCGGAATCTGTCGGGCTTTATTTGCAGGCTGGTCTCAGCTTCATGAATGCTTTTGCTGCCCCTTGATTGTGCAGAGGAGGAGATATCCTCTTATCAGAGCTGCTTGGAAGGTCACAACTACAAGCCGTCGGAGCTCTAGGTATCGCGCTCCAATGAATCTCGGTGCCAATGCATCATAGTCTCCACCCGATGCTTGGTGTCCTTGGTTCTCAATATTGATAAAGTCAAAGAAGCTTTGATGGATAATTGATGCTTAGGTGACTTATAGATGCTTGATTCCCATTGAGTTCAAGGGCCCCTCGACATCAATGCATTGCCAGCATCTGGTGCCGCCTGTGAAGCCATCGTGATAAATGCTGAAATTGGTGGATTGGACTTCTGAATTCCAAAAATCTTTCTTACTGCTTCTCTCAGCTATGAAGGCCTCTTCTTGTCATCTGCAATCACAAATCACAAGAAGACTTACAACAGTGCCCCAAACACTTTAGGCACCAATCATAGGTATCGATGAGGGATAAGGTGTTACAGCACTTGGCGAATGTCTGGGACATCTCATCCACAAAAATAGCCATTGAGAAATAAAGCAGTTTGATGATGAAAAAGGTTATGCAACTACATCACCTGTAGCCTAAGCAGGCAAGCAGCGACATGGTAAAAAGAAAGGAAACCTGAAAATGGTTTAGAAAAAGCTAACTAAGGAAGCTTTGAGGTAAAATAGGGCACCCAAAGGCATGCAATGGCAAGGCAGAAAAAAAAATGTGAAAAAGAAGATTAAGGTTGAAACAAACTCACACGGGATACTTTCACAATATGGACTTGGACTGACATCTGACAAGCACCACACTGAAAAAAGGACTGAGGAGAAATGCCGTTAGGGCAGTACAAGGAGCAGTGAAATGCTCGTGTGTGAGAGCTCCATCGGTGATGTCACCCATATGAGAGGTCTTCATTCTGCCTGTCCACAGAGAACTTTGCAATCCAGAGAAGAGGAGATGAGAACTATCCCAGGGTCCCAAAAACCTGGCTACTAGTATGAGAAAGATATTGGGGGTTTCAAGAGAAAAGAGCCACACAGGCACCAGAAAATGTATGAGACCACAGAGGGAAGAGAACTGAGCAGGGTTCTACACCCAGCCTGTCAAGTACATATTGTACAGAGATACCAGAGACGGCAAGGGAGCACCCTTTGACTGTGAGCATGTTTGGAACCAACTGTCATCACCTAAATCTATTTTGTGAACTGTATACTTGATTATTTTCATTGCCTTTTTGTTTTATATTTTTCTTCTGGGAAGTGCTGAATAAATGGGTATTTCTATCCAGATCTGCACTGGACTCCCTGGTTGTTTATCCAGCTTGCCCCTGGGTCTGCCACTGTGGGTTTCCTCTATTTGTGTGCTATGAGTGGGGAAGGAGAGTTTAAGAATTTTTTTCAAAGAAACATGTAAACATATTCTGTACCTCCTCTCCAGAGGCAGACTCAACCTCGCCAAATCAGAGGATTTACTAGAAATACTATTCAAAACCATTTTGTATACAAAATCGTTATAAATAAAAAGGCCAAACGACTAGAAAAGGGCTTTAACCACAAAAATATCTTCTCCTATGCATTGGCACTTGATTATTTTTCCCACTAAATCATAAGACAAACCTTGACTGGGGATTCACATTTGTGTGGCTGTTAATTGCTGCTTTTTAGTAGAATATTAAGTGGCCTTTCATTAAAGTGCAGCAAGTTTTTTTGCACTTATCATGCATTAGAAGCACAAACCAACACGTGCTACTACACATAAACAGTCCTTATTGTGTATTAAGTTCATTTGCAGTTAGCACAAGCACATTTAATGCCTCTTCTTGGTGTTTTACTGTATAAAATTGATAGCACATGATAAGTATTGTGTATTAATTACAATGTGCAAGCCATGCCCATTCTTCACTTATAACTCACCCACTCTGTGCCCCATCGTTCATTAAGCAATTAATGAGAGATTTTTACCATGCTGGCTGCTTTTAACCTGCGGTTGACATTACTGTGGGCCCATGTTAATTGTTCAGCGCACTTTAGTAAAAGGGTTCCTAAGTTGCTTACCTGTAAGGTTTTCTCTATAGAGTACAGATGAGACCCATGTGGGCGTCGGGCTGTTTGGAAAGTCTTTTTCATATCTAGAAAAGCATTCTAGGCCTTTCCACAGCTCACCCTCAGATGATGTTGCTCACTTCAGTGGTTGATTATTCTGTAGTCTACATAGAACAGCAGCACAGATTTCTATGTTCTCAAGCAAAAAATACTAGCAGCCATCTACAGGAGGAATATGGTTTATCTTTTTACACTGCTTACGTCAACATCATAATTTTAGGAACTGGCATAATTATCCCTGCACGCATCCCTCTATGCCAATAACCATCTCCACCTTCATTCATCCAAATGCTATCCTCCCATCTATTCTCTGCTGCTCTCTCACCATTCCCACAGTCTGCTCCTGTGTATCCGGTGTAGCAGGAACACACTCCTGGGGAGCTGCACCAGCCATTCCCGCAGGACGGAGTACAGACTGCTGAAAAAGAAACACACAGACACAACAACCTTAGCTATTACTTTCATAATTCTCTGTGGGATTAATGCGTAATGTCCTTTAAGAGAGCACATCCTACTGAAACTCAGAGAAGTCCCTCTGCTGTTGTAGTAGAAGAGATTCATTGTATTCACTGAAAAAGATTATCCCTCCAGTGCAAAATGTATACCTAGCTGCAGGAAAGACTGCAGGATATAAAATAAATATACAAGCTATATCTGAAGAACAACGCTTCCAGTCAGTAGAGAAGCAAGACAATTGCTATGATACGTACTATGAGGGTGATCTTATAAATTGTTTTTGCTTGTAAAACTCTGATCTCTTCATGCAATAGGTTTTTGCGGAATTTTCCAAAGTCACAATGTGCATATGTTGATTATAAAATAAGCTAATCAACAAGCATATTTGAGAAGTCTATATGTGGACGTTTATATCTGCTTTCAATCCAACCTAACTGTCATCTTCCTCCAGGTAGATGTGATTCAGATGAATGCACCAGTATTTTATAAAGACAAACAGGCACATATTTGCTTTTATAAAATAAGCTTACAATAGATGTCCTTCTGCCCTATTAACCTAGGTGCTCTGTTATACAATTACCCTCTATGTGATCTTATGTCTTTTGCTCTTAATTAGTTTAGGTTTTTAATGGCAAAGCAACAATTACTTTTGGTAGCAGTCGATGCAAGACTGAGCAAATTCCCTTCATTGGTTTTCTAGTGAATGACCTATGGGATTCTACATTGGACAAATACATGTTTATGTCTTCCTTAACAAGGGGCAAATCTGTAAAATAGGGAATCCCCTGTCAGTTCAGTCCTGCTCTTGGTATATTTAAAAAGATGTTTTTCAAAACTTACAGCTCTCACAGAATCTCCCCGTATAACCTGCCAAACACAAGCAATTCCCTGATGACTGACATGTCCCTCCATTGTTACAGAGAGAGGTGCAGGTTAAAAATGGAGTTGGTATCACACTGTTCGCATGCGTGGCGTTTTTTCGAGAGCTGATGCTGGTTGAGTTAGAGCCGAGAGCGTGTTGAACCGGCTAGTGTGAAACGTGGGCAGCATGTCTGGTAAGTGTTATTTGGTAGTTTGTTTATGGTTTATGATAAAAAAATTTTAGTGAGGGTAAAGGTTGACTGTTTGTTTTGTGTTTTTTTGTAGTATGTTAACGGTCCCCTGAAGAAATCGTTCTGAAACGTCCGACTGGTGCCGGGGCTGTACGTTGCTGTGTGGTTTTTGAGGTCATTGATGTGATACAACACGATTGCTGTGAGTAGGTGTGAGCCTCAATACAGCAGTGTTCTTTTATACTGAGACCTCTTTTGTTGTTCCTGACCCTTCACAATGGTGAATTTGAACGATACCACTTTTTTGATTGGATTGTTGCTGAATCGTTCTTGAATATAGTGACCAACTGACTTTTTTTGGGGCAAAACAAAACAAAGCAAATTAAGTAATATGACCTTCATTGTCCTTTCTGCAGTTCATAAAATACTATTAGGTTATTGAAGTTATAGTTTATTTATTTATTTATTTACATTCTCTTATATACCGCGCTATTTTCCATCAGTGCGGTTTACATTGAACAAACTGAAATTACATTGAACAGGGCATTATAACTTGGAGATAACTATTTTACAGGGAACATGGGCTATGGAGGGTTAAGTGGCTTGCCAAGACCACAAGGAGCACCTGTGGGACTAGAAACCCCAGTCCTTCCGGCCCAAGGTTGCTGTCCTCTAGTGGGATTTGAACCCCCGACCTTCCGGCCCGAAGTACCTTGCCCCAACCACTAGGCCACTCCTCCACTCCAGTTCCCAGCATTAGGGAGTTGTGATCTTTATTTGACCTTTGATATACCACTCTATGCTCGAGCACCTGAGCGGTTTACAATACATAAAAGACTGCTGAAAAGGAGAAAAGAATTTGGATAGGAAAGAGAGAGAGGAATGAGAGATGGAGAGAGAGGATGGAGAAGGGGGGAAAGGAGCAGCCTCAGCATGGAGGGGAGAGGGTAGGGAGATTAAACACAGAGCAGAAAAGATGGGTTTTCAGCATTGACTTAAATTTAGCGAATGAGAGTTCCACATGCAAGTCCAGGAGAGGGAGTTCCATAGTTTGGGGCCAAGAAAGAAGAAGGCAGAGTTGCAGGTGGGCTCCAGATGTGCTTATGAAGGGGAGGGGAGGGACATACGGTTGGAATGGATAAGTTGGAGTGAGCGCTGAGGGGTATGGAGATGAACCAGGTCTGAGAGGTATGGTGGGGTGCTAGTGTGAAAGCTATATGGACTAGGGTTAGAACCTTAAACTGTATTCGGAAGACAATGGGAAGTCAGTGGAGGTGAATAAGTAGTGGGATGATGTGATCTGCATGGGATGGTATAGCAACACGGGCTGCGGTATTCCGTAAAAGCTGCAGCCTGCATAAACACTACTTTAGGAGACCAGCGAGAGTGATATCTGCATAGTCTATACGGGAGATCACAAGAGAGAGTAGTAATGTGACCAGGGATGGAGTGGTGAGGAAGGGATGGATGGCATGGATCTGACGCAAGGAGTGGTGTATGATGGAGGAAAGGTGATCGTGGAAGGACAGGGCAGAATATAGAGTGACACTGAGGTAGCGCAACAGGATACCAGGAGGATGGGGGAGGAGGGGGGTAAGGGAGCTAGGGAAGAAACAGAGCCACCAAAGGTAAACCAGATAGCCAGGGTCTTAGCAAGATTGAGGTGGAGGAAATTTGAAGACATCCCGGAGCTGATGCACGAGAGGCAGTCATTGAGAGAGGTAATTTCAGGTGCAGTGGAGTTGGTATAGTGTAAAAGAGTGATGTTATCCGTGTAGTAATATGCGGAGTTGGCATGTTGCTGTATCAGGAGAGTGAGAGGGGCCAGGAAGACATTGAAAAGGAGGGGGGGGGGCAAGGACAGAACCCTGGGGGACACTGCATGGTAGGGGAACGGCTGGCGAGGTGACGGAACCAGAGGAGACTGAGAAAGACCTAGAGACAAGAAAGGAGCGGAACTAATGAAGGACAGAACTGGCAATCCAAGTATCACGAAGGCGAGTGAGGAGTGTAGTATGATCGACTAGATCAAAAGTGGAGGACAGATCCAATGAGACAGCTAGGGAGATGAGACTGCGATCATGAGAGACGTGAAGTTTGATAAGTAAGGAAAGGAGAAGATCTCCATGCTGTGACCGGGGCGAAAACCTGATTGGCAGGGATGAAGGGTGAGGATAGCATCTATGTGAAAGGACAGCTGTGAAAAGACCAGTTTTTCCAGGAGCTTGGAGAGAAAAGGGAGATTGGAGATGGGGCATCAGTGTGTAAGGATGGACGGGTTCAGTGAGGGCTTTTAAGGATGGGATGGATCAGGGCATGCTTCCAGGGAGATGGGAAAGAACCTGAGGAGAAACTGGAATTAAAGATACTAAGGATAATAGGGAGGAAGGCCAAGGAGGGTTCAGAGAGCCAGTGAGACGGGTAGGGATCGAGCTAACAGGTAGTCTTGCGGGAGGTGGAAAGAGTCTTTTCTAGTTCAGAGCAGATTATGGGACAGAAAGAGGACCAGCAGTGGGATAGGGAAGGACCCTCTGATGCGAGGTTGGGTGAAAGAGAGATTGGGAAGGTGGGAGAAAGGGAGGGGGCAGGAGGGAAAGGTAAGTTGAAGAGCATGCACTTTATTACTAAAATGGGCCGCCAAAAGAACAGGATCCAGGGAAGCAGGTAGGGGGGCTGAGGAAGCAGAAGAATGGGGGCTGAGAGATTACGGAGAACAGTGTAAAGCTGGTTGGATGAGTTAGAGGATGAGGAAATTAAGTTGGTGTAATAGGATTGCTTGGCGGCATGAATGAAAGAACAGTATTGAGCATGGGAAAGACAAAAGTGGTCCAGGGAGTCTGGTGAGGGGTGCTTATGCTATAGGCGCTCTGCACGGCAGAGGTAGGAGCGGTGTAAGAAGAGACTGGGATAAAACAATGGATGCTGTTTTGGCTGACGGACAGGGCAAAGATGGGCAAGGTTGTTGAGGATGGCGAGCAGAGTGGAGTTCCAAATCTGAACCTGACGATCAGATAGAAGGGAGAAGAAGTCAGACGCAAAGAGTGTGTCAGACAAGGGAAACTGCTGAAGGATGCTGGGCGTGATACGGCATGCGAGAACAGGGGAACAGAGGGACTTTCCCTGAGAAGATGAGGGGGAAATGATCTGACCAGGGAACTGGGGATGCTGACAGGACGGAGGGAACAAAGGGAGAGGCAGTGGGGGAAATCACCAGATCAAGGGTGTGACCAGCAGTGTGGGTTGGAAAGAAGACGTGCTGCTGTAGGGAAAGGTCGGCAGGAAGTGTAAGGAAAGTATTATCACACTTTTTGGATGGGGAGTCAAAATGCACATTGAAATCTCCCACGATCATGAGGTTGGGATATGAAAGAAAGGCCTCAGAAAGGGTAAGGAGAAGAGAGTCCCAGAGGTAGTGCTGAACAGAGGGAGGGGAGTAATAAGGAGGAAGTGAAAGGGAGGAGAAGCGTCAAGAAGAGATTCAGGGTAAGGTAACACAGGGGAAGATAGTTTGTGAATAGGGAGAGAGGAGTGGAAGAGAGCTGCAACCATTCCCCGCCTGTCCGACTGGCGAGGGTTAGCAAAGGTTGAAAATCCTGGGGGAAGACCCCAGTTAAGGACTGCTTCTTCGCCATCATGGAACTAGGTCACCATGAGGAAGAGGAGGTCAAGGGAATGGTGAACCACAAGGTCGTGGATGGGGTTGATCTTAGAATGCAGGGAACGGCAATTCAAGAGATCCATGTGTAGGAGCGGGATTAGGGAAAGGGGAGAATGGCCCAAAGGCGGGAAGCCCAAGATGAGCAGGATGGGGTGTAACTATGGCAAAGAAGGAGGTTAGTGGTGATTCTTGATGGATAGGCTGAGAGAGTAATGGGAGCAGGGGCAGGGTGCCACCCCAATGAACAGGAATGGCGGCCACTGAGAAGCAGAGCAATAAACACAGAGCGATCAGGGGGGTGCTGGACAAAGGAGGTGTGACTGTGACCAGAGCCTTAACTAGGGCAGAGGCTAGCGTGAGGGGAAGCCTAGAAACCAGAGAGTGGAGAGTATTCATATGGCCCTTGACAAGGTCGCCCTGGAGTTGCCCCAATGAACTTGCCCAAGGAGCGCTTCATGCTCCTTGTGTGCGCTCCTCTGGCGCAGAACGCCATGGGAGAGTTGTTTATATTTGGGGACTGCACCTCAAAGGAATGTGTCACTTCCAGGGTAGGTGGGACCTTTCCAATGGCTGGCAGAGACCTTGATTGGTTTCACTGAACAAAGGATCTTTACCACTGCTGCATATCTCAACTCCCAGCCTTTCTGAACATACTACTAAGACCCTTATCCACTCTCTAGTCAACTCCCATCTTGACTGTTCAATCAGCTGCACGGCTTATTTTCCACCAGTGTCACTATGCTCATGTAACTCCTCTTCTCAAGTCGCTTCACTGGCTCCCTATCCCTTTCCATGTCCAATTCAAACTTCTCCTACTGACCTACAAATGTATTCATTCTGTGGCTCCTCACTGCCTTTCCTCTTTTATTTCACTCTACACCCCTCCTCGGGAACTCTGCTCCTCTGGCAAGATCCCTTTTATCTGTGCCCTTCTATGCCACTTTCAACTCCAGACTTCGTTCATTCCACCTTGCTGCTCCATATGCCTGGAACAAACTACCTGAGTAACTGTGTCGGGCTCCTTCTCTAGCTCTATTCAAATCCAAGCTAAAAAGAAACCTTGTGTGGTGGAAACCAGATTGGTGAACATTACAAATGGGAGGCCAATACAGGTTAAATCAAATTTTGTAGTGGTGACCCATATTTATAGTGCAGTTATACTAGCAGTTGATCCATGGTGTCTGAAATAAGCAGACAGGCCTAAACAGCTTGACCTGTAAATGAAGCCCGTGGAGAGGCCCAAAGGAATTACACATCTCCCAAAAATGCTGCAACCATAGAACTGAAACTTAACTAAGCACAATTAAGCTTAGCTAGGCAGAATCGAAACTTAGAAAATATAGAAAAATAAGGTTTAATTGGTATTGATAAGAGAGTGAAGCTTCTGTGAAATTAATTAATTCTGCTGAAAGAAAGGTTACAGTGCCCTGCTTTCCCACATGTTCTAGCTAGCTAAGTGGCCCCAAGTGCTCCCAATAGCACTCAGCTCCTGTGAAATCAACAGGATTTTCCCCTTTTGAGGTAGTGTATGGCAAACCCCCACCAATAGTGCAGGGAATTAAAGGGAGTTTAACCCAGATTGGTTCAGAAATAACCAGACAAGAACTTCTAGCTCTTAGTTTTGTTCTGCAGACTCTTCATACGTGGATACAGGACCAGTTGCCCATCAACTTGACGGAACCCCTACATCCCTACAAGCCTGGTACCTCGGTGTGGATCAAAGATTGGAAGAAGACACCGCTGGAACCTCATTGGAAGGGACCATACACTGTCATCCTGTCTACCCCAACTGCAGTAAAGGTAGCAGAAATCGAGTCCTGGATCCATCACAGCAGAGTCAAGCCAGCAGCAGTTCCAGACCAGGACCAGTGGACAGCGGAGCCACATCCTGATGTACCCTTGCGACTCACCCTGAGACGGCAACCAGCGACCTAGACCCTTTTGGGATTATCCCAACAACCACAGTGCCTTGCAGTAGACAAGTCTTTCGAAGAGGATTGCTGTTTCCGACACAGCAAGATTTGTTCACACCAACTCCATGTGTGTGATTTTGTACACTAATTGATACTATATTGATAAACAATATTTAGAGCCAACTGTAGCTGATAAGTTGGCATACGACGGACATTTTGAGGATCTTCAATCAACATTCCACACCCGCTGAATTGCTTCATTAGCATGCAGTGCTTCAACTTTCTGATCCTTATGCTGACAGTCTATCGTCGAAGACCCAGACTAGAAAGATTCAGCCATAATGGGAAACAGCAGGACATTTAACTTGCAATAAAATGCTCAGCAGTTTCAGACCAGCTTTTTGGTTAGATCTAGCAACAGATTTTCATGCATCTGGATGCATTTATATTTCACTTGTCAGCAGCAAAAAGCACTGGCAAGGAAGTAAAGAACTAAACTGGGGAAATACCTTTACATTATAAGCCTAGGACGTTCATAGAGACAGATTTGAAAGAACACTGCCATAAACTCTCTTAGGTCATTGATACTTGCTGATTGTATCTGACACTTTCTCCAAGTAGCTCAGTCCTTCTAAGACAAATAGACTCAAATATCAATCATAGAGACAGCTACAGGGAATTCTGCAAGGTTCAGCTCTATCTGCACTGCTGTTTAACCTTTACCTCCAGCCAATATGTAATATCTTCAAAGCACATAAGGTAGAATATCAGCTATATGCAAATGTCATAATGCTTTTCCCCTTTAAATATATCAAAACCTAACCTTCAACAGATCATAGACTGTTTCAAGGGCTCAACACAGTTAACCTCAGAATAAACCCAAAAAGGTTTGAGGTATTTTTTGTTACCAAGGATAAGGATTTCATACCACCACCATATATGCAAGTAAAGGATGCCTCACTAGAGGTCAAGAAAGAAGTTAGATATCTAGGAATATTATTAGATCAAAGCCTCAATCTAACCAAACATATGCGTTTAACAACTAGAGCAATTTACAATAAAATCTGGATGATCCAAAATTTAACACCCCTCCTGCTAATGATTTCAATTCAGTCCTGCAAAGTATGATAAGCCCCCACTTTGAGTTCTGCAACGGCATCTTACAAGGACTCCCAAAAGATGCTTTAAACCCCCTACAAATGGAAACAGAATATGGCTGCACGTACAACACAGAAAATATCAAAGTCAGAACACATCACTCCCATTTTGCACCAATTACATTGGTTACCGATCCTAGAAAGAATTAAATATAAATCCCTAATAATTATGTTCAAAGTACTAAAAAACTTGGCTCCAACAAACCTAACCTCCCTAATAAGTTTGCTACATGAAACTAGACAAAGGAGAGGATGTATGCAGAACACTCTAACCATACCCATGGAAATCAGAAAAACAAACCAAGTGACATACAATAGAGCCTTTACTTACTACTCACCAATCCTATGGAACTCTTCCTGATAATCATAGGGATACAGATAACCCTACCACCTTCCGAAAAAGGATCAAAACATTTCTACTCAAAGAATATTTCCAAAATAAGACTGAAGCTCCGAACATATATCCTACTTGACAAAAATGATAAGTATTGGACTCCTATCATGTAATCATTTCCATTTTCTAGAATATATCCTAATCATGAGATTTGTAATAAAAAAGAAGCACTGTAAATCATTTTTATTGAAGCTTTCCTTCACGTTCTAAATAGTCACTATGTTAAGATACTTGTTGTGTCAACTCTATGTTCTCTGTATACAACTGCGTTTATTGTAATTTCTGAGTTCTTTGTAAACCACTTTGATTATGTGGACAAAGCAGTATAGAAAACCTAGAAATAAATAAATAATAAACAGTTTCAAAAAAAGAAATGACCGAGGTGGTATGAAAGCTCGGGTCACACTGGTCAACACTGAAATCGTTACTGACTTTAAAAGGCCCTAAACTGTAGTATCTTGGTGAGCTGAACACGAATATAACATTAAACAAATTTTATTGGCTCTCGTTTTGAAGATATTGCATGTAGTTCATTTTTTACGTTTCACTGTGTAAATTTATCCAGTAGGACATCAACAACATCCCAAATAAGCCTTGAATGATGTAATATTGCATCACATTGCATAATACCAGCATGCACACATCATCCAGAGTTGATTGCATCATTTTCTGATGTAATGCAATACTACTGCCAGACGGCTGCTGAAGCCTTCTGACGTCAGCAGTGTACTATATGCAGTCGGAAAGGTTGAACATTTAAAATATTTCAGACTGTATGTCAGACAGTTTAAGCTACTGTTACATGTAACTTTTATTAATCATATCATTTTAGCCATTTAGGTACAATACAGAACAGTAATGCCGCGAAAGTGCGTTAATATCGTTGACAATTTCTGCTACATTTGTGTGGAAGTGACATTTGCCAACCAGAAGAAAAGTATCACTTCTCAACTGAAGAAGGCATATCATCTTTACTTCGGATGCAAGATTGGTGACCAAGACAAGCCTTGGGCCCCGCATATATGCTGCGCTACATGTACAACACAGCTTTCACAGTGGTTGAATTGCAAAAGACCATCAATGCTGTTTGCAGTCCCCATGGTGTGGAGAGAGCCAAGCAACCACATAAATGACTGTTACTTCTGCTTGGTTCCTCCTCTTTCCAGTGGAATAACGAAGCAAAAGAAGTCGAGCATAGTCTACCCAAACATTCCGTCTGCATTGAGACCAGTTCCACATGGTGAGGGACTTCCTATTCCAGAACCTCCATCAGAATATTCTCTTGATTCATCTGATGAGGACAAGGGTGAGCCAACCTGTTCTTCTCCTGGTCCGTCAGCATGCAGTGACCCAGATTTTCACTGGGATGCATATCAACTCCACACAGAATAACACAGGAAGAACTAAATGACCTGTTTCGTGATTTTGACTTATCCAAGAACAAGGCAGAATTGCTAGGATCAAGACTCCAACAATGGGATCTTCTAGAAGATGATGTCAACATTACTTCATAGTGAAAGCGCCAGCAGCAGTTGGAGCCTTTCTTCAGAAAGGAAAGTAATCTGGTATTCTGTTCCGATATTGAAAGCCTCATGAATGCCTTAAAAATCACTCATGACCCACAAGACTGGAGACTATTTATAGACTCTTCGAAACCGAGTCTGAAGGCTGTGCTTTTGAACAATGGAAACCGTCTTCCATCTATTCCAGTAGTGCATGCCGTCCACATGAGAGAGACATACGATAACGTAAAGCATCTACTGACTTCCATTAACTATAACAAGTACAGCTGGCACCTCTGTGGTGACTTGAAGGTGATTGCCCTTTTAAAGGGACTGCAGCAGGGATATATAAAATACATGCGTTTCTTATGTGAGTGGGATAGCCAAGCAATGGATTGGCACTACTTGCGGAAGGAATGGAATCGCAGACAAAATGTAACAGTTGCAGAGAAGAATATCCAGCACCCAGCTCTGGTTGAGGCTCACAAAATCCTGCTACCACCCCTTCACATCAAACTAGGCTTGATGAAAAACGTTGTGAAAGCCATGGACCGCACGTCACCAGCTTTCCGATACCTGCATGAAAAATTCCCTCGACTCAGCGAAGCAAAGATTAAAGAGGGAGTTTTTGTGGGTCCTCAGATTCGAGAGCTCTTCAAAGATGACCGGTTCAACAACTTGCTGCAGGGTGATGTGAAACAAGCATGGAATGCTTTTCGCCTAGTGTCAACAAACTTTCTCGGAAATATTAGGGCAGAAAACTACAAGGAACTAGTAGAAGACATGCTGATGCAGTATCAGAAACTTGGCTGCAATATGTCTGTAAAGATCCATTTCCTTGATTCCCATCTCGATTTCTTTCCTGACAACTGTGGTATGATTAGTGATGAACAGGGTGAACGTTTTCACCAGGATATCGCAACGATGGAGCAAAGATACCAGGGAAAATGGTCCACTACAATGTTGGCTGACTACTGCTGGACACTCCCCAGAGAAGCTCCCAAACAGCTGTACAAGAGACAGGTGAAAAAAATCTAAGAAGTAGTCTATGACTTGGTTTTTTACAGGTATTAACCGAAGGCCTATTATATTTACTATTGACATGCATTTCGTGATGTAAACATTAATTCTTGTAGATTACAAAAAACCTTGAGCCAACTTTGCAATTTCACTGTCATATTCGTGTTCAGCATATAAAAATTGATAAGAAATGACTATTTTTATTTCAGTAACATGACTTTTATAAAAATTTGTTGACCAGTGTTATCAGAGTGCATTTGCAGTGATCAAGGAAAGGTGTTGGGGTCTCCAAATACTGAAGTGAGGGCAAGTGTCTGTCATCCAGCAGGTAATGAGGGAATAGAGGAAAGCATAGATACTCACCTGTAACAGGTGATCTCCAGGAACAGCAGGAATTTAGTCTTCACATATGGGTATCGTCGGTACCGACGGAGCCTGCGCGGGAATGCTCCCCAGCGTCCAATAGGAAAGCTTTTGGGAGCATCCCACAGTGCCTGTGTGCTGCCTTCCCGCCTTTCCCAACTGTCCCTCTCCAGTTGAGTTTAAAGCTGAGACAAAGAGAGAGGGAAAGAGAGAGATAGAGAGATACAACTCCTAGGGGAGGTGGGTGGGTTGTGAAGACTAAATTCCTGCTGTTGCCGAAGATCACCTGTTACAGGTGAGTAAAGCACAGTTACTTACCTGTAACAGGTGATCTCTGGGAACAGCAGGAATTAGTCATCACATATGGGTACGTCGGTACCGACGGAGCCTGCGCGGGAAAGCTCCCCAGCTTTTCAGATGAAAAGACTTTGGGGCCTCCCACTGCACATGCGCGCTGCCTTCCCGCCTTCCTGACCAGCTCTCCTCAGTTCGAGTTTAAAGCTGAGACAATAGAGAGAGAGGACAGGAAGATAGAGGAATAGAGAGACAACTCCTAGGGGAGGTGGGTGGGTTGTGATGACTAATTCCTGCTGTTCCCAGAGATCACCTGTTACAGGTAAGTAACTGTGCTATCTCTAGGAACAAACAGGAATAAGTCATCACATATGGGGACTCCCTAGCTGAGATGCCTGGGAGATCCCCCTCCAAGGGTAACCATCTTCGGATGGATCTCAGGCATCCACTCTGGGAAGGTGGGCAGGAGTTGTTTAAGTATGGAACAGGTGTTTGAGGACAGCCTGACCAAACAAGGCATCCCGGCGGGAGTCCTTGTCCAAGCAGTAATGGGCTGTGAAGGTATGCACCGAGGCCCAAGTGGCTGCTCGACAGATCTGATCTATGGATACAGAGTGAAGATGAGCCATAGAAGTGGCCATGGCTCTCACATTGTGAGCTGTGACATGGCCTTCCAGAGAAATGTTCTTACTCTGGTAAGCAAAGGAAATACACTGAGCAATCCAGTTGGAAAGTGTGCGTTTGGCGACTGGAAGTCCCAAATGAGAAGGATCAAAAGCCACGAAAAGCTGAGAAGACTTTCGATGTGGCTGAGTTCTATTGAGGTAAAAGGCGAGAGCTCTTTTACAGTCAAGAGTATGAAGGTTCCTCTCTGCACTGGATGCATGAGGAGCCGGAAAAAAGACAGGTAGATATACCTCTTGATTAAGATGAAAAGGCGAGACCACTTTAGGCATAAAGTGGGGATTCGTCCTAAGGACCACCTTATCATGATGAAATCTGGTATAAGGTGGATTTGCCACCAAAGCCTGCAGTTCACTGATGCGGCGAGCCGAAGTGACTGCAATAAGGAAAAGGACCTTCCAAGAAAGAAATTTCAGGGAGGTAGATACCAACGGTTCAAAAGGTGGCTTCATAAGTTGACCCAGAACTAAATTCAAGTCCCATGCTACCGGAGGAGGCCGGATGGGAGGCTTAGTGAGGGTTAGGCCTCTCATGAATCTTGCAATAAGAGGATGAGAGGAAACAGATTGTCCATTTATAGGTTTTAAGGATGCTGTAATAGCACTTAAATGGACTCGTACTGAATTCGTCTTGAGGCCTGCATTGGAAAGATGCAGGAGATAGTCTAGTAGAGAATTCAAAGGAAGTGCCAGAGGGTCAAGACCCTGTTGAGCACACCAAATGGAAAAACGTTTCCATTTGAAAGCATAGGAACGCCTGGTAGAGGGTTTCCTAGAGGCATAAAGGATATCTTTCACTGGTTGAGAAAGATTAAACTCTTGAAGGCTTAAGCCTTCAGTAACCAAGCTCGGAGATGTAGGGACTTGGGGTTTGGATGCCACAAAGTTCCCTGCTCCTGAGACAGAAGGTCTGGTGCAGCTCCCAGGTCCAGGGAGGAGCCCTGGGAGAGCTGTAGAAGGAGAGGGAACCACACTTGGCGTGGCCAGCGTGGAGCAATGAGGATCATGGATCCGTGATCCCTCTGAAGTTTGAACAGAGTCTTGGGAATCAAAGGAATGGGTGGAAAAGCGTACAGGAATTCCTGACCCCAATGCAGGAGAAAGGCATCGTTGGCCTGAGCTCCCTGACACGGAGTCCTGGAACAGAACCGGGGAAGTTTGGCATTCCACGGACTTGCAAAGAGGTCTATGTCCGGGGTCCCCCATTCCTGAAAGATTCTGCGTATCTGGTCCATATGTAGGGACCATTCGTGTGGGAGCAGAACTCGACTGAGTCTGTCTGCCCGAGAGTTTTGAACTCCTGGAAGATATACTGCCAGAAGATGAATTTGGTGCTCTCTGGCGAAGGCCCATAATCTGAGAGCTTCGTTGCAAAGCGACAGAGAGCCCGTCCCTCCTTGTTTGTTGATATAAAACATGGCCACCTGATTGTCTGTCTGAACTAGGACAGTCAGGCTGGCAAGGAGGGTATGGAAGACTGTGAGGGCAAGGAAGATTGCTCGCAGTTCCAGAAGGTTGATATGAAGGGTGGTCTCATGGGGAGACCAGAGTCCCTGAGTGGAGAGATGTTGAAGATGAGCTCCCCATCCTGTTTGGGAGGCATCTGTTGTGAGGGTTGCTTGGGGCAACGAAGGTTGGAAGGGGGTCCCCAACAACAGATTTTTGGAGGATGTCCACCACTGGAGAGACCAAAACAGACGTTTTGAGGTGAGTACCTGGTCTGACAGCAGTCCCGATGCTTGAGACCACTGGGTGGCCAATGTCCATTGAGCTGCTCTCATATGGAGACGAGCATAGGGCACCACATGAACCGTGGAGGCCATGTGGCACAGAAGTTGCAGCATTTCTCTGGCTGACAAGTGACTTCTGGACTGAGCTTGGGAGGCCAAGCTTATTAGCCTTTGGCCTCGGACCAGAGGGAGGTAGGCCCTTGCAGTGGTGGAGTCCAATTGGGCCCCTATGAATTCCAGGGACTGAGTAGGGATGAGTTGGGACTTGGGAACGTTTACCACAAGTCCCAGATATTGAAGAATACGCCTTGTGCGGTCCAGAGAAATCTGGGCTTCTGATTGAGATGGAGCTCGGATAAGCCAGTCGTCCAGATATGGGAAGACAAAGATTCCCATGCCTCTGAGAAATGCGGCAACGACTGCCATGCATTTTGTGAATACTCTTGGAGCAGAGGCCAGACCGAAGGGTAGTACTCTGTACTGGAAATGTTTTCCCTGGAACAGAAATCTTAGATATTTTCTGTGGGATGGATGGATGAGTATATGAGTGTACGCATCCTTGAGATCTAGAGAACAAAACCAATCCTGACTCTGAAGGTAGGGAAGGAGAAGGCCCAGAGAGAGCATTTTGAATTTCTCCTTGAATAGAAACCTGTTCAATTCTCTCAGATCTAGGATAGGTCTGAAGCCCCCTGTCTTCTTTGTTATGAGAAAGTAAGGGGAGTAGAAACCTAACCCCTGTTGTGGAGGAGGAACCTCCTCTATTGCCCCTTGGGCAAGAAGAGAAGAGACTTCCTGACCCAACAGGGTCAGAAGAGATGGGGGAGAACTGAATTGCCTCACCATGGTATGGGGAGGAAGGCTGGAGAAATGAAGTTTGTAGCCCTCTCGGATAATAGAGAGGGTCCATTGCTCTGATGTTATTTGCTCCCATCTGGGAGCAAAGTGAGCTAGCCTTCCAGGAATGGTGAGGGGCTCTGGTTGTGCTAGAGCCAGAAACGGCAAGTTCTCTAGAGGGAAGTCAAAACCCCTGAGGGGGTTGAGCCTGCTGGGATGTAGCAGACACTGCAGACTTTGACTTTACCTGCTTAGATTGTTGACGCTTAGCCGCAAGGCGAGGCTGAGCAGATTGCTGGCCAGTATTTGTGGGAAATCTGGTCTTTTTATAGTAAGGCCTTTTAAAAGGCTTCTTTTTGGTAGGGGTAGAAGTAGACTTGGAAAGTCTATCTAGAGTGGCATTTTCTGCATCCATTTGAGCAGCTTTAATCTGCCAGTCTTCCCCAAATAAGTTCTCACCGGTACAGGGCAGATTTCTGAGGCCTTCTACAACCCAGGGTTCTAGGTTAGAAGCCTGGAGCCAAGCGAGACGTCGGGCTGCAATAGCAATTCCCGAAGCTCTGCCTGCAACTTCAAAGGAATCAAAGGCTGCCCTGTTGGAGAACTTGGAGACCTCGGAAAGTTGTGTCACCATAGAAAAGAAGTCCGCCCTTTGATCATCAGGAATAAAGGGGGCAAAATTCTGTATTTTTAGGGCAAGTTGCCCAAGATACATGCCCATATAAAGGCTATAAGAGTTGATCCTGGCTATAAGCATACTAGCCTGGAACATCTTTCTTCCAAAAGAGTCTAGGTTCTTACATTCTCGCCCTGGAGGGGTAGAAGAATGCCTCTTAGGACTCTTTATTTTCTTCATGGCAGACTTCACCACAATGGAGTGGTGAGGCAGCTGAGTTTTCTGGAACCCAGGCGAAGGAGGGACCCGATACATGGTGTCCAACCTGCGGGAATGGGGAGACAGTGTTAAAGGAGTCTCCCACAAATCCATCAAGTGTTCTGCCTCTTTAGGAGCTTTTGAGTATCCTAAAATGTCCAATTTTTTTGATCTGGGTTCTCTTTCAGAAGATGTAGTAATAGAAAGTGCTTTAGCTACATCAACAATGAAATCCTGAAAGGATAAATCCTCTGGAGGAGACATCCTCCTCTTGGGAGAAGAGGGCTCCTCAGGAAGAGTAAGCTCAGCAGAGTCATCAGAGGAATTGAATTCATCAGAAGAATCTGAGTACTCCTTCTGTGCTTCCAATGTACGATACGCATACCGATTGGTATCGACATCGGGCGTATCGGGCATGGGATCGGTACCGGGCGAAAGCCGGAATCCGGCATGCGGAACCGATCGACGTTTAGAAGTCGATGGTCTCGGTTCCGGTGTAGATACCGGAACCGGGGTCGGTACCGATGAAATCGGTACCGAGGGCGTCGCAGCCTTAATGAAGGCCAGTACGGCTTGCTGCATGGTCTGGACAGTACTGCCCATAGACGCCACTACTGCCTGGATGTCGGTACCGGTATGGGCCGGTACCCCAGAGCAGTCCAACAGGTGATCTGTCGAGGCCGTGCCATCGATGTCAACCTGTGACCCCATGATTGCTTTGGAGGCCGGAACCTCCCGCCGGGGTTTTTTGGCCTGGGCAGAATCCTCGAACTCAGAACTGAGAGCCTCTCGATCTTTAGAAAGAGATTTGCTTTTAGAGGATTTGCCCACAGAAGTTTTGGTTACCTGAGATCCATCCGGAGAGGAAGACCTGGATGACTGTGATGCTTCTGAAGGAAACAGCACATGGAGCTTGTTAGCCCGGTTCTGCAAACCGCGTTTAGACATCTGGGTGCAGGATGGGCAGTCCGGTATGGAGTGCTCAGGTCCCAAACATTTGAGACACCATTCATGGGTGTCTGTGACAGAAATGACAGCACTGCATTTGGTACATTTTTTGAAACCAGGGACTGGCTTCTCCATGAGGAGAAATTGTGTAGGCCTTAAGGCCTAACACCGGGTACCAAGCTGTGCTGAAGAAAATAAAAAAGTCTTTTTTTTTTTTTTTTTTTTTGATATAGAAAGAAAGAAAGACCGGCGATACCGGTTTCGGTATGGGGAAGGCAGGTACGCGGTCTAAAGAAACAAACAAAAGTAACAAATTCTTCAGCGGTGACAGGAACACGACCTGCTGGCTCCGCGGAAAAAGAAGAACTGAGGAGAGCTGGTCAGGAAGGCGGGAAGGCAGCGCGCATGTGCAGTGGGAGGCCCCAAAGGCTTTTCATCTGAAAAGCTGGGGAGCTTTCCCGCGCAGGCTCCGTCGGTACCGACGTACCCATATGTGATGACTTATTCCTGCTTGTTCCTAGAGATCTATGCTATCTCCAGGAACAAGCAGGAATGTAGTCTCTACATATGGGGACTCCCTAGCTGCAGATGCCAGGGAGAAACCTCAGAAGTTGTGTGCCCTTGTGAAAGGGCTCCACTTCCCCCCATGGATCTCTGGCATCCTACCAGGGATGGTGGGTAGGAGTTGATTAAATATGGAACAGGTGTTGAAGAACAGCCTGACCAAACAAGGCATCCCGGCAGGAGTCCTAGTCTAAGCAGTAATGGGCTGTGAAGGTATGAACCGAGGCCCAAGTAGCTGCTCGACAGATGTCGTCGATAGACACAGAGTGAAGATGAGCCATAGAGGTTGCCATGGCCCTCACATTGTGAGCTGTGACATGGCCTTCAAGAGGAAGGTTCTTACTCTCATAGGCAAAAGAAATACACTGTGCAATCCAGCTGGACAGTGTTCTTTTGGAGACTGGAAGTCCCAAATGACTAGGATCAAAAGCAACAAAGAGTTGAGAGGACTTTCTATGTTGTTGTGTCCTTTGCAAGTAAAAGGCCAAAGCCCTTTTACAATCTAAAGTATGAAGATTCCTTTCTGCACTTGAGGCGTGAGGCCTTGGGAAAAATACAGGAAGGTAAACCGCTTGGTTTAAATGAAAAGGTGATACTACATTTGGCATAAAGTGTGGATGTGTCCTAAGGACTACCTTATCATGATGGAACCTTGTATAAGGAGGATCAGCCACCAATGCTTGCAATTCACTGATGCGACGTGCTGATGTGATTGCAATAAGAAAGATGACCTTCCAGGAAAGGAATTTCAAAGAGATAGTAGCTAATGGTTCAAAAGGCAGCTTCATGAGCTGCCCAAGAAGCAGATTTAAGTCCCATGCCACCGGTGGTGGCTTAATGGGAGGCTTAGTTAAAAGAAGGCCTCTCATAAATCTCGCTATGAGAGGGTGAGAGGAAATAGGTTGGCCATTAAGAGGCTTGAAAGAAGCTGCAATAGCACCCAAATGAACTCTCACTGAATTGGTCTTAAGCCCTGTATTAGACAAATGAAGGAGATACTCCAGTAATGATTCTAGAGGTATCGCAAGAGGGTCAAGACCCTTCTGCGAGCACCATATGGTAAACCTTTTCCACTTGAAAGCATAAGAGCGTCTTGTGGAAGGTTTCCTGGAAGCATAAAGGATATCCTTTACCTGCTGAGAAAGGTTAAGACCATGAAGTTCTAGGCTTTCAGCAACTAGGCCCTGAGATGGAGAGACTGGGGATTGGGATGCCACAGCATCCCGTCCTCCTGAGAAAGGAGATCTGGAGCAGATCCTAACTCCAGAGGTGGAGCATGAGAGAGATGTAGGAGCAGAGGGTACCACATTTGCATTGGCCAGTGTGGAGCTATGAGAATCATATGACCTCTGTCTCTCTGAAGCTTGAACAGGGTTTGGGGAATTAGGGGAATGGGTGGAAAGGCATACAGGAAGTCCTGGTCCCAATGGAGGATAACCCTGAGTCGGGATTCTGGAACAGAACCGGGGAAGTTTGGCATTCAGCGGACTTGCAAAGAGGTCTATGTCTGGGGTTCCCCAAATTTGAAATATTTTGGCCACTTGGTCTGCATGGAGAGACCATTCATGTGGAAGCAGAACTCGACTGAGTCTGTCTGCCCAAGAGTTTTGAATGCCTGGAAGATACACCGCAAGGAGATGAATCTGATGCTCTCTGGCGAGGGCCCATAGTCGCAAAGCTTTGTTGCAGAGCGACAGCAAGCCTGTTCCACCCTGCTTGTTCACATAGAACATGGCTACCTGATTGTCCGTTTGAACTAGGATTGTCTTGTAGCTGAGCTGGGTGTGGAATACTCGCAGAACAAGGAAGATTGCTCTGAGTTCCAGGAGATTGATGTGTAGATAGGTCTCCTGTGGAGTCCAGGTACCCTGAGTAGAGCGGCCTTGCAGGTGGGCTCCCCAACCCATCTGTGAGGCATCTGTTGTCAGAGTGGCTTGGGGTGGGGGTTGTTGGAAAGGGGACCCCCACCAAAAGGTTTTTGGGTGACTGCCACCATTGGAGGGACAAAATAAGACGATCTGAGTTTGTTATTTTGTCTGACAGGCAACCTGATTCCTGAGTCCATTGAGTGGATAAAGTCCACTGGTCTGCCCTCATATGGAGACGAGCATAAGGAACCACATGCACGGTAGATGCCATGTGGCCTAGCACTGTAACATTTCCCGAGCAGTGAGGTGAGGCTTTAGCACTGCTTGGGAAGCTAACTGCACAATGTGAAAGCAGCGGGGCTGTTGAAGATAGGCCCTTGTCTGTCTGGTATCCAACAGAGCTCCTATAAACTCTAGAGACTGAGTGGGAGCAAGGTTGGATTTTGTGAGGTTTAAGACAAGTCCCAAATACTGAAGGATGCACATTGTGCGAGAGAGAGAAATCCTGGCCTCTGGCTCTGAAGGGGCTGGAATGAGCCAGTCATCTAAGTAAGGAAAGACGAATATTCCCAGGGTGCGAAGAAATGCTGCCACCACAGCCATGCATTTTGTGAACACCCTTGGTGCCGAGGCCAGGCCAAAAGGAAGAACCCTGTATTGGTAGTGCTTCCCTTGAAATAGAAAGCAAAGGAACTTTCGATGAGTTGGATGGATGAGAACATGAGTGTATGCATCCTTGAGATCTAGAGAACAAAGCCAATCCTGACTCTGAAGGTATGGCAGCAGAGTTCCTAGAGAAATCATTTTGAACTTCTCTTTGAACAGGAATTTGTTCAATTTTCTGAGGTCCAAAATGGGTCTGTGTCCTCCTGTTTTCTTTGGAATAAGGAAATAGGGGGAGTAGAACCCTGTACCCTGTTGGAGAATGGGTACCTCTTCTATTGTTCCCTGGGCAAGAAGCAAAGTGACCTCTTGACCTAACTGGGCGTGGAGAGAGGTCTGAGAATTGAACTGTCTTACCATTGTAGGAAGGGGCATGCTGAGGAAATGAAGCTTGTACGCCTCTCTTACAATGGACTGAGTCCAATTTTCTGCTGTTATCTGCCCCCATCTGGGGGAAAAATGACATAACCTTCCTGGAATGGTGGAAGGCTTTGGGCCGTTCAGGGACAGGAAGGCAAAGTTCTCTAGATAGGAGTCAAAGCCCCTGTGGAGGCTGAGTCTGCTGAGCCGGATGAGGCTTAGCAGCCTTTGTTTTTCTTTGCCTAGGTTATTGCTGCTGTCCCTTTTGGGCAGACTGACCTAAACGATGCCCCTGCTGGGTATAGGTGGGGTAAAACATCTTCTTCTTACTGAAGAAGGGTTTCTTGTAGGATTTTTTCCTTGCAGGTCAGCTGTAGATTTAGACAATCTATCCAAGGTGATATTGTCAGCATCTATCTCATTAGCTTTTTCCTGCCAATTCTTGCCAAAGAGATTCTCTCCTGTGCAAGGAATATTCCCCAGTTTATCCTGTACCCAAAGTTCCAAGTCAGATGCCTGGAGCCAGGCAATTCTACGTGCACCTATGGCAATAGCAGAGGTTCTGCTTATGCACTCAAAGCAGTCAAAGGCTGCACGATTTACAAACTTGGAAACATCCTGAACATGTTTGACAAGGGCAAGGTAATCCTGCCTCTTATCATTAGGGAGGAGAGGGCTCATAAGCTCTAAATCTCCCGTGACCTCCATAAGGAACATTCCCATATATAATATATAGGAACTGATCCTAGCAGAAAGCATGGAAGCCTGGAAGGTTCGACGTCCAAAGGCGTCAATAGTCCTACACTCAGATCCTGGAGAATTAGATGAATGCCTTTTTGTACTCTTGATCCTTCTCATAGCTGATTCCACCACCATGGAATGGTATGGTAGCTGAGTCTTCTGAAACCCAGGACAAGGAGGAACTCGATACATGGTGTCGAGCCTTTGAGAGTGAGGAGAAGTGGTTAGAGGTGTTTCCCACATCCTTAACATGAGGTCATGCAAGATCTCATGAATAGATAAGGTAGCTGTCTCCTTGGGAGCTTTAGGGTATTGCAGGATTTCCAATTCCTTTGCCCTAGGCTCTTTTTCAGGAGCCACTGTGATGGAAAGACCTCGATCCACATCTCTAATAAAATCCTGAAAGGACATATCCTCTGGAGGAGACATCCTACGCTGAGGAGAAGAAGAATCCTCAGGAAGAAGTACTCTGGTATCGGCAGAGCTTTCAGAGTCTTCAGATCATCCGAGGATTCAAAGTATCTCCGATCCGGGTGATCGTGCAAGGCACGGTACCGGTACCGATCAAAGTCGGCATCGGAGGGGTCCGGTACCAACTTGTCAATACCGGATGGATAAGCATGACTCGGTCCCGGTAGAATACCTGCCGATGTCGATGCAGTCGGTACTGGTACCGAGGTCGGTGCCGGTACCGGTTGAATTGTCTGAAGCGGTTTCAAGGGCATCGAGGCCGTGAGAAGAGCCACCAGACTGCATTCAATAGCCAAGAATCTCTGGTCTATCGACGCTGCCGTTGCTTGGGTATCGGTACCGGATAAAGCAGTCGGTACCCCAGAGCATGGCACCAGTAGTTCTGCTGAGGTTGAGGCGTCGAGAACATCCTAGAGCTCCGTTAGTGCTTTGGAAGCCGAAGTCTCCCGCCGGGGCAATTTTGCCGGTACAAGTCCCTCAAGGGCAACGCCAGAGGTATCTCGATGCTTAGAAGGAGATCTACCCTTTGAGGACAAGCCAGATTTATGTTTAGTTACCTGAGATCCATGGGAGGAAGATGAAGCCCTGGAAGACGTTGATGCCACAGACGCTGCATCGGAGAGAAAAAGGGTGCTAAGTTTAGCAGCCCGGTTTTGCCGGTCCCTCTTTGACATCATCCCACAGGCAACACACTCCAAAACAGAGTGGTCAGGACCTAAACATTTGAGGCACCACTCATGGGTGTCGGTGACGGAGATGGTACCGCCACACTTAGAAATCTTTTTAAAATCCGAAGCAGGTTTTTCCATTTTAAAGGAAAAGTTGGGCCTAGTGCCCAAAATGGCGCGTGGCACCTGAGGAAAAAATACCTGGAAAAGACTCCAGAAGAAAAGCTTTTTTTTTTTAAGAAAAAAGAAAGAAGAACCAGCAGTACCGGTGTAGCATTGAGGGAAGGCAGATGCAACCACAAAAAAGAAGAATAAAAGGGAATATTTTCTGCGGTGACAGGATGTACGACCTGTCGGTTCCACGGAAAACGAAGAAATGGAGAGGGACAGTTGGGAAAGGCGGGAAGGCAGCACGCAGGCACTGTGGAATGCTCCCAAAAGCTTTCCTATTGGACGCTGGGGAGCGTTTCCGCGCAGGCTCCGTCAGTACCGACGATACCCATATGTGAAGACTACATTCCTGCTTGTTCCTGGAGATGCACTATTAATTCCATTTTTAAAGTGTTGGTCACTGAAGATCAACTGAATCGGGATGTTAAAATCCTATTTGTTGTCCCTCCATATGACACCAATCAGCACTCAGCTATCCATTACTCACCTGCTAAATAAGCACTGGCGTCAGGAAAACCACATTCCTTCTCTTGTGATTTGTCACTGCAACAGCAAAAATATAGCAAGGAAAATCCTAAAGTGACTCCATTTTGGGGGCAACTATATAAATTGGTGAAAGAGTAGAATGATCTTTCATGACTGGTACAGATCTGTATGAAGGATTTGTATGGATGGCAGCACGCAGGAAGGAAGAACAGATGTATCTCAGAAGGTGCCTGAAGCTGAAGATGAGACCATTTATTGAAGAACTTCTGAAAAAGTCAATGAGACCAAGCACAAGGCAGTCGATATCAGAAAATCTGCCTTACCATGCGATAGTGTGGCAACAGCATATCATACCTGAGTGGGCAGGACAAGTTAGAGATAAAAATGGATGGCAGACCATCTGGACTGCAATGTTATACATGTTGTTGTTGCTAAGTGCAGTCGAATCAGTATCAACTCAGGGTGGTCTTCAGGATAACTATCCTAAACTGTGTTTGGTCTTCAGTCAGGCAACTAATTGTTGACAGAGTGCTATTCATAGCTACTGTTATTCTAACGATCCATCTTATTGCTGGCCTTCCGCTTTTGCAGTGACCTTCAATCTTGCCAAGCATGATGTCTTTCTCCTATAATCTCTCTCTTTGCATGATGTGTCCATGTGAGCTTCTAAAGAAAGCTTAGGTTTGTTCTCTTTTCTCTAGTGCCGACTGGTTTGTTCTTTGACCAGTTCGGTATTCTTCACCAATACTTTAATTCCAAGGCATCAATTTTCTTCCTTTTTATCTTTTTCACTGTCCAACTTTTGCATCTATATGACATTATTGAAAATACCATGGCTTGGACAAGTTGAAGATTGTCTGTTATACATAGAGGGTACTTAAACTGAAAGGGGAAAGGTTTTAGGTTATTGCAGTTACATCTCCCAGTGTTAGGAGGTCACAATCTTTCCTGATATAAGCTGCCATAAATTCTGAAAAAAAGCTCTCTTAAACCAACTAAGATTGACAGTACATTTCTAAAAGATGAGTGATAAGGTTTTCAAACTAAATAGAACTTTTCATTCCTTTATAAGTAGGGGAGGTAAATTGTCCATGACACATTTCAGGACAACAAGATCAATAAAAATAGAAGAATCAGACCCAATTACTGCTAGAGGATGTACAGTGACATTATCTTCACATACCACTTCAGTATCACTTCCAACTGACGTATTCAGTGGAGCAGCATCAAAACTCTTATGAGTTTCTAAACAAGTCTGAACCTTTGCAACAGCCGAATAACAAAGACTAACCTCTTGTAACCTGCTCTATATGTAAAAATTAATATAATTCTATGCTGTTGGAAACTTGCTAGTGATATCTATATTTGTATCAAGAAAGAGTAGTTACTCAACTGTAACAGGTGTTCTCCAGGAGCAGCAGGAATCAGTCCTCACATATGGGTGACGTCGGCGCCGACGGAGCCCTCGTGCGGAGCATTTCCCCAGCTTTCAAAGAAAGCCTTTGGGAACTGCAGCGCGCATGCACGGTCCCCGTCCCGCCCAAGGGTGCCATCTTGCCCAGTCTGATGACATAGCTAAAAGACAGCAAAAAATTAGCAAAAAACAAATCATATGACTGCAACTCCAAGGGGAGGAGGGAGGGTTGTGAGGACTGATTCCTGCTGCTCCTGGAGAACACCTGTTACAGGTGAGTAACTACTCTTTCTCCAGGACCAAGCAGGAAGTCAGTCCTCACATATGGGACTCCCCAGCTTAAGGCTACCGGAGACCCCAAGCGTAAAAAATGAGCTCCCTCTAGCTCGTCAGCACAGAAGGATGGAATCTTCTCTGAGAACGCCCCCGACCGGTAGCCCAAAACCAGGGCCGGAGGGTAGGAGTTGCCTAAACCTCAAAGAGATGATGGAGTACTGCCTGTCCAAAAGCACTGTCCCTGCGGGACTCCCTCTCAAGGCAGTAATGGGCCGCAAAAGTCTGGCTTGAAGACCAAGTAGCGGCCCGGCCGATGTCTGCCAACGGAACAGAGCGGAGATGAGCCACTGACGTAGCCTTCGCCCTGACACGATGAGCCGTGACTCGACCCTCCAACAAGAGGCCGGCTGCCCCATAAGCCCAGGCGATACAGTCAGCTACCCAGATGGACAACGTATGCTTGGAGACAGGAAGCCCCAACTTATTGGGGTCAAAGGAAACAAAAAGCTGAACAGCCTTTCGATGCTCTCGCGTACGGTCAAGGTAGAAGGAGAACGCCCTCCTACAGTCCAGGGTATGCAAGACCATCTCAGCCCGGCTGGCATGCGGCCTGGGAAAGAAGGTTGGAAGAACCACCTCCTGATTGAGGTGAAAAGGTGATACAACCTTAGGCAGAAACTTAGGATGAGTCCGTAAGACTACCTTATTCTTGTAGAATCTAGTGTAAGGAGGATCAGACACTAGCGCCTGCAGTTCACTTACCCGCCTAGCAGAGGTGAGAGCTACGAGAAACAAGGTTTTCCAGGAAAGAAAACAGAGAGGACAGGTAGCCATAGGTTCAAAAGGCGGACAAGTAATCCGCTGTAAGACCACATTCAGATCCCACTGAGGGGCCGGTGGACGGAACGGGAGCTTAAGGAGAAGGAGGCCCCTGAGGAAACGAGCCACCAAAGGGTGGTTGGAAAGAGGCCGTCCGTCCACCGGCGAGTGGTGTGCTGAGATAGCACTAAGGTGAACTCTGACAGAGTTAGATTTAAGGCCCAGATTGGAGAGATAGAGCAAATATTGCAAGACCACCGCAACCAAGCACGAGAAGGGATCCTCGCTGTGCTGAGCACACCAGGCGGAGAACCTACGCCACTTAAGAGGGTAGGACTTCCTGGTAGAAGGACGCCGAGAGGCCAAGACTACCTCCTCCACCTCTCTAGGCAGTAGGAGGGGAGCTAGGACTACCCTTTCAGCAGCCAGGCCATCAGATGAAGGGACTGGAGGTTGGGGTGCAAGAGAGATCCCTGATCCTGAGACAGGAGATCGCGTTGAAACCCCAGAGGAAAGGGCGTGTCCACCGCCAGCTGAAGCAGAAGTGGAAACCACAGTTGCCTCGGCCACCGGGGGGCTATGAGAATCAATGAAGCCCCGTCGCGGAGGACCTTGAACAGCGTTCTGGACACTAGTGGAGTGGGAGGAAACGCATACCGAAGGCCTTTGGACCAGGAGATCAGAAACGCATCCGGTGCTACTCTGAGAGGATGCGGTTGTCTGGAGCAAAATCTCGGGAGTTGCCGGTTCAGAGGACTGGCGAAGAGATCCATGGTGGGCAGGCCCCACCTGAGAAAGACCTGCTGAACCACCAATGGATTTAATCTCCATTCGTGGGGTTGCAGGATCCTGCTCAGTCTGTCTGCCAGGCAGTTTTCCTGGCCTGGGAGGTAGACAGCCTTGAGAAGGATTCCGTGATTGACAGCCCAAGAGCACAGCCGCCATGCCTCCTGACAAAGGAGGTAGGAGCCTGTGCCGCCTTGCTTGTTCACATAGAACATGGTTACTTGATTGTCCGTCTGGACCAGTACAGACTGGTGAGAGGCGAGGTGGGAGAAGGCTTTCAGAGCTAGGCGTATCGCCCGTAGCTCCAGGAAGTTTATCTGTTGAGAAGCCTCCCAAGGAGTCCAGAGTCCCTGAGTACATGTCCCTTGGCAATGTGCTCCCCAACCTAGAAGAGAAGCATAGGTTGTCAGCACCTGAGAATGAGGAGGTGATTGAAAAACCACTCCGAGTACCAGATTCGGAAGATGAAGCCACCACTGCAGAGAGGAGACCAAGAGGTTGGATATCCGCACTGAGTCCGCAAGGCTCCCCATGGCTTGATGCCACTGAGTGTGAAGGCTCCATTGAGCAGGTCGCATGTGGAGGCGGGCATTGGGGGTCCATCATTGGGTGGGCACCAACTATTGGTTTGTGAATAAAAGCCTCTTTTTTATTACATGATTACGTTGTTCTTTCCTTGGACACATCACGTTCCTCTACTGTGGGCGGGCATTGGGGGTGACATGAACCGTGGAAGCCATATGGCCGAGTAGTCTCAGGAATTGCCTGGCAGACACCAGGGAATTGCTGTGAAACTGGCTGGCCAGATCTACGAGCCGGTGGGCTCTGTCCAGAGGCAGAAAAGCCTTTGCTTGAAGAGTGTCCAGCCTGGCCCCGATAAACTCTAAGTTTTGGGACGGGAGCAAAGTGGACTTTGCGAAGTTTATGACAAACCCCAAGTGCTGAAGCAGAGCCACAGTGCGAAGGGTGGCCTGGTTGGCCTCCTGGGAGGATGGGCCCCTTATGAGCCAGTCGTCCAGGTATGGAAACACAAAAAGACCCTGAAGCCTCAGGTAGGCCGCCACCACTGCCAGGCACTTGGTGAACACCCTGGGAGCGGAGGACAGGCCAAAGGGCAGTACTCTGTACTGATAGTGGTTTCCTCCCACAACAAATCTGAGATATTGTCTGTGATCTGGATGAATCAGGATGTGAGTATACGCATCCTTTAGATCTAAGGAGCATAGCCAATCTCCCTGCTGGAGGTAGGGCAGCAGGATTCCAAGGGTAAGCATCTTGAACTTTTCCCTCACCAGGAACTTGTTGAGGTTTCGCAAATCTAGGATGGGTATGAGGCCTCCAGTTCTTTTTGGTACCAGAAAGTACCTGGAATAAAAGCCGTGACCTCTCAGGTGGTGGGGCACCGGTTCCACAGCCTGATCCTGGAGCAGACCTGCTAACTCCTGAAGGAGTAGGTCCCTGTGTAGAGGGGGTCTTGGAGGCTCCCCTGGAAAATAGGAGGGAGGTGCCTGTTGAAAATGGAGAAGATAGCCCCTTTGGACTATGTGAAGAACCCAGGCATCTGATGTGATGGCTGACCACCTGTGGGCAAAGTGGGCCAGCCGGCCTCCTGTGCTGAGAGAAGCCAGCTGAGGAGAAGAGGCTATGCTGTTTGAGTCAAAAACCCCCACCCTGCTGAGCAGGGGCCGGTGTTGGTGGCTTGGGGGCCTGCTGCCTACGGGGCCCCTGACCCCGGACCTTGGCCTGCTGACCCTGTTGGGGAGCTGTAGAGGCCTGATATTGAGGGTAGGGTTTATAGGCATTAGACTTCCTCGGGTAAAAGGGCTTTTTTCCCAAGCCCTTCTTCTTCTGAGAAGGGGCAGAGGTTTTCCTGGAAAGCCTAGTCCTGGTCAGAGTCTCGGTCTCGAGTTCTGCAGCCTTTTCAGCCATGGGCTTGCCAAAGAGGTTTTCACCCCAGTAGGGGACATCGACCAACTTGTCCTGGATCCATGGCTCGAGGTCGGATGACTGTAGCCAAGCCTGTCGGCGGGCACCGATGCCGGCCCCAGCTACTTGGGCCGAAGATTCGAAGCCATTGTAGGCTGCTCGAGAGATAAACTTTGAGCACTCTCGAATACCTGTGGACAGGGCTTGGAACCTCTGCAAAGGTTCCTCGGAGAGACCAGCAGAGAACACGGCAATCTCCTTTGCCAGGTCTTGAAGGTACATGCCCATGTAGAGCTGGTAGGTCTGGACACGGCAAGCAAGCATAGAGCCCTGGAAGCACTTCTTACCGACGGCATCCAGGTTCCGGGCCTCCCTGCTGGGGGGCACCGAGGAGTGCATCTTCTGACTTTTCAGTCGATGCATGGCCGATTCCACAACCATGGAGTGGTGCGGTAATTGTGCCTTTTGGAACCCGGGGCTCTTGTGGACTCGAAAGATGGAATCGACCCGCTTGCTTAACACTGGCGTCGAGGCCGGGGTCTCCCACATGCGGAAGAGCAGCTGCTCCAGCATCGGAGGAACCGGTACAGTAAAGGCCTCCTTAGGGGGAGAGTCATACTGGAGGGCCTCGAGCTCTTCAGCTCGAGGCTCCTCCTCGGGATCCGCGGGGAAGGCCAAAGCCTTGGCCATATCCCACACGAAGTCCGAGAACCGTGTATCTTCCGGTGGGGATCGTCTCCGAGGCTCGGACTTGGGAGAGTCCGATGGGACACACCAAGTCCGATGGGTGTCGGGTGACTCTTCGTCCTCCGTCTCCCAGCCCGACTCCTCGGAGGAGGAATCGAGCGGCTCCGGTCGGGCGGGTACCGATGCCCTCCGCCCCGACGCTGAGGGTATCGGCGTCAACGACCTCTGCCCCGAACGGGAGGTCGAGGGAGACCGTGGCCGAGGATCGACTCGAGCCCGCATGGACTCGAGGATCGGCTCGGCCTCCGGGGTTGACTTGGACGTCGAGGTCCCGGTGGTCGGGGCAGATGCACCAGTGAGACCGGCGATCAATGCCCGCTGCTGTTTCATGAAGGCAGCGAAGCTGCTCTCCAAGGCTGTCAACCTGAGCCCGAGCTCAGGAGACCCAGCAGCCCCCGACTCGGGCCCCGACGGCGTCGGGCCCGACGTCGGCTCCCTCGGAGGAGAGTCAACGAGGACAACAGCACTTACGTGTCCAGGAGACTCCATCTCCACACGAGGATGTTTGGGAGGCCGCTCCGACTCCGAAGTCCTGGGACGGCTATCGGGGCTATGCGACCTGGCCCTCGAGGGACCAGGAGCGTCCACCGACGCCGCCCTCGCGGGTTTCTTCTTCCTGCGATGCTCCCACGAAGGAGACCCCTGCTCAGAGGAACCCCGACGCTGCTCGGGGCCGGAGTCCCGAGACGTCGAGGCCTCTGACGAGGTCCAGGCCCGGCCAGACGCAGAGTCAGAAAAAATTCTATCCTTCTGGTGCTGCCGACTCCTCAACGCCTTTGAGGACATTTTGCCACACGGACCACAGATAATCGGGTCATGATCGGGTCCGAGGCACCGGAGGCAGCAGTCATGTGTGTCTGTAAGAGACATAAGTTTCTTACAGCGATCACATTTCTTAAACCCGCTGGTAGCCATCGGGGGAAAAAGGGCCCCTGCTAGGTCAAAAGACCGGGCTGCCAGGGAAAAAAGAAAAAAGGCATGAACGCCAGTCGCAAAGGACAAAAACCGAAAAAGTAAGAAAGGACTCGATACTGGCGTATCGGTCCGAGCGGAAAAAGGATCCGGCGTCGAACCGGAGAAAAAAAGAGAAAAAATAGAGAAAATCAACTTTTTCCTCAGGGAAAAACGAACTATGTCTGTCGAGCTCCGCGGAAAAAAGAAGACCGGGCAAGATGGCACCCTTGGGCGGGAAGGGGACTGCGCATGCGCGCTGCAATTCCCAAAGGCTTTCTTTGAAAGCTGGGGAAATGCTCCGCACGAGGGCTCCGTCGGCGCCGACGTCACCCATATGTGAGGACTGACTTCCTGCTTGGTCCTGGAGAAGAAGAGATACTGATATTTAAGAAAAATCACAAAGCAGTCACAGAGGGTAAATGCAGACTCTAAAATCATGAGAAGGAGGTTTCCTCTTAAGTCACAGGGACAGAGCTGCAAGAGGCTTATATAAATAGGTAGAATTAGGTAGAGATTTTAGCCTGAGTGACTCCTCCATCCTCTTCCAAACATTATGTTATCCTATTCCCCCGCCCCTTCCTGTCCTCTCACCTATTGAACACATCACTTCAGTGTATCCAGTGCTACAAGAACAGACACCCGGGGAGCTGCACCAGCCATAGACACAGGTTTGGTTGCAGATTGCTGGAAAACAGAAAAACCACAAAGCAGGTATATACAGAGTCTATAATTCTGTGAAAACCTTCCCATATAACTGTACCAAAACAGCACATCTTTCAGGTACTGGCTATCAGAATACACAACTAAACATTGGGAAAGAGACAGTTTTGATTCTGGCATGGTTCTGATTTTCTGCTTTTCTGATAATGTTGTTAATTCTGAAATGATATGAAAAATACAATGAAACAGGTTGTTTCATTATGTGTCAATTCAAACCAAAATGGAAAAATTACCAAAAAATGTGTTTTTTCCATTTTGCTTTGTCTTCCATTTTAGTACATGCTCTTTTCATAGCAAGTGTTAAAAAGGAAATGAAAGAAAATGAAAAAATAAAACAGCATTGTGGTGCAACACACACAATTGGTATGTATATGTGCGGAGGGTCACAGGTTCAGGTCCCTGCTGGGGTTTCTGTATAGGGTGAGAGACATTGGGGGGGGGGGGGGGGGGGGGTGGGAGGCAGGAGTATGTGGGATGTGATAACTGTAAATGCTGTTGTTAGTGTCATTTTAGAGAGGCATTCCTAACAGGGGCTATACATTTCAAACAAAGGTAAGAATTTGTGTTTTTTTAAATTGCTAAACTCTCCTTTACTAACTTTCTCAGCTCTCTGGTGCTACTGACACCTAAACAGGAGTTAGTGGGCCTGATTAGCCTGTGAAAGAAGTGAGATCAGCTGAGGCCTGCATAAAAGGCTTCAGAGCCCTGCATTATTGAGGCATTTTTTAACAGGGGCTATACATTTCAAACAAAGGTAAGAATTTGTGGTTTTTTAAATTGCTAGATCTCTGACTGGGAGCTTTTAAAAGTTTTTTTTGTACATTTTAAAACAAAGTTACATTCTTTTTGGTGCTTTAGTTTAAAGGGAGAAATATTTTCTTTAGTGGGGTAGGTTTAAAACTCTCCTTTACTAACTTTCTCAGCTCTTTGGTGCTACTGACAACTATTCAGGCGTTAGTTCCCTTCCTACCCCTCCCAAACTCCCACCCACACCTAGTGAGCAGTCTTGCTTTATAGAGCACCTCCCCAATTAACAGAACACAGGGACTTGGAACAGCACATTTTGAATATAACTAAATAGATTTAACTGCTTTTTTGGAGGAACTCAGAGAGGAGGTGGCAAGGCTGAGGAGCATTCAAGACAGTGAGTACATTGATGAGATGCTTCTTGCAACAACTAAGCTCTCCAGCAGAGGGGAAGATGGGTGCCTACAGAATGACGAAGGTTGGACACAAGTCACCAGGGCCTGCAGAATCACTAATCCAACTTCTCCAACCCTTGAATTAAAGAACCATTATGCAGCCCTGGAAGTGGAGGAGGTGAAAGCATCCATGGAAAGGAAGGAACCAGAGCTCACAAACTCCAAAGTTGCAGAATCAGTGACCACAAGGAAGCAAAGGGTAGTGGTGGTTGGTGACTCTCTTCTGAGGGGTACTGAGGCGTCCATCTGCCGACCAGACTTGATGTCCAGAGAGGTATGCTGTCTGCCAGGTGCCAAAATCTGAGAAGTTATCGAGAGTTTGCCGAGACTCATCAAGCCCACTGACTATTACCCAATGTTGCTAATCCATGTTGGAACAAATGATACTGCCAGGTATCCCTCTGAGCATATCAAAAGTGACTTCATGGCTCTGAGACAGAGGGTGAAGCAGATAGGTGCACAGGTGGTGCTCTCTTCAATCCACCCTGTTGAGGGTAAAGGCCAAGGCAGAGAGGCTCGCATCCCGGCGATGAATGCATGGCTGCGTGGATGGTGTCATCAAGAGTGTTTTAGTTTCCTAGACCATTCGATGCTGTTCCAAGGGTTGCAGAGCAGAGATGGCGTCCATCTTTCCAAGAAAGCTTGACATGTCTTCAGTAGCAGATTGGCTAATCTACTGAAGAGGGCTTTAAACTAGATTCGTTGGAGATGGGTGAAGAAAGCCCCCAGGTAAGTGAAAGCCCTCAGGTAAGTGAAATATTAAATACCTTTATGGGAATGGGTAAAAGGGGTAACATATGGAAAGCAATGTGCATAAATGCCCGTACCATGGGAAATAAGATCTCTGATGTTGAAGCTTTGGTGGGAGTGGCGGACTTGGATTTACTGGCAGTTACAGAAACATGGTTCACAGAAAACCATCACTGGGATGTAACTATACCAGGCTATACTTTATTCAGAAAGGACAGTGTAGGAAGAGGGGGAGGAGGAGTGGCATTATATGTAAAAGATAATATTAAAGTTTTGGAATTACAGAGGAGCTTAAAAGGGACAGAGGAGGCACTGTGGGTTAAACTAGAAAGAAGGAAAGAGAAATCTATTTGCATTGGTGTGATATACAGACCTCCCTCACAAAAGGAAGAGGTGCACAGAGAGTTAATTGAAGATATATGCAGCATTGCTAGGAATGGGGAAGTGCTACTGATAGGCGATTTCAATATGCCAGATGTTGATTGGCACATTCCTGCTGCAGTGTCATCTAGAAGTAAAGAGATCCTGGATTCTTTACAGGGAGAACTATTCAGGCAATTGGTAACAGACCGCACACGTGAAGGGGCAATACTGGACTTGGTGCTTATCAATGGCGAAAGTGTTTCTGATGTTATAGTAGGAGATAATTTTTCATCCAGCGATCACCAGATGGTGTGGTTTAGTATTAGCACTAGGGCTGTTAGAATCCATTCAAAAGTGAAGGTCTTAGATTTTAGGAAAACTAACTTTGCCAAGTTGGGCCAATCCCTCAGGGAGTTGTTAGCGAGATGGGAACAGCTGGGGGATGTAGAAAAACAGGGGCAAAACTGAAAGGGGATATTTTAAGGACAACCAACCTTTTTGTTAAAATGGTAAATAAAGGAAAAAGGAAAAGGAGACCGCTATGGCTTTCGAAAGAAGTAGCTGAAAAGTTGAAGAAAAAGAGGGAGGCCTTCATGAAATACAAGAGATCACAGAGAGAGGAAGACAGGCATCTATATTTGGAAAAACTTAGAGAAGCTAACAAAGTAGTCAGGAAAGCAAAGATTCAAAAAGAGGAGGAAATAGCCAATGCAATAAAATAGGGGGATAAGACATTTTTCAGATATGTTAGTGAGAAAAGGAAGATCAAAAGTGGTATTGTCAGACTCAAGGGTGAAGGGGAAGAATATGTAGAAGCTGATGAGGATAAAGCGGAATTGCTTAACAAATATTTCTGTTTTCTGTTCACAGATGAAGAACCAGGAACAGGACCTCAGAAAACACCAGCAAACAGGAACAGAAGCGAGGGGCATCTTGAACAATTTTCAGAAGACTGTGTTTGTGAGAAACTAGCTAAACTTAAAGTAGACAAAGCGATGGGACCAGATGGGATACACCCTAGAATACTGAGGGAACTTGGGAACGTTCTAGCAGCTCCACTGACTGACCTTTATAATGCCTCGTTGGAGTCGGGAGTGGTGCCAAGGACAGGAGAGAGGCTCATGTGGTGCCTTTACACAAAAGCAGAAGAAAGGATGTGGTTGAAAACTACAGGCCGGTTAGTTTAACTTCAGTGGTGAGTAAATTATTGGAAACCCTGCTGAAAGAGAAAATAGTGAGGTTTCTGGAGTGCAGAGGATTACAGGATCCGAGGTAGCATGGATTCACCAGAGGCAGGTATTGTCAGACAAATCTGATTTCTTTGACTGGGTGACCAGGGAGTCGGACCGAGGGTGAGCCCCAGATGTGGTGTATTTAGATTTCAGTAAAGCCTTTGACACCGTTCCTCACAGGTAACTTATAAACAAACTGAGCACCCTAGGGATGGACCCTAAAGTTACTGATTGGGTTAGAAATTTGTTGAGTGGGAGGCGACAAAGTGTACAGGTTAATGGAGCTCCCTTTGAGGAGAAAGAAGTTAACAGTGGTGTGGCCCAGGGATCTGTCCTTGGTCCGATTCTTTTCAACATCTTTGTTAGTGATATAGCTGAAAGGCAGTCGGGTAAGGTTTGCCTCTTTGCGGATGATACCAAAATCTGCCATAGAGTAGACACCCAGGAAGATGTAGATAACATGAGGAGGAATCTAGCTAAGCTTGAAGAATGGTCTAGAATTTGGTAGCTGGGATTTAATGTTAAAAAATGCAAGGTCATGCATTTGGGCTGCAGCAATCCAAGGGAGCAATATAGTATAGGGGGTGAAGTACTTTTGTCCACTAAAGAAGAGCAAGACTTTGGTGTGGTTGTGTCTGATGATCTTAAAGTAGCTAAACAGGTAGAAAAGGCGACAGCAAAAGCTAGGAGGATGCTTGGGTGTATACGGAGAGGAATGGCTAGCAGAAAAAAGGAGATGATAGTGCTTTTGTATAAGTCTTTGGTGCGACCTCATTTGGAGTATTGTGTGCAATTCTGGAGACTTCACCTTCAAAAGAACTTAAACAGGATGGAGTCGGTACAGAGGATGACTACTAAAATGGTTAGTGGTCTTCATTATAAAGCATATGAGGGCAGACTTAAGGATTTTAATATGTATACCTTAGAGGAAAGGCGGGATAGAGACAATTCTACAAGACATGAACACATTACTCCGGTTCTCAAAGACCTACACTGGCTCCCAATCAGCTCACGCATCAAATACAAAACAATAATAAACATATTCAAAATCAAACACCACATTTCAGCCAACAGCCTGCACACCCTCATTCATCGAGGCACCAGCACTCGCCCAAGAAGAAAAGGAACCTCCAACAGAGTCAACACCCCGAGCGACTTCAGAAAAACACGAAAGGATACCACAGAGAGAGCTCTCTCCCTGGCTGCCCCAACAATGTGGAACTCCCTCCCATACGAACTGAGATCGACAACGGACCTCAAAGACTTCCGCAAACAGCTGAAGTCAATACTGTTCATAGAACACTATGGACATGTCACTTAATCAACAAGAGCCACGTACCCTCCCCTCACAACCCTTACGAGAAATTGTATAATGACACAGGATATATATGAAGCCCTAATTGTATAGTACCTTGTATTATAGCCCATGCTGTAACATAGCTCACACTGTACATAGCTCAACCTAATCTAATACACTTGCCCCCACACGCAAATTATAACACTTCTTTCACTGCATGAATTACACTTCCACTACTTTTGATAGTATTGTTGTGACACCGCCTTGATTTTAGGATAAGACGGTATAGAAATACTGTTAAATAAAAATAAATAAATAAAATATGATTGAGACGTTTAAATACCTCCGTGGCATAAATGCACAGGGGTAGAGCCTCTTTTGATTGAAAGCAAGTTCTGCTACAAGGGGACATGGGATGATGGTGAAAGAGGATAGATTCGGGAATGATATGCGGAAATATTTCTTTACGGAAAGAGTGGTGGATCCATGGAATAGTCTCCCAGTGGAGGTGGTAGAGATGAGGACATTATCTGAATTAAAAAAAGCATGGGACAAACACAGTGGATGTCTAAAGGAAAAAGGGGTCTGTTGTAGCTGTTGATATGGAAGAATAGACTAGAGAGGCCATGTGGTCTTTTTCTTTCGTCATTTTTCTATGTTTCTATGTTTCTAAAACAAAATTAAAAACCTGAAAACACTGAAAACAGTATCAGGCTATAGTGTCTGAGAGAACCTTTCCCAAATGAGGCTTCTGCTCTTGTGAAAATCTGAATTGGGAAATTGCATTAGATCTGATACAGTCTACATGTATGTAATGAGCTGTCAAGAGAACGTCTCATATCTAAAATATAGAGGCAAGTTTACTAACATGTGCTAACCAGGTCGTCTATAGAATTAGCACTGTGCTAAAATGTAGCATAGTGCCCTGTGCTAACAATCCCACCTACCCAGGCAGCACGTATATGGGCAACGACTAGGTGGGATGGGGTGTTTCTAATGCAGCTCTGTTAGCGTGGGCATTTGAAGCCCACACTATCTACACTCGGAGCAGGTAGCACGAGTGCAACTAATGCCACCGCAATGGGAGCCGTTAGTTGCTCCTGCAGTGGATTTACCTAGTGACCCATGGTAAGTGCAAGGGGTGACTGTACGCACCCTCCCTGCAGTTAACATTAAGCCTTGCGTTAGTAACGTAACTCATCCCTCATTAGCAGTGCAGTGCTTAGTAAACAGGTCCCATAGTGTTTGGTCGAACAGTGGCTGAGCACAAAAGACAATAAAACTGGAGACAAAGATAGCAACATATCAGTCATTACTTTTAAATGAAAGGAAAGCTAAATGTTTCATGAAGAAGTAGTGCTAGCATCTAGATGGCAGTAACTAATTTCTTTCTTGCGTGCTAAGTGCTGCCCTGAATGTGTCTGATTCCCAGCTGATTTTAGAAGATCTAGAGCGATGGCCGTCCAGGAGCACCCCTCACTCGAACACACTACAGCAGCAATGACCTCAAAAATCAAACTGCAGGGCTATGCTTCTGCCTCCACCAATGCCGGCTTTCGGTTTGCAAGGAGGTGGAAGCAGCTTCCGCCCACATGCAAACAAGATGTCGGCATTGGTGGGTGTAGAAACAAACAGCTCCGCAGTGCCAAGGTTTGAAGGTAAGCGGCATGGCGCTGTTTCAGGCCCTTGCTGCCACTGTAGCTCCCGGTAAAGGGCAACAGTGGTGCAAATGAGGAGCGGCTGGGAGGGCAGGGGTGCAAGGAATGAGGTTCACCTGGGGCACCTCATTTCCTTGCACCAGCCCTGCCTAGACCTATGAGGCCCGATATGGTTTACAGCCTAGTACACGGGCAATGCTGCTGAATATCCCAATCTATGTCCCCTACATGCCCCGATGCTATCCAGCTAGCATCAAGGCGTGTCCGGGCATTCCAGGGCGATGTGCAGGAGGGGCTTTTTATGGAACAGCTGCTAACTGGACAGCATGCAATATTGCTGTTGCCTGGTTAGCTTTGTGCGGCGATCCACGGATATTTAATGCCAGGCCGCATATGGCCCCGGCATTGAATATCTGAGTTTAAAGGTCAGAAGGCAGGGCTAATGTACCGACACGGCGCATTGCCTGCCCAGAAGAATATCAGCCCATTTTGCCTTTGACACAAGTCATTCAAAATATCCAAATCTTATCTGCATTTTCTTCCCATTTAAATCACTTTTCCAAACGAATGAGATCATTTTCAGCACTCACCACTGTCACAGAATCTCCCTGTGTAACCTGCTGGGCATAAGCAATTCCCAGAGGGCTGACACGTCCCTCCATTCCTGCACAGAGAGGCACACGTAGCTGCAAAGGAAGACAACAGTATGTCTTAGACACATATGCCTCAATATCTGAGATCAGATGACAAAATAAAACATTCCTCTTCCACAGTGGATTCTGGGACTCTTATTTTATATAAATATTTCATGCATTGACTTTTCCCTCTCCCCGAATTGCACAAGTTTCTATGTTCAGTGCTCCCAGGACCCTTCTCTCTCACCGGTGATACAGATGTCTCCAGTGTATCCGCTGTAACAGGTACAGACTCCAGGGGCGCTGCACCAGCCATTGTTACAGCTGGAGTTACAGATTGCTGCAAGAAAATTAATTCATAAAATATTAGAATTGTATGTACTGAATAAAATATTTGAATACTGAGAATAATTATACTATTGGCTCATTATTCAAAAGCAATTTTGTGGCCAGTCTGCTTTTCTTTGAAATTGCTAGCACAAAAAATTGATAAATTGGACCAAATAAGACACCATATGGTGAAATCTGAACAAAGTGAGGTAGGACTAGGACTGGGATGAGGTTTTACAAACAGCAGCCATATAAAGTTCTCATTGCCATTTCTGCTTCCAGATCTGAACACATAAGTCAGGCAAATAGGATGTAATTGTGTAGAGCTAGGTGCCATCAATGATATAATAAGTCATGTATTTTCAATGAGCTATGTGCATATTTTAGGCAGTCACTCTTTTATAAATATGCATGTCAGGCCTATCACACCAACTTTCGGAGTGTGCGTGCACATGGATAGAGCTTGGGTGGAGCATGAATTTAAGCGCACAGGTTATAAAACAGTATAACCTAGATGCATTCTTTACAAATCTAGATGCATGCATTTACATCAAGTCTATGGATGGCAAAAGTGTTTGCATTTAGGTGTGCTAAGTGTTTGTTACAACTTATGCCCCTAATTTATAAACTAGGTGCAATTTGTATACATTGGAAAGTGCGTTAAACTAGGTGAGCCTTATAAAATTACTCTCTTATCTGTTCTTCCAACACATTCAGCACTCAAACGAGATTGGGTGATGGGGGAATGAAATAAATATAAAATGGTCAATATTCAGGGGGAGGTGACGTCAGCCCAGCTAATGGTCACCTAAGGGCTTAGCTCCCATATCCGCAGCAATCATCAACACCCCCGATAGCGAGCATAGATGCCAGAGCGGTGAATTTTGTGCAGAATCAGCTAGGTAAAGGCACAGGGCTCGTAAAGGCTGCAAAAAGTAAAGTGCTGGATGGCCGTGAATAGCCACGGGCGTCTCACCGGCTGCAAGACCAGGCGCTGCCATGTGCAACATCCCCTCCAGTGTGGCCTCAGCAGGGTCAGATGCTGACGAAAATGGTGGCTGCGAAAAGGAGGTGTCCTTTGGGCTGGAACAAGCTCTGCTCAAATGTGAGTTTCGCCAATGCTACTGTATGAGGATATGGCTGTGAAGTTTAGGACCATGAGAGAAGATATCCTCATGAAAATTGGGGATATGCATGCTGACATCCGTGAGCTGGGTGGCCATATGGAGGAGGCCGAAACCAAATTGGAGGAACAGGCAGAGACTCTTATAGACTTACAATGTGCAGTGGACTGGAATAAGGCACAGGGGATGGAATTAACTTATAACATAGATGATGCTGAAAACAGAAACCGACGCAATAATGTGTGTATCCAGGGAGGTGGGGGAGGTGGGGTGCCTGAGGCCCCGAGAACTGAAAATGTGGAGAATCATGAGCAAGCTATTTGTAAGGCTCTATTGGCTGGCACTGAGGATGCGGCCTGAGTGGATACCATGGACATAGGGTGGGCACACAGGGCTCTGGGTAAACCCTCTGTTAACAAACCTTGCAACCTCATCATTCGATTGTTGAGGTATCAAGATGCCGATTGGATTTTGAAGCGTGGCCGGGAGATTAAACAATTACAATATCATGGCACAGATATCACCTTCTACCAAGACCTATCCACCTTCACCCTTGTGTGTAGGCGCGAGATGAAACCAGTCATTGAAGTGTTGATCAAAGAGCAGATTAGATATGCCTGGTCATTTCCTTTTTGAATGAACTTCATCGTGAATGGCAAGAGGATCAACGCCAAAGATGTTACAGAGGCCTGGCGAGCATTGCACCTGGCAGGAATAGTAAAGGATGAATCACTGCCAGGCTCGTCGGCCACGAAGCCATCTCAGCCTAAGTGGACACAGATTGGAGGGGATCGCAAATGAGATCTGAGGAGCTTGGAACAGTGCTCTTCAGAGTGATTGACTGGACAATGGAAGTTAAGAAGGCCATATACTGAGAGATATACAATCTATTTATCCTCTGGAAAGACCCTGGGTGGGATGCGAACCTCTATTTACTTTGAATTGGGGCCTCAGCACATGGTTGAAGATATGTACAAATTTGCATGTTTCCTTGTTACCCTGTTTTTGGTGCATTTGTTTTAAAACCTTGTTTGGGGGATTGTTGGCGGATGGATGGGGGTGGGAGTAAAGAAGGGTGGTATAATATATCATGGGGGGGGAGTGATACTCGGGGGGGGGGACCTCGGGTTGCCTGATGGGGGATGATGGGTCACTTTCTTGAGCTGGGCCAGGTGGCCGGTACTATGGATGAGGGGGAGGGGTTTAGGGGAGGGGGAGGGGTTGGGGGGAAAGAGATGGGCAAAATGGTTGAGGGGTATGCTATTTGGGATTGTTGGCGGATGGATGGGGGTGGGAGTAAAGAAGGGTGGTATAATATATCATGGGGGGGAGTGATACTCGGGGGGGGGGACCTCGGGTTGCCTGATGGGGGATGATGGGTCACTTTCTTGAGCTGGGCCAGGTGGCCGGTACTATGGATGAGGGGGAGGGGTTTAGGGGAGGGGGAGGGGTTGGGGGGAAAGAGATGGGCAAAATGGTTGAGGGGTATGCTATTTGAGTTGTATGACGAGGGGTGAAGGGTGTGGTTATATTCCTTATGTATGTCTGGAGGTGTTGGGTGAAGAGGGGCATTGGCCTTTAGCTTTGCGGGAAGGGGGAAGACAGTCTTGAAGCTTGAATGTTGCAGATTGTCTCCTTTAATGTCTGAGGATTGAACTCTCTCCAAAAGCACTCCCTCCTCTTCAAAGAATTGCAGCAATTGAAGGATGACGTGGTTCTCCTGCAGGAGATCCACCTTTGACTGGGCTGTGTGTCCTGGTTGTGAAAGAGACCTTTAAAGGACATGTGGGTGGCAGCCGATAGTAAGGGGTGAAAAAAAGGTAGAGTGACGATACTGATGCGGACAACACTTCCCAATGTGGTGGAAGGGTGTTCAGCAGGATCATGATGGGCGGTGTCTGTTTTTGAATGTACGTTTGAATGGGGACCTCTACACTATTGCTAATATATATGCCTCCAACGAGGGACAGGCCCGCTTTTTGGAGAATTGCGGGCTAACTTGGTGGAGTATGCCTTGGGAAAATTGATCCTTGGGGGGATTGTAACGCATGCATGCATCCGCAGGAGGATTCCATGGGTGGCGGGGGACCCCGTCCGAGTGGGGTTAATAGGACACTGGTGAAAGTCCTATCAGATCTCGATTTGTGCAATGTCGGCATGATACACAACGGGGGTACATGTTCTTCTCCCCGGTGCATCGGGTTCACACTCAAATTGACTATTTTTTGCTAGAACAACATTTGATGACCAAGTGAGAGGAGCAGAACTGGGGACGCTGGAACAGGACTCTGGATGCCAGTGGGCATTGCATAGTAGTTTTCTGATGCGTTTGGAAGCCATCCAACAACATGAAGCTTTTATTGAGGAATATTGTGACATCCATAGCAATTCTGAGGTGGCCATGCTTATGGTTTGGGAGGTCAATAAGGCCACGACCTGATGCGGCACAGTATTGGTGCTGTTGAGCTAAGACTCTGCAGGACCTGTGTGCTGATGCAGAACAATTACAGGCGCAAAACACATGAATGGGGTCCCAATGGGTGTGGAAGAGGTGAATGGTAGTGAGGGCAAAGCTTGATGAGATTTTGCAGAGGGATCTTGAGTTTCAGAGGCAGAGGCATCGACTCCACCAAAAATGTTATGAAAAGGGGAACAAAGTGGGGAAGTTGTTGGCCTTGCACTTACGTATTCAGCAAGCAGATTGCACGATTCGTCAGCTTCGTGACTGTAGGGGTCCATATTTGTGTTAAATTGGCGTACATTCAGGAGGTTTTTGTGAAGATTTTGGAAAGACTATATTGAGAGGAGCCGGTTGAGGCATCGTCCATATCAGATTATTTGGAAGACGTTCAGCTGGAGGTTCTTGAGGAGGAAGAAGAGGCACGGTTGGATGCCCCTATAACAGCACAAGGTTTTCCATCAGATTATTATAAACATTTTGTGTCACGGCTTGCTGGTGGAGGTCTATAATACAGTTTTGAGTTGGAGGAGAGTTGCCCCAGATGCAGTTGGAAGCTGTAGTGGTCTTAATCCCCAAGCCAAGACAACCCCCAGTCGAGGCTTCGTCTTATTGGCCAGTCTCTCTTCTAAATGTGGATATCAAAATCTTGGCTAAAGTTTTAGTGAGCTGCTTGGGTGCGCTTCTTCTATACTTGGTGCATGGCAACCAGGTGGGTTTTGTAGCTGGATGTCAGACGACCAACAGTGTCTATAGGGCACTTCAGTTGATCCATGTCGCTCGGCGGGATAGTGAACAGGCTCTCCTTTTGGGGATTGATGCAGATAAGGCATTTAATCGGGTCCACTGGTTGTATTTATGGAGGGTGTTAGAGAAGACGGGGTTTGGCATGAATGTTGTGGCCTGGTTGAGGAGGCTATATGGTGCTCCTCGTGCCTGTGTTCGGGTCAATGGAGGATGCTCTAGATTTATTCTTCTGGGGCGAGGGACGCGGCAGGGGTGTCCACTTTCCCTTTTGCTCTTTGCCTAGGCAATAGAGACCTTGGCTCAATGGATCAGGGCCTTGGGGGATGTCCATGGGATCTGAGTGGGAGAGGTCAGATATAAAATAGCATTGTTTGCAGATAATATTTTGCTTACCTTAACGCAACCTCTGGCCTCCTTTCCTAAAGTGATGCGCCTGTTGGAAGACTACTCTTGGGTGTCTAGTTTTTGGATTAATTATACCAAATCTGAGATCTTAAATATCAGTCTCCCTGTGGGGCTATGTGAATTGTTGCACAAGGGATTCTCATTTCACTGGGTGAAGTCCTCCCTCTGAAACCTGGGAGTGAATTTGACTGTGGACCCCAGGGCACTCTTTAGGGCTAACTAATTTCCACTGGTGGGGCAGATCCATCAGAGTTTTGGTCCGGGTTACTTTTTTCTTAGTTTGGTAGGATAGCTACCTTAAAAATGGTGGCCCTCCTGTGCTTCCTGTATTTATTTCAAGTCTTGCCAGTGGAGGTGCCTGAGGGAGTGTTAAATGCATGGTAACACATTTTTATGCAGTTTGTTTGGCAGTCTCACTGCCCCAAAATCGCGAAGTATGTTCTTTTTGTGTACTGTCGCTGGGGAGGTATGGGGGTTCCCAATTTAAAGTGGTATTACACCATGGCACAGGTTTGTCCTGATGTGGAGTGGTGTGGCAAGGAGGCCTATCCGGAGTCCGGGGGAGGACAAAGAGACAGGCAATTCACTCTAGTAAAGGGCCCCCTTTCACCAGGACAGGGTAGGAAAGCCACAACCACCTCTAAGAATCAGAAAACTTCCACGTGGCCCACATTTCATGCTCCCCTAGTGGAATAAGGGAGAGAGGATATAGGACCCAGAACCCCTTAGGCAGTGAATGCTCCAAGCAATCAGGTGCCCGAAGTCAGGCTGATTGCCGTCACCTGGGTAGGGAGGGATTGAAGCTAGAGCCCTGGAAGTATAAACCTATGCCAGAGTGTGAGAAAGGGGGAAGAGAAGCAGGAAGCCAGGCTGGCATGAGCAGAGGCACAGACACAAGCAAGGGAAGCTTGATTGGTGCTGAGCAGAGCAGAGGAACTGATCTTCCAGGAGAAGAAAGTGCTAATTGGCATATAGCATGTCTGCAGGAGAGTTTGGAGCCAGGAACAAGAGAGACTCCAAGATTCCCCGGGAGGCTGTCAGCTGAGCACGGTGAGCAAGACGGGGAATCGGAGCCCATGCAGCTGGGAGAGCCCGAGGTGAAGCTGAATGATGAGGACACTCCCATGGACCATTCCTTTGGCCAAGCTTTAAACCTGGGAACATAGAGAAAGCAAGCCAGTCCTGAAAGAAGGCTTCCAGGAAAAGGTATCCATAGTCCACTAGCAGGGTGGCCGTGATTCCCTCGTGTTTGTAAAGGGGAAGTTTACGGGGACTAAGGAGCAAGCCTGGAACTGTGATAAGCTTGTTAATCACCTGCTGCTGGAATGAGGACACTGGGGTAACCTAAAGTAGCTATTAGAACAAAGCTTTCTTTTGCCCCTGGATTATATCTGTTTTACTTGGAAGGTAACTAAGAAAGGTTTGAAGATGAATAGAAGCTAAACTACCACAGACATTGAATGTGATTTTGTTTTTGTGCTTTGGCCAGCAAGGCTAAAAAGGGAATGCAATATCCTTGCTGTTAAAAACTGTGTATCCTGAACTACAGAGAACCTTTAAACAGACATTTTTGGTGTTTGAGTTTGTTTTTGGACAATGCTCTACTTCACAGAGTCCTGAACAAATATCCTGTATGTGGTATGAGTGAACCATTGTGTACAAAATAAATTTCTGTCATTTGCCTTACCTCTTTGAGCCTGACTACAACTTTCTGCCTGATGTACCCATACAGCTAAACAAAGACTACATTTCCCAGAGGGCACTGCGGGGAAATAGTTTGGAAAAAGCTGAAAAAGCGGATAGCGGAAAGTTCCTCTAATAACCACGCCCCTCTAAGCTAGAGGCGAGTGGTGGTGGCGTGACAGTGGATGAACCCCGACAATGATATGTGCTGGGTAGCTATTGAAAGGGTCTGGACAGGGATCTCAGACCTGGGTGGCCAGTTGTGGCTCCGGGCCAGTCTTCGGGTGGGTGGGTGGGGGGATAACCCATATGTGGCTCATACCTTTCGGTGCTGGGATCACTTCTTCTGGAGGTGTGGGGTAGATCTTACACCGCTGTCCTCCTTGGACAGTTTTTGATGATGGTAGGCTACTGTATTTTTGGAAGTTGCAAGACAAATTTGATCTGCCCAGTCATCATGCTTTTTGCTATGCAAATTGTTCATTGGGTGGGTCGGAAGGAGGTCAAGAGCCAAGTGGCCCGAACACTTACTGAGCTAGAAATACTGTGTGAGGAGTGGGCCACTACTAGGGGTCAGGTCTCAGCTTTGTATGAGGGTCAACAGACTTTGGCTTTCAAGGCAGGGTAGCATTGTGATTACTGGACACAGGCCTTGCAGTTGGACTATATGGAGCAATGGTGGGAACAGATTGAGGGAAGGCTCTGGGAATGCTCCCTCATGGTTAACGTGCGGGAGAATAATTATAAGCTTCTGTATGGCTGGTATATGATAATGGCAAGACTGGCTCAGATATATCCCAAAGTGTATGAATTATGCTGTGGTGCCCGGGGGACATTGGCTCACATTTGGTGGGAGTATCCCAAAATTCGGGGCCATTGGCAGAGCATCAGGCATTAGGTGTGACGTATGCTGGGGCTGACGGTCCCCTTGGAACCAGGAATCTTTCTCTCCCATGGAATGGTGCTGGAGGCAAAGCAGCCACAGTTGGCATTGGTGAAGCATTGCATGAATGCAGCTAAACTTAACTTGGCTTCCACGTGGCGGTAGGTTGAGGGTCCCTCTTTGGCACAGTGGCTAGTGCCCATGTGGGATCTCTATACTATGGAGTGGGTGATCTGCACGCATAAGAAAGGTCAGGAGTGCTTTGAACACACATGGGAACTATTTGTGACAGTGTTTGGAGTTCAAAGGGTACCCTGATGGAGATTGTGTGAATCAAATGCATCCCTAGGGGGAAGGAAGGTGGGAGGGGAAGTTGTGTGTGGGGGGGATTAGTTATCTTAATGGTAAACTGGGGGGGGGGGGGGAGGGATTCTCTTACTTGGTAATACTGTGGCCTGTGATAGGGGTACATATATAACTACAAAAAAAAAATAAAAAAATGAGGCTAGCGAATTCGTCCTAGTTGCCTTGGAAAGCATTTTTCAGTGGGGTCTTCTTTTTAGAATTTTACATATTTTTGTTGGCATACTATAAGAACATAAGATATGCCATACTGGGTCAGACAAAGGTCCATCAAGCCCAGTATCCTGTTTCCAACAGTGGCCAATCTAGGTCATACGTACCTAGCAGTTTCCCCAAAAGACATGTATTGGGTCAAGCATTGATATCCTGGGTCCCTTCTTAATAATGGTTTATGGACCTTTCCTCCAGGAACTTGTCCAAACCTTTTTTAAACCCAGCTACACAAACAGCCTTTATTACATCCTCTGATAACAAATTCCAGAGTTTGATTACACGTTGAGCGAAGAAATATTTTCTTTTATTAGTCTTAAATAGTTTACCCTGTAGCTTCATTGCCTGTCTCCTAGTCTTTCTATATTCTGATAATGTAAACAATCGATCTACGTTTATCTGTTCCACTCCGTTCATTAATTTATAGACTATCATATCTCCCCTCAGCCGTCTCTTTTCAGGTTAAAGAGTCCTAACCTTTTTAACCTTTCTTCATAGGGGTATCCTTCCATCCCCTTTATCATTTTGGTAGCTCTTCTCTGAACCTTTTCTAATAACACTATATCCTTTTTAAGATACGGCGACCAGAATTGCACACAATATTCAAGGTGCGGTCTCACCATGGAACGATATAGAGGCATTATAATATCCTTTGTTTTATTTTCCATTCCTTTTGTTATGATACCTAGCATTCTATTTGCTCTCTTGGCTGCTGCTGCACACTGGGCCGAGAGTTTTAACATCTTATCCACAATGACGCCTAAATCTTTTTCCTGGGTGGTGACTCCTAATGTGGAACCTTGCATCGTGCAACCATAGTTTGGGTTGTTCTTCCCTAGGTGCATAACTTTGCACTTGTCCACATTAAATTTCATCTGCCATTTTGATGCCCAGTCTTCCAATTTATCAAGATCCTCTTGTAATTTTCCCACAATCCTCTTGGGTTTTAACAACTTTAAATAGTTTTGTGTCATCTGCAGGTTTGATAACCTCACTCGTTATTACCTTTTCCAGGTCATTTATGAATATGTCAAAAAGCAGCGGACCCAGCACAGATCCCTGGGGTACTCCTCTATTTACCTTTCTCCATTGGGAAAATTGGCCATTTAGCTCTACCCTCTGCTTTCTATCTTTTAACCAGTTCCTGATCCACAATAGTACACTGCCTCCTATCCCATGACTCTTTAGTTTTGCCAAAAGTCTCTGATGAGGAACCTTGTCAAAGGCTTTCTGAAAGTCCAAATACACTATATCAACCGACTCACCTTTGTCTACCTGTTTATTCACACCTTCAAAGAAACGTAACAGATTAGTAAGATAAGATCTTCCTTGTCTAAAGCCATGTTGCCTGTCTCCCATTAAGCCAGGACTACATGTTCAGCAATTTTGTTCTTTATGATGGTTTCTACCATCTTTCCCGGTACTGACGTCAGGCTCACCGGTCTGTAGTTTCCCGGACCACCCCTGGAACCCTTTTTAAAAACTGGTGTTACATTCGCCATTCTGCAAGCTTCAGGCATTACAGATGATTTTAATGATAGTTCACAGATTACTAATAGCAGGTCTGTAATATCATATTTCAGTTCTTTCAACACCCTTGGATGTATATCATCCGGCCCAGGTGATTTACTACTCTTCAGTTTATCTAATAGTTGTAATACATCTTCCCGATGTATCGATATTTCCTTCAATTCTTCCGCACCTTTAAATACCACTTCAGTCATGGGTAACATCCCTCCATCTTCCTCATTAAAGACCGAAGCAAAGAATTCATTCCGTCTCTCCGCTATTGCCTTGTCGCCTCTTAGTGCCCCTTTATCCCCTCTATCATCTATTGGACCAACTGACCCTCTCACAGGTTTTTTGCTATGAATGTACTTGAAAAAGTCTTTATTACGCATTTTTGCTTCCACAGCAAGCTTCTTCTCAAATTCTCCCTTTGCCTGCCTTATCAATTCCTTGCATTTAACTTGCCAGTGCTTGTGCTCTTTTTTGCATTTTCTGAAAGATGCTTTTTTGGCAACAACAGCCTGTCTGACCTCACCTTTAAACCATGCTGGCAATTTTTTGGACTTCCTTCCACTTTTCTTAAAGCGTGGAATACAGCTGGTCTGTGCTTCCAAGATAGTATTTTTCAACAACACCCAAGCTTGATGTAAGTCTTTAACCTTTGCAACTGCTCCTTTTAGTTTATTCTTAACTGTTTTCCTAATTTTATCATAGTCTCCCTTTTGAAGGTTAAAAGCTAGTACTGTGGATTTCCTTACCATCCCTCCTCCACTAATTAAATAAAATGCGATCATGCTATGATCACTATTGCCAAGTGGCCCCAACACCCTTATCTCTTGCACCAGATCTGGTGTTCCACCAAGGACTAGGTCCAATATGGCTTCCCCTCTGGTCGGTTCATGAACCAGCTGCTCCAAGAAGCAGTCATTTATTTCATCTAGGAACTTTATCTCCCTAGCATGTCCTGCCGTGACACTGACCCAGTGGATACTGGGGTAACTGAAATCACCCATAATTATTACTGTGCTGTAAATAGAAATTACACTAATCTGGTAATTGTAGTTCCTGGAGTTACTCCAGTTTAGTCCTCCACCTCTGGGTTGTGCACCTCCTCCTGCAGCTTGGAGACTGGGCATGTCAAACTCATGACATCACTGGATATAGTCTGCTGGCAACGCCCACCAGCCCCAGTGAACTATTAACAAAACAGACTCAAAGAGCAACAAACAAGTAGCCATTATAGAAAAAGTATACTTAAATAACTACAGAACCCACAACATATCAGCCAATGGACCACCCTTGGAACAGAAGAACCAGGCATTAGCCCCTAAAGCTGCCCCCAGCCCTGACAATCCAGGAACCTGGCAAGGGAAGTACAGAGTGACAGAAACAGAAAGGAATCAGGATGAATGTAGCCATATGAAAAACAATGCTCACTGGTAATGTTCACATCTCCCTCCACTGATTGTGCTCCGCAAAAGGATCCACACCCCGGGCGGGAATGAGGACTAAACTGGAATTCCTCCAGGAACTACAATTACCAGGTTAGTGTAATTTCTATTTCCTTATCGTCTCTCCAGTTTAGTCCTCCACCTCTGGGATGTAACAGAGGAGTACTATAGGGAGGGACCGTATCATCCGGCAGGCAACACCGCCGACCCAAAGCAAGCATCATTTGCCGCAAGTACGTCGAGGCAGTAGGGTTTACTGAAAGTATGCAGAGAAGACCAAGTGGCCGCCCTACAAATCTCCACTGGTGGAACCAAGCTGTGTTCTGCCCAGGAAGTCGCTTGCGCCCTAGTGGAGTGAGCCCTCAAGCCGACAGGCACAGGACGCCCCTGTACGATATAAGCCGACGCAATGGCCTCCTTGATCCATCGGGAAATGGAGGTTTTTGCTGTCACCTCGCCCTTGCGAGGACCTCTGAACAACACGAATAGACTGTCCAACTTGCGGAAGGACTCAGACACTGTCAAATATCGTGGCAGAACCCTTTTTAAGTCCTAACGACGCAAGCTACGGTCTGAAACATTGCCGCCCTCCGCCTGTAGGACTGGCAGAGAAACCAACTGATTAAAGTGAAACGGCGAAGAAACCTTTGGCAAAAAGGACAGAACTGGCTGAAGAACCACCTTTTCTCTGGAAAAGCGCAAGAAAGGTTCCCTACAGGATAACGCTTGCAACTCCGAAATGCGCCTTGCCGAATAGATGGCTACCAAGAATACTGTTTTTAAAGTCAAATCCTTAATAGACGCCTGGTGCAGGGGCTCAAAAGGTGCCTTCACCAACGCCCCTAAAACCAAGTTGAGATCCCACGGCGGGATCGTGATCCTAAGCGAAGGCCGTAGTCTGTTCACTGCTTTAAGAAAGCGTACCACATCGGCGTGAGAACCTAGTGATACCCCTTGAACTTTACCTCTATAACAAGACAGCGCCGCCAATTGGACTCTCAAGGAACTGGCTGCCAGCCCCTTATCAAACCTGTCTTGCAAAAAACTTAAGACCAAAGACACTGAAGCTGTAGCTGCAAGTACTTGATGCCATGAACACCAGTCCTCAAACACATGCCAGATGCATACATAAGCCAACGACGTGGACTTTTTCCGCGCCTGAAGCAATGTGGCAACAACCGATCTGGACTAACCTTTCTTCCTCAACCGTGCCCTTTCAATGGCCAAGCCGTAAGCGAGAACCGATCCACCTGAGGCATTTGCAGTGGACCCTGTACCAACAGATTCTCTGACGTCGGTAACCTCCAAGGCACGCCGTCAAGCAACCAGATGAGATCGGCGTACCACGGGCGTCTTGGCCAGTCTGGGACCACCAACAGTACGCGTCCCCGATGTGCTTCAATACGCTGAACCACGCGCCCGATGAGTGCCCACGGCGGAAACACATATAGTAGACCCGTCGAAGGCCAAGGTTGTATCAAGGCGTCGATACCTTCCAACATCCTCTTCCTCCGTCTGCTGAAAAAAATGACTCGTTTTCGTGGACTGGAAGGTCGCCATGAGATCCATAATCAGAGTCCCCCAACGAAGGACCAGCTGCTCGAAGACATCCGGGCGCAACTCCCATTCTCCCGCATCCACCTGCACTCTGCTGAGAAAATCCGCCGTCACGTTGTCCTTCCCAGCAATGTGTGCCGCCGAGATCACTGGTAATCGGGTCTCTATCCAAGAGAACAACACTTCTGCCTCTTCCTCCACAGACACGCTCCCTGTGCCGCCCTGTCGATTTATGTAAGCCACCGTTGCAGCATTTTCGGACAGTACTCAAACCGCCCGACCTCTCACCGCAGCCTCGACTTCTACAAAGCAAGGAAAACCGCTCTCAGCTCCAACTGGTTGATTGACCATGTGCTCTCTTGCAGAGACCAAAGACCCTGCGCAAAAACCTCCCCGCAATGAGCTCCCCATTCAACGAGGCTGGCGTCCTTCAGCACTGGGAGCCAGGCTGGTTGTCCAGAGGCATCCTCACCTTCAGGGCCTTGGGTCTCAGCCACCACCACAGAGACTCTGACCCGGAGGGGGCACGGTAGTCGTTTGCTTAATGAGTTGACCTGATGTGACCAACGGTGGAACAGTGCCCTCTGTAAGGGTCTCATATGAAATCTGGCCCACAGGACTACCTCCAATTTCGCTGCCATCGTCCCCAGTAGCTGAAGGTAAGCCCACACCATGGGTGCTGGCTGCGAGCGGAAGCTTTGTACCAACTGCTGACGTGCCTGTGCTCTCCGATCCAGCAGGAAGACCGCCCGCTCCGAGTGTCAAACCGCACCCCCAGATACTCGAGATGCTGAGATGGAACAAGGCAGCTCTTGACCGGATTGACCACACAGCCGAGGCTCTGTAGAAACTTCACAACCTTGTCTGTAGCCTGGACACTCTCGGCTACGGACTTTGCTAGAATCAACCAATCATCAAGGTAAGGATGCACCAAGACCCCTTCCTTTCATAACGCCGCAGCCACCACCATGATCTTGGTGAAAATGCATGGCACCATTGCGAGCCTGAAGGGCAAGGCTTGGAACTGATAATGTCTCCAAGGGAGAGTGAACCGCAAAAACCTTTGATGAGATGCTCGGATTGGAACGTGAAGCTTCCGTGAGGTCGAGAGACGTCAAATACTCCCCCTTGTGGACTGCCACAATGACTGAACGCAGCATTTCCATTCTGAAATGTGGTACCTGAAGGCAGCGATTCACGCCTTTGAGATCCAGAATAGGGCGCAGGGAACCGTTCTTCTTTGGGACCACAAAATAAATTGAGTATCGTCCCACACCGTAGTCCGCTACCGGGACCGGGACGATGGCCCCCAATCGCAACAGCCGATCCAGAGTGTGGCGAACCGCCAGGGTCTTTACTTGACCTCTGCAGGGCGACATCACAAACGAGTCCAAAATTGGCCTTTGCAAATCCAGGGCACAACCTTTGCAAATGATCTCTAAGACCCACTGGTCTGATGTTATCTGGATCCAGACAGAAAGAAAGTCCCGAAGCCTTCCCCCTATCAGCTGTTCTTCTGCCAGGACCCTCCTCCTTTCATTGTGGCTTTTGAGCAGTCCCTGCGGTCGCCACTGTGAAGCCTCTATTTGCTCCACGAAACCCCCAAAACTCCAGGGTTCTAGTAACAAATCCTCCCCTTCGGAAACCACCCAAACGAGAAGTACGAAATCTCCGAAAGTCTCTAGACTGTCCTAGAAAGGCAGGCAAGGACTTTCCTTGTTTAGGCTTGTCCTCTGGAAGCCTTCTCCCTTTCGACTCTCCTAAATCCTTAAGCAGTTTGTCCAAATGCTCGCCAAACAACAACTTCCCTTTAAATGGGAGCTTACTGAGTCGCGACTTGGACGAACCATCGGCCGCCCAATTCCGCAGCCATAGAGACCGATGCGCGGCTACCAGTGACACCATGCTATTTGCTAATGCCCTGATGAGGTTGTAGTGTACATCCGCCAGGTAAGCCGATCCCAACTCCAGACGGTCCAGTTCTGTAGCACCCTCCTGTTCCAAAGGAACGGCCTGTCGCAAGTGCTGAGACCACCGAAGACATGCTCTCGCTACCCAAGCCCCACAAATGGAAGCCTGCAAGGTCACGGCATCCGCTTCGAATGATTGCTTCAAGAAGCCATCCACTTTCCTATCCTGTGCATCCTTTAAGGCCGCGCTAGCTTCCACCGGAATAGTGGTCTTTTTTGTAACCGCGGATATCGCCACATCAATTTGTGGGGAGCGGAATCTCTCTTTGTCCTTATCCGCCAAGGGATAGAGCCTGTTCATGGTCCTAAGACCTCTGAGACCTGCCTCTAGCTGATCCCACTCATCCTGTATCATCCGTTCCACTACTTGGTGAACAGGAAACACCACCTGCATCTGACGCACCGCTTGAATGATAGGATCTTCCACTTCTACCTCATCTGCCGGTGGCGCCGTAACGAGCTTTAGTGTCTGGAGGGATTCCGTGATAAGTGCCGCCAGCTCGTCTCTCTGAAACACTCGAATGATTTTCGCCTGATCCTCAAGCTCCAGTATCTCCCCTTCTTCTAACTCCTCCATCTCTGCATCGGGGTCGAACTTTGTCTCCTCCACCTCCTGCCACCCTGCCTCAGAGGGTGCATGGTCCTGCAGGTGAGAGTGCTTCTGAGGTCTCAGGGAAATGCTCCCAGTGTCTGCTATCCCAGAATGTTGCACAGGCGTGGAAAGAGACAAGGGTTCAGGCACCTTGCCCTGACGGCGCAAGCAAAATGCTTGATGCATGATCAAGACGTAGTCTGGACAAAAGTCCCCCGTCTGCGAACCAGAACCTAGGCCTGATGATGCAACAGGGACCCCAGGTGAGGTTTCCAAGCCAGGCATAGATGGAGTAGCCAAACCTGCTTCTCTGTCTACCCCTGCTGATGGCCCCTGAGAGGCTGCAACAGCTGAACTCTCCATCTGCTGTTCTACAGTAGCCGAAACCACAGCACAGCCCTGACAGATGCCAGAGTCAGCGACTGTGCCCCTGTGGGTGCCACACACCATGCACTGCAGGCGTGATGACATGTGCGAAATGTCAAGTGGGCCATGACTAGGACAAAGGGCCTGGACGGAGTCACTGAAACCCCACTCCGTGTCAGATATTTATCTATTGACCGCTGCTTTTATTTCTTTCTTTCTTTTTTTTTTTTTTTTAAAGAAAATGCAGAAGGGAGCCGCAAACCTGTCTGCGCCGGGAGCCCCTAATGCCAAAGGACCCCCCCCCTGTTAAAACTAGACAGCACCTCAACGGAGAGCTATTGCAAACTAAAAAGAGCAAAAGGAAAGGCTAAAATTGAAATAAAAGATAACTTAAAATTAACCGACCTGAGCTTCCTGAATCTGAAGGAGAGAAGCATTCCCCGAGCGGGCCCTGCCACGGGCCGTCAGACCTCGCTGTGTGCCAAGCTGACATGAGGTTAAACCCATGTTCATAATGGCCGTGAGAGCTGACAAGAAGCATTTTGTCGCTCAAACTAGCACTCACCCAGCACAAGAAGGCCTTCAAACAGCCCCCCCGTGCCGTCAAAGAAAAACGCCCCAAAAGAGAAGAGAAAGCTTACCAGCAGGACGGAGCCCTTCAAGCCTTGACGTCGCTCCACGCTGCCTGGAACGACATCAGCAGCAAGGGCTTTCTCCGCTTCAGCAGATCCCGCTCCCTTTTAAACAACGCGGATCAGCAATCCGGTGCTCCGTGGGAGCTGGTCAGCCAGTGCGCCGTTAGAGGAGCTCTCCCCTGTGCCTTCCTGGGACAGAGATCTCAAGACCAAGCCAGCAGCTCTGGACACGGCAGTGAAAGGTGCAAGCCCATCAGGACGCTTGTTTGTTTGTTTGTCTGTCTGTTTGTTTGTTTTTTTTCAAAGCTATACCAACCAGTTAAATTTAAAGGGACCCTACCAAAATTAACATTCAAATTAAAATTAGATAATCACTCCAAATTAATGAACTAAAACCCTGAAGGGAACTTTGGTTAACTAACTAAATTGCTGCTTATTCATTTCTCTAGTGAGCCCAGCACCTAGACTCACTACGTCCTCCTGCTGCATGGAGACTGGACACAGTGGGGCTGGTGGGTGTTGCCAGCAGACTACATCCAGTGATGTCATGAGTTTGACATGCCCAGTCTCCAAGCTGCAGGAGGAGGTACACAACCCAGAGGTGGAAGACTAAACTGAAGAGACGATAAGGAACTTTTGTTAGCTTCCTTGATTTCTTTGAGCATTTCATCATCCATTTGTTCATTCTGGCCAGGTGGTCGATAGTGCATCCCCACTGCCATAGCCTTTTTACATGGAATTTCAATCCATAGAGATTCTACAGAAAATTTTGTTTCCTGCAAAACTTTAATCCTTTCTGACTCAATGCCCTCTCTAACATAGAGCGCAACCCCTCCACCAATTTGATCAGCTCTATCATTACGATATAGTTTGTACCCAGGTATCACAGCGTCCCACTGGTTGTCCTCCTTCCACCATGTCTCTGAGATTCCAATCATATCTAACCTCTCATTTAGTGCTATATATTCTAACTCTCCCATCTTATTTTTTAGACTTCTAGCATATGCATAGAAGCATTTTAGAGACTGTATTTACTCATATTAATTTGGCTATTGGTAGGCATGGGTAATTTGGGATCTTTAAGGTCTGTCTGCTCCATACTCAAGGGCATTTGGGCTACTTTACTCTTTTTTGGAACCTCTCTGCTTTTGGTAGTATCCTACAAGGATACATTCTTCCGACCAATGCGCTCTTGTGCGACTGTCAGCTTTCCCCTATTATCTAGTTTAAAGGCTGCTCTATCTCCTTTTTAAAGGTTAATGCCAGCAGCCTGGTCCTTTGAATTAAGAATTCTTTGTATTAAAGCTACTTAATCTGTGAACCCACTGTTTTTTGTTGGATCAGTTAGGGCCTAGTAGCAGCAATTAAAGTTTGAATTTAAAACACAGAGTTTGTAGTTTAAATTTAATAGTCACTCAGGGCCAAGTAACAGCAAAGTACTTTTAGTTTAAATTTAACACACAGAAGAGAGCTTTCTGGTTACATTTGGAACCCAGCAGAGAGCTTGTAGTTTACATTTAATAGTCACTCAGGGCCTAGCATCAGAAAAGTACTTTTAGTTTTAAAACACAGAAGAGAGCTTTCTGGTTAAATTTAAACCCCAGCAGAGAGCTTGTAGTTCAAATTTCATAAGAAGTTAGAGCCTAGCAGCAGCTAAGAGCTATAATTTAAATCAAATCAGAATTTAGCTTACCTCAGCAGCACAAGACAGGGTACTGTGTAGCAGCCCTCTTTTAATAAGTGTTATTTCCCTCCCTCCCTCCCCACACCCACCCACCCCTGGGATAATCATAGCTTTATAGGTACTTACACATCTTAAAAGACAGGAGGTGCTTTCAGGTGAAGCTCATTACCCAAATCAGTCATACACTAAGGACCTGAGATTAATTAAGCTTCAGGTGAACAAGGTATATTAAATGTATTAGGTACAGTTTTATTGGTATAAATACCCATAGCAACCCCTAGTAAGTAAGAACTTAATGATCTAGACACAAACTTAAAACTAAGATGCAGACAGCAGTCCAGCAGCGGGATGGGGGCTTTCCAGTCTTTTGCATTGAGTGTCACATGTATGATTTTCTCCCAGTTGGTGAGAGGTCTTACATGTGCATTAGGTACAAGGAGCTCTTTGCTCTCAGGGAACAAGTACGTTCTCTTGAGGCTAAAGTAGCAGACTTGGAAAACATAAGACAGACAGAGAGGTACATAGACGAGACCTACAGGGATATAGTCTTGAAGTCCCACCTCCATTCTGGCAGCACCCCTGTTGCCATGGAGGAGAGAGGTCACGTGACAGGAGAGCATCACCCTGGTGTGGCAGGAAGTGATCCTGTAACTAGGACCTGTCCTCCAGGTGATGTAAAACCCTCTCGCACCGAGGAAGTTTCTCCAGGGCCATGTGCCCATGAGGGAAGGGTTAGGACAGCCGTTATAGTTGGTGATTCAATCATTAGGCATGTAGATAGCTGGGTGGCTGGTGGACGTGAGGATCGCCTGGTAACATGCCTGCCTGGTGCGAAGGTAGCGGACCTCACGCGCCACCTAGATAAGGTCTTAGATAGTGCTGGGGAGGAGTCTGCTGTCTTGGTACATGTCGGTACCAATGACATAGGAAAATGTGGTAGGGAGGTTCTGGAGGCAAAATTTAGGCTTTTAGGTAGGAAGTTGAAATCCAGAACTTCCATGGTAGCATTCTCCGAAATGTTTCCTGTTCCACGTGCAGGACCCGAAAGGCAGGCAGAGCTCCGGAGTCTCAATGCGTGGATGAGACAATGGTGCAGACATGAGGGTTTTGGATTTGTTAGGAACTGGGGAACATTCTGGGGAAAGGAGGGGCTCTTCCGAAGGGATGGGCTTCACCTTAACCGGGATGGAACCAGGCTGCTGGCATTAACCTTTAAAAAGGAGATAGAGCAGCTTTTAAACTAGATATTAGGGGAAAGCCGACAGTCGCCCAAGAGCGGATGGTTCAGAAGAATGTATCCTTCAAGGATACTACCAAAAGCAGAGAGGTTCCACAAAAGAGTAAAGTAGCCCAAATGCCCTCAAGTATGGAGCAGACAGAGCTTAATGATCCCAATTTACCCATGTCTAACAATAGCCAAATTAACATGAATAAAATACAGTCTCTAAAATGCTTGTATGCACATGCTAGAAGTCTAAAGAATAAGATGGGAGAGTTAGAATATATAGCACTAAATGAAAGGTTAGATATGATTGGAATATCAGAGACATGGTGGAAGGAGGACAACCAGTGGGACACTGTGATACCTGGGTACAAACTATATCGTAATGATAGAGCTGATCAAATTGGTGGAGGGGTTGCGCTCTATGTTAGAGAGAGCATTGACTCAGAAAGGATTAAAGTTTTGCAGGAAACAAAATCTGCTGTAGAATCTATATAGATTGAAATTCCATATAATTTGTATAAAGTTACAATGTTATAAATCTCTGTTAATAACTATTATCTGTATAAAGTTAAAAAAAAATCTCTGTTCCATGTAATGTATACACTAGTATACAAATTTGTTTACTTGTTCCATGTAAACCGCCCCTGATCTCTGGAAGGGGCGGTATAGAAGAAATAGATAAATAATAAATAATAAGGCAATGGCAGTGGGGGTGTACTATCGAGCACCTGGCCAGAATGACCAAATGGATGATGAAATGCTCAAAGAAATCAAGGAAGCTAACAAAAGTTACAGCGCAGTAATAATAATGGGTGATTTCAATTACCCCGGTATCGACTGGGTCAGTGTCACGTTAGGACATGCTAGGGAGATAAAGTTCCTAGATGAAATAAATGACTGCTTCTTGGAGCAGCTGGTTCATGAACCGACCAGAGGGGAAGCCATATTAGACCTAGTCCTTAGTGGAACACCAGATCTAGTGCAAGAGATAAGGGTGTTGGGGCCACTTGGCAATAGTGATCATAGCATGATCACCTTTGATTTAATTAGTGGAGGAGGGATAGTAAAGAAATCCACAGTACTACCTTTTAACTTTCGAAAGGGAGACTATGATAAAATGAGGAAAACAGTTAAGAAAAAACTAAAAGGAGCAGTTGCAAAGGTTAAAGACGTACATCAAGCTTGGGTGTTGTTGAAAAATACTATCTTGGAAGCCCAGACCAGCTGTATTCCACGCTTAAAGAAAAGTGGAAGGAAGTCCAAAAAACTGCCAGCATGGTTTAAAGGTGAGGTCAGAGAGGCTGTTGTTGCCAAAAAAGCATCTTCAGGAAATGGAAAAAAGAGCCAAACGACGAAACCTGGAAACAGCACAAGCACTGGCAAATCAAATGCAAGGCATTGATAAGGCAGGCAAAGAGAGAATTTGAGAAGAAGCTTGCTGCGGAAGCAAAAACGCGAAATAAAGATCTTTTCAAGTACATTCGTAGCAAAAAACCTGTGAGAGAGTCAGTTGGTCCATTAGATGATAAAGGGGTTAAAGGAGCACTAAGAGGCGACAAGGCGATAGCGGAGAGACTGAATGAATTCTTTGCTTCGGTCTTTACTGAGGAAGATGTAGGGATGTTACCCATGACTGAAGTGGTATTTAAAGGTGCGGAAGAATTGAAGGAAATAACGATACATCGGGAAGATGTATTACAACTATTAGATAAACTGAAGAATAGCAAATCATCTGGGCCGGATGGTATACATCCAAGGGTGTTGAAAGAACTGAAATATGAGATTGCAGACCTGCTATCAGTAATCTGTGAACTATCAATAAAATCATCTCTAATACCTGAAGAATGGAGGATCGCCAATGTAACACCAATTTTTAAAAAGGGTTCCAGGGGTGATCCGGGAAACTACAGACCGGTGAGCTTGACGTCAGTACCAGGAAAAATGGTAGAAACCATCATAAAGAATAAAATTACTCAGCATGTAGATAGTCACAACCTAATGGGAGAAACCCAACATGGCTTTAGACAAGGAAGATCTTGTCTTTCTAATCTGTTATGTTTTTTTGAAGGAGTGAATAAACAGGTGGACAAAGGTGAGTCGGTTGATATTGTGTATCTGGACTTTCAGAAAGCCTTTGACAAGGTCCCTCATCAGAGACTTTTGGCAAAACTAAAGAGTCATGGGATCGGAGGCAGTGTACTATTGTGGATCAGGAACTGGTTAAAAGATAGAAAGCAGAGGGTAGGGCTAAATGGCCAATTTTCCCAATGGAGAAAGGTGAATAGTGGTGTACCCCAGGGGTCTGTGCTGGGTCCGCGGCTTTTTGACATATTCATAAATGACCTGGAAAGTGGGATAACGAGTGAGGTTATCAAATTTGCAGATGACACAAAACTATTTAAAGTTGTTAAAACCCAAGAGGATTGTGAAAAATTGCAAGAGGATCTTGATAAATTGGAAGACTGGGCATCAAAATGGCAGATGAAATTTAATGTGGACAAGTGCAAGGTTATGCACCAAGGGAAGAACAACCCAAACTATGGTTACACGATGCAAGGTTCCACATTAGGAACCACCACCCAGGAAAAAGATTTAGACCTCATTGTGGATACCATGTTAAAACCCTCGGCCCAGTGTGCAGCGGCGGCCAAGAGAGCAAATTGAATGCTAGGTATGATAAGGAAAGGAATGGAAAATAAAACAAAAGATATTATAATGCTTCTATATCGTTCCATGGTGAGACCGCACCTTGAATATTGTGTGCAATTCTGGTCGCCGTATCTTAAAAAGGATATAGCGATTTTAGAAAAGGTTCAGAGAAGAGCCACCAAAATGGTAAAGGGGATGGAAGGATACTCCTATGAAGAAAGGCTAAAAAGGTTAGGGCTCTTTCACCTGGAAAAGAGACGGCTGAGGGGAGATATGATAGAAGTCTATAAATTAATGAACGGAGTGGAACGGGTAAACGTAGATCGATTGTTTACCTTATCAGAATATAGAAAGACTAGGGGACATACAATGAAGCTACAGGGTAAACTATTTAAGACTAATAAAAGAAAATATTTTTTCACTCAACGTGTAATCAAACTCTGGAATTTGTTACCGGAGGATGTACTAAAGGCTGTTAGTGTAGCTGGGTTTAAAAAAGGTTTGGACAAGTTCCTGGAGGAAAGGTCCATAAACCATTATTAAGAAGTGACCTAAGATATCAATGCTTGACCCAGTACAAGCATTGTGGAACTTGTGTCTCTTGGGGATACTGCTAGGTACATATGACCTAGATTGGCCACTGTTGGAAACAGAATACTGGGCTTGATGGACACTGGTCTGACCCAGTATGGCATATCTTATGTTCTTATGTTCTTATGTTCCATCCCAGTTAAGGTGAAACCCATCCCTTTGGAAGAGCCCCTCCTTTCCCCAGAATGTTCCCCAGTTACTAACAAATCCAAAACCCTCAGCCTTGCACCATCGTCTCATCCACGCATTGAGACTCCGGAGCTCTGCCTGCCTTTTGGGTCCTACGCGTGGAATGGGAAGCATTTCGGAGAACACTACCCTGGAAGTTCTGGATTTCAACTTCCTATCTAAAAGCCTAAATTTAGCCTCCAGAACCTCCCTACCACATTTTCCTATGTCATTGGTACCGACATGTACCAAGACAGCAGACTCCTCCCCAGCACTATCTAGGTGGCACGTGAGGTCTGCTACCTTTGCACCAGGCAGGCATGTTAACAGGCGATCCTCATATCCATCAGCCACCCAGCTATCTACATGCCTAATGATCAAATCACCATCTATAACGGCTGTCCTAACCCTTCCCTCATGGGCACATGGCCCTGGAGAAACATCCTCGGTGCGAGAGGGTTTTACATCACCTGGAGGACAGGTTCTAGTTACAGGATCACTTCCTGCCACACCAGGGTGATGCTGTCCTGTCATGTGACCTCTCTCCTCCATGGCCACAGGGATGCTGCCACACTGGAGGTGGGACTTCAGGACTATATCCCTGTAGGTCTTGTCTATGTACCTCTCTGTCTTTCTTATGTCTTCCAAGTCTGCTACTCTAGCCTCCAGAGAACGGACTCGTTCCCTGAGAGCAAAGAGCTCCTTGCACCTAGTGCACGCGTAAGACCTCTCACCAACTGAGAGAAAATCATACATGTAACACTCAATGCAATAGACTGGAAAGCCCCCATCTTGCTGCTGGACTGCTGTCTGCATCTTAGTTTTAAGCTTGTGTTTAGATCTTTAAGTTCTTTACTTACTAAGGGTTGCTATGGATACTTATACTAATAAAATTGTACCTAATACGTTTAATATACCTTGTTCACCTGAAGCTTAATTAATCTTATTGTATGACTGATTTGGATAACGAGCTGCACCTGAGAGCATCTCCTTTCCTTTAAGATGTGTAAGTACCTATAAATTTATTTATTTATTTATTTATTTAGTATACATTTGTATACCGCTACTTCCAGCGATCAGCAGCGGTTTTTGATTACAGATTGGAAATTGTCAAATCATGACAGGAAATTTTTGAGGTATAAACACATTGATTAGACAGGAAAGCACAGCACACAGAGAACTATTTTACAGGGAACATGGGCTATGGAGGGTTAAGTGGCTTGCCCAAGACCACAAGGAGCACCTGTGGGACTAGAAACTCCAGTCCTTCCGGCCCAAGGTTGCTGTCCTCTAGTGGGATTTGAACCCCCGACCTTCCGGCCTGAAGTACCTTGACCCAACCACTAGGCTACTCCTCCACTCTACGATTATCCCAGGAGTGGGTAGGTGTGGGGAGGGAGGGAGGGAAATAAGACTTATTAAAAGAGAGCTGCTACACAGCATCCTGTCCTGTGCTTCGGAGGTAAGCTGTGACCAACTTCCTGGGTGATTAACAGCCCCTGCTTGGATAGAAGGAGTCTTCCAAAATGGCCTTTTGACCTGCCACCTGGCGTTAACACCTACTGAAAAGGTTTCACAGGTCTCTTGCCCCCAAGGTAGAAGGCCTCTTTGTAAAGGTCTCTAGAAGACTTTATTTGTTGCTCAAAGAATACTGACCCTGTTTTGCCTTTTATGCTAAGTTATATTCTGATTTGATTTAAATTAAAGCTCTTTGCTGCTGCTGCTAGGCTCTGACTTATTATGAAATTTAAACTAGAAGCTCTCTGCTTGGTTCTAAATTTAACTAGAAAGCTCTCTTCTGTATTTTAAATTTAAACTAAAAGTACTTTGCTGATACTAGGCCCTGAGTGAGTATTAAATTTAAACTACAAGCTCTCTGCTGGGTTCTAAATTTAACCAGAAAGCTCTCTTCTGTGTTTTAAATTTAAACTTAAACTGCTGCTACAAGGCCATGACTGATTTCACAAATACACTGGGTTCACAGATTAATTAGCTTTAATCCAAAGAAGACCCTTCAGAAAAATTCCCATTAGTATATACTCACAATTGCAGATCTCTCTCCAGAAGTAGCAGTCCCCTTTTCTAGTCCTTCAAGACTAGAAAAGGGGACTGCTACTTCTGGAGAGAGATCTGCAATTGTGAGAGAGATATCTGCAAATGTATATTGTTATTGGAATCCTATGCACATTGCTGCTTAAATAAAGCCTTTCATTTCAAAAAAACAAACTGGTCAATATTCAAAAGTCCGAATAGTAGATCCTGCTATCCAGTTAGAGAGACATATTCAACAGCATTATATGGACAGTGCTGCTGAATATTCCCTCAAACTACCTCAACCTAGTCGGATAGTAGCAGGGTAGTCTGAGAGCAAATCGAGAAGTTATTCGCAATAGGAGCAATTTTTAGTGTCATTATAAAGATAGCTGGCAAGTTTAGAACAAAAATATAGCCCTGAATAGCTGTCGTTCCAGTTATCCATAGAGCAGCGCTGATAAATGCCGCTATACAGACAGTGGCCAACACTGACCACTATATCTGGATACTCTGTGCTGGTCATTATCCATAATACTGGCACTGAATATCCACATTTGATATAAATGCCACTGCTGTGTTTAAATGTATTAATTCATATAATTTATCTACCATCCCTGCTCACAGAGCTTACAGTCTAGTCAAGACAGACAATACAATACAAGAGAAACAAGGGGTTCGAAAGGGAAAGGAGACACAAGAAGACAGGGGATTAAGATACAAAAGCAATCTCAAAGAGGTAAGCCTTTAGCATGGATTTGAAGAGGGGGAGAGATGAGACTTGATGTAAAAATACAGGAAGTTTGTTCCAGGCATAAGGAGCAACAAGGTGAAAAGATCAAAGTCTGGAGTTGGCAGTAGAAGAAAAGGTCACAGAGAGAAGAAAGTCAAAGCAGAAGTGGAGTTCAGGAGGAGGGGTGTAGGGAGAGAAGAGAGAGGAAAGGTAATGAGGGGCAGTATAGTGAATGCATTTATAGATTAGAAGGAGAAGTTAGAAATGGATACGGAAATGGAAGTGATTTCAGAAGAGGGGTTATATGAGTGTATCAGGGATAGTGGAAGATTAGCCATGCAACAGAGTCCTGAATAGACTGAAGAGGAGAAAGATGACTCTGAGAGGAACCAGTAAGGAGGAGGTTGCAATAGTCAACATAGGAGGTGACTAAAGAGTGGACAAGAGTTTTAGTAGTGTGCTCAGAGAGGAAGGGTGAATTTTGTTAATGTTATAGAGAAAAAACAACAGGTTTTAGCAATCTGTTGAATACGTATGTGTGGAGAAGGAAAGTGAGGAGTCAAAGATGACCCCAAGGATGTGGGCAGAGGAGACAGGAAGAAGAAGAGTATTGTCAACAGTGACAGAGAAAGGAGGAAGGAGAGAGGAGAGAGGTGGGTTTAGGGGGGAAAATAAGAAGTTCGGTTTCAGCCATGTTCAGTTTCAGATGGCGGTGAGACATCCAGGAAGCAATGTCAGATAAGCAGACAGAGATACGAGAATGGAGTGTAAGAGAAATGTCAGGTGATGATAAATAGATTTGAGAATCATCAGCATAAAAATGATACTGAAAGCCATAGGAAGAGATGAGGGCACCAAGGGACTGGGTGTAGAGAGAGAAAAGGAGAGAGCCTAGAACAGACCCTTGGAGTACACCAACTGAAAGAGGAATGACAGTAGAGGAGGAACCACCAGAACAAACACTGAAAGAGCAATTGAAGAGATGTAATATTTGTTCAATGCAATATTTTTATACCAGTTATTTGCCTATAGTTTTAACTGTTCCATGTAAATGTTACTACTTGTTCAATGTAAACCGTTTTGCCTTGTAGAAAAACGGTATATAAAACCAGTTAAATAAATAAATAAGAGGAGAACCAAGACAGCACAGAGCCCCTAAAACCAAGAGAGGATAATGAGTTGAGGAGGAGGAGGTAGTCAACAGTATCAAAAGCAGCAGAAAGGTCAAGAAAAATGAGAACTCAGTAAAAGCCTTTGGACAGCCCGGAACAAGTTACTGGAGACTTTGGCAAGAGCAGTTTCAATAGAATGAAAGGGACAAAAATCAGCTGGAGTGGATCAAGGACAGCATGAGAGGAGAGAACTTTGAGGCAGCAGCAGAGAACTGCACGTTCAAGAAGTTTGGAAATGAATGGGAGAAGGGAGATGGGTCAATGATTAGAAGGACAAGTAGGGTCAAGTGAAGGATTTCTGAGGACAGGAGTGATCATAGCATGCTTGAAGGCTGCAGGGAAGGTTGCAGTGGAGAGTGAAATGTTGAGAATAGGTGAGATGGAAGGGATGACAGAGTTAGAGATGGAGATGAGGAGAAGGGTTGGGATAGGATCAGAAGAACAAGTAGTTTAGAGGAGGAAAGAAGAGGTTTCCTCTTCGGAGATTTTAGAAAAGGATGAAAGAGTGGTAGAAGTTGGGGGGAAAAGTTGGTATTGGAGAGGGGGAAGAGGGGGTGAAGAAGATTTAGTAGGGAATAATCTTATGGACTTTGTCATGGACATAGTTGATTAGGGTTTGGGCAGAGAGAGAAGGAGAGATTGGAGGCGGAGGTGCCTTAAGAAGAGAATTGAGAGTAGAAAAGAGACTGTGGAGGTTAGAGGCAAAACAGTTAGATGGATAAAATAATTTTGCTTAGCGAGTGCAATGGCTGACTGGAAAGAAGTAAGTATGAATTTGAAGAGAAGGACGTCAGAAAGGGAGCAGGATTTGAGCCGTGCGTTCAGCTGAGCGGGCACAGGAACCTAGATAGCGGGTACTTGAAAACAGCCAGGGCTGAGGTGAAGTGCGCCTCACAGGATGTGCTATGGGTGGAGCAAGAGTATCCAGAGTAGAGGAGAGAGCTGTATTATAAGAGACTATGGCCTTATCAACAGACTTAAAGGACAAAGTGGAAGAAAGAAGAGAAGAGACAGTAGTGGATAAGGTCAATAGATCGATAGCATGAAGATTCCTAAAAAGAAAGGAGGAGATTGGGTGAGATTGAGGCATGGAGTGATGAAGAGTAAAACTTAAGAGGTGGTGGTCAGATAGGGGAAGAACTGAGGTGCGGAAATTAGAAGGTAAACAATTAGAATAGAAAATGAGATCAAGGCAGTGACCAAGCTGATGAGTGGGGGCAGAAGAGCAAAGCTGGAGGTTGAAAGAGAAGATAAGGGAAAGGAGCTTAAATGCATAGGGGTCAGAAGGATTATCAATATGAAAATTAAAGTCACCAAGAATAAGGGTTGGGGAGGAAGAATTCAGGAATAAGGAGAGCCAAGAGTCAAAGTCAGTGAGGAAGGTAGACGTGGACTTGCCAGGGGGTCTAGCAATCTGGGGTGGTAGGGGATTAAAAAGACAGATGGAGTGGACTTCAAAGGAGGGAGAGGAATGGGACTGAGGTTGAATGTGGGGTTGAAACTGGCAAGAAGGAGAAAGTAGAAACCCACCACCACCACTGTGGCAATTGGCACAAGGAGTGTGGGAGAATTGGTAGCCGTCATGAGAGAGGGCAGCAACCGAAGAAGTGTCATCAGGAAGGAACCAAGTCTCAGTAACAGCAAGAAGATGGAAAGCATGAGAGACAAAGAGATCATGGGTAAAGGGACGTTTATTAGAAATGGAATAAGCATTCTATAGAGCACATGAGAAGGGGAGAGACGAGAGGGAAAGGAGAGGGATATGGATGAGATTGGGGTGGTGTAGAAAGGAACTAATGGAAGGACAGACTAGATAGGCCATGTGGTCTTTTTCTGTCATCATATTTCTATGTTTCTATGTTAACATGGGAGTGAACTTTCCTAACCACACATTTGCTGAAAAATGCAAACTTCTTTCTATACACTGGAGTTATGCATACTGTTTAATATGAATGAATCATTCTCAAAACTGGAAAAATTGTTGGTAGAACTTACAGCTGTCACAGAATCTCCCTGTGTATCCTGCAGGACACAAGCAATTCCCTGAGGACTGACAAATCCCTCCATTTCTGCAGAGAGAGATGCAAGTAGCTAGAAGAAAAAAAAAATAAATCTCACTTCCAAAGAAATTCTTTCATTTGCTTTACAATTCTGATTAAAAATCTTAGAGCACAGATGTGAAGTATATTTTGTGGGTGGCATATTCAAAATAATTAAAGCAGTTTGTAGACCTGAAAAACATGTTAATCCAACAGAGCCGTATATTCAGTGCCATTGAATAGCCCCTCCTAGCTCATCTGCATACCCCAAAGCTAACCGGCTAGCATCAAGGCATTTCAGGGAAGGAGTGGGAGTGCTGACAAAGGTTAGCTGGTGAGCAGCTATAAAAAGCCGCTAACAAGTGTGGTGATGAGCTTACTGATAAGCATAGAAAAAGAGCTGGTTTTAAAACTTTTTCTTCTGAGTTGGAGCAGGGCTCAGATAGAGTCATTTAAAACAGCACCTAGAGAGAAAAGTTACAGGGTTGAGTGTGCTGAGTACAAGCCACGCCCTACCTCCATGGCAACACAGATTGCAAAGGGGAATCACCTGGGGAGGAGGGGCAGGCAAACGAGCTTCACGCTCAAGCATTTAACCTCTCAGAGTGAGAGGCAAAGGGATACACAGGCAGGAGGAACACATGCAGGAGGATCACGTTCAGAGAAAGGATCAGGAGCAGAGGCAGGATTGGGCTTGGAACAGAAACAGACCGGGAGCATGAGAAGCAGAAAGAAAGAGAAAGTCTGAGGAATCTGACCAGAGGCTTTGAGAAGGGCTGACTTTCAACACAGAAGGAGTTCTAGCAGCAGCTCTCTCAGCCAAGACAGACATACAGAGTTTGCAAGCCTTGGTAAAGGTAGGAAACCAAACTCTGGGAAACTGGTGGAATACAGTTCAGATAGCAGTGAAGCTATTGAGGATTCAGAGGGGGAGTTTTATTCCTCTAAAAAGCCTGCAAGGAATCTGTTCCTAGAGCCCAGGGAAAGCAGCTGAAGCAAGTGACTGTTTTACCCAGAGATGTAAAACCCTGCAGCTCACGTGTTAAACCTGAAGGGAGAAAAGGTAATCCCTGGGAAAAACTGTTTAAACTAATGCAGCAGTTAAAACCTGATTATGTAAGTAAAAGCCCAGAGCTGTTTCAGAGTGAATGTGAGGATATGGAAACAGACTTAGCTGGATTGGAGGAGGACACAGACTCTCCAATGGAATGTTCAACAGCCTTTATTGCATAGGAGAAAGGCTGACTTACCAGCTGAAAGGAATATTTCAGGACTGTGATATATGCTCTGAGTTTCCTGAAGCCAAAGGGAAAGGATTATAAATGTGTTTTGTTGAAGTTTGGTTCCTATATGCTGAAGGAAGCTATATGAGTTGGTTATTGTTCTGTTACTACTTGTTCATACGCTTAAGAAGATTTGTTTTTCTGAAGTTTGGTGACAAAAGATAAAAATAATAAATTTCCTGTGTAATGCCTAAAAACCACTCGGACTGCTTACTGACCACAACTAAAATAGTCCCAGCAGCACATGCTCTGGAGTTAAGCAAATACAGTTGGCACGCTGCCCCTTCTAGGCGACCGCCTAGACGGCCTGGCAGCGCCACACAAGCTAACCAATATGGCTAGAGTTAGAACAGAAAAAAGGCTAGAGATGTCTGTAACTACTGGTAGCTCAGGTTGGAGATCATGATGTTGGATTATTCTCTAAGCTTGATGATTTGATTGCAGATGTTTTGTCACCATTGAGGAGACATTACCAGTGCGGGGTTCCAGATGGTAATGTGCTTGAGTGCTTGTGTCTGTATTTACAATGGGGTTGGTGGTTATCAGCTCTTTGGTCCACAGGGATTGATTGGTTGGTTTCCCTGAGGGTTGCTGGGGTGTGGTTGCTGTTCCTGAGCCTTATTAGTGGTGACTCAGCTCTGTGGTCCACATGGGTTGATAGATCAGGTCTTTATCGATATGTCTGTTTATCGAGTTTGTGGTGGAAATCCAGGCTTCCAGAAATTCTCTTTCTATTTTTGTTTGTACTTCTGCCAAATTTCCATTGTGTTCCACTTGAATTTGTGTCCTTCCACGTCTTCATGGATTGAGACCCGGGAGAATGGGTTGTGTCTTTTGTTGGCTAGTTGGTGTTTGTGTAGCCTGGTGGATAGTTTTCTTCCTGTTTGGCCGAATATCCAGGCATAGGTTATAGTAGCGACGGCCAGCTGCTTTAACAGTGCTGGCAGCCCATGTCATACCTAGCCCTGTGCAAGAGTACAGCTGCACAGGGCGCAAAGGCTTAGGGGTGCATTTCGGGCTGCCGGTCTTGGCTCCCCCCATGCTGCCTGCTGTTGCCCTACTCTCACCACTGTTGTTTTCTCAGTGGCGGCGGCACCGGCAGCAGCAGAGCAGACCTGACTTAAAAAAAAACACGCGAGTCTTTCTGCAGGTCTGGTCCCTCCGTTCCTTCTCTAATGTAGGGAGGGATAAGGCCAGTCATTCAAGCGCGGAGGTGCAAAGACCCGTGTTTGAATGGCTGGCCTGGTCCCGCCCTTCTCTAATGTAAACCTACATCAGAGCAGGAAGGGATCAGATCTGCCTGAAGCTTGGAGTTGCAACACCTGCATGGTTTTTGTTTTTTAAATTTGAGGTCAGGTCTGCTCTGTATGGGTGAGGTGGGAGGGTGAGGGGGGTGTGACCAATGTGCAAGTCACACACGGCGCATTTATGGCTTGATATGGCCCTCTTGGCAGCCACCACTGTAAAAGCCTACCTGAATTTCACTTTTCATAGGCTTAAATAACTAGCACTCTCATTTATTTCCCAGAAGAACATCCCTGAACATTGCTGAGGTTGTCCTAAAGTTATCCCTATTGTTGCTCAAATATTGGGCTGAATATCACCACTGTCCTGATACTTCCAGCAGTTGCTGTACTGCGTGAATACTCACCACTGGCTGTGATATGGATAGTGGCATTGAATATCGATCATTTATTTAAAAGACAAGACTGAAATAAAAAAAAATTCCAATCTTGGTGTTAAATATTGGCCTTTATCTCTTTTGGGGAGCGACACCTCAGTTTAAATTTAACCAAAGAGTAATGGTTTCAGAAAGGAACATCTAACTCTAGAGTAGTACCCAAATAAAATGGAACCAAGCCATACAAAATCGTATAGGCAACAGGCAAAAGTTTAAACTTAATTCTAGCCAAAACGAGATATTTATTTATTTAAAATATTTGTAGTCTGCCCTTCCACAGTTCTAAGGGGTAACAACCAACACACACAACCTGTTAAACAATATCATATAAAAGTACACAATAAACAAGAACCAGCTTTTCTCTTCTCCCTCCTGCCACTCCCCTCCACAGTCTTCATCCATGCAATTTTAAGAACCACCTACACTCCTACATCCAAATGTATGACTGTAAAGTAGTGTCTTCTGCATCTTCCTGAATGATGTACAGCAGGCCATCAGTCTCAGCTCGAAAGGCAGTTTATTTCATTCAGTTGGGCCAGCAACAGAAATCTTGCTGTCCAATTTAAGGCAACTAAAGCTGTCTAGACGGAATAGAAGGAACGTGTATGTAGGCACCCCATTCCCAGCTCCAAGCACTGCAAATAAAACCGTCAGACAGTGCTGAGATTGACCCTGTCTGACAGTTGTACTCACATTTCAGGCATTTTCACTATTACCATTTCTGCCGCAGATCAGGCGTAGGGCCGCTTCATCCAGCTGTGCCACTGCCGGCTCTTCATGTCCTTCAGCCTCTAATGCAGACCTCCTGTGTCTGGCGGAGCCATCAGCAACACACCTGAACTAAACAATTTTCAGTTCATCCCGGTTGCAACTAACTAACAGAGTAAGCATGGAAAAAACTCCAAATCGCCACTTTTTTACTTCTTTTCACCAATCATGCAGGAGCTGCTGGAGGAGAAGATCACCAGCAGCGAGCACATCATGCTGCAAATCCTTGACAAGCAGTCAGAGAAATGAATCTCTGCCTGCAAACCGCATGGATAACAAGGTCACAGAAGGGCTAAAAACACCCAGAAACTGAGGTTAGAATTGGAAAGGAGAAGAAAAAGGGATTGGAAAAAAAAGAACCTCCAAGTCAGCCTTTGAGGGTGTGGAGAAGGGTGTTTTGGGATTTAAGATGTCAAAGCATAAAAATACAGAGAGCCTGAAAGTTGACTTGGAGTCACAATTGCTGAGGCTTGCTAGTGCAAAGCATAAAAAGAATCAGCTTCAAGGGAGCAGAGTATTCTTGCCTCCCTTAGTGCTGTTGTCTCTGATCTTTCTGGTTTTGGGGGTTGACATTTCTGGTGGGCCTCCTCCTCTTAGCCCCTGCAAGGAGTGCCTCTCTGGACTAGGGGAAGAAATTCAGCAAGGGCAGAGAGAGGATGGGGAAGATCTCCCTGTACAGATTGCCAATTGGGAATTGCTCACTGCTCTGAGCATTGCTGGTAGATATGTGCACTGTGAAAAATTCTTCCATGGGGAAGGAGGGATTTCCATGTCTATTTATGCCATTGCAAAACCAGACGATACAGTGACAACAGTTTTTTGTAACCATCTTGTTCACCTTTGGAGACTGTCAGCAGGCAGGCAGTGTAACTAGGCACTGCAGGTCCTATGCCATGCATATCATAATGCTTGGGAAGGCTATTGTTGGAAAATTAAAAAGTCATAGAAGAAAAGAAAGGAGGAAAGATGAGAGCAATGCTGGCATAGTGTGCACAGAAAGAGACAGGTTATTCTCAGAGTATGCTTATGGGCTCCTCTAGTCTGCTGTCCAAGCTAAAGAGAGATACCATTACAAGGAAAGTAGAAAACGCTGCAGCTTCCAGTGTAATTGTGAAAAGCAGGTATCCCATATCATCTATGGAATAGAGGATAGCCTAGTGGTTATAACAGGGGACAGAGAACCAGGAAGCCAGGGTTCAAATTGGAACAGAGAGGTTTGGAGCCCGATGCAGACACAAGATTTAAGGGGGGTATCTGTCCTGACTCCGATGAAACCGGTTCCATCACTGACACTACGGAATGTCTCAATGCACCGATCTCAAAGTTGGGTATCAGATCCATGGATCCCGAGGGTCTCGAGGGCCCAGGTACTACAGCCACCAGGATAGAAGCCAGACTCCGCTCAACAGCTTGTACACACTGATCGAGAGAGATTGGAGGTGACTGGGAGGACCTCTTGTACTGAGGCTTGTGCCATTGTACTGAAGCATGGTGCTCGGGGTTCTGCAGAGGACGATGCTTTGGGAGCATCCTGGAGCCCCTCTGGTGCTTTGTAGGAGTTATCCTCCTGCCAGGGCTGTTTTGCCAGTCGGTCAATGTCCAGTTTGGTAGCTGGTAAGTGTCGGTGATGATGTCGGATCTCGGAGTTGGATGACGACGCCGAGGACCTCGATACCTTTTCTCCAGATGTCAAAGTCAAAATCTTCAATATATTTTCTGCTTCTGAAGAAGACTTGTGTTTGCTGCCAGGCAATGGGCTTCAAAGAGATGTGAGAACCATGTGAGGACTGCGACGGTGTGGAAGCCACTGAAGAGTGTGCTGAAGCGGCTGAGTCTGACAGAAACAGCTTTCCCCATTGTTCATGGTTTTTGAGTCCCATCCAGGTCACTAGTTGATAGAGGGGGCAAGCCGAGGCATCGTGATCCAGGCCCAAACATTTTAAGCATCAGTCATGCTTATTGGTAGCCAAAACAGTACTTCAGCACTTGTTACATTTTTTTTTGAAGCCACTTCTCCATGTTTGAGAAGACCACGGAGAGAAAATCAAAAACAGCAATGGCGGCCTAACTTAAGCCTGCCAAAAAAACGGTAACGACAAAACTGAAGAAAAAGAAAAGAAGAAAAAGAAAAGTACAAAAACTTTTGATGAAAAAAGAGAGACTGGAGCATTCGATACCGCTCCAGACTGACAAGAAGGCAAGCACTATGTACTCAAAGGCACTTAGACAAATTTAGTTAGCAGGGTTAAGACAAGGTCCTGATGGCTCAGCGGAAAAATAACGACTGAGGAAAAATGTTAGGAAGGCGGGAGGGCAAGCACACATGCATGAAGGAATGTAACAAAAGCATTCCTTTTGGATGCTGGGGAGTGTTCACGCACAGGGTTCCGTTGATGCCAAAATCACCCATATGTGAACACTGCATTCCTGCTTGTTCCTGGAGTTGTATTTTTTCACTCAACTCATAATCAAATTCTGGAATTCGTTATTGGAGGATGTAGGAAAAGCTGTTAGTTTAGCTGAGTTTAAAAAAGGTTTGGACAAGTTCCTGGAGCAAAAGTCCATAACTCAATAACCACCAATGGCTATAAACTAGTCAAACAAAAACAAAACAACATAATGTAGCCCCTGCCCAACCCAAGGCGCTAAATACTTTTACAATATTTTGACTTTATTACATACCAGTGGACACAACACTTTTGACTAAAACAGGTAACTGACGTTTATAATTGTCTCAATCATTTTAATAATTCAATTTATCCTTTAAATTTGGAGAGAGTGCCATCGGGCAGCAGCGCACATGCCGGATCCAACGGGCAATCGGCCCTTTAAATTCAGAGAGGGCGCCATCGGGCAGCAGCGCACATGTCGGATCTAACGGGCGATCGGCCCTTTAAATTCGGAGAGGGCACCATCAGGCAGCAGCGAACACACCGGATCCAACGGCCAATCGGCCCTTTAAATTCAGAGAGGGCACCATTGGGCAGCAGCGCACACACCGGATCCAACGGGCGATCGGCCCTTTAAATTCGGAGAGGGCACCATCAGGCATGGCTGCGCCTGAGGGCCTCGCCAGAGGACCCTTTGGCATGGCCCTTAGGCAGGAGCCCTGTTGTGGGAGCATACCAGGTACAACAGGAAGCTCACAACATATCGAAGCAACAAAGGAGAACTTCACATTGAAAAACCAACAGCTGTAAGTGAGCCGTCAAACCCAGCACCAGCAGATCACCTGGGAAGCGTCAAGGAGCAGAGCAGGAACAAACGCTTCTCCACAATTCGGCTCCCCAACCAACCAGCACCCATATGAAGTAAGCACCCACCACTCCCACTCACAGCCTAGTGACTCCATCGCTACCCATCGCTCCCTCACTATCGCCACCTCATTACTTGCAATTAACTCTGTTACACAGGCCATAGACTCCTTACTACCCATTGCTTGCATTGAACCTTGCTACCCATTGCTTGCAATGAACTTTGCTACCCATTGCTTGCCTTGCATTGAACCTTGCTGCACAGTCTATAGACTCCTCGCTACCCATTGCTTGTATTTTAACCTATATTACATAGCGTGTAGTCCCCACTACCCCATTGCATGCAATTAACTTTGCTACACAGCCTATAAACTCTTTGCTACCCACTGCTACATTGCATAGCGGATAGTCCCCACTTGTAACTCTACATATACTGCATAGTGTGTACAATCCTTAGCCACCTCATAGCTTGTAAGATAACATATGCTGCATTGCCCCACTACTCCTCTTCTATAGCCCCACATCACATTGTCCTTCTCTTCCTCATACTCCCCAACTGCTTCCCCTCCTACCAGCACCCTCACTCCTCTCCCCCCTATTCTCCCTCTACCTTCCTCACTTACCCCTCCATTCTGTTTTCTAACCTAGCATCTGCTCTTGAGCTTCATCACACCCTCCCCCTCTTCAACCAGCCCCTCTCTCTTTAAGGCAACCCCACCCTCGCTTCCGCCGTGCTGCCTCCACTTTACCCCGATCTCTACTACTCCTCCTTCTTCTCTCATCAGGTAATATCAACCTCAACCCTGGCCCCACCTCGATTTCTTTCTCACTCTAAGAAGAGTTCCTCACATAACTTATCTAATCTCATCCATATCCCTCTCCTTTCCCCCTCCACCCTCCCTCACTCATACACCATCACTCATCCAGAGATATCAACCCCAACCCTAGCCCCTTTACAGTTCCGTTTCACTCTAAGAAAAGATCCTCACGTAACCTAATATCATCAATATCCCCCTTCATTCCCCCTCCACTTCCCCTCCCTCATGTGCCTCATGGAGGGCACACTCATCCAGAGACACCCACCCTTACCCTGGCCCCTCTAGATCTCTGTCTTACTCTGAAAAGAAATCCTCACGTAACTTGTCCAACCTCATCCATATCCCTCTCCTTTTCCCCTCCACTCTCCCGTTCTCATGTGCCTTATGGAACGCATGCTCAGTCTCTAATAAACTTGCTTTTACTCATGATCTCTTTATCTCTAACATGCTACATCTTCTTGCCCTAACTGAGACCTGGCTCCTCCCTGACGATACCGCACCCACTGCTGCTCTCTGTCATGGGGGCTACCAGTTCTCCCATACACCTTGATCCACTGGCCACGGTGGTGGTGTCGGGCTACTACTTTCTCCCTCTTGCCAATTCCAACCCCTCCTGCTGCCTCAGTCACACTCCTCCCTCTCTTTTGAAGTCCACTCCATTCGCCTCTTCACACCACTTCCCCTCCGAGTAGCTTTTATCTATCGCCCACCCGACAAATCCACGTCCACCTTCTTTACTGACCTCGACTCCTGGCTCTCCGTCTTTCTGGATTCCTCTTCCCCCACTCTTATTCTTGGCGATTTTAAAATTCACATCGATAACCCCTCCGATCCCCATGCTTTACAGCTCCTTGCCCTCACCTCCTCATTTGACCTCCAACTTTGTTCCACTGCCCTCACCCACCTGTACGGCCACTGCCTTGACCTGATACTCTCCTCTAATTCCTCTCCCTCAAAATTCCATAACTCAATCCTTCCCTCATCTGACCATCACCTTTTAACCTTTAATCTTCAGCTTCCGCTGACTCAACCTCAGCCCGTCTCCTCCAACCTATTTAGAAACCTTCATAATATTGATTCCCTGACTCTCTCCTCCACCGTTTCTCCATCTCTTTCCTCCATTATGTCCTCTAAGTTCGTCGACGAGGCAGTAACCTCTTATAATGCTGCACTATCCTCGGATCTAGACACTCTTGACTCACCCACCCCACGCCCTGTCAGACGTTCCACTCCCCAGCGCTGGCTTTCATCCACAACCCGCTATTTACGCACCTGTGCCCATTCTGCTGAACGCGCTTGGATCAAATCCCGCTCCCCGGAAGACCTTCTTCACTTCAAATTCATGCTTGGCTCCTTCCAATCAGCCATAGCACTTGCCAAACAAGAATACTACATCCATCTTTATTTATTTATTTGGTTTCATTTGTATACCGCTACTTCCAGCGATCAGAAGCGGCTTACTCTACACATCAAACATTGATTACATATGGTAAGAATCAACAATTTACATTTTCATTGAGGTGTACTTGACTGTATATTTTTACATATTTACATTTTATATTGTTTTGCTTGCTTTTTTACAGATTTGAATATTGAAATCTGACTAACTCTCTTGCCGCTGATCCTCGCCGCCTCTTTAACACCCTCAATTCTCTCCTCAAGGTGCCCCCGCCCCTAATCCCGCCTCCCTCTCTGCCCAAACCCTAGCCGATTACTTCCATGACAAAATCCACAAGATTACCCTCCAATTCCCCACGTCCTCATCTACCTCACCCCCTCTCCAATCCTCCCCCCATCCATACTTCCTCTGCTACCCCCTCTCCTCCTTCCCTACGATCTCCAAAGAAGAAACCACACTCCTTCTTTCCTCCTCCAAACCTACCACCTGTTCCTCTGACCCTATCCCCTCCCATCTCCTACACCCTATCTCCCCCACCATTGTCCCTTCCATCTCTCAAATTCTCAACCTTTCACTCTCCACTGCAACTGTCCCCGTAGACTTCAAACATGCTGTCGTCACACCTCTCCTCAAGAAACCCTCACTCGATCCCACCTGTCCCTCTAACTATCGACACATTTCCCTCCTTCCCTTCATATCTAAACTACTAGAATGAGCAGTCCACTGCCGCTGCCTTGACTTCCTCACCTCCCAGGCCCTCCTGGACCCACTACAATCTGGCTTCCGTCCCTTACACTCCACTGAAACGGCTCTTACAAAAGTCTCCAATAACTTATTTCTGGCTAAATCTAAGGGCCTCTACTCTATCCTCATCCTTCTCGACCTCTCTGCTGCCTTTGACATTGTTGACCACGATCTTCTCCTCACCACCCTCTCCTCGCTAGGCTTCAAGGGCTCCGTACTATCCTGGTTCTCCTCCTACCTCTCCCATCGCTCCTTTAGTGTATGCTCTGGTGGCTCTTCCTCCTTTCCCACCCCACTCCATGTTGATGTACCCCAAGGGTCCATCCTAGGCCCCCCTCCTTTTCTGTCTCTATACCCAATCCCTTGGCGTGCTCCCATGGCTTTCAGTACCATCTCTATGCCGATGACTCCCAAATCTACCTCTCTACGCCTAAAATCTCTCCAGCAATCCAGACCAAGATCTCTGCCTGCCTTTCTGACATCGCTGCCTGGATGTCTCACCGCCGCTTGAAATTGAACATGGCCAAGACTGAACTTCTTGTCTTTCCCCCCTACTCTTCCCCTCCTCTTCCCCCCTTCTCAGTCTCCGTGGATGGATCTACTATCCTTCCTGTTCCCTCAGCCCACAATCTGGGGGTCATCTTTGACTACTCTCTCTCCTTCTCCACACATATCCAGCTCGCAGCTAAGACCTGCTGCTTCTTTCTCTACAACATTAGCAAAATCCGCCCCTTCCTCTCTGAAAACACTACCAAAACACTTGTCCACTCCTTAATCTCCTCTCGCCTCGACTACTGCAACCTACTCCTTGCTGGTCTCCCCATAAGCCATCTCTTTCCCCTTCAATCTATACAAAATTATGCTGCTCGACTAATCTTCCGCCAGTCTCGCCATGCCCACATTACTCCTCTTCTCAAGTCGCTTCACTGGCTCCCTATCCAATTCTGCATCCAATTCAAACTTCTCCTACTGACCTATAAATGCATTCACTCTGTGGCCCCTCAATGCCTTTCATCTCTTATCTCTCCCTACATCCCCTCTCGGGAACTTCGCTTCTCAAACAAATTACTTCTATCTAGGCCTTTCACTCGCAATGCTAACTCCCGACTTCGCTCCTTTCATCTTGCTGCACCTTACGCCTGGAACAGCCTACCTGTATCACCCTCCCTGGCCCTCTTCAAATCCAGATTGAAGACCTACCTCTTTACTGTCACTTTCAGATCCTGACTTCCATCCTCTATCCTGACCTGACTCCCATCAATTGTTATGACTAAACTGTAAATGCCATATTTTGTTTTGCCTCAAATTGACTAATGCTCTGAATTGTCTCGATTAGATTGTAAGCTCTGACGAGCAGGGACTGTCTCTTACATGTATGTCTGTACAGCGCTGCATGTGTAGCACTATATAAATGCTGAATAGTAGTAGTATCCTTACAATCTCACCACTATTAATAATTTAACATCTTTACAATCTCATTAACAACAATATCAGAATTATACAATATAAATCCTTAAGCACTACTCAAAAATTTAATTAAACAATTCAAACATATATACCAACCACACTATTCAAAACATTCATACATAAACATGCAGTGCATAGTCCCTTCAAACCAGAAGCCGAGAGACAAAGAACTAATGTTGGCACTCAAAAAACCGCCGAATATTAGCTCTCTTCACTAATGCCGAGCAAGTATCGATGGCTGAATATGGCTCAAGAAAATTCTCAATGTAAATGTATTCAATAAATCCACTTTTTCAGCAATATCTTGAAATAACCTCAATTTTGGTAACAGCAGAAACCATACATCCCAAGTTAAGGTATATGGTACATAACCATCAAAACTTGCAATTCTGTTTGTCCAGAGTCACCTGGAAGAACCAAGAAGAGCCAAAACACTAGAGACCACTAAAGACCCCAACTATGGCCAATAGTTTCACCAAAAAGGCTTCTTCAGGGAATCTATTTATTTATTTGGTTCTTCTATACCGCCCCTTCCAGAGATCCGGGGTGGCTTACAATTAACGAAACATGTTACAATAAACGAGATTTGACCTATTTACATAGATACATGTTACATTACATTTAACACATAAATTAACTCCTACATAAACACTGTAGTCTTAACAGGAGACTACGAACTATATACAAATTTACTAACCAGCTATGGTTCTATGTGTTTGGGTATGTTAAAGGAAATGTATAGGAGAGAGTGAGGTGTAGGAGTCAGAGTGGTAGTTATTGGGTGTGCTGTTTATCCATTTGCGACGAAGGGTTTTCATTTGCATTTCCGAAGTGTTCAATGAATAAGTATGTTTTGAGTTCCCTTCTAAATAACTGGAGGTCTTTGAATGCGCAAATTGGTAATGGCAATGAGTTCCAGAGACTAGGAGCAGTGAATATGAAGGCTCTGGAGCTCGTGGCCTGTTTCATTCTATGGATGGAGTGAAGGATTACAAAAAAGTGGTTTGCATTTTGCCTACGGGACCTGCAATCTGGTAGCATTTGGATAAGAGTGGATAGATATGATGGGGAAATGTTGTTGAGCAATTTGAAAGTTGTCATCAGCATCTTGTATTTTATCTGACTCCATACTGGGAGCCAGTGGAGGTCATATAAGATGGGGGTTATATGTTCAATTAGTCCGGCTTTAAATACAATTCTGGCAGTGATGTTTTGTGTTCTCTGGAGGATGTTTATGTTTTTGACTGGTAGACCCTGTAACAGACTGTTACAGTAGTCAAAATGGGGAGTAATGATAGCATGGACTACTGATTCGTAGTCATGGATATCTAGCAGGGGTCTTAGGTGCTGCATAATTTTTAGCTTAAAGAAGATGGTTCTTGCTATTTGTTTTAGGTGAGGGAGCATGCTGAGAGATTGGTCTAATATTATGCCGAGGTATTTCACCTCTTGTTTAACAGGAAGAACAAAGTTGTTAATCTTGATAGTTTCAGGGGGTGTAGTATTTTGGTTCCTTGATATAAATAAGGCTTCATGTTTTTTGAAGTTTATATTAAGGTTGTTGGCATTCAACCAGGATTCGATTTCTTGATGCATTCTGATAGCTTGTGGTAGGTGAAGTTGTTTATTTTTATTGGGAGGGACAACATAATGTCATCAGCATAGACGAAATAGCCAATACTGAATTTTCTGAAGATGTCAGTAATTGGTTGAAGGTATAGTTGAAGAGTAGAGCTGATAGGGCTGAGCCTTGAGGTATCTATAAAAACAGAAACCACAACCACTACTTTCAAACAGACACAACAAAGCTATGGTGAGATTGTAAGGATGAATTAAATTATTAAAATGATTGAGATGAATATTCAACATAACTGATGGTGCCACTGTACAAGAGCCCCCATGCTCTCTTGACACCTCAGTATGCCATTCTCAAAGCAGCTGAAAGATCTCACAGAAGAGCAGGAAAAAATTAAACCACGCTATCCTAAACACACTCCATAATACTGGCATTAACATGTTAATGGTACGCATGTAGATTGTCAGCCCTACGGGGACGAGGGAATATATCCAGTACCTGCTTGTAGCATCTGTAAACCGCTCTAATGCCTTTCGGCCTGGGTGGTATATCAAGAAATTAAATAAAGATAAAAGATAAAGATAAATAAAGGTAGCAACACAGACCAGACACCTCCTCTGCCACCAAACCAGCCTCTGAACAAAAGTCACTACCAGGCAGTAGACACTTTTTTTTCTTTTTTTTTGTTCTTAATTTGCATTGTGTTAGCTTGCATGGTCAAATCAAGCCCTTCAAAGGATTCTTTCAAGAGGGAGATATCCCAGTCCACTGGAAAACTCTATATTTGGGACACAAGACCCTGCTTCACCACCTGGTCTCCTCGGGATCGCCACATATAAAAAACAGAGAAAAACTGACAGGGTGGGTCCTGGACTGGACTAGACTGGAGGGTGGAGGGACTCCATGAAAGAAAATTAGAAGGTAAGGTTTAATTTTACCTTCATTCCTGTCCCTCAGGTCTAGTCCAGAGAATCGGGATGTACCACAACAGTACCTAAAATTGGTAGGGACTCGCGGGTCCCGTCTGCAATACATGTACTCCAGATCTTGCATCCTGCCTAGCCTGCACATTTAAATGATTGTGCTTTGCCTGGCCAGAATGAGCACATGGATGATGAAATGCTCAAAGAAATCAGGGAAGCTAACAAACGTTACAGCACAATAATAATAATGGATGATTTCAATTACCCTGATATTGACTGGGTCAGTGTCACAGCAGGAAATGCTAGGGAGATAAAGTTTCTAGATGAAATAAATGACTGCTTCTTGGAGCAGCTGGTTCATGAACTGACCAGAGGGGAAGCCATTTTGGACCTAGTCCTTAGAGGAACACCAGATCTGGTGCAAGAAATAAGGGTGTTGGGACCAGCTGGCAATAGTGATCATAGCATGATCACGTTTGATTTAACTAATGGAGGAGAGATGGTAAGGAAATCCACAGTACTACCTTTTAACTTTCAAAAGGGAGACTATGATAAAATGAGGAAAATAGTTAAGAAAAAATTAAAAGGAGCAGTTGCAAAGGTTAAAGACTTACATCAAGCTTGGGTGTTGTTTAAAAATACTATCTTGGAAGCCCAGATCAGCTGTATGTCACACTTTAAGAAAAGTGGCAGGAAGTCCAAAAAACTGCCAGCACGGTTTAAAGGTGAGATCAGAGAGGCTGTTATTGCCAAAAAAGCATCTTTCAGGAAATGGAAAAAAGAGCCAAATGACGAAAAGTGGAAACAGCACAAGTACTGGCAAGTTAAATGCAAGGCATTGATAAGGCAGGCAAAGAGAGAATTTGAGAAGAATCTTGCTGTGGAAGCAAAAACACGTACATTCGTAGCAAAAAAATTGTGAGAGTCAGTTGGACCATTAGACGATAGAGGGGTAAAAGGGGCACTAAGAGGGAACAACGCCATAGCGCAGAGACTGAATGAATTCTTTGCTTTGGTCTTTACTGACGAAGATGTAGGGATGTTACCCATGACTGAAGTGGCATTTAAAAGTGATCCCGTGGAAGAACTGAAAGAAATATCGATAAAATGGGAAGATGTATTATAACTATTTGATAAACTGAAGAGTGGCAAATCACCTGGACTGGATGGCATACATTCAAGAGTGTTGAAAGAACTGAAATATGAGATTGCAGACCTGATATTAGTAATCTGTGAGATATCATTAAAATCATCTGTAATACCTGAAGACTGGAGGATGGCCAATGTAATGCCAATTTTTAAAAAGGCTTCCAGGGGTGATCCGGGAAACTACAGACCGGTGAGCCTGACGTCAGTACCGAGAAAAATGGTAGAAACCGTCATAAAGAACAAAATTACTGAACATGTATATATATAGTCATGGCTTAATGGGAGACAGCCAACATAGCTTTAGACAAGGAAGATCTTGTCTTACTAATCTGTTATGTTTTTTTGAAGGTGTGAATAAACAGGTGGACAAAGGTGAGTCGGTTGATATAGTGTTTCTGGACTTTCAGAAAGCCTTTGACAAGGTCCTTCATCAGAGACTTTTGGCAAAACTAAAAAGTCATGGGATAGGAGGTGATATACTATTGTGGATCAGGAACTGGTTACAAGATAGAAAACAGAGGGTAGGGCTAAATGGCCAATTTTCCCAATGGAAAAAGGTGAAAAGTGGAGTACCCCAGGAATCTGTGCTGGGTACACTGCTTTTTAATATATTCATAAATGACCTGGAAAAGGGAATAACGAGTGAGCCATTTGCAGATGACACAAAACTATTTAAAGTTGTTAAAACCCAAGAGGATTGTGGAAAATTGCAAGAGGATCTTGATAAATTGGAAGACTGGGCATCCAAATGGCAGATGAAATTTAATGTGGACAAGTGCAAAGTTATGCACCTAGGAAAGAAACAATCCAAACTATGGTTACACGATGCAAGGTTCCACATTGGGAACCATCATCCAGGAAAAAGATTTAGGCGTCATTGTGGATAACATGTTAAAACCCTCCGCCCAATGTGCAGCTGCGGCCAAGAGGGCAAATAGAAAGCTAGGTATGATAAGGAAAGGAATGGAAAATAAAACAAAGGACATTATAATGCCTCTGAATTGTTCCATGGTGTTACCGCACCTTGAATATTGTGTGCAATTCTGGCCGCCGTATCTTGAAAAAGATATAGCATTATTAGAAAAGGTACAGAGAAAAGCCTCCAAAATGGTAAAGGGGATGGAAGGATACTCCTATGAAGAGAGGCTAAAAAGGTTAGGGCTCTTCAACCTGGAAAAGAGATGGCTGAGGGGAGATATGATAGAGGTCTATAAAATAATGAGTGGATTGGAACGGGGAAATATAGATTGTTTACGTCATCAGAATATAATTATCTTCACTTGAGCCCGTCCAAATCCACAGCCATGTGGGTTTCTCTGAGTACTCCCTGTCCAGTCATTGCCCCTCAAATCGACTCCACTTCAGTTCCCCTCACTTCATCCTTCCGTTATTTAGGTTTAACACTAGACTTGTCTCTTTCTTTTCACAATCGTGACTTCTATCACCCGTCGCTCCTTCTATGTACTACAACAAATTAGAGCAGTGCGTTCCCTACTGTCTCCTTCTTCACTCATCACTCTATTGCTGGCTTTGGTGATGAGCAAATTAGACTATTGCAATGTGATCCTAGCAAACTTACCATCCTATCAGCTTCATTGCCTACAATTATTAGAAAACACGGCAACACATCTCGTTACACATGCTCGGCGGTCTGATCACGTCACTCCTCTCCTTCACCACCTCCACTGGTTACCCTTCCGATATAGGTTTCAATACAAGTTTCTTATTCTGACACATAGGGCACTCCACACATCAAATCCACTTTATCTGGCAAATCTCATCTCTCTTCATACCCCTTATCGACAACTTTGATCATTATATGCTAACCGGCTTTCCTTACCTTCTCCCTCCCAGGCCCATCTGGAACAAACTTGTCACGCTGCCTTCTTCTTTCTCGGTCCCTCACTCTGGAACGCTCTACCTTCTTCCCTCCATCTGGAACCTTCCTACCTAAAATTTAAAAGTTTAATAAAAACCCATCTATTCGAACAGGCTTTTGAGCTTCCCTGTGGATAACCCTACCTAGCTATTGTTTGTTTGTCTACTTTCGCTGACTTTATTATTCCCTCTACTTCTCTCCTATAATGCAATGGCGTTCCTTTCCTTTTTCTATGGTGTAGACATGTTTATTGTAAACTGCTCTAATGTCTCGACAAGGGCGGTATATCAAATGTATAAATAAAGATAAAGATAAAAGGCTAGGGGACATGCAATGAAGCTACAGGGTAACCTATATAAGACTAGTAAGAGAAAATATTTCTTCACTCAACGTGTAATCAAACTCTGGAATTTGTTACCGTAGGATGTAGTAAAAGCTGTTAGTGTAGCTGGGCTTAAAAAAGGTTTGGACAAGTTCCTGGAGGAAAGGTCCAAAAACTATTATTAAAAGGGACCCACGACATCACTGCTTGACCCAATACAAGCATTGAGGAACCTGTGTCTTTTGGGGAGACTGCTAGATACTGTGATACCGCAAGCCCTCTGATGCAAGAAAGGAAACTTTTAAATCTTGAAAAAAACAGGATTTGCCTGCAATTACGAGAAGGGACACATAGAGGGAGCAGGAGAACAAACCTGAAAGTGGAAGAACCACACCTCTATGGGCAGGACTCAGAAGCAGCTGCTCTGGATTTAAGTAGGAACAGAGCACTGCAAGAGGAGGAGCCAAGAGAGAGAGAGCAAAGAGAGGCAAAGGTGCCAGGAAGGCAGTCAAGAGAGCCAGAAAGGCAACAGAGAAACCCCGAAGGGAAGAACCCAGAGGAGAAGCACAGGAGGAGGCAAGGAGCTTGGCAGCGACCTTCATGTGGAGAACAGGAGGCAGTGCCAAGGGAAGCTCCAGAGGCCAGACTCAGAGACCGAGGTGAGGTCACTGACAAACCCAGCAGAGCTAAAGGAAAGGAAGCTACTGGGAGAGCAGGCCTAGAGAAAGGCCATACACAACTTCAAGGGGCAGTATCACGGACTGCAGCCAAGGAAGGAAGTGCTTATCCCTCCGGTTGGAGAAGAAACCTTCAAGAGAAAAAAGGTACTTTTAAAAGCTTTTACAAAAGTAACTTGAAAGATAAAGGAAAAGTTCATAGCCTTGAGAGAAAGGATATACCTGGAGCACAAAACTCTCAGACTAGGCCTCAAGCCTTTTTCAAGAAGCCTAGAGAGGAACAAAGGGCTAGTTTTTATCTGGACAATAAGGACTGTTTTAAACCAGATATAACTGATAAGTTTTACAGGAAAAAGTTTAATGTTGCCAGAGAATGGAAGGAGCAAACTTTTAGTCCTGAAACGACAGCAAGCCCAGGGAGATATACTAGACCTAAAAGCCGACGCCCCAAACTACCAAGCCAGCACTGGGATACAGTATGGCATGCTTTTAGGAAACCAGGTTTTAATATCCAAGAGATCTCAGAGACCTCAGTGTCAGATCCCATAGACATGGAATGGCTGCCAGGGGAATCTGAGAGCACTGAAGATATAGAATCAATGGAATGTGACTTTTGCACAAGAAGATATCTTTGAGTAAAAGGCAAACCAATCTAATGTGTGCAAATTGTACTGGAAAGTTTATGCTTTAAGTTGGTGAAGGAACCATGTTATTTTGAGTGTTTTGCTGACTCACGTTTTGATGCAACTGAATTTATGTTCTGTTACTCGTTACCTCATATTTTGAATTTCTTCATGCGAAAAGGGGAAATAAAAGCCTTTTTGTACCCTACACTTGGCAAGAGTTACTTTTTAGGTTGTTGACCCTGAGGCTGACAATGTGACCTGCTATCCCATTGACCCTCACAACAGATCAACCCTGAACCTTTTAATTCTTATGCGCTCCCCAGCCCCTGTGGAACCACTACGCCGCCACTAGAGGGGGCTGCGGGGGACATAAGTGGCGTAGTTTCACGGATTTTTGGGGTACTCTTGAGTGTACAGAGCAACGTGGGCAACTACTCAAAAGAGAAATAGAAGCTCTTTTCTTTTTGAAAAAAAAAAAAAAAAAAAACTGCAAGTAAAACCCGGACTGACTTGTAAAAGAATCCGGATCGGAAGAGGAAAACCAGGAGACCGGAGCAGTTGCTAGAAAGTGGACCGGAGTTAAAAACCAGGAGTGGAGTCCTAGGAACCCGGACCGGAGTGGAAAAAGAAAGAAAAAAAAAAAAAAGGAGGAAAATCCTAAAGGTGAAAGATCATCTGGCGAATCCAGGAGCGGTGGAGCAACCCCTGGACGACCGCACTACATTCCCCAAAAGCTGATGCAACACTAAAGCAAGGTAAGGCGTAGATAACCCTACCTAGTGTTGGACACCTGGGGAAGTTGAAAGAAAAAAATATAGAGGGTCTGAAAAATATATTTTGTGAAGAGCCGCACTTGGGTTTTTTTTTCTCTTTCTGTTTTTTTAACAGGTACAATGGAGCCCAAGGAGCTGTGTGCCTGGATGGCACGCCAGTTCACCAAACAGGCTGAGCTGGCACAACGGAGCCAGGATCAGGCGCTAAAGGCGATGCAGGAGCAGCAGACGCCTGTCATAGAAACAATGAGCGCATGGATGGCGCAACAGCGAGAGGAGCTGGCTCAAAGCAGGAAAGAAGGAACATCCCTCGTCGGACGGGTAAACCCTGAACTTGGACATTGGTCTTGTTCGGACTTAATGATAGGGAAGCTCAGTCCAAGTGACGATATTGATGACTTTCTAGACACTTTCGCTAGGATTGCGAATTCGGCTAAGTGGCCTGAGGAGCAGTGGGCCATACGCCTAGCGGCATCACTTACAGGTGAAGCGTAGGCGGCCTACAGGTCCATGCCCCCAGAGCTCGCAAATTCATATCAGGAGGTAGTAAACGTAATTAGAGATCGTGTTGGTCTTACGCCGGTGGCGTACAATAAAATGTTCAGAGCTGCTATGCTTAAGGTAGATGAAACACCTAAGGCATTAGGCCACAGGTTGCGTAGTCTTGCTTACAAGTGGCTACAACCTGAAAGGAGAAGTATAAATACGCTCATGGATGCGATAATTTTGGAGCAATATATGAATGCACTACCTAACAGGGTGCAGAATTTTCTGATGCTCCAAAATTGTAGCAATACCACTGAAGCTATTGTGCTTACTGAAAGATACTTAGAGGCTGAAAAGGTGACACAGCCTAGTGTAAGTCCACGAAGTGCCATGGGATTGGAGGCACAAGGGAAGGGAAGTCCCTCACGTCCTCCAGCTGGTAGGTGGCAGAGTTATAAACCCCTGGAGAACGTGAATACAAAAAAATGTTTTGCGTGTGGAAAAAAAGGACATGTACAGTATGAATGTCATGCGAGAACAGCCTTGGTAGGAGAGTCACCAAGAATAGTGCATGATGGGTTTCTTGTCAATGTAAAAATACATGGCATAAGTGTACGAGCATTGTTAGATTCTGGAGCCGACCAGACTATGCTTTCAAAAAGGTTATGGTCGACCATCCAGGATCATGGACTGTCGGTCCCAGAATCACCCGAGGGGTATGTCAAGATTAAGTGTGTACATGGAGCAGCTACCCGCTACCCCATTTATAAGTTGTGGATAAAGGGGATGGGTATTGTGAAAGAGATGCCAATGGCAGTGGTGCCAAGATTACCGCAGGATTTAGTCCTGGGCCGAGATTGGCCTCAATTTAGAAAAATTTTGAAGAAAGAATGTTTACCTCAAGATAAACCAGATTCCACTGGCAGGCCACCTGACCTTGTTAAAAGCCCTAGATACATCTCTGAACCCGGTCGCGCGGAAGTTCGCGCACCTCAGTTGAATAGTATAAAGAGGGAATCTAACGCTCTAGTCTCTACGAGAGCCCATTCTCAGGATAAGGAGAGGCCTTCTTGTTCAAGAGAGATGACCCGGGATGATCTACCTTCGCATGACGAACTGATAGGGGACCCAGCACGAAGGGGACGAAAGCCTAAAGCTATGCGAAGGAAGGAGAGGAGAAGCCGATCCCAGGGGAGAGCCGAATTGGAGGCAGGAAAAAGTATGCCGTGGATACCCGCAGACGTGGTAGAGAAATTTCCCTCCTTTAAAATGGAGCAGAGGGCGGACCCAGCTTTGGGCCGAGCAATCGAACAGGCTCAAGAAGACTGTGAGACCTACCCTCGGTTTATAATGGACGAAGAACTCTTGTACAGAGAAAATAGAAATCCACGGACGGGACTGATCCGTAAGCAACTGGTCGTCCCGAGCAAGTTTAAACTATCTGTTCTCCGACTAGCACATGACCATCCTACAGGAGGCCATAAAGGTCCACAAGGCACCCTGGACCAAATTTTAGAAAGATTTTATTGGCCAGGTGTTTTTCGGGAGACCACCCGTTTTTGCGAATCTTGTGCCTCCTGCCAGAGGGTTACAACACACCGGCCAGCGGGAGTACCGCTAGTCCCGATGCCGGTAATAGCCGAGCCCATTAGAAGATTGGCCATGGACATCGTCGGACCCCTTACCAAGACCCCGCGCGGTTTTCAATACATCCTAGTAATAATTGACCAGGCCACGCGATTCCCCTGGGCAGTGCCCCTAAGGAATATCTCCGCTAGGACGATTGCAACGGAGTTGGTCAAACTATTCTGCGAGGTTGGATTCCCGCAGGAAGTCTTAACGGACAGAGGAAGCAACTTTCTATCGAAATACCTCGCCCAGGTCTGGGAGGCATTCGGGATCCAACATGTAAAGACGGCGGCCTACCATCCCCAATGCAATGGATTGGTAGAGCGTCTTAATCAAAGTCTAAAGCAAATGCTGAGACGAGCTTTAGACGGAGAGATGAAGGAGTGGGACAGCATACTACCCTTCATACTATATGCTTGCCGCGAAAGGAAGCAAAGTTCATTGGGCACATCACCATACGAGCTCATGTATGGACGCTCACCTAGAGGCATATTGGACGTTTTGAAGGAGCAGTGGGTTGAACCCAAGGAAGACGAAATAAGCGTACCCCTGTTCTTACGGAATTTAAGGACACGCCTCGAACGAACTGCCCAATTTGCTACGGAAAGGCTTAAGGAAAGCCAACAGAAACAGAAGCACTACTATGATCGACGGACGAAGCCGAGACATTTCAAGGTTGGCGAGAAGGTAGTGGTTTTGGTTCCTGGGGCGACCCCAAAATTTGAGTCTCAATGGAAGGGTCCCCATACCATAATACACCCAGTAGGCACCACCTCCTATGTGGTGAAAAACTCAAAAGGTAGAGAGCAGGTCTACCATGCTAATCTCCTACGCCCTTGGAAGGAGCGAGACGCGCTTTGGACATATACTGAGCGCGGAGATCACCCCAACAAGAGGTCGGAAATCGGCAGACATGCCACCTATGGTTGCGAGCAGCCGAGAAGAGCGGGCCGCAAGTTATGGATTACGTGCTGCGGTGAAGAGCTTTCCCCAGCCCGTAATATTTTGAGAAGGGGGATATGTGATACCGCAAGCCCTCTGATGCAAGAAAGGAAACTTTTAAATCTTGAAAAAAACAGGATTTGCCTGCAATTACGAGAAGGGACACATAGAGGGAGCAGGAGAACAAACCTGAAAGTGGAAGAACCACACCTCTATGGGCAGGACTCAGAAGCAGCTGCTCTGGATTTAAGTAGGAACAGAGCACTGCAAGAGGAGGAGCCAAGAGAGAGAGAGCAAAGAGAGGCAAAGGTGCCAGGAAGGCAGTCAAGAGAGCCAGAAAGGCAACAGAGAAACCCCGAAGGGAAGAACCCAGAGGAGAAGCACAGGAGGAGGCAAGGAGCTTGGCAGCGACCTTCATGTGGAGAACAGGAGGCAGTGCCAAGGGAAGCTCCAGAGGCCAGACTCAGAGACCGAGGTGAGGTCACTGACAAACCCAGCAGAGCTAAAGGAAAGGAAGCTACTGGGAGAGCAGGCCTAGAGAAAGGCCATACACAACTTCAAGGGGCAGTATCACGGACTGCAGCCAAGGAAGGAAGTGCTTATCCCTCCGGTTGGAGAAGAAACCTTCAAGAGAAAAAAGGTACTTTTAAAAGCTTTTACAAAAGTAACTTGAAAGATAAAGGAAAAGTTCATAGCCTTGAGAGAAAGGATATACCTGGAGCACAAAACTCTCAGACTAGGCCTCAAGCCTTTTTCAAGAAGCCTAGAGAGGAACAAAGGGCTAGTTTTTATCTGGACAATAAGGACTGTTTTAAACCAGATATAACTGATAAGTTTTACAGGAAAAAGTTTAATGTTGCCAGAGAATGGAAGGAGCAAACTTTTAGTCCTGAAACGACAGCAAGCCCAGGGAGATATACTAGACCTAAAAGCCGACGCCCCAAACTACCAAGCCAGCACTGGGATACAGTATGGCATGCTTTTAGGAAACCAGGTTTTAATATCCAAGAGATCTCAGAGACCTCAGTGTCAGATCCCATAGACATGGAATGGCTGCCAGGGGAATCTGAGAGCACTGAAGATATAGAATCAATGGAATGTGACTTTTGCACAAGAAGATATCTTTGAGTAAAAGGCAAACCAATCTAATGTGTGCAAATTGTACTGGAAAGTTTATGCTTTAAGTTGGTGAAGGAACCATGTTATTTTGAGTGTTTTGCTGACTCACGTTTTGATGCAACTGAATTTATGTTCTGTTACTCGTTACCTCATATTTTGAATTTCTTCATGCGAAAAGGGGAAATAAAAGCCTTTTTGTACCCTACACTTGGCAAGAGTTACTTTTTAGGTTGTTGACCCTGAGGCTGACAATGTGACCTGCTATCCCATTGACCCTCACAACAGATCAACCCTGAACCTTTTAATTCTTATGCGCTCCCCAGCCCCTGTGGAACCACTACGCCGCCACTAGAGGGGGCTGCGGGGGACAATACTTATGACCTAGATTGGCCACTGTTGGAAACAGGATACTGGGCTTGATGGACCTTGGTCTGACACAGCATGGCATCTCTTATGTTCTTATGCCATACTGGTTCAGACCAAGGTCCATAAAGTATCCTATTTTCAACAGTGGCCAGTCTATGTCACAAGTACCTAGCAGTTTCCCCAATACTTTTAAACATAAATGCACAGAAGACGGATCTCCTTAAATGGAAAGAAATTTCTGAAATGAGGGATCATAGCATGAGAGTGAAAGGGAATAATCTCAGGAATAATCCTTAGAAAATGTTTTTTTACAGAAAGGGTATTAGATGCATGGAACCATCTTCTAGTGGAGCTGGTATAGATGAGACCAATATCTGAATTCAAGAAACATGAGACTAGCATAGAGGAGCTATGAAGGAGAGGAAAGTTTTGTAGAGCTGGGCAGCAGCTGGCATGGATGGGCAGACTAGATAGGCCATATGATCTTTATCTGCCATCACATCCTGTTTTTCTGTTCTAACCACTATTGTTTTTTTTTCCTGACTACAAGCAAATAATTGAAGGTACCAGATGTGTCACGTGGGAGTGAGGAGGGGAAATTTATTTGCCATAGAATTTATAATCTGTAATTGCCTTTAGCTCTCAACACATGTCAAATGTACTTCCAGAAGGCAGTAAGATTTTGTCTCACTCAGGTCCTTCACCAACTTCTCCAAACTGGCTCCTAAAAGAAGCTTACCCTTAAAAACCAGAAGGGCCAACCGGGCTTTGGAAGATGTATCCATTGCACAGTGCTGGAGCCAAATCGAACACCGTGACATTGTCATCAGGGCAACATTCCTGACTGACAAAAGTACCAGGTCATACATGGCAACAAAAAGAAAGGCCACTCTAAAAAAGGGGTAGAAACATCCATCAGAAGAGACTAACGGCTCAAGAGATCAGGCCTGCAGATATCGCAACTGAAAATTGCAAACGCTGTAACAAACGGGTTCTTCAACACAAATCCAACTTTCGGCCCAGAGTATCCTTTAAGGCCAATCTGCTTTCCACAGGAATGGTGGTCCATCTGGTAACTACCGTGACTTGTGCATCCACTTTGGAAACATCAACCAAAAAATGCACTCCCTCTCCAGGAGAGCATGCATCTTCTTATATTTATTTAGAAACATAGAAACATGATGACAGAAAAAGACCACATGGCCTATCTAGTCTGTCCTTCCATAACAACAACTACAACAGTCCACTTTTTACCTTTAGAGATCCTCTGTGTTGGTCCCATGCTTTTTTGAATTCAGTTACTGTCCTCATCTCTACCACCTCCACTGGGAGACTATTCCATGGATCCACAACCCTTTCCGTAAAGAAATATTTCCGCATATCACTCCTGAATCTATCTCCCTTCACCCTCATCCCATGTCCCCTCATAGCAGAACTTGCTTTCAATTGAAAGAGGCTCTCTCCCTGAACATTTATGCCAAGGAGGTATTTAAACATCTCAATCATATCACCTCTATCCCGCCTTTCCTCTAAGGTGTACATATTAAGATCCTTAAGTCTGTCCTCATATGCTTTATAATGAAGCCCACTAATCATTTTAGTAGCCACCCTCTGCACCGACTCCATCCTGTTCACATCCTTTTGAAGGTGCAGTCTCCAGAATTGCACACCATACTCCAAATGAGGTCGCACCAAAGACTTATACAGAGGCATTATCACCTCCTTTTTTCTGCTAGCCATTCCTCTCCGTATGCACCCAAGCATCCTTCTAGCTTTTGCTGTCACCTTTTCTACCTGTTTAGCTACTTTAAGATCATCAGACACAACCACGCCTAGGTCCCGCTCTTCTTTAGTGGACAAAAGTACTTCACCTCCTATACTGTACTGCTCCCTTGGATATTGCTGCTGCCCAAATGCATGACCTTACATTTTTTAACATTAAATCCCAGCTGCCAAATTCTAGACCATTCTTCAAGCTTAGCTAGATCCCTCCTCATGTTATCTACACCTTCCTGTGTGTCTACTCTATTGCAGATTTTGGTATCATCCGCAAAGAGGCAAATCTTACCCAACAGCCCTTCCGCTATATCACTAACAAAGATGTTAAAAAGAATCGGACCAAGGACAGATCCCTGGGGCACACCACTGGTAACATCCTTCTCCTCAGAGTGAGCTCCATTTACTTGTACTCTGTCGCCTCCCACCCAACCAATTTCTAACCCAAGCAGTAACTTTAGGGTCCATCCCTAGGGTGCTCAGTTTGTTTATAAGTCGCCTGTGAGGAACAGTGTCAAAGGCTTTACTGAAATCTAAATACACCACATCTAGAGCTCTCCCTCGGTCCAACTCCCTGGTCACCCAGTCAAAGAAATCAATCAGATTTGTCTGACAAGACCTGCCTCTGGTGAATCCATGCTGCCTCGGATCCTGTAATCCGCTGGACTCCAGAAACCTCACTATTTTCTCTTTCAGCAGCGTTTCCAATAATTTACTCACCACCGAAGTTAAACTAACCAGCCTGTAGTTTTCAAACACATCCTTACTTCCGCTTTTGTGTAAATTTTATCAATGCTTATATACCACTTTTTACTAGGTCAACGCAGTGTACATTCAGGTATGGTATATATTTCCCTTGTCCCCAAAGGGCTCACAATCTATGTTTTGTACCTGAGGCAATGGAGGGTTAAGTGGCTTGCCCAAATCCACAAGGAGCACCTGTGGGACTAGAACCCCCCCCCCCCTCCCAGTCCATGGTTGCTGTCCTCCAGTGGGATATGAATCCCTGGACCTCTGGCCTGGGGCACTTGCCCCAACCACTAGGCCACTCCTCTCACCTAGTATACACCCTTAGCCCCTTAGGTGGGTAATCCAACTCCAGCTGGAACAGGTCCTTAAGCACCTCCGAGAACACAATATTGGATTTCTGAACCCCTTGCAGGAGCAGAAGCCTGCTCAGTTCCTGCCCCATGACTGGGACATCCACCAAGCTGGAAATGGATAAGACCCTGGGTTCAGCACCTCAAGTTCCTACTTCTAGAACAGGCAAATAACCTCGGCCTCCCCACAGTCCTCCGAAGACGAGATATTTCTTTATCCACATCAAACATCTGAATCCAAGCCATAGTTGATCCCATCCCTAGGGGGGAGGAGGGGGCGCCCCTTCCAGGGATGCTTTTCCATCAATCTAAAAAGGCTTCCACTGGGGATTCTGGTGATGACACAACCATCAAGGAAGCTTAGACTGTGATCTCCTGGCATCATACAGCCTTCCCACCATTTTTTGGAATGCTTTAACCCCCTAAGCTTCGATCTGATTCATTCACCTGGTAATTGATAGTGCCTGGATGGCTACGGCATAGAAAAAAGGTACCGTGGATCTGAAAGCGCATGCTTTCAAGGGCACTGAAGGATGGCCGCTGGAGGAGACATCAAAATGGCAAGCCTCGAAGGCAAAGTCACACGGGCCCGTGGAGGCCCCAAGTCTGGCAGAGATGGGAAGATCTGATGGATTTACTTGCCTTTCAGCATGAGATGTGCTAGTGGTTTAGTGAACGCAAGCAGGATGTACAATGTCTTAAGAATGATGATGTACAAACCTGGATGGCTGATATTCGATCAGAACTTCATAATATTGGGCAGTGTATGGAGGAGGCTGAAAGCAGTTTAGAGGAGCATGACAATTTCATAGCAGGTCTGGGTCAAAATGTCACTGTTTTGACTGATACAAAGGAGAAGTTATTGGCAAAAATTGAGGATCTAGAAAATCATTCCCGCCGCTGCAATTTTCAAATTCGGAGATTGCCCGAGTCCTCGGAGGAAGTGAATTACGTGGATTTAGTGGAGAAGATTTGTAGAGCAGGGTTCAAGCTGCCCAGGTTGACCCGACACCCCTTTTCTTTAAAACTGAGCAGGCCCACAGGGTTGTGGGGCACCCGGCTGGTGAGAAGCCTCAAGATGTGCTTGCATATTTACATGAATATGCTACAAAAGATGTTATTACACAAGCTGCTCTCAAGTTGGGAAAGCTGCAATGGGACAAGACTAACAGTGAACTTTATTCTGACTTTTCCCTCACTGTGCATCATTGGACAGACTTTTGAGTGGTGACCCAATGGCTGCAAGAAGGCAACATTCATTATAAGTGGACTTTTCCTTGTGTCCTGCAATTTTCGGTGGATAGCCATACTATGAGGGTGAGGAGGCTTTAAATGCTCTGAAGGATGCAAGCTGGCTGGATCTTCCAACAATCCCACTGGAGCAGAGGTATATGGATGCCCCTAAGAAACCGGGGGCAGCCAGGCCCCAGTGGGAGAGGTCATGTAACAAACTAGATCATGGAGAGACCACCCAACTTGAGCTGAATGGATTTTATGTTGGACTTTAGCACTGATTGTGAGTGCTTAGCCTGTAAAGACTGGGTGAGTGTGAAGATGTGTAATGGGAGTTTAGGAAGGATGTGAGTGTGGAGTGAGTGGTTTGGTGATGGGGGTGGAGAGGTTTGTTATGGGGGTGGGAGAAAGGTTGGTGTAACACTTGGGGATTGGGATGCAACTGGTAGTTTTGAGACAAAGATCTTGTATGGGGGGTAGGGAATGGGGAGGTTGAGGATGGGGGATGGGTGGGAAGGTGATAGTGGAATGGGTAGGGAATTTATTGATTTATGTGCACTTATAAGCCGCCTTTCCCAAATCAAAGCGGTTTACAATGAACTAAAAAATTGCATTATAACATATATGCATTACATGGAACGTTGAAAACAGGGTGCGCTATAGTAACAGAAAACACTTGATAAGATTAGTATAGTAAATTTAACTAAGAATATCAATCAACTATTTACATGTGGCATGGGGAGGTTGTGGATGGGAAGGATGGGTGGGAAGGTGATAGTGGAATGGCTGGGAACTATGAGTATTTTTATGGGTCGCCTAAGGGTTTGTACCATTAAAGTTTGGGGCCTGAATTCTCCATCCAAGCGCCAGCAACTTGTCAAGAACTCCTGCGGCTTAGGATTCAAATCACTTGTGTCCAGGAGATGCATCTTCTGCCCAGGGACAAATTCTGTTTTTTCCATGACAAATTTAAATATCTTTGGTATGCGACAAATTGGATTAGGAAGAAAGTGGGGGTGTAGCGATTTTTGCTTCTGACCTCCCCTTAAAAATTAGGGAGTGTTTGTAGGATAAGGAGGGCCATTTTTTATTTATAAAAATTGAGTTGGGCAGTCAAATGTTCACAATTGGCAATTTGCATGCCCCCATTGTGGAACATGACCAGGTAGCCAAGGAGATGGGAAGACTTTTAGAGGGTCATTTTTTTGGTAGGGGGGGATTTTAATTTGGCTATTAATCCCCTTGTGGACACTTCCCGTGGAGTAGGCTCAGGGTGCTCCTCTAACCATCAGGGGCTAAGAGCTTGGGCCCAGATGTATGATTTGTGCGATGTCTGGCGGAAGAAACGTGAGGGAAAGGGACTATACATTTTATTCTGGGGTACATGATTTATTTTCCCGTATTGATTATATTTGAATGAGTAAAGAACTAATGGGGTCAGTTTTGCTGTCACATTGCGGAGCATACATGGTCTGTCTGACTGTGTTAGTATGGGTGGGGCTGGATCTAACCCAAATGATGGGCGTTAAAGGGTTTGGAGGATGAATGATTTCTTATTTGAAGATGATGCGGTCTGTAACAGATCCAAGGAGTCACCTGATCCTATCTGGATCTGAATGATAATAGCTCCTGTTCAGATGGGGTCTTGTAAGACTGTCTTAAAGCTGTGGTTAGGGGATACCTAATTAGTATAGGGTCTCTTAAGGAACAGGAGAAAGAACAAGAATTAGAGGGTCTTTTAAGGTGGATTGTGGAAGCTGATGAACAACTTAAACGGGGATGCCGGGATCCCCAGTTGGGGCAGTGGTTGATCAACTTCAGAAAGCAACTGCAGAAATTGCAATTGGAGGACTTCTGCAGAGATCTTGAGAGGGTTGGTCAGGAACTGTTTGAGTTTGGTAATAAACGTGGGCGACTTTTGGCATTTAGGCTGAGGAAAGCCAGAACTCGGAAATGGATCTGGAAAATGAAGAACAAACAGGGTAGGGAGACCACTGAGAGGCAGGGAATTCAGCAGTGCTTTAAGATTTATACACTCCTGAATGGTGGGCTACAGATGCTCAGATACATGCGTATTTGGCTAATTGTAACTTCCTCTGTTTAGAGGAGGAAGAAAAATGGTTGTTGGGGAGGCCTATTTTTTGGTGACGGAGGTTCAGCAGGTCATCAAGGATCCCCCAAGAATGAAGGCCCCTGGATTAGTTGTTTTTTTTAACTTATTTTATAAGACTTTTCAGCCTTTACTGCCTTTATTAGTACAAGTCTATAATAGTCTTTTGATGGATTTGATCATGCCACCTCCTATGCGAGAGGCAGGAGTGACGATATTATTAAAAGAAGACAAGGACCCTATACAGTGTGATTTATACCGCCCCATTTCACTTTTGGGGATAGATCAGAAGACTCTTGCCAGGATCTTGGCGAATTGTTTGCAACCTTATTTGCATAAATTAGTACATCCTAATCAATCCAGTTTTGTCCCAGGAAGACAATGTGTAGACAATGTTTGCAAGATCCTAAATTTAATAGGGGGGCATGTAAGGGTGAGTCCTCTGCGGTCTTGGACGCTAATGCTGAGAAGGCATTTGATAGGGTGTATTAGCCCTACTTGTTTCAAGTATTAGAGAAGTTATGTCTTGGAGGGCCCTTTAAGAAATATATAGTAACATAGTATATGACAGCAGATAAAGAACAGCATGGTCCATCTAGTCTGCCCAGCAAGGCGGCAAGAAAAGGTCCACCTGCCGCTCCATACAGGTCACCCCTCCCCATGCCTTTGTTTAGGTGTGTACCCACCGCTCTGTGCGAGTCACCCATGTTTGTTGAGATATAAGAGATAGTTACGTTGATTTTGATTTTATTCTGTTGCTATAAAGAGATCCACTGTGTCTGTTTCTTGCCATTTTGATTTCTGTAACTGTATTTGCCCCCACCATTTGCCCCACCACGTCCATCGGCAGGGCATTCCAAGCATCCTCCACCCTTTCAGTGAAAAAGTATTTCTTGATGTTGCCTTTCAGTTTACCCCCTTGGATTCAGGTACACTATAATCGTCCTATGGTTTGTATAAAGGTGAATGGGAAATGCCCTTCAGTGTTTGAATTGCAGAAAGGTATGAGACAGGGTTGCCCTCTACAACCCCTGCTTTTTGCTTTGGCGATGGAGACTTTAGCTCAGTGTGTCTGAGCAAGGGAAGATATTAAAGGGATACGAGGAGGGATTCATCAATATAAATTATCTCTTTTTGCAGATGATCTCCTCTTTATGGTAGCAGACCCTGTTCTTTCCCTGGTGGGGGTACAGGAGGAGTTGTACAGATTTGGGGAGGTGTCCAGATTCAAAATGAAAGCTGGCAAATCTGAAATTCTTGAATTGAAGCTGCGACCCACAGAGAGTTCCCATATTAAGCAAGACCTCTTCGCATATTCATTATTTGGGTGTCAATCTCCACGGATTGTAATAAGCTGCTCTCTCTGAATTTTGATCTTCTATAGAAAGCGATGATTTCAGACCTACAACAATGAAAAAAATGAAGCCTGTCCTGGTTTGGGATGATTAATAGTATTAAAATGATGGTTCATAGAAACATAGAAATATGACGACAGAAAAAGACCACATGGCCTACCTAGTCTGCCCTTCCAAATCAACGACTACAACAGTCCCTTTTTTCCTTTAGAGATCCTCTGTGTTTGTCCCATGCTGTTTTGAATTCAGATACTGTCCTCATCTCTACCACCTCCACTGGGAGACTATTCCACGGATCCCCCACTCTTTCAGTAAAGAAATATTTCCGTATATCACTACTGAATCTATCCTCCCTTCACCCTCATCCCATGTCCCCTCGTAGCAGAACTTGCTTTCAATTGAAAGAGGCTCTCCTCCTATACATTTATGCCATGGAGGTATTTAAACATTTCAATCATATCACCTCTATCCCACCTTTCCTCTAAGGTGTACATATTAAGATCCTTAAGTCTGTCCTCATATGCTTTATAATGAAGACCACTAACCATTTTAGTTCAACCTAGGTTTCTCTACCTCTTTATTGCTTTGCCTATTGAGATTCCTGTGAGACTTCTCAGGAGATGGCAGCAGGTTTTAGAGGATTTTATTTGGGGTTATAAGTGACCCAGGGTGGCTGGTATGATCTTGTATCAGACCAGAGCCGATGGTGGGCTGGGGGTTCCTGATTTGAGAAGATATTATGAGGCAGCCCAAATTAGGGCTGCAATAGAGTGTGTGATAAGGAAGCTTATCATAGCTCAGGAAGGAGCTATAGAAAAGGTGAAGTGACTCTGAACAAGCAACCTGTCAGTTCTGGTAGAAATAAGAAAACAGAATTTTCCCATAAAAGACTACCAGTCCCAGAATGCACCAGGTTTCCAGCAGCCATTAGAGGAGCTGAAGTGGGGAAACGTGTGTTCAATCAGGAGGGCTATGAGGTAATCCCTAAGCACTCATCTCAAAGGGCAGGGCCTGATTCAGCACAGCTGCGCTGTGTTAGGGAGGAGCACTCATCTAAGCAGAATAAAGGTAGAGTTTATTCTACAGAGAATTATCCTGAGAATCAGCTTGAGCTTGATCATCTTCATCATCAGGAGGATCATCAGAAGCAGAAGCCAAACCGGACGGACAGAGAGGGAAAGAAACCCTTTGGAAGAAAGAGGAGAAAAGCCTTTGAGAGGTCTAGAAGAGTCCAGAGCAGTACGTATACTGGGAGGCATTCCAAGGGCCAGCATACACCATTGGACTGGGGAAAGCCAGAGGAATGGTGCTGCAGAGCTAGGAATCTCCAGATGGTACCTGTGAGAGAGACGGCTGCACGTGGAAGGGACCCTAAGACCCTTGCCAGAAGGTATGTGAAGAGAGATCCAGTGTCCAGGGATCTGGATTGGAAGGCTGGACATAAGAATTGGACTACATACTGGCCAGGCTATATAGAGAGGAACTCTAACAGCAATGGAAGCTCAGGTATGAACACTGATCTATGCCCTAGCTATAACCTTGAAAGACAGCAGGGAAACAAGTATTCTCCTGAAAGTGCTCCATTGGGAGATTCATCTGTGCCAATCCATGATACTGAACCCATGCTTGTTGAAGAAGAGGGGGTGATAGCAGATGAAGAATCTGTTTACATGGACTGCTCTCTGTCTAAACTCCTTTGGTGATTTTCTGTTACAAAGTACAGCAACCATCACAAAGAAATACAAACTTGTTCTTTAATCTACTCAGAAAAGCTCCTGTGTAGGATTTCTAGCCACGCAGTAGAAAGCAAGCCAGCTAAGGGGTTTCAGCTGGATAACTGCTAGCAATTGAGCCTTACCTAATTGCTTGTGGGCTCTGAGAGAATCACTTCTGAATCTATGTGGGAAGATATAAGAGGTTTACCTGAAAAGAACAGTTTTTTTCTTTCTTTGTGGCTTTTGGTTTGTTGTTTGACATTGCTAAGAGAATATTAGCTAAAGCCTACAGAAAAGACCAGTTTGTTGCCAACCAGGTCTTATTTCTTTTGCTTTGATTGCCTGATAAGTTAAAATGTTGTTTTCCTGATTTTGTTTTTTTCAAGTTTAACACTGAAAGCAAGTAACCTGATTTATGTGCTACCAAGCATATCTGTGTTGGGAGAAATAACCCCATAAATAAATATCGTATTGGCTTTACCCAAAAGCACAACTAATTATTGTGAGCAGCTGTGTCTGGTGTGAATGAACTGCATTGCCCACAATCCCTTGCAAATCATATAGATATATGCACTTGCCAAGACTGTGAAGATTCTCACCCAGGCAGCCGTCTGACAAATGGCGTAGTTTTTCGGATTGCTTTTGCACAAAGGGATTTACTTGCTGAGGATTACAACTAAAGTTCAAGTTTAAAGTTGGAAAAAAAAAAGATTTTCCCTCAACTGCACTTTGGAGGAGAAGTGGATATTCCAGGCAGCTGTCCCAGGAGGAAAAGATCCTGTGCAGAGCTGGATTCATCACTGGCATAAGGTAACAAGTATCTGGGCATGTCTAGTGGTGGATGGGAGTAAGGCACAGGGGTAATTGAAAAAAAAAAAAAGTAGAAAAAACCCCCACACCTGTTTGGAAGGTGGTGCACTTTGTTTTTTTCTTTGTTTCTTGCAGGGATCAAGATGGATCCAAGGGAACTAGCTGATTGGATGGCAGCCCAGTTTAGCAGGCAACAGGAGCTAGCACAGCAGGCTCAGGACACTGCTATGAAAGCCTTAATGGACCAGCAGAGGCCAGTGCTTGATCTGGTGCAAGCCCTAGTTAAGCTGCAGAACCAAAGTGGAACAGATGCAAGACCAGCAGTAAATACTGGTACACCACATGTGGACAGTGTGGGACTCAATCAAGGAATTGGGGCATTTAGTTTTGGGAAGCTAACTCCAGATGATAATGTTGATGATTTTCTAGAGTCTTTTGAAAGAGTGGCACAAGCATTAGCGTGGCCAGAGACCCAGTGGGCAGTAAGGCTGGCAGCCTCATTAACTGGAGAGGCGCTTGCAGAGCAATGCCAGCAGCCCAGGCTTTGAATTATAAGGATGTAAAGGCTGCTATTAGAGATCGCCTAGGGTTGTCTATTTCAGAGTATAGGCGAATGTTTAGAGCTACTACATTGAGAGTGGGTGAAACACCCAGGGCTCTGAGTCAGAGAATCAGAGGTTTAGCTGTAAAATGGTTGGAGCCTGAGCAAAAGACGGTAGAAATGTTATTAGACATTATAATGCTTGAACAATTTATGTCTGCGGTCCCTAAAGATTTGCACACTTTCCTTATACAGCAAAATTGCCAAAATCTTGGAGAGGCAACCATGCTAGCAGAGAGATTCTTGGAAGCCACGCAGGCTTGCCATAGAATGGGTGGCCCTCTGAAGATTGGTGCTGAGACAAGATGTGCTGTATCAGAAAAGAAAATAATTAAAAATGTTTCTGAAAATGAATGTACTGTATCAAACCAGATGACACAGTGGAATAGAAAGAAATGTTTCAAATGTGGAAAATGGGGACATTTAAAAAAGGGATGCCAGACACACACTAGCTTAATGGGTGTGGATTTAAAACAGCCCAAAGAAGGATTTCTTTTGATGGTTGATGTGCAAGGAGTTACCACAAATGCTTTGTTAGACTCTGGGGCAGACCAGAGTATGATGTCAAAAAGGCTTTGGAAGAGGATAGAGGCCCAAGAAGGATTTGTGCCTAGAACCCCTGAAAGCCAAGTTCACATCAGATGCATTCATGGTGCTGCAACATCATATCCCACCTATAGGCTAAAGGTTAAGTGCCTGGGGAAACAAGAGGAAGTCCTGTTAGCAGTGGTGCCTAGGCTACCCTTTGATTTGGTTCTAGGAAGAGACTGGCCAAGATTTAAGCAGGGTCTAGTGGAAGGACTAGGAAAGAAGAAGGGAGAAGGTTTAATGGTAATAGCTCCCGGGCCTTTATTTGGAAGTCCTCAGACCCCAGCTAAAAAGATGGTTAAGCGTCCAGAAGACCAAGCTACTCCAAAGCAGACATTCGTCCTAAAGTACCATAGGGTCACAGAGAAGGCCCAAGCTCCTAAGCGGGCAACCCCTCAAGCTGCTGGGTTTGACCTGTGCAGCATAGAAAATGTGACTGTACCTAGTGTCGCACCCCCAGGTGCCCTACCGGTGAGGCCTTGGTACTGCCTGAGGACTCCCCTGAGGGTGGTAGTTGTACCTTCTTTATAAACCACAAAAGACACTTGTGTTCCAAACTCAGGGTTTTATTCCCCGTCCGTGAGGTATTTTCTCCTTGGCAAAACAAAGCAAACAACCCACTTCGGGCATATAACAGAAATCAAAAGGTTAAACAAAAATAGCTTACTTCAGCTTAAATGCAAAAAGAAAAGAATTAAACATTCTCAATGTTTTTCACAAGCTTTTCCTTTTTGCTGCCAGAGCACAGCTCATTCACATGGTTTTCTGTGAGACACGTTTTCCAGCCCACACCTTGTGACTCTTATTCAGGTTATCTTCAACCCTTTTCACCTTAAGGAAAACTCTGGGTCAATTACCGAGACTGAGCATTCCATGGGCTCAGGAACTGTTGCTAACTCTGTATTCTCATATTCCATAGATTCTGGTTCATTAACACTCACGTTTTCAAGGTCAGCTGTTTCAAAAGGATAATGTAGGTTTTCCTCGTCAAGCAGGACGTTATGCTGTCCTTCTGACTCAAAGCCTCCCTGGGAACTACCATATACTTTTGCATGAGGCTTATGAGAACTCAGCCCCTGCAGGTAATCATAAGGACATTCAGGAACTTCCCTGGCTCTGCTGTTAGAGTGATTACGGTAGACTCTGAGCGTGCTCGGGTCTAGCCTTTTCCTCACAGCTGCCCTGGATTGCACTGCTCTATACGGAGGTTGCTCAAACTCTGGGAGTTTAAAGTGGATACTAGAATCTCTAGCTTTTCCAAGTAAGTGAGCTTCTTTTCTCCTGGGTTTTCTAGCACAAGGGAAGGGATTATTTCCAAAGCTTATTTCTGGGTGGCTTTTTCTATTGCTGCAGGGTTTTACCCACTCGGGTAGAAAACAGCCACTATCAACACTTCTGGCTTTGTTACCTTGTACTGCAACCAGGGGCGGCCCAAGGGGGGTGCGGGGCCATGTGCGGAGACTCGGTGCGGGGCCTCATTTGCATAAGTGGCCTTATTTGCATAAATATTTGCATAATGTTACCATACACTAACTTTTAGTAAACATGTCTCTTAATGAGTGTATGGATAAAGAAAGACTAAAAGATTTCTACATTACTATAATCCAGTGCCAACCGCCAGGCACATTAGGAACTACTACAAACGCTGCCCATTTAGAACCCATAGCAAACCCGCCGTTTCCTGACAGCATTACCAGGACTCACAAAGTACCATACTCTACCTATCAAAAGGCAACACTGCAAATATTAAACCAGTACATTTCAGAGAATACTGGGGAAAGAGAACAAGTGGCAATGTCAAATAGGAATTACATAAATAGAATACCTCAGCTCAGTTACACATGCAGAACATAGACCATCACCAAACAAGGAATCACAATTTAGAAACAGGAAGACAATAATTAAACTGGGAACCCCAAAAGCCAAACTTGGAATGTACAACAACACTGTAGAAATAAAACTATAAATTAATTTCCTCTTGTACCAAACAAAGCGCAGACGTTAATGATGCACATTTCCCAGAGCTTTCATATTCCAGTTAATAAATTCAAAATAAAGAGATATCTTTCTACCTTTTGTGCATTTTTTTCAGTTGCAATTGCTCCAGCCACTTTCTTCTGGTTTCTTCATGTTTTCTGCTAACTGTCCATCATCTGCTGTCCATTTGTTCTTTCTTCTCTCTTCTAGTTTTTTTTTCCATTCTCTCTCTCTACATCTGCTTTAACATACTAATCTTTCTCCTTTTGCTCTTTCCTCATTCCTATTTCATCCACACAAATTTTACCCCTCCATCCTCAAGCCCCACTTACTCTCCCAATACCCGGCCAATTGTAGATTTTTCATCCCTCCCACACAAAATATTTTTCCCCTCTCCATTTTACTCTCCCAGCCCCATCCCATTCTAATCCTCCCCCAACATCAGCTCCCTTCTAGTTCCAGTCTCACCCAGCATCCATTCCCTTCTAGTCCCTGCATCAGCCCATTTCCAGTCCTAGCCCCCCATCAACCCATTTCCAGTCCTAGCTCCCCCATCCATTTTCAGTCTGAGTCCCTTCATCAGCTCATTTCCAATCCTAGCCCCCATCAGCCCATTTCTAGTCATTTCCCAGCCCCACCATCAGCCCATGTCAAATCCTAGCTCCCCTCCACTCAGCCCAATTCCAGTCCAAGCCCCCCATGAGCCTACTTCCAGTTCTAGCCCCTCCATGAGTCCATTTCAATTCAAGCCCCCACCACAGCCCATTTCCAATCTTAGCTCCCCCAACAGCCCATTTCCAGTCCTATCCTAGCTGCTCCATCAGCCCATTTTCAGTCCTAGCTCCCTTCTCTCACAGCCCATTTCCATTCCAAGCTCCCTCCCCATCAGCTATTTGCAGTTCAAGCCTCCCCTTCCACTCAGCCCATTTCCAGTCATAGCAACCCCCCAACCCATTACCAGTCCTAGCCCCCCATCAACCCACTTCCAGTCCTAACCCCCCATCACTCCATTTTCAGTTTAAGCCCCCCTATAACCCATTACCAGTCCTAACCCCCCATCAGCCCACTTCCCGTCTTAACCCCATCAGCCCATTTCCAGTCAGCCCCCCATAGCCCATTACCAGTCCTAACCACATCAGTCCACCTCAAATCCTAACCCCTCCCCATCAGCCCATTTCCTGTCCTAGCCCCCCATAGCCCATTATCAGTCCTAACCCCCCCATAGCCCATTAGCAGTCCTAACCCCCCATCACCTCATTTCCAGACAGCCCCCATCAGCCCACAGCTCATTACCATCTTAACCCCCCCAGCAGCCCATAGCCCATTACGTCCTAACCCCTCCCCATCAGCCCATTTCCTGTCCTAGCCCCCCCCATAGCCCATTATCAGTCCTAACCCCCCATAGCCCCATTTCCAGACAGCCCCCAGCCCATTGCCAGTCTTAACCCCCCCCAGCCCAGCCCAGCCCAGTGCCAGTCTTAACCCCCCCCCAGCCCAGCCCAGCCCAGCCCATTGCAGTCTTAACCCCCCCCCGCCCAGCCCAGCCCAGCCCAGCCCATTGCCAGTCTTAACCCCCCCAGCCCACCCCAGCCCAGCCCATCGCCAGTATTTACCCCCCCCATCCCAGCCCAGCCCAGCGCCAGTCTTAACACCCCCCAGCCCAACCCAGCCCAGCGCCAGTCTTAACCCCCCAGCCCAGCCCAGCCATCCCAGCCCATTGCCAGTCTTAACCCCCCCAGCCCAGCCCAGCCCATCCCATTGCCAGTCTTAACCCCCCCAGCCCAGCCCCCCCCAGCCCATGGCCAGTCTTACCACCCCCCAGCCCCCCCCAGCCCATCACTTTGCCAGTCTTAACCCCCCCCCATCCCCGCCCAGCCCATCCCATTGCCGTCTTATCCCCCCCGCCCAGCCCAGCCCAGCCCAGCCCATTGGCCAGTCTTAACCCCCCCCCGCCCAGCCCAGCCCAGCCCATTGCCAGTCTTAACCCCCCCCCGCCCAGCCCAGCCCAGCCCAGCCCAGCCCATTGCCAGTCTTAACCCCCCCCCCCCGCCCAGCCCAGCCCAGCCCATTGCCAGTCTTAACCCCCCCAGCCCAGCCCAGCCCAGCCCATTGCCAGTCTTAACCCCCCAGCCCAGCCCAGCCCATTGCCAGTCTTAACCCCCCCCAGCCCAGCCCAGCCCAGACCAGCACCAGTCTTAAACCCCCCAGCCCAGCCCAGCCCAGCCCAGCCCATTGCCAGTATTAACCCCCCCAGCCCAGCCCAGCCCAGCCCAGCCCATTACCACTCTTAACCCCCCCAGCCCAGCCCAGCCCAGCCCATTGCCAGTCTTAACCCCCCCAGCCCAGCCCAGCCCAGCGCCAGTCGTAACCCCCCTCCTTGCCAGTCTTAACCTCCCCCAGCCCCCCATAGCCCATCAGCACTCCTAACCCCCCCCCCACCCATCAGCACTCCTAACTCCCCCAGCCCCCCATAGCCCATCAGCACTCCTACCCCCCCCAGCCCATCAGCATTCCTACCCCCCCAACCCCCCATAGCCCATCAGCATTCCTAACCCCCCCAGCCCATCAGCATTCCTAACCCCCCCCAGCCCCCCGCCCATCAGCATTCCTCAGCCCCCAGCCCCGACCAGCCGAGGGAATTTTTTTTCTTTTTAAAGCTGTCTTCTCCGCTGCCGGGGCCGCCGCGGCAGAATCGAGTTTGCCGCGGGGCCCCCCCTGCCCAGCACAGCCTGCCCTCCCCCTCTATCCGTTCTCTCGTTCAGCTCACAGTCACCCCGCGCCGGCTTTCAGAGCGCGAAGGGACTAGTTTCCCTTTCGCGGCTCTGTTAAGCCCGCGGGCTGATGGGAACTTCCCATCAGCCCCCGCGGGCTCAACAGAGCAGCGAGGGAGAAACTCTTCCCTCGCGCTCTGAAAGCCGGCGGGGTGACTGTGAGCTGAACGAGAGAACGGATAGAGGGGGAGGGCAGGCTGTGCTGGGCAGGGGGGGCCCCGCGGCACACTCGATTCTGCCGCGGCGGCCCCGGCAGCGGCGAAGACAGTTTTGTTTTGTTTTTTAATTTTACTTTAGTAGGATCAGAATGTTTTTTGCGCGGGGCCCCCTGAAACGCGGGGCCCTGTGCAAAAAACATTCTCGCTCAATGGACGGGACGGCCCTGACTGCAACTCTCCCACATCTCTCGTGCTCTTCACACATGCATTCAATATCAGGTTTCTGCCTTCCAACTGTTTCACTCTGGGTTTGAGACTCACTCAGACCTTCGTGTGGGCTTGCATGCTGTCCCATTAATTCAGACTCTCTTTCATTCCACTTCCATACTTTTCCCAGCTTCTGCTGCGCTGACCGTTGTCTCCCCTGCTGTGAGACTTGCTGGTTCACCTCCTCTCCCCCTCTAACTATTTGGGAGCGTATTATATCTCTGTGTTTCTGGGCTCCACCTCTACCCAGCTGATTCCTATCAGGCAAAGCAAACTCCCTTTGCTTGTTATCTGGGTGTGTCTTCTCAGCCCTTACCCACGTGTGCCTAGGTTGTCTGTAGCAACCATCTGACAGTTTTTTGTTTATATTGTCATCTCTCCCCTGCTCACTGCTGCTGATTTCCATTTTCTCAGGCTCCGATAGGTCCATCTTGTGACACTAGCCAAGGGAGAGCCCTGGTGGACACTGGTCTCCAAGTGGAAATACCTATTGGATGCTATGGGAGAGTAGCCCCAAGGTCCGGATTAGCCCTTAAATATTTCATCGATATGGGTGCGGGAGTAATTGATCCCGATTACAGGGGCAATATTAAAGTTCTATTATTTAATTTTGGACAGAATGATTATCACGTGAACACAGGAGACAGAATTGCCCAATTGATCTGTGAGAGGCTGGGTTTTCCACCTGTGGAGGAGGTCACATCCTTGGAAAATTCTGAGCGTGGAACCAAAGGCTTTGGTTCTACTGACGTCAAAGGGGTTAAAAGCCTAGCTGCCACCTGTGCCTGAGAGAGGGAGGTGAATGAAGAGGAAGATTTGGGACCCCAGGTATCTGATTGTAAAGAAAAATCAGAGCCCCAAATAGGTGAGGACCTGACAGTGGTACAACAGGAAGAAATTAGGAAATTGCTTAAAGAATTCCCAGATGTGTTGACACCCATACCTAGGGAGACACATTTGGTTGCCCATGAAATAATAACTCCACCTGGGAAATTAGTTCGTCAAAGGCCATACCGCTTGCCTGAAGCCAAGAGACAGGAAGTAGTGGCACAAGTCCAGGAGATGTTGGACATGGGAGTAATAGAGGAGTCAAAGAGTCCCTGGAATAGCCCCATAGTCCTGGTGCCGAAACCTGATGGATCTTTAAGATTTTGTATTGACTTCCGGCAGGTAAACGCCATATCAGTTTTTGATGCATATCCAATGCCAAGAATTGAAGAGCTGTTGGACCAGCTGGGACAGGCTCAATACTTAACCACCCTTGATATGACAAAAGGATATTGGCAAATCCCTCTCACCAGGGAGTCGAAGCCGAAGACTGCGTTCAGCACCCCCGTTGGCCTTTACCAGTTCAAGAGGATGCCTTTCGGACTGCATGGAGCAGCGGCTACCTGCCAAAGGTTAGTGGATCAGGTACTTCGACCCCACCAAAATTATGCTTTTGCATATATGGATGATGTCATAATCCATAGTAACACCTGGGCGGAGCATCTGAAGAGGATCAGGGCAGTCTTGTGTTCCATGAAGCAAGCGGGAATCACTTTAAACCCGAAGAAGTGTGCCTTTGCAAATAGAGAGGTAAAATACCTAGGCCACCTAGTGGGAAGAGGAAAAATTAAACCTCTAATGAGTAAAGTAGATAGCATCAGGAATTTTCCTCCTCCAACAACAAAGAAACAACTAAGAAGTTTCTTAGGACTTATTGGATACTACCGCAGGTTTATACCGCAATTTGCAGAGAAGTGCAATTTTCACGGATATGCTGCGGAAGAATTGTCCAAACCAGCTAAAGTGGACACCTGAAGCTGAAAAAGCTTTTTCAGTCCTAAAAGGAAAATTGTGTACAGGACCAGTACTGAAAGGGGTGGACTTAAAGAAACCCTTTCTGGTTCAAACAGATGCATTGGACGTAGGGCTAGGAGCGGTTCTATCCCAGTGTCATGAAGGGGAGGAGCATCCTGTGATGTACCTGAGCAGGAAGTTGTCACCGGCTGAACAAAAGTATTCCACAATAGAAAAAGAATGTTTAGCTATTAAGTGGTCAGTGGAGGCGTTAAGGTTTTACCTTACAGGGAGAAAGTTCCAGTTGGTCACAGACCATGCCCCACTTAAGTGGTTGCAGCAAATGAAGAACCACAATGCCAGGTTGACACGCTGGTACATGGCCTTACAGGCATATGATTTTCAAGTTGAACATCGTGCTGGGAAGTTACACAAGAATGCGGATGCCCTTTCCCGTATTACGGACTGTAGAGAAGAAGTTTCACCAGTGACACCAGTCCGTAATAACTTAAGCAGGGGGGTATGTGATAAGGAAGCTTATCATAGCTCAGGAAGAAGCTATAGAAAAGGTGAAGTGACTCTGAACAAGCAACCTGTCAGTTCTGGTAGAAATAAGAAAACAGAATTTTCCCATAAAAGACTACCAGTCCCAGAATGCACCAGGTTTCCAGCAGCCATTAGAGGAGCTGAAGTGGGGAAACGTGTGTTCAATCAGGAGGGCTATGAGGTAATCCCTAAGCACTCATCTCAAAGGGCAGGGCCTGATTCAGCACAGCTGCGCTGTGTTAGGGAGGAGCACTCATCTAAGCAGAATAAAGGTAGAGTTTAATCTCCAGGAACAAGCAGGAATAAGTCATCACATATGGGTACGTCGGTACCGACGGAGCCCGCGCGGGAAAGCTCCCCAGCTTTTCAGATTAAAAGCTTTTGGGGCCTCCCACTGCACATGCGCGCTGCCTTCCCGCCTTCCTGACCAGCTCTCGTCAGTCCTCTCCGGATGGATCTCAGGTAACCAAAACTCCAGTGGGCAAATCCTCTAAAAGCAAATCTCTTTCTAAAGATCGAGAGGCTCTCAATTCTGAGTTCGAGGATTCTGCCCAGGCCAAAAAACCCCGGCGGGAGGTTCCGGCCTCCAAATCAATCATGGGGTCACAGGTTGACATCGATGGCGCGGCCTCGACAGATCACCTGTTGTACTGCTCTGGGGTACCGGCCCATACCGGTACCGACATCCAGGCAGCAGTGGCGTCTATGGGCAATACTGTCCAAGTCATGCAGCAGGCCATTCTGGCTTTTATTAATGCTGCTACGCCCTCGGTACCGCAGCCAGCGGTACTGGGCCCGGTTCCGGTAATGGCTTCCATACCAGAACCGAGGCCATCGTCTTCCAAACGCAGATCGGTTCCGCATGCCGGATCCGGGCTTTTGCCCAGTACCGATCCCATACCCGGTACGCCCGATGTTGATACCGAACGGTATGCGTATCGTGCGTTGGAAGCACATAGAGGATACTCTGCTTCTTCAGAGGATTTTAACTCCTCTGATGATTCTGATGAGTTCTCCCTTGATCTTCCTGAGGAGCCTTCTTCTCCTAACAGGAGAATGTCTCCACCAGAGGATTTGTCCTTTCAGGACTTCATCATAGAAATGGCTAAAGGTCTTTCTATTGCTTCATCCTCTGAAAAGGAACCCAGATCAAAGAAACTGGATATTTTGGGATACTCTAAGTCTCCTAAAGAGGCAGTTACCCTGCCTATCCATGAAATCCTTCAAGAACACTTGATGGACTTATGGGAGGCTCCTCTAACATTGTCTCCTTCTTCTCGCAGGTTGGACACCATGTACCGTGTCCCCCCTTCTCCTGGTTTCCAAAAAACCCAGTTGCCTCACCATTCTATTGTGGTGAAGTCTGCAATGAAGAAGATAAAGAGTACCAAAAGGCACTCTTCTACTCCTCCAGGGCGAGAATGTAAGACTCTAGACTCTTTTGGCAGGAAAATTTTCCAGGCTACTATGCTTATAGCCAGGATTAATTCCTATAGTCTTTACATGGGCATGTTTCTCAGTGAAATCGCTCTAAAAGTTCGGCATTTTGCCCCCTTTATCCCTGAGTATAAGAGGGAGCAGTTCATTTCCTTAGTGAAACACCTTTTGGATATTTCAAAGTTCTCCAACAGGGCAGCTTTTGATTCCTTTGAGGGTGCTGGTAGGGCTTCGGGCATTGCTATAGCAGCCCGACGTCTTGCTTGGCTCCAGGCTTCTGATCTAGAACCTTGGGTCCTAGATGGCTTACGAAATCTGCCCTGTACAGGTGAGAACTTATTTGATGAGGAGTGGCAAATTAAGGCCACTCAAATGGACGCAGAAAATGCCACCTTAGATAGACTTTCTAAGTCTACCTCCACTCCTGCCAAGAAGAAGTCTTTTAAGAGGCCTTATTACAAGAAGTCCAGATTTTCCACAAATACTGGCCAACAATCCTTTCAGCCTCGTTTTGCTGCTAAACGTCAGCAACCTAAACAGGCAATGTCAAAGCCTGCGGCGTCTGCTACGCCTCAGCAGGCTCCACCCCCTCAGGGGTTTTGACTTGCCCCTAGAGAACTTAACTTTTCTGGCTCTAGAACAACCAGAGCCCCTCACCATACCCGGAAGGTTAGCTCACTTTGCTCCCAGATGGGAGCAAATTACATCAGAACAATGGACCCTCTCTATCATCAGAGAGGGTTACAAACTCCATTTTTCCGACCTTCCTCCTTATACTATGGTGAGGCAGTTCAATTCTCCCCCATCTCTCCTGGCCCTCTTGGGTCAGGAAGTCTCCTCCCTCCTTGCCCAGGGGGCAATAGAGGAGGTCCCTCTTCTTTAACAGGGGACGGGATTCTACTCCCCTTATTTTCTAATACCAAAGAAGACAGAGGGCTTCAGACCAATTCTGGATCTGAGAGAATTGAACAAATTTCTTTTCAAGGAGAAATTCAAAATGCTTTCTCTGGGCATTCTCCTTCCATACCTTCAGAGTCAGGATTGGCTTTGTTCTCTAGACCTAAAGGATGCGTATACACACATACTCATCCACCCATCCCACAGAAAATACCTTCGATTTCTGTTTCAGGGAAAACATTTCCAGTACAGAGTACTCCCCTTCGGTCTAGCCTCTGCTCCAAGAGTGTTCACCAAATGCATGGCAGTCGTAGCTGCCTTTCTAAGAGGCCTGGGAATTTTCATATTCCCATACCTGGACGACTGGCTCATCCGAGCTCCCTCTCAGTCCCAGGCCCAAATTTCCCTGGACCGCACAAGGCGTCTTCTGCAGTATCTAGGACTGGTAGTAAACCTTCCCAAGTCTCAACTAATCCCTACTCAGTCTCTCGAGTTCATAGGGGCCCAGTTAGACACCATCACTGCAAGGGCCTACCTGCCTCAGGTCAGGGCCCAACGCCTGCTGAGTTTGGCCTCCCAAGCTCAGTCCAGCAGTCGTTTGACAGCCCGGGAAATGCTGCGACTTCTGGGCCACATGGCCTCCACGGTACATGTGGTGCCCTACGCTCGTCTACATATGAGAGCAGCTCAATGGACCTTGGCCACCCAGTGGACTCAAGCATCTGGAGCACTCTCCGACCAAATACCCACCTCAAGCCGTCTATTTTGGTCCCTCCAATGGTGGACATCCACCAAGAATCTGTTGTTGGGGGCCCCCTTCCAACCTTTGTTGCCCCAAGCAACCCTCACAACAGATGCCTCCCAGACAGGGTGGGGAGCTCATCTTCAGAACCTCTCCACTCAGGGCACTTGGTCTCCACAGGAGGCCACCCTTCATATCAACCTCCTGGAACTGCGAGCAATTTACCTTGCCCTCAAGGTCTTCTATACCCTCCTTGTCAACCTGACTGTCCTAGTTCAGACAGACAATCAGGTAGCCATGTTCTATATAAACAAACAAGGAGGGACAGGCTCTCTGTCGCTTTGCAACGAAGCTCTCAGATTATGGGCCTTCGCCAGAGAGCATCAAATTCACCTTCTTGCAGTGTATCTTCCAGGAGTTCAAAACTCTCGTGCAGACAGACTCAGTCGAGTTCTGCTTCCACACGAATGGTCCCTACATATGGACCAGATACGCAGAATCTTTCAGGAATGGGGGACCCCGGACATAGACCTCTTTGCAAGTCCGTGGAATGCCAAACTTCCCCGGTTCTGTTCCAGAACTCAGTGTCAGGGAGCTCAGGCCCACGATGCCTTCCTCCTGCATTGGGGTCAGGAATTCCTCTATGCCTTTCCACCCATTCCTCTAATATCCAAGACTCTGTTCAAGCTCCAGAGGGATCACGGGACTATGATCCTCATAGCTCCCCGCTGGCCACGCCAGGTGTGGTTCCCTCTACTTCTGCATCTCTCCCAGGGATCCTCCCTGGACCTGGGAGCTGCGCCAGACCTTCTGTCTCAGGAGGAGGGGACTTTGTGGCACCCAAACCCCAAATCCCTACATCTCAGAGCTTGGTTACTGAAGGCCTAAGTCTTCAAGACTTTAATCTTTCTCAACCTGTGACAGATATCCTTCATGCCTCTAGGAAACCTTCCACGAGGCGTTCTTATGCTTTCAAATGGAAACGTTTTTCCATTTGGTGTGCTCAGCAGGGTCTTGACCCTCTAGCACTTCCTTTGAATTCCCTCTTGGACTATCTCCTGCATCTTTCAAATGCAGGCCTTAAGACGAATTCAGTAAGGGTCCATTTGAGTGCTATTGCAGCATCCTTAAAACCTATAAATGGACAACCTGTCTCCTCTCATCCTCTTGTTGCACGTTTCATGAGAGGCCTGACTCTAACTAAACCTCCCATCCGACCTCCTCCGGTAGCATGGGATTTGAACCTAGTTCTAGGTCAGCTTATGAAGCCACCTTTTGAGCCTTTGGACACTACCTCCTTCAAATTTCTTTCCTGGAAGGTTGTTTTCCTTATTGCAGTCACTTCGGCTCGCCGCATCAGTGAACTGCAGGCTTTAGTGGCTCATCCACCTTATACTAGGTTTCATCATGATAAGGTGGTCCTTAGGACGAATCCCCACTTTATGCCCAAAGTGGTCTCGCCTTTTCATCTTAATCAAGAGGTATATCTACCTGTCTTTTTCCCGGCTCCTCATGCATCCAGTGCAGAGAGGAACCTTCATACTCTGGATTGTAAAAGAGCTCTTGCCTTTTACCTCAACAGGACTCAACCACATCGAAAGTCTTCCCAACTTTTCGTGGCTTTTGATCCTTCTCATTTGGGACTTCCAGTCACCAAGCGTACACTTTCCAATTGGATCGCTCAGTGTATTTCTTTTGCTTACCAGAGTAAGAACATTTCTCTGGAGGGCCATGTCACAGCTCACAATGTGAGAGCCATGGCCACTTCTGTGGCACATCTTCACTCTGTGTCCATAGATCAGATCTGTCGAGCAGCCACTTGGGCCTCGGTTCATACCTTCACAGCCCATTACTGCTTGGACAAGGACTCCCGCCGGGATGCCTTGTTTGGTCAGGCTGTCCTCAAACACCTGTTCCATACTTAAACAACTCCTGCCCACTTTGATAATGAAATGAAGGAATTTGAAAAAAATAACCTAGAATATAAACAAGAAATAAAGAGTATGAAGATAACCAAATATCGGAGGGATGAGGAAGATTATAAACTTCAAACAGTGTATTACTGGACCTATAATAAAACGGAACATAAAAATAGGCGGAGAAGTACATCTTATAAGAAGACAGCTAGATCTCCACGGCGATCATCTAAATACCCTCATAAATGTGATGAGCGGAAAACAGATAAATCTGAATCTCCCATGCGAGACCATAAAAGACCACGACAGCAATCTCCACATCCTATTGAACCCTCCGGTTCTCTTTTCTCCTCCTCTGCCCCGATTCCCCCTAGACAACCTCGGAGTCCCAAACGGGATTTTCAAATGTCTGCCCTATGGAAAGGAGGTGGCAGAGGCATATCACCCAAGTCGCCTATCGACAGGCAGACGAGACAACAAGAACAACATGTCTCCCAGTCCCATCGAACAAATCGGACCCAGAGCTTCTCAGCCAAAAGGCAATTGGAGTGGAATCTTTAGGTGGCATCATTAACTTGTCTAACTACACTTTATCTGACACTGAAAAATTTCTTTTGAATAGAGGGCTGTCGTACGTACCAACAAGACAGCATGACAAATTCACTACACAGGTGGAGCTTTACAAATTTTTCCGGAAATTGAGAATCATTGATCATTTTACAAATATCTCTGAAGTTACCACAGACCCATCCGTGGTTAAAAATCCCTCTAAATGGATTCCACCCGTCACTAATACCATGATTTCAGCATTTGAAAATGTGGTCCTTTCAAAAATTGATGACCTGTACAGACATAATAAACGATCTGGCTATTTTAATTTGAATAAATCACAACTGCAGGCGCTCAAGACATTACAATCTAACAATGACATCATAATTAAGCCAGCCGACAAGGGTGGCGCCATAGTTATCCAGAATAGAGAAGATTATATTAATGAGATTACACGACAACTTAATGATCAACAATTCTATCAGAAGATATTTGATGACCCTACACCAATGATACAACAGAAAATTGAAACTCTTCTTTTCTTAGGCAAAGAAGCAGGTTATCTGACTACTAATGAGATTGCATACTTGCGTGTAATGCATCCTATTATTCCCACTATTTACACTTTACCTAAAATACATAAATCCTTACAGAATCCACCAGGTCGTCCGATTGTGTCCGCTATAGGTTCAGTTTTGGAACCCATTTCCAAATTTCTTGATATCTATCTTAGACCATTTGTTACACAGATACCTTCTTACATTCGTGATTCCACACACATCATTAATATTTTACAAGGATTTAACCAATATCATGACCAACTCATATTAGTTACCCTGGACATAAATTCTCTATATACTAATATACCTCAACAGGCTGCACTTGAAGTTTTAGCCAACACCTTAATACAAAGAACGCGACCAGTGCGTACCCCTACGGCTTTTCTAATACAGTTAGCCTCAATAGCGATGACAGAGAATTTCTTTTACTTTCGTGGCCTTTTCTACAAACAGGTAAAAGGAGTAGCCATGGGCTCCTCTATGGCTCCAGATGTGGCTAACCTCTATGTGGCAAACTTTGAAGCACAATATTTAACTATTCATCCTTACACATCTAATGTCCTTTTATGGAAGAGATATATAGATGACATTCTGATCATATGGGAAGGTCCAGAAGACAAACTACAAGAATTTTTCCTATGGATTAATTCCCTGGACCCCCATTTGCAATTTGAGGGTACCTTTAGTTCTGAAAAAATTCCTTATCTTGACATCATGATAAAGAAGGACCATAGTGGTTTTGTTACAGAACTATATAGAAAACCCACCGATCGCAACACTCTCCTCCACTATGACAGTTGCCACAATAGAGCATTCAAAAAAACCTACCAGTTAGCCAGTTTTTGAGAATTAAAAGAACTTGCACCACAGAGAGGGACTTTGAACGCCACGCTGTCGATATGCACTATAGATTTAAAACGAGAGGATATCCAAAAGAAAGTATTAAAAAAGCATACCTTCGTGCCTCTACTGCTGATCGTTCTCTTTTGTTACAGAAAAAGAAAATTCCAACTAATCCTGACAGGGTTGTTTGTGCTCTAACATTTTCACAATATTCTAAATCAATAGTGAACATCCTTAAACAGGAATGGCATTTATTGACCACTTTACCAGCATTTGATACAAAACACATTATGGTTGCTCACAAAAGAAATGCAAATTTAGCCAACACACTTGTTCCATCAGCCCTTCTAAGGTCACATGCTCCCCCTAAAATTAAGGGACACTATAGTTGTGGAAAATGTTCCATTTGTTTACATACCATTACATCAAAAAATAGCTTCATGGATTTAAAATCAGGACATAAGATATACCTAAACGACTATACAAATTGTAGAACATCCAATGTAATTTATCTAATACAGTGCCCATGTCACCTTGTATACATTGGAAAAACTAAAAGAGAAATTCGTATCCGAATTACTGAGCATAAAAGTTGTATTTCCCGGAAAATCACAGAGAAGCCTTTGGTCTCTCATTGGATTGCCGCTGACCACAAAATTAGTGATTTGAAATATTTAGTTTTGAAATGGATAAAAACCATCTTGGAGAGGAGGAGATACAGACAAAAAACTGTTGAAGCTGGAACAGAGATACATTTATGAATTTAAAAGTCTATCCCCACATGGTCTCAATCAAGAAATAGACCTCTCTGTTTTTCTGTAAATTTATGGACCTTTGTAATGTTCTATTGCAATCCTGATGCTCATCACAATATATCTCTTCAACTAACAATATCATCATCGGTGTTTTTCTGTTCTTATTTCACCTCTGATTTATTTGCAAGTACAATTACATACCACATTGTTTCTCAGCAAATGTTTATTAATATTACATTGAGTTTCCCCAAGTTTATATTACCAATTGCTTTCCTACTAGCTTGCCTTTAACATTAATGTAGAGGCTATTACGTGCTCTCTGCAGCTTATGCATTATTAATTGCTTTCCAATCAACCCCTCTTTGATATCTATGTAGAGGGTATAATATGCTCTCTGCAGCTCATGCATTTAGGTTTTTTGACTCTTCACTTCTTACATGTAGTACCAGCGATTGTATCCCCTGAAGATAGATTATTTCTAATGTTTGCACCTTGTACGATAGTAGAGGCATAAGAAGACATACAACTTGTCAAGTATTGAGTTCGTTCTTCCCCTCTTTAATAGTTTTTACCGATAATTCTACTGTAACTCATGGTTCATGTCATGATGTTCATTGTCCATTTTAGTTTACACATTCATTGATCTAGATAATTGTCCACGGTATTTTAGAGATACATCTATTTATATATTGGTCTTGTCATTCTCTGTTTAATAACAGTATCATTGCTGGTATCTTGGTCTTTATTTTACTAACAAGCTGTTTGCAAGCGCATCCATTACACATTGGTATCTAGCGATCTTATTCATTTATATTATAATGAGCTTCTACGTGTTTCATCTCATTATTCATCCTCCAATCAGCTTTCTTGTTTTTTTTGGCGCCAAGTTCAAAAAAGCTATATCAAATCCCCCGCAGCTAGTGCACTTTCACTTTCGATTTCATGAGAGCAGCATCAGCTTCTTGCATTTCTCCAAGGCAGATATTTTTTGGATTCGCTCGGAGGATTGACGTGAGTAAATTACTTGCACACTATACAATAGCAGTAGTGTGAGTTAAGCAATACATAATGCTATATCATGGAAACAGTCCGTTTTGGTATCTTTATTGTCACTTTCATTCTCCTCCGTGTCTCACGGCATTATCCCCACTGCGTTTAGTTTGACACATGTAAACAAAGTAGTTTCAAATGTAGTTTTACATTGATTCAATACTTGTTTTATTCACAATGCACATGTTAAATTCAATACTCAGTTTTCTCTTTTATAAAACCTTTTCCAAGTAACAACCTATTTTCATACAGTAATTGAACATTTTTATGCATTTTTATATTTAGGCAACGATCTTGGAAGGAATAAGACCTTTTTAAGGTATTTTACACTTTGGGTCACTATAATTGTATCTGAGGCATTATATCTCTTTTCCTCGAGTCAAACCACCATGCCGGTTAGTTTTAAATAAACTTTGGCCCATTCCTTCCTAAGCCCGCTATTTAATGATCACATGTGATTTTTTCTAGCTCACAACAACAGTACGTGACATTATATCAAGACATATGAATTTTTCCACTACATAAGTTCTATATCGTTAACTTACTGCATCTAGAGAATGATATAACGTTATCAAGAAATCCATATATGTCCTTTAAATCAATTACATACTGTTCTCATTTAATGTCATTGTCTCAATATCAGAGTCTTGATCATAATACTCTTGTTGTATCTCCCGACACAGGATTAATTAAGATCATTGTTTTTTAATTTATCAAATTTTTAAGATAAACCATATTTACTCATTTATTTAATTAATTAATTATGCATACATACAGTTTTTTAAGATTTAGATAAGCGTGTGTTCTATCAAACATATCATTAGTGGGTACGTACATGTTATTACATATATATATCCTTTATAGTAATTTTACTAGAGCTAATCTTTTTACTATCATTGGTCTTCCCTCTCAATACAAAGATATAGGTACAAACACACATAATCATCAATTTATTATTTAAATTATCTGATGTTATCTTCATACGTATAAAAGACTTACCACTCAGACTATTTAATGTTATTTTATGTGTTGGCACCTTCGATTTGTGCAATTTTACCTCATTGGAATAGTTGTTATGTCTTTCCTGGTTTTACTTTTTTGCCATGATATAGATTCTCAACCTTTGACTCTCTGTTTATTAGTCTCATTTTAAAACAGCCGTATACATTCTGATGGTCCGATAATCAATATGCTTATTAACATCTATTGATAAAATAATATAATAATGTATTATATTATATATTTACTTTATTGTTGTTATCTTGTTCAATAATTTAACTATTTACGATTTTCTTAACATGTTTGAGTTCAACTAAAGTCTTACCTTGCTACTTATTATATTTGTAGTCCAACTTAGGCAACATTCAGTCTCTTCAATATAGTGAGACAGAACGTACACAGCCTTGAACTTAGGATTATACTTTTAGCCCATGCACATGATTGTATGTAAGTACCAGAATTTTTTGAATCATTTTCTTTTTCTCTTGATGTTATGAGACTTATGTTGTTTTTCATTTATTTTTCTCAGACATACTTTTATTCATAATTGTTTATAAGTGTTTATGTTTACCATTATTACTTTTGATTATCATATTTCTATGTCCTGCGTTTTTATACATTTTTATACATTTGTCTTTGTTTAATTTTATTGATGTTAGCTCCACCAGTCCCAGTTTTTTATCCAGATTATAACATTTCAAGTATTCGTTTATTTTATTTTATTTATTTCTTTTACGGTTGATGTATATTATTATTTTTATTTACATTATAGCTGTTACCCCCTGATGAAGGCATCATTGCCGAAACGCGTCGGTGTCTGTTATCAATAAATTGGTTTTGAATAGTCCTGACTTCTGGTTCTTGCTTTTTGTGGTTCCAGGCCTAAGTCTTCAAGACTTTAATCTTTCTCAACCTGTGACAGATATCCTTCATGCCTCTAGGAAACCTTCCACGAGGCGTTCTTATGCTTTCAAATGGAAACGTTTTTCCATTTGGTGTGCTCAGCAGGGTCTTGACCCTCTAGCACTTCCTTTGAATTCCCTCTTGGACTATCTCCTGCATCTTTCAAATGCAGGCCTTAAGACGAATTCAGTAAGGGTCCATTTGAGTGCTATTGCAGCATCCTTAAAACCTATAAATGGACAACCTGTCTCCTCTCATCCTCTTGTTGCACGTTTCATGAGAGGCCTGACTCTAACTAAACCTCCCATCCGACCTCCTCCGGTAGCATGGGATTTGAACCTAGTTCTAGGTCAGCTTATGAAGCCACCTTTTGAGCCTTTGGACACTACCTCCTTCAAATTTCTTTCCTGGAAGGTTGTTTTCCTTATTGCAGTCACTTCGGCTCGCCGCATCAGTGAACTGCAGGCTTTAGTGGCTCATCCACCTTATACTAGGTTTCATCATGATAAGGTGGTCCTTAGGACGAATCCCCACTTTATGCCCAAAGTGGTCTCGCCTTTTCATCTTAATCAAGAGGTATATCTACCTGTCTTTTTCCCGGCTCCTCATGCATCCAGTGCAGAGAGGAACCTTCATACTCTGGATTGTAAAAGAGCTCTTGCCTTTTACCTCAACAGGACTCAACCACATCGAAAGTCTTCCCAACTTTTCGTGGCTTTTGATCCTTCTCATTTGGGACTTCCAGTCACCAAGCGTACACTTTCCAATTGGATCGCTCAGTGTATTTCTTTTGCTTACCAGAGTAAGAACATTTCTCTGGAGGGCCATGTCACAGCTCACAATGTGAGAGCCATGGCCACTTCTGTGGCACATCTTCACTCTGTGTCCATAGATCAGATCTGTCGAGCAGCCACTTGGGCCTCGGTTCATACCTTCACAGCCCATTACTGCTTGGACAAGGACTCCCGCCGGGATGCCTTGTTTGGTCAGGCTGTCCTCAAACACCTGTTCCATACTTAAACAACTCCTGCCCACCTTCCCTGGATGGATGCCTGAGATCCATGCGAAGATGGTTTACCCTTGGAGGGGGATCTCCCAGGCATCTTAGCTAGGGAGTCCCCATATGTGATGACTTATTCCTGCTTGTTCCTGGAGATAGCACAGTTACTTACCTGTAACAGGTGATCTCTGGGAACAGCAGGAATTAGTCATCACAACCCACCCACCTCCCCTAAGAGTTGTATCTCTATCTATCTATCTTCCTGTCCTCTCTCTCTATTGTCTCAGCTTTAAACTCGAACTGACGAGAGCTGGTCAGGAAGGCGGGAAGGCAGCGCGCATGTGCAGTGGGAGGCCCCAAAAGCTTTTAATCTGAAAAGCTGGGGAGCTTTCCCGCGCGGGCTCCGTCGGTACCGACGTACCCATATGTGATGACTAATTCCTGCTGTTCCCAGAGATCACCTGTTACAGGTAAGTAACTGTGCTTTCTACAGAGAATAGCCAAAAAGCCATAAAGCACCACCTCTTCATTCTGCATTTCCAAAGCACATCATCATCCCTCTAACAGGCACAGTATAAATTGTAAATACCATATTTACTCAAGATATTACTAAGAAATTCTATTCATTGTATATAGGTTCTTTCAAATATGTATAGAGTTTCTCAAAGTATATAGGTTATTTACAAATATGTACTAAGTTTTTACAAAGTTTTTACAAATATGTACAAAGTTTCCCAAAGTTAAAATCCCAGTTGAATTCTCCTGTTATATGTAAACTCATCACAGTCTGTTGCTTGCAATGAGTATTCCTGTTTAATGTAAACCGCGCTGATGAAAAAGAGTGCGGTATAAAAGAACTATAAATAAAATAAATAAATAAATTATCCTGAGAATCAGCTTGAGCTTGATCATCTTCATCATCAGGAGGATCATCAGAAGCAGAAGCCAAACCGGACGGACAGAGAGGGAAAGAAACCCTTTGGAAGAAAGAGGAGAAAAGCCTTTGAGAGGTCTAGAAGAGTCCAGAGCAGTACGTATACTGGGAGGCATTCCAAGGGCCAGCATACACCATTGGACTGGGGAAAGCCAGAGGAATGGTGCTGCAGAGCTAGGAATCTCCAGACGGTACCTGTGAGAGAGACGGCTGCACGTGGAAGGGACCCTAAGACCCGTGCCAGAAGGTATGTGAAGAGAGATCCAGTGTCCAGGGATCTGGATTGGAAGGCTGGACATAAGAACTGGACTAAATACTGGCCAGGCTATATAGAGAGGAACTCTAACAGCAATGGAAGCTCAGGTATGAACACTGATCTATGCCCTAGCTATAACCTTGAAAGACAGCAGGGAAACAAGTATTCTCCTGAAAGTGCTCCATTGGGAGATTCATCTGTGCCAATCCATGATACTGAACCCATGCTTGTTGAAGAAGAGGGGGTGATAGCAGATGAAGAATCTGTTTACATGGACTGCTCTCTGTCTAAACTCCTTTGGTGATTTTCTGTTACAAAGTACAGCAACCATCACAAAGAAATACAAACTTGTTCTTTAATCTACTCAGAAAAGCTCCTGTGTAGGATTTCTAGCCACGCAGTAGAAAGCAAGCCAGCTAAGGGGTTTCAGCTGGATAACTGCTAGCAATTGAGCTTTACCTAATTGCTTGTGGGCTCTGAGAGAATCACTTCTGAATCTATGTGGGAAGATATAAGAAGTTTACCTGAAAAGAACAGTTTTTTTCTTTCTTTGTGTCTTTTGGTTTGTTGTTTGACAAATGGCATATTAGACTGTGGAAGGAGTGGGTACATCTAGATACAGGCAGTGGTTGGGGTTGCCCTCTTTGGTATATATTGTGGGGAGGGGGCAGTTTTATTGGGAAATTGTTAGAGGCAAATCAATGGGTGAGACTTACAGTTCAGAATTGGGAAGGCCAGCAGAAGAAGATATATGGTGAGCTGGAGGTATTTTTACTCTCCCCTCTTCAATATAATACTTCCTTTTCACCGGGATTAATGGACTCGGTATATCATAGATGGGAGGGTTTGGGTCTTTGGGCTATAGGTCAATTTTGGGAGAAGGGGGCTCTATGTTTGTTTGCTGCACTTAAACAGGACTTTAATTTGGAGGACAAGGATTGGTTTCAATACTATCAGGTCTGTCATTTCCTTAGAGGGAGGGCCCTGGTCTGGGGTGATAAAGAGGATGGGGGCTTGAAGCTGTGGTATTGGCTGGATCCATGAAGGGCTGCTTATCTAGGCTTTACAAAGCTCTAGGTGGAAAGACACCTCTTAAGACCTTACATCAACATCACTGGGAGGCAGATCTTGGGTTGACTTGGTCAGCCGAGGTGTAGGCTACTGTGATACAGTGGTTCTACAGGGGACTGCAGGCTATATACTTAATTGAGAACAACTATAAGATGTAATACCAGTGGTACTACACCCCATATAGACTGCAAAGAATGGGCATGGGAGATGGGATATGCTGGCAGGCAATGTTCCCTCTAATTTTCTGTAGGCTGTGTGCGCATAAAATATCAGCTGTGTGAAGCATTTGAAGGAAGGTTAAATTTTTGTGCGCCACATAACGACACTCGGAGTTATATACTTTAAAATTTGACTACATGTCAGAATACAGTATGTACACCACATTGATTTTAATCAAATTAAATGAAAATAGACGATTACTAAATGAAGCGGGAAATTTCTAGTAATTACAATCATAACTTTTAAATTTTAAGACATCTGTGTTGTTTTCTTTCAGAATCAGAGCCGTAATTTTTGTGCGCTCTGTTGTAAAGTATGTGCGCTCGCTCGGCGAGGTGTGTGCGCGCGCACACACGCACAGCTTAGAGGGAACAGTGCTGGCAGGGATGTGGGGAGGACGGGACTTTTAAGCATATCTCGGGGGATTGTCCCCCTATTCAGGATTTTTGGGCAAGCATGTTTGGTTTGCTAGCTCAGTTGCTACACCAGAGTGTGACCCCTTTGCCCATGCTTTCCTTGTTAAACCATGGGGAAGGGAATTTGAAGGCTTGGGAATTGACCTGGTCCCGCTATCTCCTAAGAACATAAGAACATAAGAAATGCCATACTGGGTCAGACCGAGGTCCATCAAGCCCAGTATCCTGTTTCCAACAGTGGCCAATCTAGGTCATACGTACCTAGCAGTTTCCCCAAAAGACACAGGTTCTGCAGTGCTTGTACTAGGCCAAGCATTGATATCCTGGGTCCCTTTTTAATAGTGGTTTATGGACCTTTCCTCCAGGAACTTGTCCAAACCTTTTTTAAACCCAGCTATACTAACAGCCCTTACTACATCCTCCGGTAACAGATTCCAGAGTTTGATTACACGTTGAGTGAAGAAATATTTTCTCCTATTTGTCTTAAATAGTTTACCCTGTAGCTTTATTACATGTCCCCTAGTCCTTCTATATTCTGATAGCGTAAACAATTGATCCACGTTTATCCGTTCCACTCCATTCATTAATTTATACACCTCTATCATATCTCCCCTCAGCCGTCTCTTTTCTAGGTTAAAGAGCCCTAAACTTTTTAGCCTCTCTTCATAGGAGTAGCCTTCCATTCCCTTCACCAATTTGGTGGCTCTTCTCTGTACTTTTTCTAATAACTCTATGTCCTTTTTAAGATACGGTGACCAGAATTGCACACAATATTCAAGGTGCGGTCGTACCATGGAGCGATACAGAGGCATTATAATATCCTTTGTTTTATTCTCCATCCCTTTCCTTATGATACCTAGCATTCTATTTGCTTTCTTGGCCGCCGCTGCACACTGGGCAGAGGGTTTTAACATGTTATCCACGATGACTCCTAAATCTTTTTCCTGGGTGGTGGTTTCTAATGTGGAGCCTTGCATCGTGTAACTATAGTGTGGGTTGTTCTTTCCTAGGTGCATAACTTTGCACTTGTCCACATTAAATTTCATCTGCCATTTGGATGCCCAGTCTTCCAATTTATCCAGATCCTCCTGCAGTTTTCCACAATCCTCTTGGGTTTTAACAACTTTAAACAGTTTTGTGTCATCTGCAAATTTGATAACCTCACTAGTTATTCCCTTTTCCAGGTCATTTATGAATATGTCAAAAAGTAGCGGACCCAGTACAGATCCCTGGGGTACTCCACTATTCACCTTTTTCCATTGGGAATATTGGCCATTTAGCCCTACCCTCTGCTTTCTATCTTTTAACCAGTTCCCGATCCACAATAGTACACTGCCTCCTATCCCATGACTTTTTAGCTTCGCCAAAAGTCTCTGATGGGGGACCTTGTCAAAAGCTTTCTGAAAGTCCAGATACACTATATCAACCGACTCACCTTTGTCTACCTGTTTATGCACACCTTCAAAAAAACAGATCAGATTAGTAAGACAAGATCTTCCTTGTCTAAAGCCATGTTGGCTGTCTCCCATTAGGCCATGACTATCTACATGCTGTGTAATTTTGTTCTTTATGATGGTTTCTACCATTTTCCCTGGTACTGACGTCAGGCTCACCGGTCTGTAATTTCCCAGGTCACCCCTGGAACCCTTTTTAAAAATTGGTGTTACGTTGGCGACCCTCCAATCTTCAGGTATTACAGATGATTTAAATGAAAGTTCACAGATTACCAATAACAGGTCTGCAATCTCATATTTCAGTTCTTTCAACACTCTGGGATGTATACCATCCGGTCCAGGTGATTTGCTACTATTCAGTTTATCAAATAGTTGTAATATATCTTCTCGGTGTAGCGATATTTCTCTCAATTCCTCTGCAGTATCACCTTTAAATACCACTTCAGTCTTGGGTAACATCCCTACATCTTCCTCAGTAAAGACCGAAGCAAAGAATTCATTCAGTCTCTCTGCTATAGCCTTGTCTCCTCTTACTGCCCCTTTTACCCCTCTATCATCTAATGGTCCAATTGACTCTCTCACAGGCCTTTTGCTACGAATGTACTTGAAAAAGTCTTTATTTCGTGTTTTTGCTTCCGTAGCAAGTTTCTTCTCAAATTCCCGCTTTGCCTGCCTTATCAATGCTTTGCATTTAACTTGCCAGTGCTTGTGCTGTTTCCAGTTTTCATCATTTGGCTCTTTTTTCCATTTCCTGAAGGTTGCTCTTTTGGCAGCAACAGCCTCTCTGACCTCACCTTTAAACCATGCTGGCAGTTTTTTGGACTTTCTTCCACTTTTCTTAATGCGTGGAATACAGCTGGTCTGGGCTTCGAGGATAGTATTTTTAAATAACACCCAAGCTTGCTGTAAGTCTTTAACCTTTGGAACCACTCCTTTTAGTTTTTTCCGAACTATATTCCTCATTCTATCATAGTCTCCCTTTTGAAAGTTAAAAGGTAGTACTGTGGATTCCTTTACTATCTGTCCTCCACTGATTAAATCAAACATGATCATACTATGATCACTATTGCCAAGTGGTCCCAACACCCTTATTTCTTGCACCAGATCTGGCGTTCCACTAAGGACTAGGTCCAGTATGGCTTCCCCTCTGGTCGGTTCATGAATCAGCTGCTCCAAGAAGCAGTCATTTATTTCATCTAGAAACTTTATCTCTTTAGCTTGTCCTGCTGTGACACTGTACCAGTCGATACCGGGGTAATTGAAATCACCCATTATTACTACTCTGTTGTGGCTTTTGTTAGCTTCCTTGATTTCTTTGAGCATTTCATCATCCATTTGTTCATTCTGGCCAGGTGGTCGATAGTATACTCCCACTGCCATCACCTTCCCCTTCATAAATGGAATTTCAATCCATAGAGATTCTACAGCAAATTTTGTTCCCTGCAAAACTTTAATCCTTTCTGACTCAATGCCCTCTCTAACATAGAGCGCAACCCCTCCACCAATTTGTTCAGCTCTATCATTACGATATAGTTTGTATCCAGGTATCACAGTGTCCCACTGGTTATCCTCCTTCCACCATGTCTCTGAGAGTGCAATCATATCTAACCTCTCATTTAGTGCTATATATTCTAATTCTCCCATCTTATTGTTTAGACTTCTAGCATTGGCATACAAGCATTTTAGAGACTGTATTTTATTAATATTAATCTGGCTATTGGTAGGCATGGGTAATTGGGAATCCTTATGCTCTGTCTGCTCCTTACTCAGGTATCTCCTGATACCTGTAAGGCTTTCCTTGGCCCAGTTTTGGAGGAAGTTTGAGTCTCCCCAGTTGGAGTTGCCGGTTAGAAAAATCCAGTATTTGTATGGCATAGCAAAACTAACAGACATGCAGCAGCGATGGATGACTCAGTCCCATGAGTTGTGGGAGCCCTTTGAGCGATGGTGCCAGGAAGAGGGAGTGGGGATAGTTCAGCTAGGGGATGGTAGAAAGGTGGGGGGGGGGGTGGCCTCTTCGGGTTTATGTGTGAGGCTGTTGTTTATTGGAATGGATGATGTGCCTTTTGACCAGAGGGTGTGCTGTGACCTTTAATTATTTTCCTTTGCCATTCCTGGGGAGGGGAAGGGGGTGGGGAGGGAGAGGGGTTGATGGGTAATTTAGTTTGCAAATATCATAAATACATTTAGACTGTAAACATATGATTAGATAGTTTCCTTTTGGAGTTGTATTTGTGTGGTTTGCATGCTCAAGAAATTTTAAATTGAAAAAAAAAAGAAAAAGTCTTCCACTCTCAGTCTGCCCACACGAGACTGCACACAGGGTTAACAAAATGCCACTAGGCCTGAACATCCACGCCAGAATAATCAGACCTGCTGCAAAGGGAAGGAATTCTGGGTAGGACCATCCAGACTCTGGAAGCTCTCGTCATGGAAATGACCCTCCTACACTCGGGGGCATAGTTGCCATCGATCTCCTAGAGGACAGAGAGAGGCCCCCAGCATGGACGCTGGATCCTCTGGCTGGCTGGCTGAGTATCCTTATCCATAGCGCCATCTGCCACTTAATGCCCTGAGGCAGGCAAGGTCAGGCTAACAGCATCCCCCAACTGAGAGAGGGGGAATAGGCTCTCTAGCAATGACTCAAAATCAGCCATGCAGGAAGTGCAGAATCCAGAAGCTGGAGATGAGGCACCACGCTTGCCACAGGCCAAACAACATCACCTGGAAAAAGACATGAGTCAAGGCAAGTGTCACAACAGCACGTGCTAAGGCCATGGTGGCCCAAGGGCACGCATTAACTGTGCTTTGGCTACAGCACGCATTACAGGTGCTAGGGTAGGAGCACACGTTGGAGCCACTTGGGTGGAACACAAACAAGAACCGCACATCCAACAGGTGCACAATTGAGAAAACGCTATTAACAGGTGCAGAACATGGCAAAAAAAACCCACCCAGCACCAACATTCACCAGCGGTCTACCCCAAATTTCATCCCCCATAGATGGAATCGGGAGCCCCCAACAAGGACAATGATGAGGTCAAGGCTTGGTACTCAACCTCTGAGAGTTCCAGGCAGAGAATCCATGACAGGCTCAGGTCCACTCCCCTGGAGCTGTGTGGCTGGTTTTGTAGCACTATGTGTAAGGTGGCTGGCAGGTACATCCCTCTAAGAGCCTTCTGCAATCTTCAGGAGAGTGCAGGGAGGAGGGATGGGGCATTGAGGTTGTGTGAGGCAGTCATACTCTTCCAGATCCTTTCAAATCTTTCCAATTTCTGGCTGCTCAACCGGCCTTTATCCAGGGTAAGAGCATGGAGCTGAACCAATTTTCCCTCATGGCTACCAAAAAGATCGCAATGTAGTGGAGTCTCCTATGTCACACTAGTGACAAATCAACCCGCAGGCTGTTGTTCACGAGCATTTTAAATCAATCTTCTCTCTCGAATCTTCAGAATTTTCTTCAGAGAGGAGACAATCTATCAACCATTTACTGGAGACAAAGAAATACTGAAGGGACCTCTAGCGGCTGAAGCGAATAGAGGTATGGGAATGATGTTATTGAAACCTAAGCTTTTCATTGGTTTTTGACTCCACCAATCTGCTGGAAGGGGAACACATCCCACTTGTCTGGAATGGTCTAGCAGGATGATATGGAAATCTCTTTAGAAGCTTGAATCCTTTCTGGGCTGCTGTAGATATGCATATTTTCTAAAATGTTCGCCCTCACTGCATGTTTAGGTAAATTCACATGCATTTCTCCACTGCCCTAAACGTATTTTACAAAATGCTCTATGTTCAGTGCACTTTTTATGAGGTAGGTCAGAAACTGTGAAATGTCCTGACCTGAGCCTTCTATTTCTGGCCTAGATGCCCTATGGAAAGCGTAGTTACTCACCTGTAACAGGTGTTCTCCAGGAGCAGCAGGAATCAGTCCTCACTTATGGGTGACGTCGGCGCCGACGGAGCCCTCGCGGAGCAATTTTCCCCAGCTTTCAAAGAAAGCCTTTGGGAATTGCAGCACGCATGCGCGGTCCTCTTCCCGCCCAAGGGTGCCATCTTAGCCAGTCAGATGACATAGCTAAAAAAGACAGCATAAAAATTTGCAAAAAAAACTAAAGCAGACGATTGCAACTCCAAGGGGAGGAGGGAGGGTTGTGAGGACTGATTCCTGCTGCTCCTGGAGAACACCTGTTACAGGTGAGTAACTACGCTTTCTCCAGGACCAAGCAGGAAGTCAGTCCTCACTTATGGGACTCCCAAGCTTAAGGCTACCGGAGACCCTAAGCACAAAAATGAGCTCCCTCTAGCTCAGCAGCACAGAAGGAAAGAATCTTCGCTGAATCATTACCCACCGGTAGCCCACATCCGGGATGGAGGGTAGGAGTTGCTCAGACCTCAAAGAGATTACGGAGGACTGCCTGTCCGAAAGCACTGTCCCTGCGGGACTCCCTCTCGAGACAGTAATGGACCGCAAAAGTCTGGCTCGAAGACCAAGTAGCGGCCCGGCAGATGTCTGCCAGCGGAACAGAGCGGAGGTAAGCCACTGACGTGGCCTTTGCCCGAACGCAATGAGCCGTGACTCGACCGTCCAAGGAGAGTCCGGCTGCCCCATAAGCCCAAGAGATACAGTCCGCAACCCAGATGGACAGAGTACGCTTGGAGACCGGGAGCCCCAATTTATTGGGATCAAAAGACACAAAAAGCTGAGCAGCTTTACGGTGCTCCCGCGTACGGTCAAGGTAGAAGTTCAATGCCCTTCTACAGTCCAGGGTATGGAGGACCGTTTCAGCTCGGCTGCACTGTGGTCTGGGAAAGAAGGTTGGAAGTACCACCTCCTGATTGATATGAAAAGGGGAGACCACTTTTGGAAGAAATTTTGGGTGAGTCCGTAGGACTACCCTATTTTTGTAGAACCGAGTGTAAGGGGGATCAGACACGAGGGCCTGCAATTCACTGACGCGTCTAGCGGAAGTGAGGCTATCAAGAACAATGTTTTCCAAGAAAGAAAACGGAGAGAACAGGTAGCCATAGGTTCAAAAGGCGGACAGGTGATCCGCTGTAAAACCACATTCAGGTCCCAGTCAGGCGCTGGCGGGCGCAGAGGTGGTTTAAGTAGGAGGAGACCTCGGAGAAACCTCGCTACGAGAGGGTCGCTGGAAAGAGGTCTGCCGTCCACCGGCACATGATGTGCTGAAAGAGCACTGAGGTGAACTTTGACGGAGTTGGACTTAAGTCCCAGATTAGAGAGGTAGAGCAAGTACTGCAAGATCACCGACACCGGGCAGGAGAAGGGATCCTGAGACTGTTGGGTACACCAAACGGAGAAACGACGCCATTTAAGGGCGTAGCATTTTCGGGTAGAAGGTCGTCGCGAAGCTAGGACGACCTCCTCCACCTCTGTCGGCAGGAGAAGGGGAGCAAGGACTACCCTCTCAGCAGCCAGGCCATTAGGTTGAGAGACCTGAGGTTGGGGTGTAGCAGAGACCCCTGATCCTGAGTGAGGAGATCCGGTTGAAACCCCAGAGGGAATGGATCCTCCACAGCTAATTGCAGCAGGAGTGGAAACCACGGCTGTCTGGGCCAGCGAGGGGCCACCAGGATCATGAAGGCTTTGTCTCGGAGAACCTTGAAAAGAGTCCGGGAGACTAGCGGGATGGGAGGGAAAGCGTACAGAAGGCTCCCCGACCATGAGAGCAGGAAAGCGTCCGCCGCAACCCGAAGGGGGTGTGGCTGACGAGAGCAGAAGCGAGGAAGTTGCCGGTTGTGAGGACTGGCAAAGAGATCCATCGTGGGGAGGCCCCACTTTAGAAAGAGCTTCTGAACCACCAAGGGATCCAGGCGCCACTCGTGCGGCTGGAGGATCCTGCTGAGTTTGTCCGCCAGGCAATTTTCTTGGCCTGGGAGATAAACGGCCTTGAGAAGAATGCCGTGACTGACGGCCCAAGAGCAGAGCTTCCTTGCTTCCTGACAGAACATGGCAACTTGATTGTCCGTCTGGACAAGGACGGACTGGCGAGAGGTCAGGTGGGAGAAGGCCTTGAGAGCCAAGCGGATCGCTCTGAGCTCCAGGAAGTTGATCTGCTGAGCAGACTCCCACGCGTTCCAGAGACCCTGAGTACACGCCCCTTGGCAATGTGCTCCCCAGCCCAGGAGGGATGCATCTGTCGTCAGCACCCGGCCCGGCTGATGTGGCTGAAAAGGCATGCCGAGCACTAGGTTCGGCCGATGAAGCCACCACTGAAGAGACGAGGCCAGCGGCTCGGAGACGCGCACTAGGTCCGCTAGGCCGCCTGTGGCCTGTTGCCACTGCTTGCGGAGACACCATTGAGCAGGCCGCATATTCAGGCGGGCATTGGGGGTCACATGGACGGTGGAAGCCATATGGCCGAGTAGTCTCAGGAAGCGCCTGGCGGAGACCAGGGGCTGGCTGCGAAAACGGTCGGCTAGGTCCATGAGCCGTTGAGCCCTGTCGAGCGGTAGGAACGCTCGTGCCTGAGGAGTGTGCAGCCTTGCGCCGATGAATTCGAGATCCTGTGAGGGGAGCAAAGTGGACTTTGCGAAGTTTATAACAAAGCCCAAGTGCTGCAGAAGAGTCACCGTGCGACGTGTGGCGTTGGTGACCTCCGGGGCGGACGCTGCTTTGATGAGCCAGTCGTCGAGGTACGGAAAGACATAGAGGCCGTGAAGCCGGAGATGGGCCGCCACCACCGCGAGGCATTTTGTGAAGACCCGCGGTGCGGAGGACAGGCCAAAGGGCAGTACTCTGTACTGGTAATGATTTCCTGCCACCACAAACCTTAGGTATTGGCGGTGGCTTGGGTGGATGAGGATGTGCGTATAGGCATCCTTTAGATCCAAGGAGCATAGCCAATCTCCCTGCTGGAGGTAGGGCAGAAGGATTCCAAGGGTAAGCATCTTGAACTTCTCCCGCACAAGGAACTTGTTGAGGTTGCGCAAGTCCAGGATGGGTCTGAGGCCGCCTGTCCGCTTTGGTACGAGAAAGTACCTGGAATAAAAGCCTAGACCTCTCAGGTGGTGGGGCACCGGTTCCACCGCCTGCTCCTGCAGAAGACCCGCTAACTCCTGAAGGAGTAGGTCCCTGTGCAGAGGGGGTCGTGGAGGTTCTCCCGGAAAGTAGGAGGGAGGGATCTGGTGGAAGTGGAGAAGATATCCTTCTCTCACGACCTGAAGCACCCAGGCATCTGAGGTGACGCCGGACCACCTGTGGGCGAAGTGAACCAGCCGGCCTCCGGTGCTGGGAGGAACCAGCGGGGGGGGAGAGGCTATGCTTAAGGAGTCAAAAACCCCCACCCTGCTGAGCAGGGGCTGGTGGTGCAGGCTTGGGGGCTTGCTGCCTACGGGACCCGTTACCCCGTCCCTTGGCCTGCTGGCCCTGTTGGGGAGCTGCAGGGGCCTGATAATGGGGGTATTGTTTGTAGGCAGCCGCCTTCCTCGGGTAAAAGGACTTTTTTCCCGAGCCCTTCTTTTTCTGGGAAGGGGCGGAGGTCTTCCTAGAAAGCCTAGTCCTGGTGAGAGTCTCCGTCTCAATTTGTGCAGCCTTTTCAGCCATGGGCTTGCCAAAGAGGTTTTCGCCTCGGCAGGGGACATCGACCAACTTGTCCTGAACCCAGGGCTCAAGGTCAGACGACTGAAGCCAAGCCTGTCGGCGGGCACTGATGCCGGCTGCGGCCACTCGAGCCGATGCTTCAAAGCCATCATAGGCTGCTCGGGATATGAATTTTGAGCATTCCCGAATGCCAGTGGACAAGGCCAGGAACCTCCGCAAGGGTTCCTCGGACAAACCAGCGGAGAATCCGGCTAGCTCTTTAGCCAGGTCTCGGAGATACATGCCCATGTATAGCTGGTAGGTCTGGACACGACACGCAAGCATAGAGCCCTGGAAACACTTCTTACCAAGGCCATCCAGGTTACGGGCCTCCCTGCCAGGAGGCACCGAGGAGTGCATCTTCTGGCTCTTAAGACGATGCATGGCCGATTCCACTACCATGGAATGGTGTGGTAGCTGTGCTTTTTGGAAGCCAGGGCTCTTGCGGACTCGATAGATAGAATCGACCCGCTTGCTCAGGACCGGCGAGGTGGCCGGACTCTCCCACATGCGGAAGAGTAGTCGTTCCAGCATGGGAGGAACCGGTACAGTAAAGTGTTCCCTTGCGGGAGAGTCATACTGGAGGGCGTCGAGCTCTTCGGCTCGAGGCTCCTCCTCGGGGTCCGCAGGGAAGGCCAAAGCCTTGGCCATATCCCTGACGAAGTCCGAGAACCGGGCATCCTCCGGGGGGGACTGCTTCCGAGGTTCGGACTCCGGTGAGTCCGAGGGGACACACCGAGTCCGGAAAGAATCAGGCGACTCTTCCTCTTCAGACTCCCAGACCGACTCCGACGAGGACTCGGTGGGGTCGGCCCGGGCAGGGCGCGGCGCCTGCCGCCCCGACGCCGAGGGAGTCGGCATCGGCGACCTCGGTCCCGAACGGGAGGCCGAGGGTGACCTCGACCGAGGATCGACTCGAGTTCGCATCGACTCGAGGATCGGCTCGGTCTCCGGGGTCGACTTGGACGTCGACGTCCCCGGCGGTCGGGGCAGCGGCGCCAGCGAAGCCAGCGAGCAGTGCCCGCTGCTGGTCCATGAAGGCAGACAGTCTGCTCTCCAAGGCCGTCAACCTGAGTCCGAGCTCAGGTGACCCAGCAGCCCCCGACTCAGGCCCCGACGGCGTCGGGCCCGACGTCGGCTGTCGCGGAGGCGAGTCCAGGAGGACCACAGGACTTACCCGAGCAGGCAGCTCCGACTCCAGGCGAGGTCGCTTCGTGAGGTGCTCCTTCTCCAAGGACCCGGGACGGCTATCGGGGCTATGCGACCTGGCCCTCGCGGAGCCAGGAGCGTCCACCGATGCCGCCCTCGCGGGTTTCACCTTACGTCGATGGTCCCCGGAGGGAGAACCCCTGTCGGAGGAACTCCGGCGACGGTCCGAGCTGGAACCTTTGGACGCGGAGGCCTCCGACGAGGTCCGGGTATGGCTGGGGTCAGCGAAGATCCTATCCCGCTGATGCCGCCGACTTCTCAACGCTTTGGAGGACATTTTGCCGCAGGGTCCACAGATCATTTCTTCATGATCCGGGCCCAGGCAGCGGAGGCAAAAGTCGTGTGTGTCAGTTAGTGACATATTTCGGTCACACTGACCACACCGCTTGAAACCACTGGCAGCCATCGGGGGAAAAAGGGCCCCGGCGAGGTCAAAGGACCGGGCTGCCAGGGAAAAACCGAAAACGAAAGCTGACTAAGTCAGAAAAACCGAAAAGAAGAAGAGGACTCGTGACCGGCGTCGCGAGTCCGGGCGGGAAAAAGACCGGCGTCGAACCGAAGGGAAAAAGAATAAATTATGAAGAAATATCAACTTTTTCGCGGGGACACGACGGGTACGTCTGTAGGGCTCCGCGGAAAAAGAAGACTGGCTAAGATGGCACCCTTGGGCGGGAAGAGGACCGCGCATGCGCGCTGCAATTCCCAAAGGCTTTCTTTGAAAGCTGGGGAAAATTGCTCCGCGAGGGCTCCGTCGGCGCCGACGTCACCCATAAGTGAGGACTGACTTCCTGCTTGGTCCTGGAGAAAGCTGAGCTTCACATCTGCGCCTTTCATACCCCTTTTACCCCAAAATAGGATAAAAAAAATCAGGGCTCGGCATTCAGGACGGTGACTAGTACTACTAAAGTGGCTAGCTGCTGCCGCTGAACTGCAGCCCCGTATATTCAATGCTGGTGCTCTATCAGGCATTAGCATTGAATATTTGGGCCAGCCAAATAGCACAGAAGCTAACCAGACAGTGGCAATAATCAGCCACTGCCCAGGTAGCTTTGGCGAAGAGTTAAGACAGCCTTACTGTGCCTAGCTTTTGCCGCAGAGGTATAACCGGATAGTGGCTTGATATCGCTGCTGCCTGGTTATCCCTGGGTGCCACTCATAGAAGGCATGCAGTCCATTCAAGGAATGCAACGGACCAACCAAGGAATGAAGCCGACCAACCAAGGCTACCCATTAATCTTCCTAGACATCTCATCAGCCTTTGATACCATAAAGCACCAAACACTGCTACAACACCTCCACACAAATGGAATACAGGGAACTGTCCACAAATGGTTCAAATCCTACCTCATCGTCGGATATCAGAAGATAAGGAAGCTTTTGTTTCAGGATGGTAGTATAAAGTATAACATAACAAAACTACAAGCCTCATTGGTAGTACCATTAATTTAATTTATATCTTACTACTACTACTACTACTGAACATTTGTATAGCGCTACAAGACGTACACAGCACTTACACAGATACATGTAAAAGACTGTCCCTGCTCATCAGAGCTTACAGTCTAGTCAAGACAGACAGCACAGTAACTGAGACATAGGAAACATCTAGGGGGAATGATAAGGAAAGACGAGGGAGATCAGGTGAAACAAGATCCGAAAGCGGCAGCGAAGAGGTGTGTTTTCAGCCTGGATTTGAAAAGGGTCAGAGAAGGCCCCTGACATACAGACTCGGGTAGCTTTTTCCAGGCATAAGAAGCAGCAGGGTGAAAGGAGCAAAGTCTGGAGTGAGCAATAGAAGAGAAGGGCATGGATAGAAGCGATTTGCCAGAAAAGTGGAGTTCCCGAGGAGGGGTGTAGAGCGAGATAAGAGAGGAAAGATAGTGAGGAACTGCAGAGTGAATGCACTTAAAGGTCAGCAGGAGAAGTTTGAACTGGATGCGGAAACAGATAGGGAGCCAATGAAGTGACTTGAGGACAAGGGTAATGTGAGCATATCGATGTTGGCGGAAGATTAGCCGCACAGCAGAATGTTGAACAGATTGAAGGGGGGACAGATGATTCAGAGGGAGACCAGCAAGGAGAAGGTTGCAATAGTCTAGATGGGAGGTGACTAAGGAGAGGATAGGTGTCTTAGTAGTGTCTTCAGTAGATAACAGCAGGTAAAGAGCAATTGACCCACACAGTTTACCCAGTGTTTCTGATCTCCACTACTACATATATATCCAGGTTCAGCCAAAAAAGCCTGAATGTTTGAAGGAAATTGATCCTTATATAAATCAGGTCTTGCTGTTTATCTCTTTAGTTCTCTATGATCCTGAGTAGAGAAGTACGGATGTTCCCATACTTAATCCGACACCTTGGCTCTCCCAAACCCCTACTCTTATTAACAAGCTTTGTATGAATCCAAACAGCTACCAAAACCAATGAGGCTGTTGCCCTGATATACAGTTTAGTTGCCTATGTAGCCACTGCCTTGCTGGACAGTACTCAGTTACCACTAAGCTGCCAGCACTGACCTAGCTGTTTTTGTGCAGTTGTAGTCTGCTGATTGTCTACCTGATGACCACATGGCCTGCAGTGTTGCTAGTTCATCTATCCTTTATCCACACATTGTAATCTTATACTCTTCCCTTTCATGTGTATTTATCTTTCAATCCAAATACATATCTCTCCTTCCATTCAAAAACTCACTCATACCATTTTTACAAAATATCTACACAAGGTTCTGAGGACTGCAGAAGGCAATACTCCTCCCATTAATAGGGGACAGGAGGGGATAGGTCTAATCTTTCAGTACATAGTTTGGACTGAACTGCCTTCTTGGAGAAGCTTTTGGAAGCTAAAGGCTAAGAGGGCTGTATTGCTGGTGACTCTAGTCTTTGCTCAGGATCAAGATACCATCCAGTGATAAATTTTCCATAATCATCATGAGCGGTTTAAGGACAATTACGTGCGGATATGTCTTTTTATTTTTTTTTATTTTAAGTGCCATCAAGTCAGTGCTGACCCCTGGCAATCCAGCAGCCTCTGGGTTTTCTTGGCAATGTATGACCGGAAGTAGATTGCAAGGCCTTTTCTTCTGAGGCAATGGAGGGTAAAATGACTTGCCCAAGGTCACAAGGAGTGCCAGTGGGAATCAAACCCTTGATCTTTTTGGTACTAGACAGTTGCTCTACCCAAGGAAGAAATTTCTTGTGAAGCCCCAAGAGGTATAAGCTCTTGATGCAAATTTTGTTTCTCAGATTTCCTTGTAAGTGCATATTGAAGTTTAACATTAATTATGCCTTCTTTGAATGCTCCCAACTATGTTTCTCTTTACATTCCAGAAACCCTTGGTACTTGTTTATTTATGATTATTTATTTTATTTTTATTTAAATAGGCTTATATACCACTTTTCTACCAGTCAAGGCGGTGTACATTCAGGTACTACATATGTATTTTTCCCTTGTCCCTGAAGGGCTCACAATCTATGTTTTTGTACTTGAGGCAACGGAGGGTTAAGTGGCTTGCCCAAGGTCACAAGGAGCACCTGTGGGACTAGAAACCGGAGAATTTAAATTGCTGGTGGCATGGAACAAGAATAAGAACATAAGAACATAAATGTCATACTGGGTCAAACCAAGGATCCAACAAGCCCAGTATCCTGTTTCCAACAGTGGCCAATCCAGGTCACAAGTACCTGTCACTTTCCCAAAAGGTATACGGATTCCATGCTCCTTGTCCTATGGGTAAGCAGTGGATTTCTCTGGTCCTCTTTAATAATAGTTTATGGACTTTTCCTCCAGAAATTATTCAAACCTCTTTTAAAGCCAGCTACACTAACAGCTTTAGCTACATCCTTCGGTAATGAATTTCAGAGTTTAATTACATGTTGAATGAAAAAAATATTTTCTCCAATTAGTTTTAAATGTACTACATTATAGCTTCATCATCTGTCCCCTAGCCTTTCTACTTTTTGAAGGAGTAAACAACCGATCTATGTTTACCCATTCCACTCTATTTGCAGTATTGTGTTTGGTAGTGGTGTGTACAGATCTTTCACAAAGGCTAAAGTTAACAGCCAGATTACATGTATCATTAGGTATCATCATGGATAACATGTTAAAACCCTCCACCCAGTGTGCAGCTGCGGCCAATAGAGCAAAAAGAATGCTAGGTATCATAAGGAAAGGAATGGAAAATAAAACAAAGGATATTATAATGCCTCTGTATCGTTCCATGGTGCGACCGCATCTTGAATATTGTGTGCAATTCTGGTCGCTGTATCTTAAAAAGGATATACTGTAGCGTTATTAGAAAAGGTACAGAGAAGAGCCACCAAAATGGTAAAGGGGATGGAAGGATACCCCTATGAAGAAAGGCTAAAAAGGTTAGGCTCTTTAACCTGGAAAAGAGACGGCTGAGGGGAGATATGATAGAAGTCTATAAATTAATGAATGGAGTGGAACGGGTAAATGTAGATCAATTGTTTATGTCATCAGAATATAAAAAGGCTAGGGGACATGCAATGAAGCTACAGGGTAACTTATTGAAGACTAATAAGAGAAAATATTTTTTCACTCAACATGTAATCAAACCCTGGAATTTGTTACCGGAGGATGTAGTAAAAGCTGTTAGTGTAGCTGGGTTTAAAAAAGGTTTAGACAAGTTCCTGGAGGAAAGGTCCATAAACCATTATTAAAAGGGACCCACAACATCACTGCTTGACCCAGTACAAGCATTGAGGAACCTGTGTCTTTTGGGGAGACTGCTAGATACTTATGACCTAGACTGGCCACTGTTGGAAACAGGATACTGGGCTTGATGGACCTTGGTCTGACCCAGTATGGCATATCTTATGTTCTTATCATGAGAATTTGTGGAAATCACCTAGTCGTGATGTGTTCAAGGCATTTGCTTTTTGAGTCCCTTAAAGATGCAATATTCTGCATGTGGTAAATGTGGATTTAGAAAATGAAACAATATTTTAAAATGATATAGAAAAGGAAGCCTCTTGGAGTTATCCAATTAATCACCCAATGTCACTGCAGTTCAGTCAAGACAGTAACAGATCTTTACAAAGTCAATTAAGATGTCTATATAACATGCAACCATCAGCTTCACCTTTAGCTCAGAGTAATAAATATTTATAAAATACATCCTCTTCAACGGGTGGTGATGGATGAATCAAACCTGAATAGACACTAAGTAAGAGACTGGTTTTGCGTTTGTATTTGCTGGATATAATTTGCTCTGTGAGAGTTTTCTTGATTTTCGAGGCTGTTACCTAGCTCTCAGATTTTCTATGGCCTTTCCTCCTTTCATTTCATATTTAGGTTTGGTGGTCTCTTTCACTCTCATTCTGTCCTGGACATAAATCCCCTCTGTACGTCAAGTCCGAGCCAGACATACAGAATGGATTGCGATTCTGATTCGATGGGGCACGTCTAGCCCTGCGGAAACAGAATCGCGAACAGTCCTGTACATGCTGGCCAAGTCTGCGATTCAGCCTGGCCTGCATGTACAGGACCTTCCCGGCTAAGAGTCAAGGCTCTTCAATGGAGCCACGGCAACATGTTGCCATGGCACCATGAAGAGCTGCCATGCCAGCCACCAGACTCCAACGCTGCATTCCCCACAGCCCGACTCCTGATCTGGCCTCCTAAGGTCAAGGTCGGGCTGCGGGGAATTTCTTCGGGTCCCCCTGCCCCATCCGCGCCCCAGGCCACCAATCCTGGATGCACAGGGAAGTTATTTTACCTCGGAGGTGGAATACCTTCTCCGTACAAGTCGCTGGCCCTGTGTATACAGGGCCAACATTAGAATCGGCCCTGTACATCCAGGGCTGGTGACTGCCCACCGTCCGCCCAGACTCTGGCGGGGGAAGGCACAACCGGTGGAGGAAGGCACGAATAGCTCCCTTTATGGAGTAATTCCTACTGTAAAAATAACTGGTTGGGTTTTGTAAAGTGGATTACTCCTATTTCTGTTCAAGTTAATGCTTGTTAAATATATTTGACATTCAAATTTTATAAGAAAATCTATCATCTTCCATATGTTTCTAGTTTCTCACCATTCCCACAGTCTGCTCCCGTGTATCCAGTGTTGCAGGAACACAGTCCCGGGGAGCTGCACCAGCCATTCCTGCATGATGGAGTACAGATTGCTGCATAGAAATGAAATAGGTCCTTAATTACAGTTATCAGTGGTTCAATGAAAGGTTAAATATGCTGTTTCTTTCCTTGAAGAATGAGGCTTGAGCCACCACAAATCACCTAGGGCCCGATTTTGATTTAGGCAGGCTATGCGCCGCATCGGCACATAGCCTGCCTGCTGACCCCCTTCACCTGGATTTTCACTTTTGCAGCAACGGAAGTGAAAATCCAGGTTATGCTGGATGCGCCAGCAGTCGCCGAGGCTAAGTGGGTATCAGAGATTTTTGATGTTACATGTTTAGCCCCTGCACCTTAAAGATAGGCGAGGAAAAACCTCACCTATCTTTAAGGCACAGAGGGCTAAGCGGTTAGCATCGAAAATCGCTGCTACTCACTTAGCCCTTTCCTAACCGCATAGCATCTGGGCACTTTAGGGACTTATCTGGGATTTTCAAAAGGCACTACCTGTGTATGTGCCTTTCGAAAATCCCGGATAAGACCTGTACATGGTTAACTAGAGCAGCTACCTATTTAAATGCCTTCGAAAATGCCGCCCCTAGTCCTTATTGTCTACAAACAGCATAATAATACAGTAGAAAAGAAAAACAAAGGGACACCCCCACAAAAATCACAACCAGAAAAAACAGCAAGAGTAGCGGCTTCAAAACAAGCCTTTATTATGCCTAGCATGGCTGTGTATCAGCAAGAAATGCTTCCATCAGGGACACCTTAGTATGTACATTAATAAGTACAATGGACACAAATAAATATTAAACAAACAAACAAAAAGTATGTGTATATATATATATATATATATATATATATATATATATACGCACACACACACACACACACACACACACACACACAGGGCCAGACCTAGGCATGTTGCCCGCACATAGCCCTGCTCCTGAATCCACACCTGGCCTGATTAAATAAACCAGTGGGTCACTGGATCAGGGCACTGTACACAAGAACTCATCGGTTCACCTTTTTCACAGCTGTGGAAGCATTTTCCTTTGTTCCTTTGGCTGTGCTCAGCTGCAGCTGCCAGCCCACTGTACTTTTAAAAGTGAAACCGGGGCACTTCCTATCTTCTGCAAGATACAGGAAGTGCCCCTATTTCACCTCTAGGGACTCAGCGGTGCCAGCAGCAGCCGCAGGAGTGAAGGAAAATGCAACTGTGGCTGAGAATAGGGGGAAAGAGGGCGACTGGCTGGGTCTGATACTGGGGGGAGGGAGCTGGCACTGGAAGTGACTGCTGCTGGGGGGATAGGACTGGAAATGGGGTGACGCTGGGGGATGGGGGGACTGGGATTGGAAGGGAGATGATGCTGGGAGGGATTGGGACTGTAGGAGGACTGATTCAGGGAGACTATGACTGGAAATGGGGTGACGCTGGGGGATGGGGGGACTGGGACTGCAAGAGGACTGATGTAGGGAGAAATGGGCTGATTCTGGGGAATGGGGGACTGGGATTGGAAGGGAGACAATAATGGGAGGAACTGAGACTAAAGAAGGACTGATGCTGGGGGTCTGGAATTAGAAGAGAGATGATGCTGTGGGGGGCGGGGGCTGGGACTGGAAGGGAGCTCATACTGGGAGGGACAGGGGCTGGGACTGGAAGGGTACTCATGCTGGGAGGGACAGGGACTGGGACTGGAAGGGAGCTCATGCTGGGAGGGACAGGGCTTGGGACTGGAAGGGTGCTCATACTGGGAGGGACAGGAGCTGGGACTGGAAGGGAGCTCATACTGGGAGGGACAGGGCCTGGGACTGGAAGGGAGCTCATACTGGGAGGGACAGGGACTGGGACTGGAAGGGTACTCATACTGGGAGGGACAGGGACTGGGACTGGAAGGGTGCTCATGCTGGGAGGGACAGGGACTGGAAGGGAGCTCATACTGGGAGGGACAGGGACTGGGACTGGAAGGGAGCTCATACTGGGAGGGACATGGCCTGGGACTGGAAGGGTACTCATGCTGGGAGGGACAGGGACTGGAAGGGAGCTCATACTGGGAGGGACAGGGACTGGGACTGGAAGGGTACTCATGCTGGGAGGGACAGGGACTGGAAGGGAGCTCATACTGGGAGGGACAGGGACTGGGACTGGAAGGGAGCTCATACTGGGAGGGACATGGCCTGGGAGTGGAAGGGTGCTCATACTGGGAGGGACAGGGACTGGGACTGGAAGGGTGTTCATGCTGGGGTAGGACTGGAAGGGGGTGATGCTGAGGCTGATGGGCTGAAAGGGGAGAGATGCTGGCTTCAGGGTAGAGAAAAAGAGGCAGAAGCTGGGAGAGTGAGGATGGAAAGGGACGATGTTTCTGTAGGAAAGAAAAAATGAGGTCATACAGAAGGACAGGTTGAGAAGGAGGGGCATAAGAATGGAGGCTGCAATAAAGAGGAGAAAGACAGAGTTAATGAATATCAGAGGAGAAATAGCTGTGTGGTTGTGGGTAATAGATGTAGGAGAAAGGAGGGTAGGTATTGGGAACAGGGAGATGGGGGAGAGCAAGGACTGGGACTTAGGTGGAGGCTTTAAAATTGGGTGGACAACAAGAAAGAGACAGACTCTAAGATTGGCTAGGCAGTGGGAGACTAAGTGGGGATTCAGGCAGCGGGCCCAGGGCTGGAGCAACTCACTGTACATGCAGCCCTGGCGGCAGAAAGATTGCAGCATCATGCAGCACCATCCCCAGCTTCATCTTTCTTTCTCTGAGTCAGCGACAGCAGCCAGTGCTGCCCATAGCATTCCTTCTCAGTGTGCGGGGTCGCTGAAATGTGCGCTGGAAGGGAAAGCTACGGGCAGCTCTGGCTCTGCATGCTGACTCAGAAAAAGAAAGATGAAACTGGAGATGATCTTACATGATATTTTTGCCATGGAGAGAGGGGGGACAGAGAGAGAGAGAAAAAAAGAAAAAAAAAGAGATCTTGGGTTATATGAGAGAGAAGAGAAGATTGGAGGGAGGGGAGGATAGGAAGAGAGAGAAATTTTGAGTTATGAGACAGAAGGGATATATTGTGGGAAGGAATGGGGGGGAGAGGCTGGGCTGGGGGGGGGGGGAGATAGGACAGATACCAGACCACTGGAAAGCTACTTGTCGGGGGGGGGGGGGGTTAGAGAGAGAAAGAGAGAAATGCTGGACCTTGGGTGTAAAGGGTAAGGGTGAGGGGACTTCGACATGTTGAGAGAGAGAGAGAGAGAGGGGAGATGGTGAGCATGGTGGAATAATGTGAGAGATGCCATGGGAAGCTGGCAAGACGATGAGTTAGATTAGAGGGTAGAAATGTGGTACTGGGGAATGGGTGAAAGACAGAAGGGAATAAGAGGCTAGCGAAGGAGTGAGATGAAAAATGGGAGAACTGGGGAGATGGGCTGGGCTGGAGGTTACAGTGGATGGAAAGTTGATAAGTGAAAAAGTTCAAAGGGGATTGCGGACTGGGGGGATGAAATTTGAGTGAATGAAGAAGGAGTAAAGAAAGAAATGGAGGAAAGAGCAAAAAGGGAACGATCAATATATCAGAGGCAGATGTAGAGAATGGAAAAAATGAAAGAGAGAAGAAAGGACAACTGGAGAACAGACAATGGAGAATTTGCAGAAGATATGAAGAGAGCAGACGAGAGAGACTAAGGCAATTGTGACTAAAAAATAAAGTTGAGGATATTCAAAAGCATTTACATGGTTTGCAGATCTGCAAATCATGTAAATGCCATTCTGCAGAATAGAAGAGTACCGCTGAATATCTCCGGGCGCTGCTACATGCCTCGATGCACGGGGCGGCACCTGTTGCTAACCAGGCACTGAATCTCCACCCCCTCCACTGAAGATCCGTGTGTAAAGTTCAACACCAGTGGCTAGCCACTTTAGTAGCAATAGCTCGCCCGTGTTGAATATCAGGCTCAAAATGCCCAAACAATAAGAGGCAGAAAAAAATTATTTTATTTTGAATTTATTAACTGGAATATGTCAGCTCTGGGAAATGTGCATCACTGATGTCTTTGTGTTTTGTTCAGTACAAGAGGAAAGGAATTTATAGTTTTATTTCTCCAGTGTTGTGGTACATTCCAAGTTTGGTTTTTGGGGTTCCCAGTTCAATTATTGTCCTCATATTTCTAAATTCTGATCCTTTGTTCTGTATTTGGTGACTACCTATGTTTTGCATGCGTGATTGAGCTGCGGTATTTTGTTTGTGTAGTTTCTGTGTAACAGTCCTACTAATTCTCTTTTTCCGGTAGGAGATGTACAGTATTGGTATTCTATGAGATGTACTCGTATTGGTTTAATATTTGCAGTGTTGTCTTTTGATAGATAGGGTTGGTGCTGTGTGAGTCCTGGTAGTGTTCTTATGATAAGCAGGTTTGCTATGGGTTCTAAATAAGCAGGATTTTGTAGCACTTCCTAATGTGCCTGGCAGTTGGCATTGAAGGATAGTAATGTAGAAATCTGGTAGTCTTTCTTTATTCTCACTTTACATGCAACTGGTATTCAAACCCTCATTAAGAGGCATATTTATTAAATGTTAACATGTGCTAAGTGCAGCAGCAGCAGCTATTTATTTGTATGGGCGCAGTAAAAATTAATGCACATTAATGTTTGGTAAACATGTCCCTAAGTCATTGCTGGGCCAAAAAAATAGGTTTCTGATGGTCTCCTTTGGTAGCCGCCTAAAAGTTTAGATGGGCAGTATATAAATTTGAAAATAAATTAAATGTATGCAAATGAGGCCCAGTGACAGTGGAAATATTTGTGCAAATGAGGCCCTGCCATGAGTCTCCACATCACCCTCAGGTTTCCATATATATATATATATATATATATATATATATATATATATATATATATACACACACACACATACATACCTATATCGTATATATAGGGCAGCATTTTCGAAGGCATTTATATGGGTAACTGCCCTAGTTACCCATGTAAAGCCTTATCCGAGATTTTCGAAAAGCACCTACATGAGTAATGCCTTTCAAAAATCCCAGATAAGTCCCTAACGTGTCCAGATGCTATGTGATTAGCATCAGGGCATGTTGGAGGCGCTCCAGAGCAGAGCAGGGGCAGAGGAAAGGGCTAACCAGGTAGCAGCGATCGATGCTACCCACTTAGCCCTCTGCACTTTAAAGATAAGCACTTAACCTGATATGAAAGGTCAGGCATGATAAATACAACTAAATTTACTTTTGTTATCTGTTGGATATATCCTGCTCTGCATATTCCCCTGGATTATCAGTGGTAGAAGTGTCTGTTCCTCTCTGACTAACAATGGCAGTCCAAATGAAACCAGGAATCGAACTCTGACAGGAATCAGTTTTCATGTTTATTAGTATTATCAACAGTACTTACAACTATCACAGAATCTCCCTGTGTAACCTGCTGGACACAAGCAGTTCCCTGAGGATTGACACGTTCCTCCATTGTTACAGAAAGAGGTGCAATTAGCTGCAATAAAAGAAAAAGAATGAGTCCTTTAATCAGTCTCCTCACCCTTTAAAGTCATATGAAGCAGCTGTCCTGAAAATCTACTCTTCTTTACCAGCTTTTGTGTTTTATTTTAATTTTGTTGCAAATATTTTGCTTTAGAAAAAAGCCATGTATTCTGTCTGTCCTCATTCACAGAAACAAATTTAATTTACAGTCTCTAAGGGGTCCTTTTACTAAAGTGCACTAATAGTCAGCGCATGCTTTAAAGGGCAGCAAGTGGTTAGTGTGGGGCCACAGTAACTGTTACCTGCGCTTATTCCCATGTTAACTGCTCATCATGCAATGAGGCAGGAAATGGTCATGTTATGGATGGAGAGCGGGTGTGGACTGCACACTGCAGTAACGAGTGCTGTCCATGTTGCAATTAGCACAGGTGCAGTTAATGCCACTTCAATAAGTGCAACCGTGGTAATGACCTTACCACACAGTAAGTCTTATCAGTGTGGCAACTGCCAGAAACATACTGGGTACCCTCCCAACAACTAGCGTGGGACGGCTACACTTATTCTACATTAGTTTTGTCTCTTAATGCTCAGTAACTACAAAAATGTGCCACACTTCAGTAAAAGAGCTCCTTATTCCACAATGCCATAAATTGGCAGCCTGAAAACACATGTGCTATCCCACAACACAAATCTTTTAGCCTCATTATCAGGAGGTGTTCCTGGGAAGTATGGATGGGTGACCACCTTGGAATATCTGGGACTGTAAACTCACTGCGCAGAAGAAAGCTCTGGGTAATCTAGCTCTGGGTCGCATCTTACCAAGAAAACCCAAGGGCTGGGTCGCCAACAGTCAGCACTGACTCAACGGCATGCATTGCATTTTTGTTTAAGAGAGAAAGATAATAAGCGTACATTGCGCTTTCAAATCACTGAATATTATTTTCCTTGAAAAGTGACCACACAAAAAGCAGCTGAAAGTGTATGAAAATTGCCCTCACACAGAATGACTCTTTCACATATTCAACTACCATCTCTCCCTTTAGGCATACAAATGTCTCTATTCTATGTTCGCTGTATGGCATTTAGAAAGGAAGAGAAGCTATGAAAGCGTAGTTATTCACCTGTAACAGATGTTCTCTGGGGACAGCAGGAATCAGTCCTCGCATATGGGTGACACTGGCACTGACGGAGCCCACGTGAAAGCATCTCCCCAGCTTTCAAAGAAAGCCTTTTGGAGATGCCACCACACATGCGTGGTCCCCTTCCCACCCAAGGGTACCATTTTGCCTCAGTCCAATGACATAGCAAAGACAGCAAAAATAAAATACGGTATGGAAGGAACTCCAAGGGGAGGAGGGAGGGTTGTGAGGACTGATTCCTGCTGTCCTTGGAGAACACCTGTTACAGATGAGTAACTATACTTTCAGTTAACTGGGGTCATAGGAGACAAAGAGCTGAGGTGCTCTGCAGTGGCTCTGGTTCCGTTGCAGATAGGACAGGGCCCTCTTATAATCCAGAGTATGGGGAACAGTCTCCGCCTTGCTGGCATGAGGCCTCGGGAAGAAGGTGGGAAGCTACACCACCTGACTGAGGTGGAAGGGGGCTCTGCCATCAGAACCTGGAGCTCACTGACCCGGTGAGGCGACGTAAGTGACACAAGAAATACAACCTTCCAGGAAAGGTACCGAAAGTGGAAAGTAGCCAGGGGCTCAAATGGCAGCCTAGTGAGCTGTGAGAGAACCACATTTAGATCCCACTCCACTGTCAGTGGATGGATGGGAGGGTTTGAGAACATGAGGCCCTGCAGGAAATTAGAGATGACGGACTAAGCTAATAAGGGTTTACCCTCCATGGAGTGGTGATGGGCAGCAATAGCGCTCAGGTGTACTCTAACTGAGTTGGACTTTAGCCCCACCTGGGACAGGTAGAGTAGGTACTGGATCACCAGTTGCACTGAGCAGGATAACGGGTTTACCTACTTCTTGGCACACCACACCGAGAATCGATGCCACTTGAATGCGTATGCCCTTCTTGTGGAGGTCTTCTGGGAAGCTAGGACCTCCTCCAAATCTCAAGGGAGGTCAAAGGAAGCCAGAGCTACCCTTTCAGGAACAAGGCCATGAGCTACAGGGATGCCAGGTTAGGGTGCAAGAGAGAGCCGCCCTCCTGTGACAGAAACCCTGAGGCACAGCACAAAGGAATCGGAGATGCCATCAACAGGGCAGGCAGCAGCAGCAGAAACCGGGGTTTCTGGGGCCACTGGGGGGCTATCAGTATTAGAAATGCCCTGTCGCGCTGGACCTTCAAGAGGGTCTTGGTGACCAGCAGTGTTGGTGGGAAGGTATAGAGTAGGCCTGTCATCCATGGAATGAGGAACCCATCCGCTACCACCCGGGACATGTACAGCTGGTGGGAGCAGAAGCGGGGCAACTGCATGTTGTCTAGGCAGGTGAACAGGTCCACTGGGAGGACCACCCAGAAATGGAAGAGCCGGGAGGCTTCTCTGGGGTCCAGGTGCCATTTGTTTGGCTGGAGGACTCTGCTCAGCCTGTCCGCCAGGACATTGTCCTGGCCTGGGAGGTAGATGGCACGCAGGAGTATCCCATTTTGCATCACATATGAGAAGAAGGCTATCACCTCCTGGCAGAGGGAGTACGACCCTATGCCTCCCTGCATATTGACATAGAACACTGCGACTTGGTTATCCATCTGGACTAGCACCAACTGGCATTAGAGTCAGTGGCAGAAGGCTTGAAGGGCCAGAATTATCATCTGTAGCTCCAGAAGGTTGATCTGGAACTGGCACTCCATTAGGGACCAACTGCCATGCATGCGGAGGTCCCGGCAATGAGCCCCCCCATCCTAGCAAGGAGGCATCTGTGGTCAGGACTCTCTGGGGGGTGGGTGCCTGGAAGGGCATCCCAGCCCAAAGGTGGCGGGGAAGTTGCCACCAGACAAGGGAATCTGCCACCAGACAAGGGAATCTGTCAGCTGGCGGGTCACACTTACCCTGTCCCTGCCCATGGCCTGCGACCACTGGGAGCAGAGGCACCACTGAGCCAGCCTCATGTGCAGGTGGGTGCATGGGGTCACATGGACTGTGGATGACATGTGGCCCAGGAGGCAGAGGAGCAGGTGAGCGGGCACCGATCATCGGTGCTGTACTTTCATGGCTAGCTCCTTGAGATGCTCCATCCTCTCCAGAGGGAGGAAGGCTTTGGCATGGAGGGTGTCTAGCTGAGTCCCTATGAACTCCAGGTCCTGGCTTGGGGCGAGGTGAAATTTGGGGTAGTTGACAATGAACCTCAGATGTTGTAAGGCGTGAATGCACCTCTGCCCCCATGCCCCCCTTTACGAGCCAGTCGTCCAGGCAGGGTAAGATGAAGATCCCTTGGAGATGGAGGTGGGCAGCAACCACCACCAGGCATTTTGTTAAGACCCCTGGTGATGAGGCCAGTCCGAAGGGCAGCACCCTGTACTAGTAGTGGCCTCCCCCCACCACAAACTGAAGGTATTGCTGGTGGTTGGGATGGATCAAGATGTGTGTGTATGCATTCTTCAGGTCTAAGGAGCAGAGTCAGTCTCCCTGCTGGGGGTATAGCAGCAAGCTTCCAAGGGAGAGCATTTTGAAGGTCTTGAAGGACTAGAAAGGGGGACTGTTACTTCTGGAGAGAAATCTGCAACTGTGAGTATATACTTCTGGTAATTTTCTAAAAAGAATTCTTTGTATTAAAGCTACTTAATCTGTGAAACCACTGTTTTTTGTTGGATCAGTTAGGGCCTAGTAGCAACAATTAAAGTTTGAATTTAAAACACAGAGTAGAGCTTTCTGGTTACATTTCATACCCAGCAGAGAGCTTGTAGTTTAAATTTAATAGTCACTCAGGGCCAAGTAACAGCAAAGTACTTTTAGTTTAAATTTAACACACAGAAGAGAGCTTTCTGGTTAAATTTAGTACCCAGCAGAAAGCTTGTAGTTTAAATTCCATAAGAAGTTAGAGCCTAGCAGCAGCTAAGAGCTATAATTTAAATCAAATCAGAATTTAGCTTACCTCAGCAGCACAAGACAGGGTACTGTGTAGCAGCACTCTTTTAATAAGTGTTATTTCCCTCCCTCCCTCCCCACACGCACCCTCCCCTGGGATAATCATAGCTTTATAGGTACTTACACATCTTAAAAGACAGGAGATGCTTTCAGGTGAAGCTCATTACCCAAATCAGTCATACACTAAGGACCTGAGATTAATTAAGCTTCAGGTGAACAAGGTATATTAAACGTATTAGGTACAGTTTTATTGGTATAAATACCCATAGCAACAGCAGCGCTTTCGACGGGGGTGTGAGCAGGAGCTCCCCCTTCCTCCCAGAGCCCGCCTCCTTCCATCGGGGCCCAACGGCATAAAAACCGCCGTTGCCAGGGCCCAGGAGCAGCAGCGCTTTCGACGGGGGTGTGAGCAGGAGCTCCCCCTTCCTCCCAGAGCCCGCCTCCTTCCATCGGGGCCCAACGGCATAAAAACCGCCGTTGCCAGGGCCCAGGAGCAGCAGCGCTTTCGACGGGGGTGTGAGCAGGAGCTCCCCCTTCCTCCCAGAGCCCGCCTCCTTCCATCGGGGCCCAACGGCATAAAAACCGCCGTTGCCAGGGCCCAGGAGCAGCAGCGCTTTCGACGGGGGTGTGAGCAGGAGCTCCCCCTTCCTCCCAGAGCCCGCCTCCTTCCATCGGGGCCCAACGGCATAAAAACCGCCGTTGCCAGGGCCCAGGAGCAGCAGCGCTTTCGACGGGGGTGTGAGCAGGAGCTCCCCCTTCCTCCCAGAGCCCGCCTCCTTCCATCGGGGCCCAACGGCATAAAAACCGCCGTTGCCAGGGCCCAGGAGCAGCAGCGCTTTCGACGGGGGTGTGAGCAGGAGCTCCCCCTTCCTCCCAGAGCCCGCCTCCTTCCATCGGGGCCCAACGGCATAAAAACCGCCGTTGCCAGGGCGCGCCCGCGCCTTGCGGGCCCGCGCCTGAGGGCCTCGCCAGAGGGCCCTTTGGCGTGGCCCTTAGGCGTTGGTCCGTGGCATCTGTTCCTGGAGTCCTTGATGAAGTATGGATGCCCTTCCATGTATCAGGGTAATGTGCTGTGCCATGTCCTTCTCTTCATCTTGCCTGTTTGACTGTCTCTGTCCTCTACTCTGTCCTATCTTATAAATGGCGTTCCTTTCTTGTTTCCCTAAATGATGTAATATTGTAAACCGCTCTATGCCTTCGGGTCTGAGCGGTATATCAAATTCCAATAAACATAAACATAAACTTAAAGATCTAGACACAAACTTAAAACTAAGATGCAGACAGCAGTCCAGCAGCGGGATGGGGGCTTTCCAGTCTTTTGCATTGAGTGTCACATGTATGATTTTCTCCCAGTTGGTGAGAGGTCTTACGTGTGCACTAGGTGCAAGGAGCTCTTTGCTCTCAGGGAACAAGTCCGTTCTCTAGAGGCTAAAGTAGCAGACTTGGAAAACATAAGACAGACAGAGAGGTACATAGACGAGACCTACAGGGATATAGTCCTGAAGTCCCACCTCCAGTCTGGCAGCACCCCTGTTGCCATGGAGGAGAGAGGTCACATGACAGGAGAGCATCACCCTGGTGTGGCAGGAAGTGATCCTGTAACTAGGACCTGTCCTCCAGGTGATGTAAAAACCTCTCGCACCGAGGAAGTTTCTCCAGGGCCATGTGCCCATGAGGGAAGGGTTAGGACAGCCGTTATAGTTGGTGATTCGATCATTAGGCATGTAGATAGCTGGGTGGCTGGTGGACGTGAGGATCGCCTGGTAACATGCCTGCCTGGTGCGAAGGTAGCGGACCTCATGCGATACCTAGATAAGGTCTTAGATAGTGCTGGGGAGGAGTCTGCTGTCTTGGTACATGTCGGTACCAATGACATAGGAAAATGTGGTAGGGAGGTTCTGGAGGCTAAATTTAGGCTTTTTGGTAGGAAGTTGAAATCCAGAACTTCCATGGTAGCATTCTCCGAAATGCTTCCTGTTCCACGCGCAGGACCCAAAAGGCAGGCAGAGCTCTGGAGTCTCAATGCGTGGATGAGACAATGGTGCAGAGATGAGGGTTTTGGATTTGTTAGGAACTGGGGAACATTCTGGGGAAAGGAGGGGCTCTTCCGAAGGGATGGGCTTCACCTTAACCAGGATGGAACCAGGCTGCTGGCATTAACCTTTAAAAAGGAGATAGAGCAGCTTTTAAACTAGATATTAGGGGAAAGCCGACAGTCGCCCAAGAGCGGATGGTTCGGAAGAATGTATCCTTGAAGGATACTACCAAAAGCAGAGAGGTTCCACAAAAGAGTAAAGTAGCCCAAATGCCCTCAAGTATGGAGCAGACAGAGCTTAAAGATCCCAATTTACCCATGTCTAACAATAGCCAAATTAACATGAATAAAATACATTCTCTAAAATGCTTGTATGCAAATGCTAGAAGTCTAAAGAATAAGATGGGAGAGTTAGAATATATAGCACTAAATGAAAGGTTAGATATGATTGGAATATCAGAGACATGGTGGAAGGAGGACAACCAGTGGGACACTGTGATACCTGGGTACAAACTATATTGTAATGATAGAGCTGATCAAATTGGTGGAGGGGTTGCGCTCTATGTTAGAGAGGGCATTGACTCAGAAAGGATTAAAGTTTTGCAGGAAACAAAATCTGCTGTAGAATCTATATGGATTGAAATTCCATATAAAAGGGGGAAGGCAATGGCAGTGGGGGTGTACTATCGAGCACCTGGCCAGAATGACCAAATGGATGATGAAATGCTCAAAGAAATCAAGGAAGCTAACAAAAGTTACAGCGCAGTAATAATAATGGGTGATTTCAATTACCCCGGTATCGACTGGGTCAGTGTCACGTCAGGACATGCTAGGGAGATAAAGTTCCTAGATGAAATAAATGACTGCTTCTTGGGGCAGCTGGTTCATGAACCGACCAGAGGGGAAGCCATATTAGACCTAGTCCTTAGTGGCACACCAGATCTAGTGCAAGAGATAAGGGTGTTGGGGCCACTTGGCAATAGTGATCATAGCATGATCACCTTTGATTTAATTAGTGGAGGAGGGATAGTAAGGAAATCCACAGTACTACCTTTTAACTTTCGAAAGGGAGACTATGATAAAATGAGGAAAACAGTTAAGAAAAAACTAAAAGGAACAGTTGCAAAGGTTAAAGACGTACATCAAGCTTGGATGTTGTTGAAAAATACTATCTTGGAAGCCCAGACCAGCTGTATTCCACGCTTTAAGAAAAGTGGAAGGAAGTCCAAAAAACTGCCAGCATGGTTTAAAGGTGAGGTCAGAGAGGCTGTTGTTGCCAAAAATGCATCTTTCAGGAAATGGAAAAAAGAGCCAAACGACGAAACCTGGAAACAGCACAAGCACTGGCAAGTCAAATGCAAGGCATTGATAAGGCAGGCAAAGGGAGAATTTGAGAAGAAACTTGTTGCGGAAGCAAAAACGCGAAGTAAAGACCTTTTCAAGTACATTTGTAGCAAAAAACCTGTGAGAGAGTCAGTTGGTCCATTAGATGATAAAGGGGTTAAAGGAGCACTAAGAGGCGACAAGGCGATAGCAGAGAGATTGAATGAATTCTTTGCTTCAGTCTTTACTGAGGAAGATGTAGGGATGTTACCCATGACTGAAGTGGTATTTAAAGGTGCAGAAGAATTGAAGGAAATATCGATACATCGGGAAGATGTATTTCAACTATTAGATAAACTGAAGAGTAGCAAATCACCTGGGCCGGATGGTATACATCCAAGGGTGTTGAAAGAACTGAAATACGAGATTGCAGACCTGCTATTAGTAATCTGTGAACTATCATTAAAATCATCTCTAATACCTGAAGATTGGAGGATCGCCAATGTAACACCAATTTTTAAAAAGGGTTCCAGGGGTGATCCGGGAAACTACAGACATCAGTACCGGGAAAAATGGTAGAAACCATCATAAAGAATAAAATTACTCAGCATGTAGATAGTCATGACCTAATGGGAGACAGCCAACATGGCTTTAGACAAGGAAGATCTTGTCTTACTAATCTGTTATGTTTCATTGAAGGAGTGAATAATCAGGTGGACAAAGGTGAGTCGGTTGATATTGTGGACAAGTGCAAAATTATGCACCTAGGGAAGAACAACCCAAACTATGGTTACACGATGCAAGGTTCCACATTAGGAACCACCACCCAGGAAAAAGATTTAGGCGTCATTGTGGATACCATGTTAAAACCCTAGGCCCAGTGTGCAGCGGCGGCCAAGAGAGCAAATAGAATGCTAGGTATGATAAGGAAAGGAATGGAAAATAAAACAAAAGACATTATAATGCCTCTATATCGTTCCATGGTGAGACCGCACCTTGAATATTGTGTGCAATTCTGGTCCATAAACCATTATTAAGAAGGGACCCAGGATATCAATGCTTGAACCAATACAAGCATTGTGGAACCTGTGTCCCTTGGGGAAACTGCTAGGTACGTATGACCTAGATTGGCCACTGTTGGAAACAGAATACTGGGCTTGATGGACCTTGGTCTGACCCATTATGGCATATCTTATCCTGAACTTTTCCCTCGCCAGGAATTTATTCAGGTTTTGCAGGTCCAGGATGGGCCTGAGGTCCCCTGTCCTCTTGGGAACAAGGAAGTATCTGGACTAGAAGCCTTTGTCCCAGAGGTGTTCTGGTATGGCTCCACCACCTTGCTCTGGAGGAGGCCTGTGAGCTCTGTGAGGAGCGGGGTCTGGTGAAGGGCAGGCCTCACGGGCTCCCCTGGGAAGAATATGGATGGCGTCTGATGCAGGTGGAGGAGGTACTCCTCCCTGACCACCTGTCTTACTCAGGAGTTGGTGGTGATGGTAGTTCACCTGTGGGCAAACAGTGCCAGATGCCCCTCTGTGGGCTGCCGAGGGCCTTCTGGGCTGAAGGAGGCCATGCTCAGGAAGTCAAAATCTGCCCCAGGCTGGACTGGAGCCAGTGCCTGGGTCTTGGGAGCCTTAGGTTTACAGTGTCCTTGGCCCTTAGCCTGCTGCCCATGCTGTGGGCAGAAAAAGGTTGGTACAAAGCAGTACCACCAAAAGACCCTTTCTTCCTCAGGAAGAAAGGCTTTTTCCCAGAGGATTTTTTCCAGGGTTGCACTGAGGTCTTTTTAAGAGCCTGGTCTTGGTCAGGAATTGCATCTCAATTTCTGCAGCCTTGTCTGACATGGGCTTACCAAAGAGGTTCTCTCCGATACATGGAACATCGATGAGCTCATCCAGGACCAATTGCTCGAGGTCAGACCACTGCAACCAAGCCTGGCGTCGGTCACCGATGCCTGCGGTGGCCACTCTGGCTGAAGGCTCAAAGCCATCATAGGCTGCTCAGGATAGGAATTTCAAGCACTCCTTGACTCCCGAGGCCATGGACTTGAACCACTGAAAAGGTTCACCCTCGAGGCCCGCCGAGATCCCGGCTATCTCATCAGCCAGTTCCTTGAGGTACATACCAATGTACAGCTGGTAGGATTGGATTTGGCAAGCCAGCATTGAGCCCTGGTAACATTTGCGACAGAGGGTGTCAAGGGTCCTGGCCTTCCTCCCCAGAGGAACCGAGGCGTGGGTCCTACAGGGCTCACCATGGGCACCAACACCATTGTTTCCCACATCCGGAGGAGGCTGCACTCAAGGATTGGAGGGATGGGCACTGTGAGGACCTCCTCGGGTGGGGTCTCATACTGGAGAATCTGGAGTTCCTCGTGTTGAGGTCGTCCTTGGCCTAGAAGGTGAGTGCCTTAGCCATGTCCTGTACAAAATCAAGGAAAGCAATGTCCTTGGGTGGGGACCGGTGTCGGGGAATCAATGGAGATGAGTCCAAGGGCATGTCTCAGTGCCGGCGGGTGTCTGGGGAGTCCTCACCCTCGGTCTCCCAGGCTGACTTGAAGGCAGAGGAAGACTCGAGTGCTCATTGGCTCCTGTGGTCAGGGCCAGAGCCAAGGGCCCATGACCCCTGGAGGACCCGTGGTCCAAGCAAGGTGCGCTTGCCGGGGAGAACTGGGGTCCCGAGAAATGGGACCGGGACCTTGACTGGTGCCGATGGCTCTCTCGAGGCCGGTGGCACTCTAGGATTGGTTCGACCACCGGAGAAGCCCTTGAGGTTGAGGGTCCAGTGGTCAGGGCAGATGAACCAGTGGAATCAACAAATGCCCACTGCTGGGCCATCCTGGTCTCCATGCCAGATGGCTCCGCAGCCTTTGATGTGGGCACCGAGGACTTTGGGCCTGGCATCAGTCCCATCGAGGGGGAGTCCTTGACGAGGATGGTCTCAGGGCTCTGAGGCTGGTCAACTAATGCTGGTGACTCCTTGTGGGACAACTTGTATGGCCGCTCCCTCTCCGACTCCTTGGGCTCATGCCTGGGACTGCGGGGTCTGGTGTGAGACTTGCTCGCCTTACTGAACCCTTCTTCTGAGGTGGCCTTCGAGGACTTTGACTTCATGCATTCCACCCTCCAGGGACTTTCCTTCAGAGACCCTGTGGCTGTGGGACTCCGAGGCCGCCCTGCCATCGTGGGACACCGAGATGCTGGAAGGGGCCCTGCAGAGAGGTGTCACCAGAGCAGAGTCATCCTTGTGGAAGAGCTTCTCATACTGCTGCTGATAGCTCTTGATGGCCTCGGCGGACATGGACTTTCAGAGGTCACAGTTAGAGTCGTCATGGTCCGTTCCGAGGCTACAGAGGCAGCAATCATGTGGATCGGTATGTGACATCATTTTGCTTTATCAATCACACTTCTTGAAGCCACTGGAGGCCATTGGAAAAAAAGGGTGCCTTTGACCTAGGGAAAGATCTGGGGTCCATGGTCAAAAAAGGGCACGAAGCGCTGGTGGAAGAAAAAATTGAACGAACCCAAGGAGCAACGCTGAGGCAAGCTGGCTCAGGGATGGGAAGAGAAATCGGTACGCGTACCGGAGAAAGAAAGTAAAGAAACAAGAAAAAAGGGCACTTTATCCACGGAAACGGGACAGACATCCAGTGGGCTCCACAGAAAAAAGGAGACTGAGGCAAGATGTCACCCTTGGGCAGGAAGGGGAGGGGAGATGCTTCTGCACTGGCTCCGTCAGTGCCGACGTCACCCATATGTGAGGACTGACTTCCTGCTTGTTCACAGAGAAAGAATAATTCCTAATTTACAAGAGTGACATCAGCTTCCATTAAAATATAAAGATGAGTTCAAAATCTTATCATTCGATTTTAGACTGCTCTGCATTCAAGCCCATAGTTAACATTCAGCTAATCAGGCTTTTCTGGTTATCTAGTATATTTAGGTAGTACAAAAAACAATCTAGAAATTGTGAGCGTATGTGTGAGTTCTTCAGGACTGAAAGACAACTCTCTTTAGGATAAGTATCAAAGCTCCTGTGGTTATGGGAAGGGTAATTATTTTTCATGTCTGACCAGAAAATAGGGTATAAGAAGGGGTTTCCAACATACTGAGAGGGAGGCAAAGGAAAAATAACAGATCTACCGTGTGCCTTCCTATATGTGTGGCCCAAAAATGATCTGAGTAAATCCCTGATCTTTCAAGAATAATATAAAATCATTGTTTATAGGTAGAAGGACAATTAAGACTAGACAATAAAATCTACTAAGATACAAAGAGTGGAATATGTGGAATATACTTCAGCAATGGTACAGAAAGCATAGTTACTCACCTGTAACAGGCGATCTCCAGGAACAGCAGGAATCAGTTTTCACATATGGGTGATGTTGGCACCGATGGAGCCCGGCGTGGGAAAACTTTCCAGCATCCAATAGGAAAGATTTTGGGAGTGTTGCTCCATACATGCGTGTATGCCTTCCCACCTTCGTTCCTGGTCTCCTCAGTCAGGTGAATAGCAGAGAAAATGGAGACAAACCAGGAAACAAAAATTAAAGGAACAACTTGAAGGGGAGGAGGGCGGGTTGTGAAGACTGATTCCTGCTGTTCCCGAAGATCACCTGTTACAGGTGAGTAACTACGCTATCTCCAGGAACAAGCAGGAAGCCAGTCCTCACATATGGGACGCTCTAGCCCATGACTACCGAGCGAGAGAAGAGTCTCAGCACAGCCAGAGGTTGCAGCGGGAATCCGACAGACTCAGCACATTCGATACACTCCTCGAGAGGTAGTCGTTTGGGCAGTGGGCAAGTTGTTAGATTTGGAAGAGGTTACAGAGAACAGAGTGTCCGAATTGAGCATCACTTCTTGAGTCTTTATCTAGGCAATAGTAAGCTGCAAAGGTATACAGGGAAGCCATGTGGCTGCTTGGCAGATTTCCGAAATAGAGACTGAATGGAGGTTGGCCACCCTAGCAGCCATGGCTTGGACATTATGGGCTGTGACATGATGTTTGAAGAGACAGACCAGCCTGTGAATAAGCAAATGAGATGCAATCTGCAATGCAGTTAGAGAGGGTTCTCTTAGAAACTGTTAAGTCTAGATGACTTTGGTCAAAAGAGACAAAAAGCTATGAGGATTGAGGATCCTTGGTTCGGTCAAGGTAGAAGGCCAATGCTCTCTTGCAATTAAGATATGCAATTTCGACTCAGCAGAGTTGCTGTGAGGTCTGGGGAAGAAAGTTGGCAGTATAATGGAAGTAAGTGAGCACCTTCGGCAAGAACTTAGGATGTGTTCATAGGGCACCTTATCATGATGGGCTCTCGTATATGGAGCATAGTCCACCAAAGCTTGAAGTTCACTAACCCTTCAGGCTGAAGTCAATGCTACTAGGAAAATGACTTTCCATGTTAGGTATTTTAAAGGAGCTGACTCCAAAGGCTCAAAGGGACTCCGCATGAGTAGTGCAAGAACAACATTGAGATCCCATGCAGTGGGTGGTGGGCAGAGTGGTGGCTTAGTCAAAAGGAGACCCCACATAAATCTGGACACTAACGGGTGTGTCGAAATGGTGTGATTCTCCAAGGTACGGTGAAAGGCAGCAATGGCGCATAAATGAACTTGTATGGAGTTGGTTTTAAGTCCCAACGAGGATAAGTGGAGAAGGTAAGGGGGTCTAATGTTTTCTGTGCACACCAGAGGGAGAACCTATGCCACTTAAAAGCATAAGCAAGCCTAGAAGAATCTTTCCTGGAAGAAAGTAGGACATGAAAAACATTTTTCTGAAGTCCTAACTGCAAGAGGGCATAGCGCTCAGCAGCCAGGCCATTATGCGGAGGGTCTGGAGGCTGGAATGGAAGAGAGTCCCCTGCTCCTGGGACAGGAGATTGGGTGAGCTCCCTAGATTGAGGGGAAGAGCTTGAGCTAGTTAAAGGAGAAGAGGAAACTATGGTTGCCTGTGCCAGTATGGGCCAAGGAGGATCATTGTTCCCCAGTTAGACTGGAGTTTGAAGAGTGTCTTTACAATGAGGGGAAAAGGGGGAAAGGCATAGAGGAGTCCCCGTCCCCAGTACAGGAGAAAAGCATCTGAACTCTCTTGGAGAGGAGACTGAGTTCTGGAGCAGAAATGCAGTAGCTGGGCAATATAGGGAGAAGCAAAGAAGTCCAGTATTGGTGTTCCCCATCAGTGGAACAAGTGTGGCGCCACCTGAGGTTTGAGCATCCACTCATATGTGTGGAGTATCCAACTGAGCCTGTAGGCTAACTGATTCTCTGCTCCTGGAAGGTAACTGCATGTAGGTGCATTTTCTGAGAACTGCCCAATTCCATAGGCGTATCGCTTCCATGCACAAGGGGCGAGAGCCTGTGCCTCCCTGTTTATTGAGATAAAACATGGTCACTTTATTGTTTGAATGAGGATTGACTGACCCTGCAGTTGGGAAGAGAAGACACAGATGGCATTGAAGATCATTCTGAGTTTGAGATGATTGATGTGGAGTTGGCTCTCCTGTGCAGAACAGAGGGCTTGGGTTGTGAAGCCATTGAGGAGAGCCCCCCCCCAACCGTGCTTTGAATCACCAGTGGTCAGGGTATACTGCGGTGTAGATGAGGAGGTTCTGTGGTGTGCACCACCATTGCAGGGGAAACCTTTAGCTGAGGAGAGACCTTTATGAGATCGCAAAGGTGACTTGTAGATTGCTTCCACTGCTGTGAGAGGTTCTACTGGGCGACTTACATGTTGAGTTGGGCGTGGGGTACCACATGGACCACTGAGGCAATGCATCCCAGTAAGTGTAGGAGAGTTCTAGCAGTTACTGTTAATTGTTGTTGGCTAGGTCTATTAGTTTGAGAGACCTGTCTTCTGGTAAGAAAGCTCACACTTGAAGAGTGTCTAGACGAGCTCCTATGAACTCTAGGTTCTGAGTTGGAACCAGGTGAGATTTTGGATAATAGATGAGAAAACAAGTCCTGAAGGACATTTATGGTTTGTTGAAGGCCAACGGTGACTGATTGGATGGTATCTGCCCTCATGAGCCAGTTGTCTAAGTAGGGGAACAGAAAGATCCCCAAAGTTCGGAGGTAGACAGCTACTACCACTAGACACTATGTGAAGAGTCTTGGAGCCAAGGCTAGTGAAAAGGGCAGTACTTGGTATTGATAGTGATGGTCCTGGAAAACAAATCTTAGATATTTCCTGTGATTCGGGTGGATTAGGATGTGAGTGCATGCATCCTTCAGGTCCAAAGAGCATAGCTAATCATTTGGTTGAAGACAGGGAAGAAGAGTTTCTAGAGATATCATTTTGAACTTTTCTTTGATGAGACATTTGTTGAGATTGTGGAGGTCTAGAATAGGTCTGAAGCCTCCTGTCTTTTTTGGAATTAGGAAGTATCGGGAGTAGAACCCCAGGCCTTGTTGGGATAGAGGAATTTCCTCTATAGCCCTCTGGGCAATCAGAGACTTCCACTCTTGTTGTAACAGTAGAGTGTGATGGGGATACAATCTGGGTTGATCCAGATAGTGGATGGGTGGCAATTCGCTGAAATTGAGCTGCAGGCTCTGGATGACCAGCTGTAAGATTTAGGGTTCTGAGGTGATGAATAGCCATCTTTGAACAAAATGGACCAGTCTCCCTGGAATTAAAGGAGGGTTGAGAGACGTTATTGTTTAAGAAGAAGTCAAAAACTTTGAGGAGATTGGGCTGGAGGGGTGGATTGTGACTTAGAGACCTTGGGCTTATGAGCCTGTTCTGTCCCTGCTGCCCCTATTGTTGCAGAGGGACAGAGTAGCTGGAATAGGTATAAGGAAGATAGAAACGTTCTTTTTTGGGTAGAAGGGTCTCTTAGCAGTGGGTTTCTTTTTAGAAAAATCTGCTGCTTTTCTAGAGAGTCTCTTCATTGTTAAGTCGTCCGTTTCTATCCAGCCTTTTCCCTCCATCTCTGTCCAGAGATTTTTCCCATTACACTCCACGGTGCCTCCACTGCTTCCTTCCTGCTCTCCCAACTCCCTCCCCTCAATTTATTTATTTATTAAACATTTTTATACCGCATTTTTCCAGACGATCAAAAGTGGTTTACATGTAACAACAGGATAGTACGAAACATGTACTGTGATGAGGAAGCGGCCCAGAGCCCAGAGAATAAGGATAAAGGAAGGGAATTTACCCTAATCAAGGGACCTGTTTTGGCAGGTCACAGGAATAAAACTCCATATTTACCTAAAAGACAGGTTATTCCAGGCTGCAGTGGCCTGTAGAGAGCCTCTAGTGGAGATGAGGAGCAGCAGTTTAAACCCAGATTGAGAAACCCTTACGTCACTCTTAATTACTCAGCTGCCAGGAGAGACTCTGATCAGCAACACCTGGGGTTTGCAAGAGAGTGGTTGAAAACTGGGAACTTTAAAACTAGAACAGAATATGCAGAGGGCAGACGAGAAGGAAAGCCTGGCAGTGAAGGAAAGCCTGGCAGACAAGGGAAGCTTAAGCCTGGCAGAGAAGGAAGGCCTGGCAGACAAGGAGAGCCTGGGAATGCTGCTACTGCTGACCAGAGAGAGAGAGAAAGAGAGAGAGAGCAGAAGTTTTGCCTACTCAAGAAGGAATGGAGCAGTAATAGACAGAAGCACTAATTGGAGAACAGGACATGCTGGATGGTGGCCAGAGCATGTAAGGAATGAAGCTACTACAGGCTTTGATCAAGGTATGAGCCCCAGACGTTTAGCTAATAAGGAGCACTACGTGTTTGCCAGAGACAGCTTTAACCATAACAGAAGGCAGTCAAATAAGCTATCTGAATCTGAGCCAGGGAGTGAGCCAATGGAACTGGGTGAGCCAGATTTACCTTGTGAAGAAGGGGACTCATATATGGACTGTTCTCTATGCCAGTGTGCCAATTAAGAAGTGTAGCCAGGGATGTCAACCATAAAGAGAAGCCTCCAGTGTCCAAAGCCCTGAGAGCTGTGTTAGCTTGTTAATGTTCTAAGTTCAGGAGAAGTGTGATGCAGTGCAAAGCTGAAAGTTCCTGAATTATCTTTTGAGAAACAGCTGTGAGCAGTGCAGAGCACATTGTGGAAGCCGTTTCAACTGAGACAGAAGAAATGTTTTTGTTTGTCTAACCACTGAGAAAACCTGGAGAAGAGTTTATCTGCTTGTATGAATTTGACTATCTGTATAAAGTGCTGTGTTTAAGCATACAAGATAGCCAGCTATTTGTTCTGGACTGGAAGGGAAAGAAAACCTGTTTTAAAGTTTCTTTCTGTATGTTTTGAACTGCACAGCAAGCTCTGCCAGGAAGCCGGTGCTGTTAATTAAGGCTGAGGAAAGCTCTTTTCTTTCAGTTCAAGTTATCCTATAATGAGTTACAAGAATTCCTGGTAAAATATCTAAAAAGGTGGAACTCTGAACCTAGCGTGTCTTTTCTGTGCTAATGAATAAATTCATGTTAATGCACTTACTCAACCAAACTACAGTGAAGGTGTTTTTTTTTTCATCTGAGCCCAAATGGTATCTAACTGAACTACCTTTCCCAAAATGCATTAAAAGGCATCCAGTTAGAAAGAAGGCCAGAAGTTGAAGCACCCCAATAACAAAAACAAAACCACGCCCCTCCTTAACAATGTAAGGGGCTATGGGTGTGACAGTACATTTTTCATTACATAGAACAA